>CM053792.1:211670252-212870252 GCA_028749045.1 Cupressus sempervirens
GCTAAGTTGAATAGGTAATGGCAGGAAGTGGTGCATCATGTAGATCCCAACTAGCAGGTGACTACGACTCCCTTAACCACATCAGAAACACCATCCAAGGACAAACACGCACACCATACAAATGCAAGTATGGGGTAAGTATCCATAAGAAAATACATATGATAATAAATTATCTAACTAATCAATAACTGAAATAATGTAATAATCATCATGCATACATGAAATGTAGAGTCTAAGTAATCTCATCACATATCAACTGAATCCATAGCACAATATTTGATAGTCTCAAAACAATGCTTCTTACCATCAACATAAAACTAGCTCTAAAAGAGTTCAACAAAAATGCGACCTAGGGGCAGGCACTACAGATGTCTCTTCTTGACTCCTTGGTTAAGCTGACTATCCTCTATGGTTCTACTGTTTGGGCCCCCTCTCTCTTGGAGTGTGACTGAGCCTCTGTTGAGAAAGTCCAAACTCTTTTCCTTTAGCACACTATCAGATGTCACCAGTTCACACCACACAACATAATTCTAGCTGAGTTTGGTACTCACCCTTTCAGATTGGGGACCATTTTTAATTTAGTTTGGCTACTTCACTGGCTCTAGAGCTTTGTTGATTCCTTCGATGATCATCACAGATATTCCTACTTGGCTTATGGCTCCTCTATGGAGGTGGCAAGTTCTAACTCTGGTTATAGATCTCGTTGTTGGTACACCTAGGTCTCTAGTCTCTTGGGCTTAGTTGGTATTAGTTTGGATCATCTTCCCCCCTTCTAATTTTCTCTGGCTACTCTATCTCATCTTCTTCCATCTCAGCAGGAGTTGAATGAGCATGTTAGACTTTTGATGCAGGAGCATCTTGCATGGAAAAATTAAATTATTAGAGAAAAAAAAAAAGAGAAAAAAAAAGGAAAAAAAAATAAAAAATAAAAAATTCTGGAAGAGAGAGAAAGTGACGAAAATTAGAGGAGAAATAATAAAAAAATAAAAAGGAGAAAAGAAAGGAAAATGAGATTTCTATTTTCGAGGCGCATAGGTGGCGTAAAAAGAAAAATAATAAAAATAGTTGTCATTCCATTAATCAAGGTGTATAGGTGGCAATTTAGAAGTTTGTGGAAAGATCCTTAAATCATGTATTTAATATTTTTTGGGTGCTTAGTTGTATTTGGGTGGGAATTTAATATTTATTTAAAGGTAGTTGTATTTACCTTTTATCCCACATTGGTTGTGTTTGTAATGTCTTGGGTTAGAAGTGCCTATTTAAGAAAGGCCTATTATCATTTGTAATCAAGTTGAAGAAATGGAAGCTCTTCTAATGGAAGTTGGAGAAATAGAAGCTCTTCAAGACAAGCTCTTCAAGTAGAAGCTCTTCGGATGAAATTTCTTGTAGAAGCTCTTAGCAAGAAATCTCTCTTATATTGTAAGAATTTGGAGTTTTTCCATTTGGATAATATTCTAATGAATTTCAAGTATTAATGGAAGTTTTATGAAGCATTTTGTCATCTCTCTCTATCTCCATATTATTGCATTTTTGGTTGTGAGTTTGTAAGGGTGGTGTTGTGTCCTCATCAACTTTACATCTACAAACCGTATGTTATCATGACCTAGAGGAATCCCCCAAGTGGGCTACATCCATTTATGGCTTTCTATGCTGAGCACTTTCTTGAGATCTAGGATAGGATCATCTTATGTCCCTAGTACCTCACCCATCATTAGACTCATGCTCTTCACATCTCCTTGAGATCTTTCAGGATTGGTTCTCACTGGCTATTTATTTAGACTGATCACCAGATTGGTAGGGAGGAAATGGTTTTGTCAACTTTTTCACATCAGGGAGGTTGAGACCGAATCTCACTTTATTTTTCATTGTCCCATTTACTTGAAATCCAAGGGAGATTCTACTATTTGTTTAGGGAGTTTCAGTCTCTTCACTCATTTTTTAGATATATTGACCAACATTATCTTGCAGTCTATCTTCAAGAGATCATGTAGCTTTGTGAGCACACTATACAAGTCTAACTTTGCTTGAAATTGACCTCTATGTAGCTTATCACCTCTTTCTTTAGTCCTATAGTTCCTACCCAAGGATTAAATTGACCTCTCTGCACTATCTCAATTAACACTAGATCTATAAGACCCCGCAGAGATAATACTTGACAATTTCCCTCTAGTAGACCTCATAGGCAACCTTCCAGGGTACCTAATCGCCCTAATTCCAACTTTCCATTATGGACTACTTCTCACCTATGAGGAGTTCTTAGCTGTTGTTAATTTTTCTTTCTTGATTTTTTTTTTTGTTTTGCTTTCATGTTCTTTCTATGGACACCATTTGGAGCTCCCTTTGCTGGTGTCTGCCCCTTTGTACTATTTCTAATCCCTTAGAGCCTCGTTGGTCTCTTGTTGGACACTAATAAATTTATCTTATCCTATCTTATCTCTAGGCACATAATCTATCAACATTCTTTGTATTCTTTGTGCTTAGAATACTTGAATTTAAATTGTCTTTGGGCACATAATCTATCAACATTCTCTATATTCTTTGTGCTAACATTTTAAAATATCAGACTTCTTTGTTAGCATTTAGAGTACTACATACAACATTAGTTGCTTAAGATATCCAAGGCCCAGTAAACTAGGTATTTTACCACTGATATGTATAATACTAATAAATATGTTCTACAAAAAACAATTTAAATTTGAATCCTATTTTTCCTTAGATTTGTACTGTATTAATATAATGATAGACTAAAAAATTTAGTAAAAGAAAAATTTAACTTGAATGTATTAAATTTCTCTGTATTCTATCTGCTAACATTTTAGAATATCAAACTTCTCTATAAGCACTTAGAGGGATTGCATATATAACATCTGTTGCTCATGATATCAGAAGGCCCAGTAAACTATTCAAGTATTTTACCACTAATATAATATAATGATGTTATTTGTAGGAAATGATTGGATTTTCTCTCCCAACAATGGATAATATAGGATGATATTATTCATATGAATTATTGAGTTTTCTCTCAAGAAAATAACAACATTTCTTATAATTTCTTTAATAAGCCACTATATAAATCTATTATAGTCCATCACATTATGTATGCTATTATTTCTAGATGTTATAATCCATCATATAATATTTTTTTTATTCCATCATATATTATATGCTATTAGTGTTAGATTAAATGATTAATAATTAATTATTTATTCTATTACTTAAGCTTACTTAGGTTAATACATGTAGTTAATAGTTGTAGTGATGAGTTGTTGACAACACAAGAGTTTTTTCCCTTCTAGCATGTTTCACCTTTTTGTGGAAGTGTGCTTAGTTATCAACCTTATCTTCTACCACTTTCCAGTTTTTTCTTCAAGCTTCCATGAGGCCTTTATATTCGGGCTCTCTCATTGTATCTCACATTAAATTTTTCATTGTAAATACATTTTTTTTGTTTTGCAATATTTTCTCTCAAGTCCGTTTAGGGTTTTTCCAAGCTCCATCTCTTCCTTCTTTGGTTTCCCTTTGACAGGTTATTTTTATGCAGGTGATCTTGGCAAGCTATGGAGTTGGATTTCATCAACTCCTACATGGTATCAGAGCCTCCCTGCTGCTTTCTTGCTGAAGAATTTTTGAAGCCACAATTCAGAGATACAAACCCTAGTTTGTTTGTGCATTTTTCTTCAATCTGGGGGAAGAGCATTTTTTCAGAGCACTTTGGGCCCAAATAGACACTCCCATTGGATCTAGAAGGTCATTTATTTTCAAGATCCATATAAAATTTATTGATTTTGGAGAAAGTCGCTCTAGGAGGCAAAATTGTTTTGGTTGCAGGCCCGTTGTATAGCCGTACAAATGAATTGTGAGCAAAAAATTAAAAAAATCATTTTAGGAATATTGTTGGTTGGCCACCACCACACCACCATGGGGCCACCACCATGCAGCCTGCGCTCAACTAACAGGTCGCCACAACTGGCCATGCCATCGCAGGTAAGCTCAGGCCTGGCCACTACCAGTGGGCCACCCGTTCTCCACCTCTGCTGTGATACTGCTAACTCTAGCCACCTGCTTACACCACTCCATCAGGTCCTTTGCCCACGCTCTTCTCATCTGTAGCCTTCTACACTATCAGTGCCTGCATGGCATTTTTACACAATTGGTAGATTGTGGTGGTGACACGTGGCATGGGTGCCACATTGGCACTTTGCCACATGACCCCTGCCACATTAGCCTTCTTGCCATGTGGCATCCATGTGGCATGCCACGTGGCCTTTTTTGTTTATTGTTACAACCCCTAGGGCATCATTTTTTCCATAAAATGCTGATGTTAGCATGATGTCAGTGCTACATCAGCATCACCTACAGGCTCTCTAGGGTCCTTTTTGACCTACTATTGATTTTTTGGCCATATCTTGAGCATATGGAGGTATTTTTTTGATCTGAAAGAAGCACCAAAAAGCTAGTTCTAAGATAAAGACATTGGCATAGGTATTTTCAAGTTTTAATATAGTTTAGTTGCTCATTTTTATAGTTGAATTCTAAAGTTCTATTTTTGACTCCGAAATGCATATCTTTTGCATCCCATGTTCATTTTTTGAAAATGTTATATTTTTGGAAAGCTAGTTTTGTCATCTTTTTAGAAATTCTATCATTTCCTCACGATTCTTCCCCATGCTCTTTCTATCATATTTTTGGTATTTTTGCTCTATGGTGGATATCTTGGGTGTTCCAGGTTCGAGGATCATTTTCAAGGTATGAGATCTTATGTTTTGGGCTATATTATATTTTGTATCAGCTTTTTTCCTTTTCTAATCATTGTAGCTATAATTTTTAAGTACTTTTATGTATACACTCTAAGATAAAGTGCTACTCTTGCATTTTGAGTTCATGAACATTGTTTTGAGATAGTTGTACTTGCACTATTTTATAAAGCACCATGGGGAGATAGTTGTTTGCCACTTTTGTGCCTTCTTCCTTTTTTTCCCCATGCAGAGTTAGTGTGACCATGTCTTTATAGGTGTTTGTACTTGTTCCCATGTCTTGTCATTCTTGGTTCTATCTACAGAGGATATTGACCCACCTTTTTAGTTGCCTACCATCTCACCCTGTCTGCATTAAGGGGGGATTATTCTAGTGTTCTAATGCTTTCATGGTTTGATGGTTCAATGGTGTGAGTTATGTATTCAATGGTTGATCCTATATATGAGGTGATTGCAGTGGCTAGCTACCTATGCATTTTGGTGAGATGGATTATCTACCATATAGACATGCTTAGTTCATGCCTTCTTCTTCCATGGAAGTTGTTCAGATCAACAGTTTCTTTTTGATGGAAAAATTTGTGGCTTCTTCATGCTTCAGTGATGCTCTTCATGATCACTCTTTCTTCTTGTTTTATAGGACATTTCTCTAGTTGGAGGCTTCTTCAATCCTTCACTAGGTTACCTCTTTTTGGAGGAGAGTTTTTCCCATGAATTTTTCCCTATTTCTCCACTTTTAGAGGTTGCATCTCTTTGCATTGTACATGGGTACTTAACATGGCCTTTTTGTCGGGACCCATTCTGCATTTCATTTTAGTTTTTTAAGATTAAGGCATTCCCCTAATTTGCACTTAAGGGGAGGGGGTTCGAGTAAATAATTAATAATTATTTATTTATTCTATTACTTAAGCTTACTTAGGTTAATGCATGTAGTTAATAGTGTTAGTGATAAGTTGTTGACAACACGGGAGTTTGTTCCTTTCTAGCATGTTGTAGATTTTTGTAGAAGTGTGCTTAGTTGTCAATCTTATCTTCTACCACTTTCCAACTTGTTCTACAAGCTTCCATGAGACCTTTATATTTGGGTTCGCTTATTGTATCTCACATCCAATTTTTTATTGTAAAAATATTTTCTTTGTTTTGCAATATTTTCTCTCAAGTCTATTTAGGGTTTTTCCAAGCTCTAACTCTTCCTTCTTTGGTTTCCCTTTGACAAGTTATTTGCATGTAGGTGATCTTAGTGAGCTATGGAGTCAGATTTCATCACTCCTACAATTAGTCCATCATATAATGCATGCTGCTATTTATATACTAACTATGAATTAGTCCATCATATAATGTACGATGTTACTTGTAGACTAACTATGGTTTTTCTCAGCAAATCTTCCAGATCCTTTTGGTAATTTATTTGTAGACTAGCTATGAATTCAATCCAAAAGATAATAGCATAATATATGATGGAATATAGTAGATATTTTTGGCAATCCATCGTATAGTATGAAGTTATTTGTGGAAATATTGTGATACATAAATTTCATTTCTAAGAAAGTGAGTGCACAAAAAACCATCATATAGTATAAAATTATTTGTGGGAGAAAGAACAATAATTCTAAATAATATAATAACATATTATATGATGGAAAATGATAGACCTATGCATTTTGGAGATTTTTTGTAGACTAAGGGTTAATTCATTCCCAAAAAATAACAACATATTATATGATGGAATATAACAAATATTTTTGTCATAATCCATCATACAATATGAAGTTATTTGTGGAAATATTGTGCATTTGGTAGATTTTTTGTCGACAAAGTGACAATTCATTCCCAAAAATAACAACATATTATATGATGGAATATAACAAATATTCTATCCTAATCCATCGTATAGTATGAAGTTATTTGTGGAAATATTGTGCTTTTTGGAAATTTTTTTAAGACTAAGTGTTAATTCATTCCCAAAAATAACAACATATTATATGATGGAATATAACAAATACTTCTATCATAATCCATCATACAATATGAAGTTATTTGTGGAAATATTGTGACAGAAGTTTTATTTCTAAGAGTTACTGAAAAATAAACTATTATACAATATTAAGTCAAGAATGTTCAGTCATTCTCTTTGGAATGATTTTTTCTATACAAATCTTTTTGTCATTTTTATTGCTATAATATAATTTCTCCATAATATGTTTTATGACTATTAAAATATGTTGTTTTCTATTTAGGATATAATATAATCTCTCCATAATATGTTTTATGGTTGTTAATATATGACGTTTTTTGTTTAGGCATTATGCCATTAGAAAATAGAAGAATCAAAATGAATTCCCAAAAATTGATACTTGATTATCCACAATTTGTTAAATTAAATATTGTTGACTTTGATGATAGGGAAAATTCAGCCAATACATCTCCTGATAACATAAATCGAGTAAATTTTTAAAAGTCATGGCGAGCGGGAAGAGGAGCGAGAGTGGGAGCAAGATTTTGAATGTTGATTAAGAGGAAGAAGACGATGGTGAGGCGGATGAAGATGCAGCAAGCTTGGTCTCCCAAGTTGTTGCTGTGTTTGGCATCAGGAGCTTGGGTTTGCAGGCCCTTTCCTGGCCTTCCTGGTGTTGCTTTACGACTGGGGCTTCCCTGTGGGCACCCCCTTTGACTGTTGACTGCATAGATGGAAGCGTGGGAGGATGCAGATCGAGAGTTTTCCCTATTATTTGGGTTGTCGGGGAGTTGGAGAGTGGGTTGGCTACCTCTCATCAAGTTTTTGTGGCTGCTCTCTCTCTGCTTGTGCTTGGGCTCCTTTTCATAGGGTCCTCTGCCATTCTTGCAGAGATTTTGGCCTCGGACGCTGCAGGGGTGAAGGAGGCTGTTCGGGTTATGGCTTTTGGGGCAAAGGTGCTTGTGGATCTTGGTCTTTCAGATTTTTCTGTTGGCTCAGGCTCCTTGTTGGTCCTAAAAATTGTGTTCCTCCTGGATTTCTTCTAGCCTTGCCCCTATTTAGGTGGGGTCAAACCCTTTAGAGGTGGGCTCTGTTCTTTAAGCAATATGGTGGGGGTGCTTTTCTTGCCACTTGGTTCCCTTACTTTGGCTTTCTATGGAGGTGAAAGCTCCTATGGAGGTGGACACCAGTCTAATAGAGGAGGATTGTTGTTACAAGAGGGATCTTAGTTGCTTTGGAAGGTTCCTCTTTTTATATTGTCTTTTGGTGGCTGGTTGTGTCCAGGTGAGTTTTCTTCTACGGGGAAGTTTTTTGGGTTATGCCCAAAGTGTTATGATGCAACTACTCCATTTCTTGTTATTTATCTTTTGCTGCGGTTTGTTCTGCTGGAAGGAGATGTTCATTCTCAAATCCCTTCGGGGGGAGGCCTTTGCGGAGCTGTCCCCTGACTTCTGTGGTGGTTCTTCCTGACCTTTGGATTTTGTTCCCTAAATCTTCACTCCTCTTTCATACTTCCTTTTGAGGTGGAGGCTCAGCCTATAGAGGTGGCAAGAAGCTGGTTGGAAGAGGTGGGCTGGAGATTTAGAGGTTTGGGTGGCCACTGCTAGAGATTTTCTTTAAATCTTGTGATCATTGATCATATTATTTTTTATTAGGTTGGCTGTGAACATGTGGTGAGGGGAGTGTTCCTCTCTCCTTCCTGTTCATCAAAGGTTGGGGGAGCCTTTCAAAACCCTTTTGGGCTTGTCCATATCTGGAGAGTCGTGTGTATGCCAGTGATATATAACTTTCTCATCCATTGTCTAGCAAGTTGTATCAGTGTGAAAGGGGGGTTTCTTACCTCTTGGCCTTATGTGCTGCTCTAGCTTTATCTTCCTATCTTTGTGCAGCAGTTTCAGTGGTTAGCTTGTTTGTTGGCCCTGGATGCTGCCCGAGTGAGCAGGTTGTTAGTGGTTGTTTCTCTATGCTGATCTGGTAATAGTTTGGGGTCTTTGGCTCCTTTATTACCTCTATTTGCAGTCTGTTTCATGGATGTTCTTCTTCTCTTGGCTATTGTTCTTTTCTTCTGGATTTGGGAATCTATCCCTATCCTAGGAAGCATCCTGTCTTGTGGGTTCTGGATCCCTGCCAAAATCCATCTGTATGGGGTTTCAGGTCCTCTCAAAACCTGTTTTCCTAATAAAAAACATAAATCAAGATCTTGTTTCCAAGAATACAGATAGTCCAAATGGAGTTTCCAAATCTTCTAAATGTTAAAAAAGAAAAGAAAAGTCTCCAAGGCAATCAATGGGTAGAAGAGGATATGGAACATGCCATTCAAGATGTTGAAGATAATTGCTTTTCAATAAGAGGAGCCATAAAGAAGTGGGGTATACCTATTAGCAACTTATCCTATTGGCTAGGAGGACTCACAACAACAAAAACTAGTGGACCACCAACAATTTTCTCCTTGGGAGAAGAGCTAAAAGTTTTTCAATGGTGTAAAGATTTAGCTTAGCTTGGTCATGGATTAAAGGTAACTCAACTTAAGTCACATGTGGCTCACATCTACCAAACAAGGCCAAATCCATTCAAAAATGGCTTATCAAGTAGATCATGGTGGGTTGGATTCTGGAAATACCATCTAGATTTGACAATACGAACTATAAAGGGTCTAGATATGGATAGCGCACTAATTCTATGACCAACTATTTTGATAGATTTTATTACGTATGATTCTAATCATTATAAACCAACACACATATGGAATTGAGATGAAACAATTTTTCAAATAGGGAGAAATTGTGGGATGAGAGTAATTGCAAAGTTGGGAAATAGAAGTGTACCTCGAATCTTATATAAAAGTAGAGAATGGATCATAGTACTATGTTGTATCAATGCAATGAGTTAGAGCATACCAATATTTTATCTTTTCAAAGAAAAAATAAGACTTCAAAATTACTATGCTAATTGTGAAGTAGGAGCTTGCATGGTAGCACAATCACATGCTTGGATGACAAAATAATTGTTCTTAAATTGGCTGCATAATTTTTCTAGATCTATTACAGGTGGTGCTTCATCCAAAAATAGGATGATTTTCTCATTTTTTATGGATATGGAAGCCACATTGCCACAATTCAAGAAGCAAGATTTCTAGGCATAGATCTTCTTGCATTTCCTGTTTACACTAGTCATTGATTACAACCTTTAGATGTTAGTGTATTTTCTCCATTTAATGGATATTTCAAATCTTAAAGGTCAAAATAGATGGCCAAACATCTACACATAAAATAAGGAGAACAAAATTGGTTGAACTTGTAAGCAAAAATTTCAAACTTTCCTTGTGCCTGACATTATTACAAGTGTATTTTGAAGGTCTAGAATTTGGCCATTGAATAAACATGATCTTTGTAATGAGTAAGGGCAAGCAATGCATTCAATGTTGAAGATGAAAATGATGCTACAAGAATTGTGAACATGTTAAGACTAGCTAGTTATGATGATGATACCATTGAAAATTGTGTGGTAGAAATGATGAAACAAAAAAAAGATGATACAAATGAAAACACAACTTCACAACAGAAAGATGAGGCAACTGATAACAAAAGTTCACCACCAGATTTTGTGTCCTCACCAACACATATTAGCGAGAGTCAATTTGAAGATGACTTGCATGATGAAATGAGTATGCCAACACAATTTGATCCACCTGATTGGGTTAAAAAAGGAGCAAAGGAATCAGGAGTACAAATTGAGTTTCAAGATGAAGACATTTCATTATCTATTCCTTATCGACCTCCAATTCCAAGAGAAGACATGGTTCATTATTATACTGAAACAAAAAATTGGGAGACAATAGATTTGGAATGTAATGCAGGTAAAGATGGTCAAAGTGAGCATAATCTAGATGGTTCAAATATGGAATATAGTGAAGATGAAGATGTACATGTTGTACATAATCTAGATGCATTGAAGTCATATGTAGGTGAAGATGGACAAGATAAACATAATCTAGATGCATTCAAGACATCTGTAGATTTTGAGATAGAAGGTGAATAGGTGTTATGTAGTTAGGGATTATTAAGAAGTTTTTTGAAGCTACCAATTGAAAGAGTTACAAAGAGATTCAATCCATCTGAAAATACTAGTTACTCTTAGATTGGGAAGAAAATCTCAAAAGCTTACATCTAATGAGTATATAATCTTGAAAGAGAAACAAGAAATAAGTAAAGGAAGAAAAAATAGTTGGAGGAAAAGAAAATTCATCAAACAGAGTTGAGAAAAAGGAAACATGAGTAGAAACTTGAAAGACATACAAAAGCAAAGGAAGCTTGAGGAAAAGGTGCAAGAACGAAAGAAGAGGGAGTTGAAAAAGAAAGAAAAGATGGATTGTAGAAGGGGTAAGCTATCATAAGAAAAATTCAACAAGGGACTTACTATACTAGGGAGGGGAGCTCTTCATCAATTTCTCTTGAGCCAAGTGAAAATAGAGAAGGCCAACATAGTACTCCAACAAACCCCTTACCTAAGCATCGTCAAATTCTAGTAGATATGTAGAACATTCTATCCCCTAGCTATGTTTCCCTTCACAACATGCATGCTACTTGTAGCCAAAGCCTGCCTCATTCTCTAATCAAACAATTCCAAATTGGTAGGTTGTTGAATGAAAATATATTTAGAAAAATGACACCCATCACCCCATAGGTTGTTTTAGTTAATATTACTAAAAAGGAGCCATAACCCTTGCCTAGCTTATGTTGAACTAAAGATGTTGAAATGTAGAATGATGCTGCAATGAAGACTTGATTTTCTTAAATAGAAAAATTATATGTTAATGATCGATAAAAACCACTAGACTTATAGAACACAAGAGGTGGTGTCATGAATCCTAAAGGACAAGGATGGCAGTTAGTCCAACAATTGCCCCCTCTGCATTACCTGAGGAGATTTGAACCTATGACCAAGCTCTAATACCACTTATTACAAGCTAGAGTTGTTGTTGCACCAAAAAATTGACCTGTTAATACTTGATACAACCACTAGATTTATAGAACATATGAGGTGGTTAAACCATGTCACGAATCCTGAAGGGGAAGGTTGATGGTTAGTCCAACAAGAATTAATCCTTTTGATGGTTTAGAGGAATATTTGCACAAAATATATAGTTTCCATCTGGTCATTTTGTTATAGACTGGTCCTTTTATTTTCACAAGCCAATCATTTTGTTATATCCTGTAGAATGGTCCTTTTATAATACCTCTTCTATAAAAGATGGTCATTCTGTTGCGCAAACCATGCTAATTTTCCAATGACATGTTTATCATTTTGTAATGTTCTATTAAGTGTCACTATAGTTATAGCAATACATCTATTTTCATAGACACAAATGTCAATCTTACTTTGAAGGTTTGCCTATGCCAATATATGATATTCATGATGAGATGTACAATCCAACATAAAAAAAATTAATGTACTTTATAGAGGCAATTTAAATATTAGTTTCTATAGCCACAATCACATTATAAATGTATATCTTTTTAATTTTAGATGGAATCCATAAAAATGGACATCTTCTTAATTTTACATGGAATCTATAAAAATTGAGACTGTCTTGAGAAAACTAAACTGTTATACAATAGTTCTTTGTTGATTCAAAGATCACATATTCTGACCATATAAATTTCTTTACATTCATTCATTAAAATCAAGAAAAATTTCTTTACATTTATTCATTGAAATCAAGAAAAAATATTGTAGATTGAAAGAGTGACCTAGTAAAAAATAGAAAAAAAATCCATAACTAAAATTTTAAGAATACCAAAAACAAAAACAAAAACAATGGATTGATGGGTTGTGAGAAAAAATAAATCAAAACTTTTAAAAACTTTGCTTGGCACATGAAGGTGTCGAGTGCCAGTTTTGTTCGGCACCTTAAGGAGCCAAGTGGCAGTTTGCTTGGCACCTGAAGGTGCCGAGTGACAGGCAGTAGGTGCCAAGTTAGCTCGGCACAAGAAGAAATCGAGTAAGCTCGACACACAAAGGGCAATGCTTGGCAACAATGGATGCCGAGTGAGCTCGGTTCAAACTAAAAAAATTATAACTTAGAAGAATTTCAACGTGAATGCTTTCACCATTAAAACCAGAGAGCCAAAGCTTGAAGCTTCTAAACAAACTTCTCAAATGCAACGAATAAAAGAAGAACAATGGATTCAAATATGCCTACTTGCTTTCTATTCAACTTTGATTAAAAACATTACAAAATCTGGGGGCATTCGGCTTCAACCAAAAAACCCTAAAATAACCCTAAACTGGTAAAACTTCAAACTTCAATGAACTTTAAACTTGCAGCTCTAATGGTTGCATACAATGGTGCCTGGAGCAATTACTACTTCAACAGGACAAATCCAACAACAACGAACTTACAGAGTGAACAGGGGAAACACGTGCAACTGGAGAGATTAGATCTACTGATCACTTTCTTCTTCTTCCTTCTCTACTTTGCTCTACTCTATTGAACTCTGAACTGACTCTCTTAATGAATGAAATGAAAACATTCCTTTTGTCATTTTTTTCTCTCCTTTTTTCTGATTTCAAAACTCACCTACCACATTAAATTTTCTAACTGTTGTGTCGTCAGAGATGGTAGGTGGGCATTTGGCTCAAAGGGCAACAAACGCATGAGAAATTTCAACATGGGTCACTGCCCAGTTACCTGCTCAAATAGGCTCAAATTCTTCAACATAGTTGCGTCAATAGATACATTTTACAAATAAACAACCCGTCTTTCCCCAGCCCCCAACCATCATTCGGGACACAATGTTCTCTAGGTTGGAGTCCCCTGTTACCTGCAAATTTTATATCAGTAATTTTTTAGTGAAACTTAACAACCATTGACAATGAATTTCGGCTTCCAATTTAGAATTTATATCTAGTTTTCATAAAAGCCGTAATTTTTTCGTGGATTGAAGGAATTTGACTGCAAGCTTTGGCAGTTGCTTAGTTCTCGAGGAAATGATCCACTAAGATAGACAAATAGATGTAGTACAATCTGTTATAGTTCTTGAATGTGGGGTGTGTTATAGCTCGATTAAGGAAATTCTTGAGCAGAGTTGACAAATTCTGGAAATTAGGAGAAAGTTCTCTGTAAACGCTCTGTGGCTCACATTCAACTTCCACAATGAACTGATCTTTGCTATCTCTGTAGAAACTTGCCCAATAAAACCATTGTTAGACAAAGAGAGCGCCCAGAAAGAGACTTCTTCATAACTCGCCTAGAAAATGCAAGAGTTTTTCTTTTTATTGAAAAAAAATGGAGGCTTCATCAAATGGCAAGAAAGCCTACAAATTTAATATACCTAGATATACAAACACGAGTTAAGGGGAATGAAGTGCCAAAGTCACAGTGTTATTCAACTGCATACTTGCAGTCCAAAATCCCCAACAAGTAAAGGATTTTATGTGCATGCACGCTGTCTGATCTAGATCCATTCCTTTAATGATAACCAACTTCTTTACCAACGTACTCTTCAATCTTTTCCTCCCCGTTGGAATTACAACTGACGGTATCTTTCTCATCAGTGGCACGCAACTCAGCTGGCTTAAAAAGCTCTAACCTTTCTCCTCTGACCGTCTTGGCTGCTGCTACTTATAATGTTCACCACACAAAATATACTATAGATAAAATAAAGCTGAACTTTTTTATTTTTTTCAATATTTTTGTTGTTTTTGACTACAAACTATGCAGATCATGAATATCAAATGCTAAAATTTTTCCAAAAAATCTATGATATTTTAGATTTTTTTGAAAATTGATCCACTGTACAGTTTGTAAGGAGGATAACTGACATGAATCAGCATAGATAAATCATATATCATTTTGAAAAGCGCAAACTTAGGAAAGACAGTCTACCTGTGTGGTTCCATCTTCCTCCCTTATTCTCTCAATGTGATGATATAAGCTGCAACTCAGTCCCACGGATGACTGTCTACCAGCAAGATTCATCATCTTTTTGTGGTGTTCAAAATTTGAATGTGGCATATGACATGCTTGTGCGGAAGATTCAAACATACAGCCACCTTTAAACATTAAACACTAAGGTCCGATGATAGCCTTGTTCGGATAACTTCTTCTCCCTACTGGGTAAGAGCTGCACTTCTGTAACCTCTCCTCATATGTGCTCCTCCTGTAAAATAAAACTTTCTTATAAAGAAATACCACCAACGTGACCTCGTCCATGCTCATTCACATGTCATTCTGTGCCAAGAGGTAGTCTTATCTTGCAACAAGTGGCAACATAACTAGACAAGTGACGACATATACAAGAAACAAGCGGAGGCCAATATGAAAAATTGGAACATTCTTTTTGTAATGATAGGTAAATAGGGCTAGGTCAATGATAAGAGATGAACAATAAAAGGCAATTAAATAATAAATTTCAAGGCTTAAAATGATTTATTATAGTAAAATATTAGTAAAATAATTTAAGTATTAGTGAATAAGGTTGCTACATATTTATGTAAAAATAAATGTTAAATTGTTTAGATAATAAAAATAAAGTACATATATTAATCATAAATTTTGAAATTTAATGTGATAAAATGTGTAAATATTGGGACATGTCAAGTGACAATCAGGGTGGTGCTTGACTACGATGGGTAGGGACTATAAAAAATGACAAATTGAACATATTTTACTATGGTCCTTTTTAAAAATAGATATTAATTTTAATGGAGATGAGCTCAAATCTTAGTTATAAGAACTCAATTAGTGGAAGAAGATTTTATTAAAAAAATGGACATTTTTATGATTGTTATGACATACTTTAAGAAGCCCTAAGTGAGGGTGTATGGAGTCCTCTCCCCTAAAGTTGACAATGACATGAAAATCAATCTAGATATATCATTATTTTTCATGATTCATTATTTGATTTTTAAAAGCACACTTTAAGTTTCAATAATATATTTAGATGGTTCTTCTAAAATTAAATTTATTTGTCAGTAACATTCACTCATTAATGTGATTTCAAATGACTAGATCTGGCCACCTAATTTTTTAATATGACATGCATGTCAATCCAAATACACCCATTACTTCTTTTGATTCTTTGTTGATTTTAAATAAAAAATTGCAACCCTTGTTTAGTTTGGATGGTTCATTTGAAATTACATTTTCTTTTTCAATAAAATTTATCTAATTATTCACTTTCACCCCCAAAAAGATTTACCTATTAATGTAATTTGAATTTAAAAAAATTGATTAGGTTAGTTGTTAATAAAGCCAAATAATTTACTCTACAACTGTCCCACCCAAGAACATCACTCCACCAAAAGAATAAAATCAAACCACATGTAAAGAGATAAACCAAATGTTTTGTCTATTTATATATAAATCTTTCACCATAATTATCTTGTTAATGCGATCAATGTCTGGACTCCAATGAATGTACATGTTCATCAGATATTGTGTAGGCCACTATCTAAATAAGAGGCCCCCCCACTCATGGTTCAATGGTTCCCATACTCCATTTAATAATGGTTGGTATTGATCCATCCCAAACTATTTATGGTGAATCTATATCCCATCAACCTGACTCATTTAGAGTTGACACAAATGCATCCCCACACAAGATTTTTTCGACATAAAGTGTCAATAGATATTGCCATTATATTTGTAAGTATTGTCTGGTATCTTTTTCTTGAAGAATAAAGTATGAATGTAGAATCACTGGCTTTTGTTGAGAAAGAGAATGAAAATGAGCTTTCATTTTATTAATTGCTAGAGACATCCAAATTGTACAAGGAAAATTTGGATTCTTAATAATTTTTAAAAATGAAGAATCAAAAAAATATGGACACTTTTCTTATTTTAACTCTAAATCAAAACAAATCCCTGGTACATAAATTCCTTGGAAACTAGTGTTAGTTTGTGTAGACCAATTTTCACACCCAAGGTAGCTCAATGCAATCTTGGCACACTTGGTGTGTTTTCCATAATTTCAATATAGCCCGTAGAATGTCATAAAGAAAAATTGAAACAATCTTAGACTTGAAAAAATTCAAAACATGTAGCTCATTAAAAATAATTTCATATTATTATAATACAGTCAAAGCACTTATCCCATTTGGATGATGTGACATGTTATGTGATTTTCCCATGATCATGCAATTTGTTTTCTTGATAAATATTAGATTTTCAATTTATATAGTTTTCTTTTTGAAACAATAATACAATATGAATTTCGTTTAAAGTAAGGAGTAGTGGTTAGTTCAGATTTAGTGACTTTAGGTCTATGATTATATTCTATTTTGCTGATTTGAAAATCAAACATATGTCTTCAGTCTTTAGTCTATTTAGTGAAGTAGAATAATTTTTAAGTGACCTACAAAGATTATATTTCCTAATTATAATATAAATAAAATTGAATATTGCAAATAATTGTATAATGTTTGGAAAAGAGGGGTGATAAATTGGATGTGAAAAGCTAAAATTGCTAAAATTTGCTCCTCTGATTTGTATACAGGTCATTGATGATCTTGTTAATGATCCAAGGATTCATAGTCTCTTTGCTAGGAGGACTAGATTCATGCTTCCTCTTGTAGTTTCTCTTGTCACCTTGTAATTCCTATTGCAACATTTACACAAGAAGCTAGAAGAAAGAGGTGTAAGAACACAAGAGACAAAATCCCATTTTAGAAGAGTATTATTAATTCAAATGAGACTAATTTACATGACCAAAACCACATGAATAGAACAACCTTCTTTCGTCTATCCACTATTCTTAGGTAGAAAGGAAGAATCAATGATTCTTATAACATCACATTAGAAGAATAATTTGTTAGACTATTCAAAATAATTGGGGGCAGGGGGTTGAATCAATTATTCTCAGGTCTTCATGTACCAATTTAAATTTTAACAACTTCAATCACCTTAATCAAACTCATAAAATTACTTGGCCAATATCAAAATTCATCATCAAATTAACTTATTTATTCATCACTAGCTCTCTATTTAGTATATGCTGACTTATAGAAATAAACAATAGTAAATGACATGCATTACAAAATAACATTTACACATATATGACACTATAATTTAACATGGATATCCAATTTGGGAAAAAAAACCAATTAACATGCTACCACTTTTTAGTCTTCTAAAATGAGCTTGGTTAAGAGATAATCCTGTTAAAGGTTACAAAATACAATGTTAGATGTGACCATGTTAAAGTATTTAATCACCTTGTTAGGAGTGTCCTATTTAGAGGAATTTGGATCATTCTATTAGAATAAACCTTGATTAAAGGATTTACAAACGACTATTAGGTCAACCTTAACTAAAGGATTTTAATACCACAATAGTTAGAAAGTAACAACTAGGTTTGATTTGTTAAGATACAACTCACTTTGCAAATTTAGATCTCCATTCAACTCATTTTCTAGTTCATGGACAAGACCTAATTACATTCTCCATCTCTGATTTTATTAGAAATTCTTTAAGAAATCACATTTCACCAATCTTCTCACTTTTCCTCTGCTACTTTGTTCTTCACCAAATTGTCAATCAACAATAAACTAGCCTTACAAAACATCTCTTGTGCCTCCTTAAATAGGTATTTTTTTCTTTTTCCACTTAAACATCATCGTAGATCTTTGGGTTTTATTAGATTCATTGAAATTGTCCATCATTTTGTCCTTCTCCTTTCTAGAAACTACTAGAAACTACTATAAACTTCTCTTTAAATCCTTTCTTTTGATCATTTAAAAAACTCAATTTGTGCAATAAATATGCCAACTCATTAATCCTTATCATTCATGCATTTTGACCAATCCAAAAATTCAACTATGTTGGCCTCAATACCCAATTCTTTCATAAACTATTATTTTACTGACACTTGGTCATCACTATGATCTTATGCTCAATCAATATTGGATAGCTCAACCTCTACTATTATGTCTCACTCAACTTACAATGGCTTTCTTAGTCTTCATTATATTTTCTCTATCATCTTTCTCAACCATAACTAATGCTTAACTAATAGTATTTAATTGATTAACTCGAAGTTCCTAAATCTTCTACTTCATTGACCTAGTAAAAATGTGACTCAATCAAGCTTAGTGTTTTACTCTACTTCTTCTCTTCTCTTCTATACAACAACTCAACTATCTTATTCACTTCATATAATTATTAAACAACACATTATCTTGTCCAATACTAATTGATAAAGTCCCCACTATAATTCTACCATACTTGGTCCTCTTTACTCAACAACTTCACTAGTTCATCTAGTTATCTCTCTTTTCAAATTAACTTCATCAATAAACTGATATGGCAGTATACTCTATTATAAAATTCCTCACTAGTAATTTTTAACAACAATGATAACATAAAAATTGTTCCAATTGTAGTTTCCAATAATCTCCCTCTTTGGTATTGATGGCAACACCTCTAGTTACCCTACAAATGCAAGTCTTTCTCATGATTTTGTTATTAACAACTCCATCTATAGTCTATATCAGATCCTCATTAATATCGTTATTTTTATTTAGATTCTCATCTTTAGATGCATGGGGTGCATGGATTTATGACACCAATTATATTTTCTCCCTCTTTGATATCTCTTCTTGTAATCCAACTTCACCCTCTTCACTAGATTGTAACTATGATCACACATTCTTCTTCTTTATTTGTAATTGGTTTGGTAACTTTCATAGATCTTCTCCCTCTTTGACAACAATGCCAAAAAAATCATCCATTACATACACAACATCCTTTTGTCACTATCTAACTGATCTTGCAATAATCACTCCCTCTTTCATTTTTGACTTGTAGCCTCATCTACTCATACCTCTGTCCATCTTTTCACAGCTATAGGAAGCTCCTAAAGAGTGACCTCCTAAATCAATGTGTAAGATATAATAATAATAAAATTTGATGCAATGTTGCATGTCTTCTTAGCTTGCCTTGGATAGGGGAATGACCCCTAACCTACCTCTTAGATACTCAAATGCATCCTTATGTAATGCCTTAGTGAATATATTAGCTATCTACCCCTTTGTGCTCAGTCACTTCTTTGTCTTGTACTAACTCTATCAAGTAATGGTACTTTATTCAAAATGTAATTGTTCTTTGTATGTATCACATTATTCTTAAATATGTTTATAGCACTTGTGTTATCACAAGTTCAACAATTTCCTCCTCCTTACCTTTCATCAATTTCTTGATCCACACAATGTTTGAACAATTAACTACTATAGAAACATACCAAACCTCTACTGTGGATTGAGAAATACAAATTTTATTCTTTCTTGTTGATGAAATCAATTTCTTTCCTAGAAAGAATGCTCCTCCACTTGTACTCTTTCTATCATCAATATTTCCAGCCCAATCAACATCTACGTAAAATTTTAGCTCAACTTGTCATTCTTCTTGTACCATAATCCATAGTCTTCTATTCCTTTCAGATATCTCAATTTTCTTTTCACATCCATCAATTGATTCTCCTTAGGATTAGCATAAAATATTGCAACAATATCAACTGGTAATGTAATATGAGGCCTACTATGAACAACATATTGCAATTTTCATATCATTGACCTATACAATGCTTGATTTACTTCAAAAAAATCATCATGCTTTGAAATATTATGACCAATCACCATAGGTGTTCCTGTAAGAATTTGGTATAGCTTTGATACCATGTAAGAATTTGCCTTAGGGAAAAATCACCCAAGATCAAGGAAATCATGCACAAGCATAGAATGGACCAATAAAGTATGATTAGAATAACAATATGAAATTGTATTCATGTAATGTTGTGTCATGTACATACACACTAGGAGTGCCTGTATATAAAGGCCTCTAAGATGCATCTAGATTGTCTCTAGAATGAGCTAGGAGATAAACATGACAACTGAGCAAATGTCCACCAGAAGTGAATTATCCTCCATTATATATGAGAGGATAAGTATGACAAACTGTATCTCATATAGAGATGTTGTAGACACCATGTGCTTAAATAAGGTACTAACTCCTGTGTTGTCAATAAGACAACTCATAAGAGTATGCATACTCCTAGGTGACTAACTAATAAATAATAAAATAATGCATTAACTTAAGTAAACTTAAGTAAAGTGTAAATAGTAAATACGTATTTACACCAACACCCCCCCTGCCCCCCTTAAGTGCAACTTAGGGGAATACACTTAAGCTCACAAAAGCTAGATGAAAATGCATGATGGGTCCTTGTTACTAGGCCATGTTAGGTACCCATGTACAAAAGACAATTAAATCTCTCATAAAGTGGAGAAAGAGGGAAAACCTTATGGGAAAAAACCTCCCCCAAAAAGAGAGATGAAAAAAAAAGATGCATGGATAAATGGAGTAATCAAGACGCCCCCATTATGACATACATCATGCATATATAATAGAGGATCTCTCGATGAAATCTTGCCCTTAGTGAAGGATCTCATGATGATGAGTGCTTGAAGAAAAAAGAGAATCCAATGCCTACAAACAACATTTTTCCCTTTAAGAAGAAGATACACCAAGTATAGGTGCAAGTATGCTTCCCATTGTGGATAGGAAGATGGAAGAGGGATCCATATGTAGTATCCTGTGGATGCTGCCTTAGAAGTCTGCTCATATATCGACAAACCCTTGATGAAGATAGATTCCACAAACCAATTTGTTGGATGCCCAAAAGAAGGTGGAAAACAAGGTAGCATGTCTATGTATGGAACTGAATCAAGCTCCTAAGATGATGAAGCATCTGGATAGGAAGATGTAGGAAGAGAAGCAATGTAGTCTCCCCTCAATGATGTATGTACACCTATGCAAGAAGCTCCTTGTTAACTAAATAAGCTACACCATGAAAGTTGAAAGATATTCCTCCTTGTAGGAAGAAATGGTGCCATAGGTGTAGAAGAGAATGCTCCCCAACTGATAGGAAGAATCCTTATCAATTAGGATGTCTGAGGAAACTGGAATACAATCTCCAAAGATGGATATGTCTCCTCTGAAGTGAAAGAGTCCATCTCCATCTACTATAAAGAAGCCACAATCATGTAAAAATGATCAAGTGGTTGAGGGTCAAAGTATGTCCTCACAATGAGTAAAGAAGTCTCCTCAACAAAGAGAAGATTGATGTCATCAATGATGTCTCCCACATCTTCAATGTGAGACTCCACGAATAGCCTTGCAATGTTTGGAAGGATGTAATCCCATGAAGTTGAAGTAGGAAGACATGATAAATCCTATTGGACTTAATCAACAACATCTGTGGTTGGAACTAGATTAGTAGAAGCAACATGAGCATCAAGAGGTTGTATCTCATTTGGAGTTACAGATACCATAGTTGGAGTGATTAATAGTAGAATGTCCTTTGAAAATGGGGGGACTCATGGATCTCCATATGCTTCCCAAAGAGCCATCCAAATGTCATGAGGAAAACTTGCCATACTAAGAGGGGAAAAAGATTCCTTATACTATTATATAGAAAGAAAAGAAGATGAGAAAGATGTTTCCAATTAGGATTAGGTGGCAATATCTTTGAGTAGAGATAAGGAAACACTTCCTAATGTTCTCATAGATGATCAAGCATCAAAGTACTCCATTTGTGATAGTTCCTCATTGTCAACTTTAGTCTAACACCAAACTAACATGTGTTACAAGACTCCATGAGATCAATAAATATGTGCACCTCCCAAAATGCAAGAGAGAATCAAGGAAACTCCCCCTAATGTATAATATGACACTTATAGCCACTTGCTAATTTAGGGACTAATTCAAAAATAGTATTTTTGTCCACATAAGTCTATAATCTGATTGTAGATCTAGAAAGTAGACAAAAAATTATGCACTTTAAAAAAAAATTGAACCTGATTATGTGTCCAGATGAGCCCGTACTAAGCATTTGAAGTGGAAAAAATTGAGATTTACCATTTGTAGAACAATTTAGGAAAAAAGATCTCAAACAACTTGCACCAATTTGTATATCAAAAAATTCTACCCCAAAACAAAACAAAAATTGCTTGCAAAAAGGAGTTTGTATGAGGGAGATATTGTTGTTTGAAAATCACTACTATAATTATTTTTCCTAGGTCATCGCTGTTGTGCCTCTAAAAATCAAAGGACTCTAGATTTCACCTTGGATGTCTGATTTTGATGAAACAAAAGTCAATTTGGGATTTTTTTTGACCTTTTGAATATGATGCAAATATCTGATTTGCACCAACAAGCTCCAATCTTCAACTGCAAAAAATCTCTCCTACAAGCCTGATGGCAATTTTTCCAGAAAATAGTGTAGAGATGTAGATGAAAAAAAATATAGATCTGAAAATTAAGTGGACAAATCTAAAGTGATCATACCAATTTTGCAAATCGGGCCTTTAGGTGTTGGTTTGAAAAAAAAAAATTGCCTCAAATTTGACTATAGCCTAGGGTAGGTGAATTTATAGTCAAATTTTACCAAATTGATGCTCTAGATGTAATGGCGAGGTCTACTTTGGCTCTAGATGCCCCCAATGATTGGGATACTCTAGATTTGAGTCAAGGTCCTCCAAGAGGTGAAGCAAGAATATGGTCTCCAATGACTATGTGAAGAGAAAATCCCCTAGCTTTGATGCTTTGTAAGAATTTGGTATAGCTCTGATACCATGTAAGAATTTGCCATAGGGAAAAATCACCCAAGATCAAGGAACTCGAAAAAAAGCACATAATGGACCAATAAAGTATGATCATAATAATAATATGAAATTGTATTCATGTAATGTTGTGTCATGTACATACACACTAGGAGTTCATGTATATAAAGGCCTCTAATATGCATCTAGAATGTCTCTAGAATGAGCTAGGAGATGAGCATGACAACTAAGCACACATCCACCAGAAGTGGATTATACTTTATTGTGTATGAGAGGATAAGTATGACAAGGTGTATCTCATATAGAGATGTTGTAGACAACATGTGCTTAAATAAGGTGCTAACTCTTGTGTTGTAGACACCATGTGCATAAAAGAGTTGCTAACTCCTATGGTGTCAACAAGACAACTCATAAGAGCACACATACTCCTAGGTGACTAACTAATAAATAATAAAATAATGCATTTAATCTAAGTAAAGTTAAGTAAAGTTTAAATAGTAAATACATATTTACACCAATAGTTCCAACTAGTCTTGAGTATTCCATTCTAAAAGTCTTCAATATCTCATTCATATACTATGAAATTGTATAATGTAAATACCTCTTTTCATTTGGTAAACTTGCAAACCAAGAAAAAACTTAATCTCTCCAATCATTGACATCTCAAATTATTTCTTCACCTCATTAGCAAATGATTTCCATAAAAAATCATGACCCCAAAATATGATATCACAAAGAAAAAATCCAACTAGCAATATCTTACTCTTCGATTCACTTTTCAAGTATAGATTATTATTGCCATTAGTTCTCACAAAACTAGTTTTCACCAAATAAATGTATAACTTTTCATACCATTCTCTAGGGGCTTGTTGCAAACTATATAGTGTGTAAGAATTTTTCTTAGGGCAAAATGACACCAAGATCAAGAAGCTAAAGAACTTAGCACAATATGGACCAATAATGTATGATCATAATAACAATATGAGAATGAATATATGATCAATACACACTAGAAGTGCTTGTATATAAAGGCATCTAGAATGACTAGGAGTCAACAAAGTGATAAGCATGACAACTAAGCACATGTCCACCAGAAGTGGATTATCCTCCATTGAGCACAGGAGCTTGTGTGGTGATGAGAGGATAAGCTTAGATAGGTGTATCTAATGAATAGATGTTGTAGACACCATGTGCTTAAATAAATTGCTAACTATTGTGTTTTCAACAAGACAACTCATATGACTATGCATACTCCTAGGTGTCTACATGACAAATAATATAATAATGTATTGACCTAAGTAAACTTAAGTAAAGTGTAAATAATAATTAATTATTTACACTAACGCCCCCCTTAAGTGAAACTTAGGGGAATGCAATTAAGCTCACAAAAGCTATAATGGGTCTTGGCTACTAGGGCATGTTAGATACCCATGCACAAATGCAATGTTTTACATACAATGTAATGCAATCTCTTTGAAAATAGAGAAAGAGGGAAAACCTCGTGGAAAAAACACTCCCCCAAAAAGAGAGATAAGTACAATAAAGAAGAGAAAAGTTGTGTGACCCCCCTGGTGAAAAATCTCTCACCCCTAAGAGATCCCACAAATGAAGATACTTGACCTCAATGATGAAATGTCCCTTTTCTGATTTTTGATATTTCAAGCCTCAAATCAGATCTTTAAAATCAAACAACTAATATCCCAAAGATCCACCAAATTCCTCAAGAAACCCCAAATCGGGTATGCTGAAAATAGTGCTAAAAGCTTCACAACTTCACAAATTATTAATAAATCTGAAAATGGAAATTTTTACAGGAATTTCAGCAGCATAAAAGCCTACAAATTGAAATTTCTAGATCCATATAGCCTTTACACAATAGCTCAAAAATGTAGGACAAAAACTATGCTCATCGGGCTCCCGAAATAGCACAAAATATGCCCGGAAACACCACAAAAACACTAATAATATATCTTAGAAGTTTAATCATGTTCCAATAAATATATTCAGCTCTATTTTAACAATTAAAAGTCTGATATACAGCAGCAACCCAAACTGACATGAAATACTCAACTGAAAACACCAATCTCATACAAAAAACACACCCAAAAACCCACAAATCTGCACTGTTTAGCACAAAGGCAAACTCTGTATGAGCATGCACATGGAATGGCTTCAAACTCCCATTCTTAGCCTTCTTGGAAATCTGCAAACTCCCATTCTTGGGTCTCCTTCTCCATAGGTTTGGCAGCCTCTGAAGAACAACAAAAAAAATGAGCAAAAATCAAGTTCTGGTATCAGCCCAAAATGCCTCCAAACCCCTTAAAAGAGGGCATAACCGTAACTCACATCCAAGAGAGGTTAATGAAACATATTTTAATAATAATTTTCATTTATTAGTCCAACGGTTTTCAAAGATTAACCCCCTTTTTCCGAAACTTCACTTTCTTGGGCCTGCCTGCCTTAGCAAAGATTATTATTTTTTAATTATTTGAAAAGGGGACATGACAAGTCCTCCCCTCCCAAACATTGCTTGTCCTCAAGCAATGGCTGAACAATAAGCCAATGAATCCACCTGGATCCCAAATGTAGTCATGAACTATACTACTACCAATTAACACAAGCTCCTGCAATATCCTCTGCAATATGACCAAGAGGAATCCATAATCAAACTGACAATTACAGCTCAACCAAACTCCAAAATCATAACTTCCATAGTCAGAAACCTACGAGACAAAAACTCTTAGAACATCAAAACCCAAGTAAAGTGGACTAACAACACAGTAAATACCATCAATGCATTCCACTGGCCTACACAGAATGTACAATCCAACTCTGCAACAATGGTGAATGCTTCCGAATGAAATTGTACCAAGTATGGAGAATCCACACACTATACAATGCATGCAGTCAACACAACTCTATAGATCACCAACCACTATCTCATAACCATAACTACCATGCACCCCTGATGGTGAAAAGCCATCACAAGATAAAAAACAAGAATTGGAACCCAAACCAAATTTGCCTGCCATCAACTTCTCAACACAATGATCAAATGCTAACTGATGTACATACCCTGCAATATAATGTTGATAAAGAAAACCAACCTCAGTTGAAAAATCACCATGAACAAGTGATACAACCCACTATGACTGATCACCAGCTAAGTCAGGAGATGTCATAGCCAAAGGAGTAGAATCAATAACAACACCCACTGAAGCATCACTCCAAAACTCCTGCTCTAAGTCATGTATTATCAAGCTGTAAACTGTAGAACCTATCACCATGTCATGCCCATCATGACTCTCATCCCGAGGTGTCAAACTATCCCATAACTGATGATAAGCACAAGGAACCAAAGTACATCTCTATATCATCATCTCATCAACATGGTCATCAAAGGTAAATTGATGAGCATACCTCACAATGTAATGCTGATAGAATGCACCAATCTCAGTCAGTGGCTCAGACTGCAATCCAAATGTAACTAACTGCAATCGATCACTAACCAAGTTGGAACTGACTACTACCTCTGAAGTCATCACCAAGGGAGTAGTATTACTAGCAAGAACCATGCCAAATATTGGCTCACCAACATCACACATGGTCTTTGATACATCATCTCTAGTCTTCGTGCCATTAGTGCTAGAGGTCCCCACCATGTCAGGCATACCAAAAAATTTTTTTACAACACCCAACTCAACTGAACCTGACTCTAATGGGAATAAACCTGATATGCCAATGTTAGTATCAAGGATGGATGCATCCCCATCTCCACTGTCTTTGACAATCTCGGCCATGGACATCCTCGGATCACCAAACACCACAGCTTGTGACTGTATAGAATCAGGTAAAGACTGTAGTTGCTCTAACTCCATGGTCACCTTAGCCAAATGAAATTGTGACTCCTTGAAAGCCAACTGTGTACTCTCAAGAATCTCAGAAGTCACCTCAAGCTGCTCAGTAAGCTCACTCACCTCATCTTCCTTGGCCAACAATGCATCATATGCTGTACTGCCCCACTCCATAAGATAATCTCTATCGACTACCAATTGCATATAATTCTGTCTCAAAATTCGAATAGCCTCCCATAAAGAGTGGATCTCTATCAAGGAAAGATAACTGCCTTCCTGCTCATCACTAGTAGGAGAACCCCATCCATAAACTGCTAACAACTGACGAGAAACATCAAAATGCTGGAATGATCTGATTAGGATCTAGGACTATTACAGAGGAATGCTAATTGATTACATAGAATTAATTTAAAACTTTTAACGAATCAAATTAACATAAATGAAATAAGAGAACAACAAGATTAAGCTGATAAAAGAGACAATGAGAGAAAGAAGACACAAACAATTTGATCTCGGAGGTCATCCGTATGGACTACATCTCCGGGTCTGGCTCCAATAGGGGGATCGATCCAATTATCTCCTTCATTCCTTTAAAGTACAACAACATCACGCTGTTTCAAAGTACAAGAATAAACACTTCAAAAATCTCCCTTACTCTCAGCACTTTGACATTCTCTCCTTTTTCTGAATGCCTAAGAGTCCCTTAACGCCCCATTTTTTTACATAAAATTAGCCAAAATAAGGCTATAACAACAATTTACAAAAATAACCCCTTCAATTAATTCCCCTCTCGAAATAACCTGTTAGCCATTTTTAACAGATATGCCTCATGTCAATTTTGGGGTAAAAAATAACTAATAACCTTATTTTACTAAGGTTAGGCCGTCGATTTTAAAGGATAAATTTAAACTGCGCCATTCAAATCTTAAAGTGCTAAAATAGTGCAACGGCAAAACTGTTTTGGGGCAGCCGCCGGTCGGGGGTTCCAACCCCACCGGCGGCCTCTTTTGTTTAAAATTGGCGGTGGCCAATGTTTAAAACAAAGTTGCCGCCTTTTAATTTTGAAATCAATGCTTGGTGCAATGGTTGAGGCATAATTTTTGAAAGTAAATGGTCATGCATTCAAATCCGACCATGAATTCTTTTTTTTTCCATTTCCCCACTTTGCTGACATCATGATGACATCAACTATATTTGTCTCTTACCTTGAACTTCAAAATGGCATAACTTCCACGTACGGGCTCCGTTTTTGATGAAACAAACACCATTGGAAAGCTCTCGATGAGCTCTTTATTTTGAAATCCATTGTTGACCACTTTGGAGATGATTTTTTTCCACCTTTTTGATGTCCTTCGTTCTCAGTTTGACCAACCTTTGACTGACCATAACTTTTGCATATGGACTCCATTTTTGACCATTCAAATTGCATTGGGTCTAGAATTTCAAGGAGTTTAAACTGATGCTGATTGTTGGAGTTTTGGAGACACTTCAATTTTGATGAAAGTATCCCCCGGATCAAGCCTCCCCATTGAGGAGCTTTCGGACCACCAAAAGTTTGGATTACTCAGAAAGAAGGTGAGGGTATAGTTCCCTCACTTTACCAATCTCCATCCATCTTGCCTTGCTTGGATGCATCTCCTTCAATCCCACTCAGAGGTATTCAACTGGTCCTCTTTGTGAAGTTCTGACATTCCTATCTAGGATAACATCTTCTGGCAATTCTGACATATACTCTGGTGAAAGATCATCAACTAATGGAACTTGAACACTGATGTCTTCATCCAAGATCATTGGAGGCTCATACAATTTTAGATTCTCAACATTGACAACTGAGTAAATTTGCATGTATGGAGGAAGATTAAGGCGAAAGGCATTAGTACCGATCTTTTCCAAGATCTCAAAAGGACCATACCTGATAGCTTTGAGCTTCCTTCCTTCACCTTGCATTCTTTCCTTGCTGATATGTAACCAAACTCTGTCACCAACTTGGAATTGGTGATCAATGCGATGCTTATCATGGCGAGCCTTGTATTTTGCTTGGCTCTGCTCTAATTGTGCTTCTACTACCTGATGGATTGCTTGGACCTTCTGGATGAACTTTAAAGCCTTTTCTGCATCATGGCGTCCATCTACAACATCGTCCTTCCCAAAAGAAAAATCCATTGGTATCTTAGGCAAGTAACCGAAGCAAGTCTCAAAAGGAGACCTCTTTGTAGAAGAGTGTGCCGCATGGTTGTAAGCATGTTGCACATAATGAAGACTTTCATCTCACAACTTAGGATGTTTGCTGCAGTAGCCTCTAAGTAGATGCACAATTGTCTTGTTCACTACCTTTGTCTATCCATCGGTCTGCAGATGGAAGGCTGTACTCTTCTTTAGGTTGGTGTCCATGAGTCCCCATAAAGATGACCAAAATTCCCCTAAGAATCGAGAATCTCGATCTGATATAATAGAAGTAGGTAACCCAAAATGAATCCATACATTTTGAAAGTAAAAATGAGCAGTCAATTCAGCAGTAACTTGTTTTTTACAAGGCATTAAAATACACATTTTGCTGAACTGATCAACTACTACATACAAATAATCATGACCCTTCCTAGAAATAGGTAAACCTCCCACAAAGTCCATAGATACACTTTCCCATGGACGGGATGGTACAGGTAATGGTGTGTACAAACCTAATTTCCTATTACTTGGTTTACTGGTTGCACACATTACACATCCTTTTATATACTTGGTGACAATTTCCTGCATACAAGGCCAGTAACAATATTTCTGCAATTGAGCTAATGTCTTACTTACCCCGAAATGTCCTGCAATCAATGAGGTGTGTGCTTCACGGATTACATGTGCTTGTTCATTTCTAGGAATACATAATTTTCCCAAGTGGTACAACAAATTATCCTGCACATAGTAATCTTTCTCTTCTACATTTTTACCCTGGATTAAAGCTACATAGATATCCTTAAAGTTCTCGTCATTAGCATATTGTTCTTGAAAACTTTCATGAACCATAGAACTATTTTGAAGGATTATCAAAGCATTCTGAATAGGAGGCCTAGAGAGCATATCTACTACTTTGTAATGGGAACCCTTCTTATACTTAATTACCAAATGAAACTGTTGCAGAAAACCCATCCACCTAAAGTGCCTACTTTTTTGCAACTTAGATTGTGAGTGCAAATATTGTAGTGGTTGGTGATCAGTGTGGATTACAGTTTCCTTTCCCATTAAGTAGTCCTTCCATTTTTTAACACTCTGAACTAAAGCATAAAGTTCTTTATCATATGTAGGATAGTTACTTACTGCTCCTGAAAAAGTTTCAGAGTGGTAGCAGACTGGTTTACCTCCTTGCATGAGTACAACTCCCATGGCAAACCCGCTCGCATCTGTCTCAATCTCAAATGGTTGATGTAAATCATGTAGAGCTAGAATTGGTGCGGTGCTCAACTTTTCCTTCAAAGTGTTGAAATCCTTCTGTTGCGGACCTCCCCATTGAAAAGTTACCTTGGTACTGGTTAATGCATGCAACGGTGATGCAATGAAAGAGAAATTTGCAATGAACTTCCTCTAGTACTGAACTGCACCTAAGAAACTCCTGATTTCTGTAACTGTACTTGGCTTAGGCCATTTTACAATACATTCAACCTTTGCAGGGTCTACTTTCAATTGACCATTCCCTACGACATAGCCTAAGTACACTAAGGATGTCTTTGCAAATTTGCATTTTGACATCTTTACATATAGTTTTTCTTTTCTCAGTATTTCAAATACTTTCTTTACATGAATTACATGATCATCCCAAGACTTACTAAATACAAGAATATCATCTAAATAGACTATGACAAAATCATCTATAAAGGGACGGAAGACATCATTCATGACTCTCATAAATGTAGCTGGTGCATTACAAAGCCCGAATGGCATAACCAACCACTCATAAAGTCCCTATTTTGTCTTAAAAGCAGTTTTCCAAATATCACTTTCTGCAATTCTTATCTGATGATATCCGCTACGTAAGTCTAGCTTAGTGAAATAAATTGCATATTTCAACTGATCAAGTAAATCATCAATTCTAGGAAGAGGGTACCTGTTCTTTACCGTTATCTTGTTCAGAGCCCTATAGTCAATACACATTCTCCAAGTCCCATCTTTCTTTGGAACCAACACAATAGGAGAACCACAAGGAGAAGTACTAGGATGGATAACTCCTTTCTCGACCAACTCTTGAACTTGCTTCTTGATTTCTTTATTTTGTAAGATTGATAAACGGTATATGTTGATATTAGGAAGTGGTGCATCTTGCTGCAACTGAATCTCATGTTGTATCTCTCTCTTAGGAGGTAATCCTTCTCGTTCCTGGAACAAGTCATCATAAGCGGAAACAACTTTGACTATTTCAGCCTTATGTTTTGGATCACATCCCTTAAATGCCTCAGATGTTTCATCTTCTTTGGATTTTACAAGCATCAACACAAAATTCTTACTAGAGTTGACTAACCTTTTCATTTGACCAGCATTGACTAATGCCAGATTAGTCTTAACCTTATGTGCCCGTACAATGTATTCAATCTTGTCTTTAAACAAATGATATTTATTTTCACCCCTATAAAAGAGAGCTTGACGATCAAACAAATAGGGACTCCCAAGTACAAGACCACATATATCTAAAGGGACTACATCAGCTTCTATCTCATCTACAAAGTTTGCAGTGATAGCAAATCTTAACTTGCATTGTTTAGTTACCTGTAACTGTGCATCATCGCAAACCCATCCAAGAGGGTATGGTTTTGGATGAGGTGTTGTAGTCAAGTTAAGCTTTTTAACAACTTCCTCAGATATCAAATTAACTTGGGAACCCGTATCGAATAATGTATCAACCTTATTATGCTTGATAACAACTCGAATGTGAAATAATTCATTCCTTTGCTTATCATTCTTAGGAGAAGATTCTTTACTTGTACTTGCACTTATGCTAGAAGAACTTGGAGCTGATGAAAGAGATATACCTTTTCCTTTACCTTGAATCCTGGTAGCAACAATCTTTGTCTCATCTCCGGAGTCAGATCCAAGATCTTGTTGAATTACAGCAGCAGTTTTCTGTTTACCTTTGTTTCCACCATATCGCTTTGGCCTCTTTTCAGGATGTTACTTCCAGCACTTAGAATCATCATGCCCTTCTTTCTTGCAATGTGAGCATGTGGGTTTCTCACCCTTTTTCTTTACTGTTGCTATCTTTTTACCCTTTCCTTTTCCTTTGGACTTTTCCTCAGACTTAGATGGCTTTTTATCAGACTTATCAATGAAAGTACCCTTACCCCTTGATTCTAAATGTGTTTCCTAGACACATACTTTATCCAAATTACAAGGATTCAGGATGAGAATAGAATGCCTTAGGTAAGAATGAAGACCACCTATATACTTGAGTAAGGTGTCCTAGGTATACAATGGGACATTTAATGAAATAGCCTTTTTGCGAAATTCATGGGTGTAATCCTGGACAGACTGACCTTTCCCTTGCCTAAAATTTTGTCAGTTCATCATTAACTGCTACATATGGCCTAGGGGGTAGAATTGCTTTTCTAAAGCAGTAACAAATTCTGACCAAGACAAACTAAACTTACCATGTTGTGAAGTTTCATCCCGAGACCTACTCTCCCACCAAGTTAGGGCTACACCACCTAAACGAAGAGTGGCTAACTGAATTCTGTCAACATCATCTACAAGGTTTTGAACTCTACAACAGACTTCTACTTGCTGAATCCAGTCATCTAGTTTCTCGGCATTTAACTCCCCACAATATTTTAGTAAGTCAAACTTTACATCCAACTTAATTCGAGGCTTATGTCCTCCTTTAAAAATATTAGAAGACTCAGAATGGGTAGAAGAAGGAGAAGAGGGGGAAGAAGGAGAAGAGGGAGAAGAAGGAGAAGATGGAGGTGTCTTTGGTGGATCACGATCAGCTCCTTTCTTTTTCCCTTTGTCCTTTCGAGCTGCACGTCTTTGCATCTTCTCTTCTCTTTCTCGTACCAAAACCTCTACCATTGTTTGCAAATTCTGAAGAGTCTTTTGAATACTCTTATCTTGAGAAGCTTGTCCACCTTCGTCTGCCATTTGTGATGATGGTTTAGTCCTTCGTTTTCCAATCTCAGGATTGTATTCCTCAAGCTTTCCTTCGCCTTTCTCAATCCTGGATCTTGTTAACATTCAAATCTGCAATACTAGTCCAACAAAAGCTCTGATACCAAATTTGATCTGATTAGGATCTAGGACTATTATAGAGGAATGCTAATTGATTACATAGAATTAATTTAAAACTTTTAACGAATCAAATTAACGTAAATGAAATAAGAGAACAAGAAGATTAAGCTGATAAAAGAGACAATGAGAGAAAGAAGACGCAAACAATTTGATCTCGGAGTTCATTCGTATGGACTACGTTTCCGGGTCCGGCTCCAACAGGGGGACCGATCCGATTATCTCCAAAAATTAGGTACAAATGTTTACAAAGTCATTCCTTTGAAGTACAACAACATCACGCTATTTCAAAGTACAGGAATAAACACTTCAAAAATCTCCCTTACTCTCAACACTTTGACATTCTCTCCTTTTTCTGAATGCCTAAGAGTCCCTTAACACCCCATTTTTATACATAAAATTAGCCAAAATAAGGCTATAACAACAATTTACAAAAATAACCCCTTCAATTAATTCCCCTCTCGGAATAACCTGTTAGCCATTTTTAACATATTTGCCTCATGTCAATTTTGGGGTAAAAAAATAACTAATAACCTTATTTTACTAAGGTTAGGCCGTCGGTTTTAAAGGATAAATTTAAATTGCGCCATTCAAATCTTAAAGTAGTAAAATAGCGCAATGGAAAAATTGTTTTGGGGCAGCCGCCGGTCGGGGGTTCCAACCCCACCGGCGGCCTCTTTTGTTTAAAATTGGCGGTGGCCAATGTTTAAAACAAGGTTGTCAATGCTTGGTGCAATGGTTGAGGCATAAATTTTGAAAGTAAATGGTCACGAGTTCAAATCCGACCATGAATTCTTTTATTTTCCATTTCCCCACTTTGCTGATGTCATGATGACATCAACTATATTTGTCTCTTACCTTGAACTTCAAAATGGCATAACTTCCACGTACGGGCTCCATTTTTGATGAAACAAACACCGTCGAAAAGCTCTCGACGAGCTCTTTATTTTGAAATCCATTGTTGACCACTTTGGAGATGATTTTTTTTCCACCTTTTTGATGCCCTTCATTCTCAATTTGACCAACCTTTGACTGACCATAACTTTTGCATATGGACTCCGTTTTTGACCGTTCAAATTGCATTGGGTCTAGAATTTCAAGGAGTTTAAATTGATGCTGATTGTTGGAGTTTTGGAGATACTTCAATTTTGACGAAAGTATTCCCCAGATCATGGCAAGTGACAACAATGTCTCGATCACTAACTCTCAACTGATTAGACACATGATGGCACTGGCTTGATTGTCTCCTACAAACCTCCTCTGATGCACTGTCTAAAGGAGTATCCTCAAAGTTACTAGTCTCTAGAGTATTACCATCCATATCCTGTGAATCAAATCTAAAGCTCATATCAACATACGGAGTATCAAAAACATTAGCACTGCTGTCCAACTCCTCTGTACCCAAGGAAACTAAGTCTTCAAAACTGCCCATTGCATCCTCCTAGATGTCATCAATGCCAATATGATCCTGGGACTCATCTGTACACACTACCAAATATGAAATATCATCAACACATTCCAGCAAGTATGGTCGACTGGATATATGAACAAAGCCCAACACTAGTGTATAAAAACTAATACCAACATCGAATAAGCTCCTGGCACAAGAAAAGACAACACCGTGCAATCTGCTAATCAAATCCATGATAGCACCCAAACAATCACTGCTACCAAAAAGTGTTAAAGATTTCCAGTCAACTGAATCCCAAATGCCAATATAACAATCTCGAGTCCATATCCGTAAACTATAATCAACTGGTAACTCAAGCAAACTCCTCACCTGAGTAATATGACCAATACCAACTAACTCCACATACCTGTCATGATGAGATAATGAAGTCACAATACTATCTTTGTTCACCTTCAACTGGCTGGACAAATCATGTGAAGTACTACCAGCCTCAACCTCATGTGATGAAACATCTAACTGTGCCTGGTACTCTTTCTCAGCAAAATCATGAATGCTCAATGTCTGCTCATCTCTACCAAGTATCTCACCATCCTGCACAACAACATCCTCATAATCATCATCTGAACCCACTACACTGTACTCACTGCCTATTGTAACTATACCATCCTGAATACCTGTGGCATCACCCTTTGACGACCTGTAAACAATTGTCTCAATTTGAGTATCAAGTTGACCGTTACTATCAATCTGTGTAATATCATTTCCCATCACCTCCTGTGGTAGAGTAGAATCTGAGACCTCTACCTAGCTATCAACTAGTTTCTCAAACTCCTCATGCAAGTTCTTGGGAATTGTGTCATCTGTCCTATGAGAAAATCTGCCAAATAGAAATCTAGTCAACTTATCCACTTTAGCTGAGTCGGACAACATGTCATTCATTATACGGTGGTGCTCAATCAACTGTTTAGACATGTCATGGCTTATTTTCATAAGTTTATCTCGAATGTCTAAATAACCATCCTTTCTACTATTTTGACTCTGGATATCAATTGTCCAAGATCATGTCCTCTGAGACTCTGTACTATACCTGTCCATTCTAGATAAAGTAGAGTGTAACCCCAATAGGATATAACTTCTTCAAAAACCAAGAACTAACATGAAAATGATTAGAAGTAGCATGCAACCATAGATTTTGACATGCAACTGATTAGAAGCAACATGCAACCACCAAGTTCACGAAGAACTAACATGCAAATGATTAGAAGTAGCATGAAACCATAAATTTTGACATGTAGCTGATTAGAAGCAACATGCAATCATAAATTATGACATGCAAGATCTGGGTAGTTGTCAAAACTGACATGCAAGATCTGGGTAGTTGTCAAAACTGACATGCAAGATCTGGGTAGTTGTCAAATATGTCATGCAAACTTCTACAACCACCAAATTCACTAAGAACTAACATGAAAATGTTTAGAAGTAGCATGAAACCATAAATTTTGACATGCAGTTGATTAGAAGTAACATGCAATCATAAATTATGACATGCAAGATCTGGGTAGTTGTCAAAACTGACATGCAAGATCTGGGTAGTTGTCAAAACTGACATGCAAGCTTCTACAAACCCTCAGGCTGGCAAGATCATGGCTCTGATACCACTGAAATGTCTCTTTTCTGATTTTTCATGATATTTCAAGCCTCAAATCAGATCTTTAAAATCAAACAACTAATATCCCAAAGATCCACCAAATTCCTCAAGAAACCCCAAATCGGGTATGCTAAAAATAGTGCTAAAAGCTTCACAACTTCACAAATTATTAATAAATCTGAAAATGGAAATTTTTATAGGAATTTCAGCAGCATAAAAGCCTACAAATTGACATTTCCAGATCCGTATAGCCTTTACACAACAGCTAAAAAATATAGGACAACAACTATGCTCATCGGGAAGTTTAATCACAAAAACACTAATAATCTATCTCAGAAGTTTAATCACATCCCAATACATATATTTAGCTCTATTTTAACATTTAAAAGTCTAATATACAGCAGCAACCCAAACTGACATGAAATACTCAACTGAAAACACCAATCTCATACAAAAACACACCCAAAAACCCACAAATCTGCACTATTTAGCACAAAGGCAAACTCTGTATGAGCATGCACATGGAATGGCTTCAACCTCCTATTCTTAGCCTTCTTGGAAACCTGCAAAATCCTATTCTTGGGTCTCCTTCTCCACAGGTTTGGCAGCCTCTGAAGAACAACAAAGAAAATGAGCAAAAATCAAGTTCTGGTATCAGCCCAAAATGCCTCCAAACCCCTTAAAAGAGGGCATAACCGTAACTCACATCCAAGAGAGGTTAATGAAATATATTTTAATAATAATTTTCATTTATTAGTCCAACGGTTTCCAAAGATTAACCCCCTTTTTCTGAAACTTCACTTTCTTGGGCCTGCCTGCCTTAGCAAAGATTATTATTTTTTAATTATTTGAAAAGGGGACATGACAAATGAAGAGCTTGGTGAAGAGATCTGCTATCTACTACTCTGTAGGACAATACTGCATTGCAATTACATGCTCATGAATAAACTCTTTGATGTAGTGCATATGAACCTCAATGTGTTTTGTGCATTGATGTTGCACTGGATGTTTTGAGATTTCAGTGACACTCGAATTACCATAATGTATGACGATGGGTCCAGGTATGTCAAAATCAAACTGTTTCAAAAATATTTTGTAACCAAGTAGCTTATGTAGCCATAGTTACAGCTCCTCAATACTCAGTCTTAATCAGTGAAAGAGAAATAGTGTTCTACTTTTTACTCTACCAACAAATGAAGCCAGACCCCAAATGAAACATACATCATGAAGTGAATTTTTGAGAATCAAGATCCCCTACATAGTCTAAGTTAGTATAACTCACTAACTGTAGTCCAGTACTACCTATATAGCATATCCCATATGAATGTGTATCCTAGATATAGTGTAAGATGAGTCTGGCTACCTTCCAATGAAGTTCATGTGGCTCTTGCATGAAGTGAGAAACCGTGACAACTACAAAGGATATGTTAGGGCATGTATATGTCAAGTAAATGAGACTTCCAATCAATTGTCTATACAAAGTAGCATCAACAAGTCGAGTGAAACACTTTTCTTCTAACTTAACACCTAAAATAAATGGAGTAGATGTAGCCTTGTAGTCACTCATGTGAAATTGAGAAAGTAAATTAAGATCATACTTGGGTTATGATAATGTGATCCTTGATGAAGACTGATGTATCTTAATACCAAGGAGATAATGAAGTAGACCCAGGTCTATCATCAAAAATCTATCCTGCAAAGTAGACTTGACAATATCAATGATGGATGTTGTACTCTCTGTAATGATCAAGTTATCAACATAAAGCATGAGTAGCAAGTGAGAATCATCCCGCTAAAGAATGTAGACATTTGGATTAGAATGACATCTATGGAACCCTACTAAGAGAAGGAAAGAATCCATCCTGGCATGCCAAGCTCTTGGAGCTTGTTTTAGTCTATAGATAGACTTTTTCAATTTTCAAACCAAGGTAGAATCCTAAATGAACTCTTGTGGCTGCTCCATATAAATCTATTGATAAAGATTACCATTCAAGAATATACTCTTCACATCCATCTGATGAACAACCCATCTCTGAGATGCAGCTATAGCTACTATCAAATGAATGGAGTACATTTTTGCAACTGGTACAAAGGTCTTAGTGTATTCAATGCTAGGCACCTAAGAGAAACCTTTTGCAACAAGTCTAGCCTTATAATTATCAACACTTCCATCCACTACAAACTTGGTCTGATAGATCCACTTACACCAAACCAATTTTCTTCCCTTTGGAAGATAGACTAAGTCCCATGTGTTGTTTCTCATAAGAGAATTGTATTCTTCCTCCATTGCCTTATCCCATTATGGAATTCTTGAAGCTTCTTTGAATGATTGAGGATTAGAAGTAACTTCTATATAAGCATGAGGGAGTGAGTTGTGTTGTGATCTTGTCCTCCTAGTATTTGAAGGATTCCTTGCCAGTGGTTGTGATCTAGGAGGACAAGGATTCCTCAACCTCATCTATCTAATGCTTATGTTTGGGTGGTGGATGGACATCTTACAAGTCATTGTCATCACTATTACTCTCTTCAATGAAGGAGGAAGAAGGAGGAATTGAAGAAGTAAAGCTTGGACAACTTTCTTCAAAGTGAAAACTCCTCTCATAGAAATGTCATGTGTCTCTGGATCCATCAACTCATAGGCTTTATGAGAGTCTACATATCCAACAAAGATGCAAGGTTTACTTTGAGGTTCTAGTGCCTTGCATTTCTATGGAGGTATTCTTGCCCATGCTAGACAACCAAAGACTCTAAAGTGCTTTATAGATGGTTTCCTCCCAACTGAAGCTTCAAAAGGAGTTAAACCATCCAAAGCTTTATGAGGACTCCTATTCTGGATGTAGTTTGCACAATTCATTGCTTCAACCCAAAAAAATTGATTAAGAGATTTATGTAGTACCATGCAAGTGGTCATTTCCTTGAGGGTTCTATTCTTCCTTTCGACAACACTATTCTATTGTGGCATGTATGGTACTAAATGCTAAATATCAATTCCCTATTGAGTACAAAAATCTATAAGTCTTGAGTTCACATAATCCCTTCCATTATCTATTTGAAGAACCTTGATGACTTTCTCTATCTACTTTTCTACTTGAGCCTTGAAGGTGAGAAATCATTCAAACACTTCATTCTTATGAGCCATGAAAAATACCCAAGTATAACAAAAGTAGTCATCAATGAAGGTGAGTGCATCGCAAGACTTTCCAAATGATGGCATTGGAAATGGGCCCACCACATCACTATGAACTAGTTCAAGAATACTTTGTGCTCTCCAAGACTTCCCCTTGTCAAAAAATTTTTCTAGATGCTTCGCAAGTGTGCAACCTAAACAAACACTATCTAAAAACTGGACTTGAGGTAGACCATGAACCATGTTCTTGCTGCTAAGCTATTGAAGATACTTGTAGTTGAGATGTCCAAACCTCTCATGCCACAATTTTTTTTCTATTTTTGAATGCATTAACAAGGCTTATGTATTAGATTTAGGAACACAGAAAGAGAAAGTGTAAGGACTTGAATCATGATTAGCTTCGCCTATTGCAACCATAGAATCATCTTTGATGCTTTTCACTACCACTGAATTTGGAAGAAATTCAACTTTGTTTCCACCTCCATAGTGAGTGATTTGGTAGAATGAAAGAAGGTTGGAGGTAAGATTAGGAACATAGAGAACATCCTTGAATGCTCCAATTTCCATCTCAACTTCACCTTTTCCTTCAACTTCCACTTTAGTATCATCCCCTACAAAGATGTGAGGTACCTCTGAAGGTGTCCTAGAAGAAAAATCTCCCTTTGAAGCACCCATGTGATGTGTGGAACATGAGCCAATAATCCATTCCCCTTGACTGATAGTTTTTGTGAGTAAAGCTTTCCCTTTTCTCTTAGAATCTAAAGATGAAGACCCATTTTCCTTATCAGCATTAGGCAAAGAAACATTGTGCTTCTTCATGATGTTTTTCAATTCATCAATCTACTTGTGATAACACTGACATTGTTTGTCATGACTAGTTCTTTTATAGTAGGAACACTTCTTATTTTCCTAATTATTGTCCCCCTTTTTTTTGGTATTAGGAGAAGAATTTCCTTTTTGTTGATTTGATTTAGGTGGTGACTTTTCTATGTCCCCTTGTTTTTTATCTTTCCACTTCTTCTTTTTGCCCTTGCCTTTGTTTGAACTTTCACTAGTTGAATTTTTAGAACTCTCATTGTTAGCCATCAATGCCTTAGACTTTGAAGACTTTAGAATCCCCATTGTTATCAAATTAGCTTGTTTATCCTTTGACAACTAGGCGTAGTCATCAAAAGTTATTTTTTGATAAGAAGCCCCTAGGGTTGCCTTTAAGGTGTTGAAAGAAGAGACAAATGTGGAGTATTATGATGAAAACTTATTCTGAATTAGATAAATCAACCTTTCATCCTTAATGAGACTACCACAATCATTAAGTTTTGTTCTCAACTCATACACTTTAATGATAAAATCCTAGATGGAATCAAAGTTCGTAGGATCTAGGGAGATAAGTTCATCTTCAATCTTGTAGACATCCTCCTCAGTCACTTTCCTATATAGCTTTTTAAGGGCATCATATTTTATTATCTAATGGAGGATCTTATCATCAAGCCCTAACTTAATGAGTCCTAGGGATTTTCTATCTACTAATTCCAAAACATGGATCTCACTTTGTGGTACTTGATCACCTATTGGTTTAGGAAAAAATCCATCTGCATATTGAGAAACTTCTTTGTTCATTAATTCACACCATTTTCTAACTGACCATGTGGCATAATTATGTGGTGTTAATTTTGGAATCTTAATGTTTCCCATAATGCAAGGAAAGAAAGATAACAACAAGAAGAAAGGAACACAACACTAAGAGACACCCCCCCTTTTCACTCAATCATACCCCCCCTCCCCCAAATGAATGCTTTAGGCACTTTATATTTAGTGTGATTACAATATCAACTTTCCAATTTAGGCCTAAGTGGACTTCTAATTTTTTTGTTTGCAATGTCCTCTTGGAGGTCAAATCTAGTACTTAGAATTGTAGCTTGGATATACAACAATTTTGAAGTATGATAAAAGCAATACAATGCAAATAAGGACGTATTTTTTAAAGTGGTCTTTCTATCCACACAAGCCTATAATCTGAGTGCAAATCTTGAAAGTAGATGAAAAATTATGCACTTTCAAAAAAAAAAAAACTTGAATATGTGTCCAAATGAGCCCATACAGAGCATTCGAAGTTGTAAAATGCAAGATTAGACAGGTACAATCACAAAAAAAAAGATTTTTATGACAAATTTATGCACCAAAACTATAAAATAATAGCACAATTAAAAAGTTCAAGAAATTGCATCCCAAATCAAAAAACATTGTACCTAATTTGGAGTCTAAATGACTGAGATATGGCATCCCAAAGTTGGACTATCAAATCAAAGCTACATATGGTGAGGGATATATCTTGATGATGTCATGAAATTGTTGGGTTAAATTTGACATCTAAATGGCCATCTCAGTAGTGTAATTTTTCCTGCTTGTGATGGTCAAATGATCATCAATTTTAGGATCATAAAATAATGATGTTAGCAAAATAATAGTCAAATGGCTTATGTGGCAGTCTGTATAGTATGTGGAAAATCCATAGTTGATGATGTGTTAGTGATGAGGATGCTATCGTGATTGCTAACATATCAAATTCAATGTGGTAGCTAACCTAGAGAAGCTAGTGGCAACAGATGAGGCTCTGACATGGTGACCAGCGAAGCCAAATAATGTAGCGCCTGGTGGAGGAGTGACGATGACAATGGGAAGTCATCTTCTAGTGCCATAAAGTTTTTAGATGATGAAAGTGAAGGAAGGTCTATGTTGGTCACTAGGAGTTTTATGCCACTAGTGATTGGTGAAGTTGATAGGTGTGGTGAGGGAATTGATCCCACATGCACCAAATGAGAGGGTGCCATAGTGTTAAAAAGCTAAAGCCTGTAGTATGGAGGTTGGCTTGGAAGCTACCAATAGTTATGGAAATCTATCACGATTTGGTTGTCGCTAGTTATAGTGTGAAGTTTTCTGGTATGATGTGGAATATTCTATAGAATATGATGGCTGTAGTTGTTGGGGTTTGATCACCTAGTTTGCCTGCAAAAAATGCTCTCCTATAGGCCTAATGGCCAAATTTTTTTCAGAAAATAATAATGTAGACTCAATTTTTTTGTCGAGATGCAAATAAAAATGCAGATCTAAAAATTAATTGCATAGATCTGTAGAGATCATACTAATTTTGCAAATCAGGCCTTGGAGTTCTAGTTTGTAAAATTTTTTTGCCTCAGATTTGACTATGGCCTAGGACAGTCAAACTTATAGTCAAGTTCACTGAATCAAAGCTTTAGATGTAATGGTGAGGTCTGCTTTAGCTCTAGACATTCCCGATAACTACTGATACTCTAGATTTGAATTGTGGCCCTTTGAGAGGGAAAAATGGGAATTTCATACCATGTGAGAATTTCCCTTAGGGAAAAATGACACCAAGATCAAGAAGCTCAAGAACTTAGCACAATATGGACCAGCAATGTATGATCATAATAACAATATGAGAATGAATATCTAATGAATACACACTAGAAGTGCTTGTATATAAAGACATCTAGAATGACTAGGAGCCAACACAGTGATACACATGAAAACTAAGCACATGTCCAATAGAATTGGATTATCCTCCATTGAGCATAGGAGTTTGTGCAATGATGAAAGGATAAGCTTACATAGGTGTATCTTGTGAAGAGATGTTGTAGACACTATGTGCTTAAATAAGTTACTAACTCCTGTGTTGTCAACAAGACAACTCATATGACTACACATACTCCTAGGTGTCTACATGATAACTAATATAATAATGAATTAACCTAAGTAAACTTAAGTAAAGAGTAAATAGTAATTAATTATTTGTACTAACATAATGCTTTGTGTAGTTTACATACCATGTTCCTCTTTCTAGGGTAAACAATTTCTTTAGGTTGTTCAATATGCAAACAAAGTTCTTACTACTTTCAACCTTATAACTAGGACAAATGTCTCTCCATAGTCAACTTCTTCCTCTTGTGCATATCCCTTGAAAAATAGTCTTGCTTTGTTCCTTGTGACTTTGACTTTTGAGAATTCAACTTATTTATGAATATCCACTTTATTCCAATCAAATTCCTATCATTTTGCCTTGGTACTAGTGTCCATATCTTGTTACTATCTATTTGATCAATCTCCTCTTTCATTGGTTTAATCCAATCTTCATTCTCTAGAGCATATTTAACTAACCTAAGCTCAAATTCACATAATAAAAATGTATCATTTTTCAACTTGTTTCTTTTATGACTCCCAAATCTTTGTCTTCAATGATTTTATCTAGCGTATGGTGTATTCAAACATATTTTACTAGGAGAGCTTCATATCTTTTTTTTCTTGTGGTATATCTTTCTTATCTTCTTTAGGTATGTCTAGTTGTAACTTGACATTGTGTGTCTCATGTTCAACCTCCTCTCTCTAATTTTTAGATTCCTCTGTGTGTGACTTGACTCCTACAACCTAATGCTTAGTGGCATGATGATTCTCAATAGAGATTTTCTATTGAACCTTAGCAGTGCTTGGTTACTAATGCTTGACAACCTCTTTCTCTAGTTTAGATAATATACTAGGTTCTCTTTCATAGATATAGAAAAAGTTTGTTTAATATTTAGGTTCTTTATTTCATTCCTCTTCATTCTTTTCTACAAGGTGAGTGAACCAAGTTGGTGTACAAAAAAGTAGACACCCAACTAAACAAAGCAATAATCTCAATAACACAATCAGGTTATTTAAAAGTGAAATGTAGGTCAGGTTTGGTATACAAGCCTAGCCATTATAATTTGAAAACCTGATTGGGTTTTCTAAAACTGAATCAGGTTATAAACTTATCTTATTTAATAACCCAATCGAAGTTTCCAAATTATGCTTCTTAAAACCCAATCGAGTATCTTAAAACTTGATTGGGTTTTAAGAAGTATAAATATTTTCCTACTGCCCATGTTTGAGGGCATTTTTATACCCTCAAATGGTAGCAACAAAAATACAAAGAAGAAGGTTAAAACCTGATCGATTTTAGGAGGAAAAGATATTTTTATTGCATTTTCATCCATGATCCCCCACAAACGAGATAGGTCTTCATTCTTTTCATTGTTTATGTATTTTTCCATCAAATTTTGTAATGTGGTTTTGTAATTTATAAGTTTTGTAATTTTTTTAATAATTTTTAATAATTTTTAATTTTTTAAATATAGATGCATCAATGAATCCAACAAAATGAGGGAGAAGCAAAAGACCACCTCCTACACAATTAAACCTCCACCCATCATGACACAACTAAAAAACACTCCACCCATTATGACACAAACATAAAACTCTCCACCCATAGTGTCACAACCACAAAACCTCCACTCAATGTTCTTGTTCAATAACCACCGCCTCCTATAAACTCTCTGTGCATACATTTACATTATCTAAATACTACACAAGAGGACCTCATAAACTACCTTACACAAAATAGTGCTAACATTATCCAAATGGTCAATAGGTTGCGATCATCTACACTTTCTCACCACTCAACCCTAGCAAATATACTTGAATAAATGACCCAAAATGTGAATGAGGTGTCTAGGGATGTTACAAGATGGGGTACATGGAGGGATGGATGTTGTACATTTTATGCCAATGGGTTATCATATCAGAAAATGAAAGATAAAGATATAAAGAAAGGTACTATATGTTCTCTTTTTACCGATTCTATATTAGGCAAATGCCTATTACACACAACCAAACTTTTTCCTATTCATTGGTGCTCTCATACTAGGATGAGATCATGTTTTTTGGATAGATTGTATATGGTATTTGATCTAACACCATGTAATAATTATGTGGTGCCTCTATGTTTTTTGAGAGAGCTATATTTTGAGTTCATCCTTGGCGAGAAGCCAAATAACTTTGACATCTATGAGTTCCAGGGTAGAGGACGAGGCTCTACATAGGATAAATATAGGCCTTGTAGGGTGGCACCAAAACATGAGAGGAGATGTAAAACATGAAAAATCATTCCTCCTATTGTGCTCCCATCAATTTTAAAGGAGTCTATTGATTTCAAAACTCTTCAAGTAATTGCATCATTGACAAATGTTATCATTGAGCATGGCACATATTTAGTTGGTTTTCCTTTACCTATGACACCTGAATCATCATTAGATGAACCTTTAGGGTCATCATATAATGTGAAAAATCCATCATCATCACCTATGGAACCTTGGTATAACATCCTACAAAATCTTCACCAACATCACTAGCACCACAAATGTCATCTCCGCTTGTGTCACCTGAACCACGAATGTCATCCTCACTTGTGCCACTTGCATTGTAATCATGTGCATCATTACAATCTTTGGGGCCCAATCAACATCTTTTTTTTAGCTATCAGTGCATATGTACTGTTGGGATGGATATTGAGGCATCTCATTATGGAGTGTCATCTCATCCATGTGTACATTATGGGCATACTTTTTATTCATACGGAGGTGGAGATTTCACACTCATATATGATTTTATGGTGATGGTTTTTCGTGGATAGGAGACATGAGTTTTTACATGATAGTATTATTTAATCACCTAAATATTGTAAACGTAAAAAATAATTATTTTATAAATCACTCTAGACTGATATATGAAAAATATGCAATGTAGGGTGGAGCAAGTGGTACAAGAACACAACAAAGTACTCATTATGATAGTGGTGGGAGGCTAAGAGAAAGAACACCTAAGTTAAAATTTTTATAATATTTAAAAAAATAAAATAATACATTGGCTTTAAAATATTGTTTCTTAATTGTTATGACACTAACAACACAAAGTTACCGAAATGTTTTTTTCTTAATATTTTTACCACAAACACCTAGTCTCTAAAAGGACTTCCAAGGAAGCCAATAGAATATATATATCCAAGTTACGTTGATGAGGACATCTCATCTAATTATTTCATGTGGAGTTTCTAGCATGCTAAAACCATTCCATCTTGTGCACTCACCATTCTTGTTCCATGTCCCATAACTATCATCCCTCTTTCATCCAACTTGCTTATAGATCCTCTCCATCTCCTACCATCATTGAAACCCTCCCAAATTCATCAAATCCATCCAATTCCCATCCACATATCTTGCTCCTAGAATACATGAACTCCATCTAATTAATCTCATGAGTTCATCCTCCACATACCCATCCACATCGAAGAACATCCATATCAAATAGGATATCTTACAAGACTTTGGAGGTCATGAATCTCCACTTTTATCTCTTGACAAGGTGCCAAAAGTTCATTCACATCTCTCTTTTCCTTCTCAGTCTATTTGTTTTCAATTTAGGCTTTGTAGCCTTTTTGAGCACCAAATTTTCCTATCTTTCAACTATTCTTCTAATATCACCCTTTAGTCATTCTTGTGTCTTCCTCACATCCTGCGATCTTCTTGTTGTTATTGTTCCTTCTTTCCATTTGCAACATTATCTCATATTTATAAAAATACTCTTTACTATTTTGTAGGGCTTGTTGGGGGCCAAAATTTCTCAAGTTGATGATGCCACACTTTCTACCATTAACTTTGGCCTTGAGAGCTATGCGGTATCATATCCTACACACCTATCAAGTTTATAATTTTAGTTGAACTGATGATGTGTCTTATTGATTCCTCTTATTTTATATTTGTTTCTTCTTTTGGGCACTCCACATAGATCAAGGTATGGAGGAAAGGGAATGAAATCATCAAGAATATCAAAACAAAAAAAGGTATTAAATACAAGTCAATTTTATATTTTAAAATTTTCTATGAATGAATGTATATACATGTACTATTGTACTCAATATTGATAAAAATGTTTTGACTTACTTGTTGAATATATGTAGAAACAATTGAGTTTTCTAGAGTTGATGATTGCACCTTAAATTACCGATGTTAAGGCAATGGAAGAGGTAGAATTTAATATTTTCCTTCTCATAAATTTTAGGCTATGGTATGCATTTCTTCTACATACGTATTAAATAGTTGCATTTGTGAATGAGTACATTTTTTTTCTAGTTTTATAGTAATTATCAACAATTTATCTTATTCTCAAGTGTTATGAACCTTTACCTATTACAACATTATTTGAGACTTCGTGCAAATCCTTTTCCATTTGATTTTTTTTGGTGTCCCAAGTGTCAAAGATGAGGTCAAATGCACATTACTACATTTGGGCCTGAATTTTGATGGCCACCCATCACCCAAGTGATAGTAACACAAATTAGCTCCCATCAAATGGGCATCAAAATTTTACTATCACAAATTGTGATGGCAAGGGCATTCATCTCAATTGCAATGACTTAAGCTTTCAGTTTGTCATAGGACTGATGACTAGCCATCAAAGTCTTCATCACAAGGGCAACATGTATGTGATAGTAGTTCTATGGGAGTGATGGGTATTTGTTAGAATGATCAATCACAATTGTGACAAATTTGTGATAGCAATGTTATGGGAGCAATAACTATCCATTAGAATAAGCCATTGTAATTGCAACAACTTGCTAAATTATTTTTAAAAAATTAGTGGAAAATGTTGAATAAGTATTCCAAGATTCCCCACAAGAACATCACAAAGAGGCTCAAAGTTAGATATGATTCTCTAGGGAAGCAAGAGAAGGAGATGTTCTTGGATGCAACATGTTTATTCATTGGAGAAAGAAGTAGTGTTACTATTGTAGCATGAGGCATTGAGTTTCATGGAACACTTAGTTGGGGAACTCTTTTAAATAGATGTCTTGTTGAGGAGGACAAAGACGATCAGATAAGAATGCATGATCACTTGAGGGACATGGGGAGGGCAATTGAAAATGGACAACTTCCATACTGTCTTTGATGTCCAAAGTAGATTTTCAAGGTGAAGTTGACACATCTTACCAATGTTTATAAATGACTATTTTAATCATTTGTCATAAAAATACCTGTTGATATTCGTGTATCCTTTATAGCTATGGCATCTATGTGGATGCACACTTTTGTTATCAAATCAATATTCTTTAGTTATCATTCACATATAATTGTGTATAGGGTTCTATTCTCAAAATTTTAAAGCTATTTGAATTATAGTAGCATATTGAACTATTATGTCCTTTTTGAAATGTCCCTTTTCTGATTTTTCATGATATTTCAAGCCTCAAATCAGATCTTTAAAATCAAACAACTAATATCCCAAAGATCCACCAAATTCTTCAAGAAACCCCAAATCGGGTATGCTAAAAATAGTGCTAAAAGCTTCACAACTTCACAAATTATTAATAAATCTGAAAATGGAAATTTTTACAGAAATTTCAGCAGCATAACAGCCTACAAATTGACATTTCCAGATCCATATAGCCTTTACATAATAGCTCAAAAATGTAGGACAAAAACTATGTTCATCAGGCTCCCGAAATAGCACAAAATATGCCCGAAAACACCACAAAAACACTAATAATCTATCTCAGAAGTTTAATGACATCCCAATAAATATATTCAGCTCTATGTTAACATTTAAAATTCTGATATACAGCAGCAACCCAAACTGATATGAAATACTCAACTGAAAACACCAAACTCATACAAAAAACACACCCAAAAACCCACAAATCTGCACTGTTTAGCACAAAGGAAAACTCTGTATGAACATGCACATGGAATGGCTTCAAACTCCCATTCTTAGCCTTCTTGGAAACCTGAAAACTCCAGTTCTTGGGTCTCCTTCTCCACAGGTTTGGCAGCCTTTGAAGAACAACAAAGAAAATGAGCAAAAATCAAGTTCTAGAATGAGCCCAAAATGCCTCCAAACCCCCTTAAAAGAGGGCATAACCCTAACTCACATCCAAGAGGGGTTAATAAAATATAATTTAATAATAATTTTTATTTATTAGTCCATTGGTTTCCAAAGATTAGCCCCTTTTGCTGAAACTTCACCTTTTTGGAGCCTGCCTACCTTAGCAAAGTTTATTATTTTTTTAATTATTTGAAAAGGGGACATGACAAGTCCTCCCCTCCCAAATATTGCTTGTCCTCAAGCAATGAAGGTTGGAATTCTCAAGAATATGTGCTCCTTCCCAAGTTGCATCCTCTAGTGGTAATCCTTTCCATTTGACCAAATGCTCTATGACGCTCCTATTTCTCAATCTTTTCTCTCTTGTATCCAAAATCTCTTCTGGTATCAAAACTAATTTTCCTTCATCATCAAGAGGTGGTAATTCTATAGATACTATGTTTTATTAGCCTAGAACCTTCTTTAGGCAAGATAAATGGAAAATATTATGTATTTTTCTGTTTGGTGGGAGCTCCAATTCATAAGCTACCTCTCCTACCTTCTTGATGATTTTATAAGGCCCATAGAACCTTGGCTTGAGTTTCTCTGCCCCACTCCTCTTCAAGGTACTTTGCTTATATGGTTGCAACATAAAAAATACCAAATCTCCCACCTCAAAAGATCTTTCAATCCTTTTCCTGTCAGCATATATCTTTTGTTGGTTTTGTGCATGTTGTAGGTTATCCTTGAGGGACCTTATTATGTCTTGGCTTTGCTTGATAAAATCACTTGCTGCGGGTACTCTGCTATTGGAAAGTATTAGATCAACAAAGGAAAGGGCATCATAACCATAAAGAGCATGAAAAGGAGGCATACCAATATACATGTGATGAGATGTATTGTAACAATACTCCCCTAGGTGTAACCATTTCACCCAAGCATATTGTTGATTTGAAACATAGTTCCTCAAATATCCCTCTATCCATTTATTAACTATCTCTGTTTGTCCATCTGTTTGAGGGTCATAGCTAGTACTGGGAGTGAGTTCAGTTCCTGCCAAATGAAAGAGCTCCTTCCAAAAAGAGCCGAGGAATCTACTGTCCCGATCACTAACAATGTTTCTAGGCAAACCATGTAATCTAAAAATTTCCTTGAAGAACAATTCGGCCACTTGTGATGCCTTGAAATCAGATGTGATAGGAAAGAAATGTGCATACTTAGTTAGTCTATCTACCACCACATATATGCAATCCTTACCTTGAACCTTGGGCAACCCAGTGATGAAGTCCATGGAAATACTTTCCCATTTTTGTTCAAGAATAGGGAGTGGCTACAACAACCCTGCAGGAAAATTTTGCTCACTCTTGCTTTGTTGGCATACCATACATTCTTTAATGTGTTTAAGGACATCCTCCTTCATACCCTTCCATGAAAACCGCTCTTGAATTTTCCTGTATGTCTTGAAGCATCCCTGATGACCAGCCAAAGGTGTGTCATGAAAGGCCCTCAATATCCTCTCCTTAGTTTTTGATCCTAGCACTAGGAAGATCTTGTAATAAATCAATTCATCAACAACATTGTACCTGTTATCATCCACTAACTTATCCAAAATATTTGTGGCAAAGGAATCTTTAGCATACTCTAAAATTATGGAGACTTTCCAATCAGCAGAGATAGATGATAAAGAACACAAAGTGGGCTTTCTTGAGAGAGCATCAACAACCACATTATTCTTTCCTTTCATGTATTCAATATCAAAATCATAAGCTTGCAATTTTCTTACCCATTTTTGTTGACGATCATTCAAATCCCTTTGGTTCAGGAAGAACCTAAGGCTATTATGGTCTGTCTTTACAATGAATCTCCCACATACCAAATATTGTCTAAACTTATAAAGTGCATGCATGATTGCCAACATTTCCTTATCATAGATGGAGTAACCTTCTCTGATTGATTTAATTTTCTACTCTCAAATGTTATTGGATGTCCCCTTTGAGTTAGGACAGCCCCTATACCTTCTCCAGAAGCATCACATTCAACAACAAAAGGTAAAGAGAAATCTAGAATTGCAAGCACAGGGCATGAACTCATTACCTCCTTAAGCTTATAAAATGTTTTTTGTGCCTCTTCTGTCCAAACAAAAGCTCCTTTCTTTGTCAAATCAGTCAAGGGGGCAGCAAGATAAAAAAATCCCTTGGAAAATCTCCTATAGTAGCTACACAACCTGAAGAAACCTCTCAACTGTGTAATATTAGTGGGTGGAGGCCAATCCAAAATTGCCTGAATTTTTTGTTGATCAACCTGTACTCCTTTAGAACTTATAATATGTCTCAAATATAGGATCTCTATCAAACCAAACTCACATTTAGATAGCTTATCATAGAAGGATTGCTGCTCCAAGATTCCCAAAATAGTGTCTATGTGCTTTAGATGCTCTTTCCATGTTTTACTGTATATCAAGATATCATCAAAAAATACCAAAACAAATTTTTGAAGATGCTGACTGAATACCTTATTCATACAAGATTGGAATGTTGCAGGTGCATTAGTGAGTCCAAATGGCATAACAAGAAATTCAAAGTGCCCATAGTGACATCTGAAAGCAGTCTTTTCCACATCTTCACTCCTCATTCGGATTTGATGGTACCCTGATCTTAAGTCAATTTTTGAGAAGTATACAACACCATATAACTCATCAATGAGTTCATCTATGCGTGGTATAGGATACCTATTTTTTATGGTCTTCTTGTTTAGAGCCCTATAGTCTATACACATTCTCATTGTACCATCCTTTTTCTTGACAAGTACCACAAATGATGCAAATGGACTAGAGCTAGGCCTTATGAATCCCATGTCCAGGAGTTCTTTAATAGTTTTTTCAATTTCTTCCTTATAACCTCTTGGATGGAGGTATGGGGTTGTTATAACTAGTTTGGCACCCTGTTCTAACTCTATAACATGCTCAAAACCTCTATCTGGTGGTAATCCTGGAGGCAAATCATTGAAAAATATACTATGCTTATGAAGAATATTTTGAATTTCAAAATGGAAATTACCTTGATTCTTTGGAGAGCTTGTTGGTTGGATTATGACTCCTTCTACCCATGTTACTTGTCCTCTTCGAAAAGTCCTCTCCATCCTCTTTGCAAAGACCGCCTTAGGTGCTCCATTCGATAAACCTCTAAATATGACTTCTTTCCCATTAGAATGAAATTTAAACTCCATAGTTTGGTGGTTCATGTAATAGCCTCCGATAGAGTGCAACCATTGAACACCCAATACAAGATCTGTCTCCCCAATACCAACCACATAGAAGTCATCACATAACTCATAATCTCCTAAGGTCATCTTGAGTTATTTCACCACCCATGTGTAAGGCATAGTGAATCCATTAGCTACTGTAACATTGAATCCCTCAAAATCTTCTGCTTTAAGCCCTCTTTTCATGAAAAATCCCTCATCAATAAAATTGTGAGTTTCCCCACTATCAAGAAGAACTGTCAACCTTTGCCCTACTAGTACCCCTCGAATTCAAAAGGGATGGTATCTTGGGACTCCTGATAATGCTGCTAAAGTGCCACCCTTGCTGGTTTCTTTTTCTTTCTCTTCTTCTACCTCCTCCTTAGTATCATGAAATTCCTCATGCTCATCTAAATCAGATTCTGAAGCAACTTCAATATAGTGCACTTGACCTTTCCCCAAACATCTGTGTCTTGGAGCCCATGGTTCTCTACAAGTAAAACAAAGCTTTTTCCTTCATAATTTACTCCTAGTCTCTTCATCTACCTTTTTTTTGCCACATTTATCACATCTTTTGGTGGTAGTGTTGGGAAAGTCTTTTTCTGAAAATTTCCCTTATGTTGCCAAATATTTGGGGGTTTTTGATTAACGATTGATTTCATAGGCACGCAAGTTTCAAGTTGCAAACTTCTTTTGATAGCTTCCTATAAGGTTGAGGGTGAGAAAGCCTTAACCAAACCCTTAACAGAAACTTCTAAACCATCAAGAAAAAGATAAACAATCCTCTTTTCACTCATATCAGGTACCATAATAGACACTTTTTGAAACTCTTCTATATACTCATTAACTAATTTGGTTTGCTTCAACTTTGATAATTCTTTAAAGTACTCTTCATCATCCTTGAGGTCAAATCTATCTATCACTCTTTGACTTAAATCATCAAATGTAGTTACCTGATCATGACCTTGAGTATTCATTCCATGATACCACCAATCATAGGCTGCATCTTCCAAGTGTAGACTTGCAAATTGAACAACATCACTCTCCTTCATGGGGTTAAGTGTGAAGAAAGCTGTAATTTTTGTAGCCATGCTCTAGCTAAAATTTTGTTTGTTCCATCAAAAGTAGGTGTTGTAAACTTGCTTATTTTATTTTTGAGCTCTCTTCCACTTATGTCATGCTCCCTCCTATTCTCATTAATAGATGCAACTCCTTGTAGTTTTTCTGTCAATATTCGCAAGGCCTCTCTAGTTTCTGCCAAACTATCCGCTATTTGTTTTTTGAGTATTTTGGATCTCTTGGAAAAATTTCTTTGCCATCTCATCTGGATCAGCCATACTTTTCCCTTCCTTGGATTTTGTACTTTTACTTCCAACTGGAGGTTTGATCAAAATTTCTTTATTCTTTTCTCGCTGCAAATATCTTTTTTCTCTTTCACTTAGTTGCATGCAACCATAAATTTTGACATGCAACTGATTAGAAGCAACATGAAACCATAGAATATGATATGCAAGATCTGGATAGTTGTCAAAACTGACATGCAAGATTTGGGTAGTTGTCAAAACTGACATGCAAGATCTGGGTAGTTGTTAAAACTAACATGCAAACTTCTACAAACCCTCAGGCTGGCAAGATCATGGCTCTGGTACCACTGAAATGTCCATTTTCTGATTTTTCATGATATTTCAAGCCTCAAATCAGATCTTTAAAATCAAACAACTAATATCCCAAAGATCCACCAAATTCCTTAAGAAACCCCAAATCGGGTATGCTGAAAATAGTGCTAAAAGCTTCACAACTTCACAAATTATTAATAAATCTGAAAATGGAAATTTTTACAGAAATTTCAGCAGCATAACAGCCTACAAATTGATATTTCTAGATCCGTATAGCCTTTACACAACAGCTCAAAAATGTAAGACAAAAACTATGCTCATTAGGCTCCCGAAATAGCACAAAATATGTCCGAAAACACCACAAAAACACTAATAATCTATCTCAAAAGTTTAATCATGTCCCAATGCATATATTTAGATCTATTTTAACATTTAAAAGTCTAATATACAGCAGCAACCCAAACTGATATGAAATACTCAACTAAAAACACCAAACTCATACAAAAAACACACCCAAAAACCCACAAATCTGCACTGTTTAGCACAAAGGAAAACTCTGTATGAGCATGCACATGGAATGGATTTAAACTCCCATTCTTAGCCTTCTTGGAAACCTAAAAACTCCATTTCTTGGGTCTCCTTCTCCACAGGTTTGGCAGCCTCTGAAGAACAACAAAGAAAATGAGCAAAAATCAAGTTCTGGAATGAGCCCAAAATGCCTCCAACCCACTTAAAAGAGGGCATAACCCTAACTCACATCCAAGAGGGGTTAATAAAATATAATTTAATAATAATTTTTATTTATTAGTCCATTGGTTTCCAAAGATTAGCCCCTTTTTCTGAAACTTCACCTTTTTGGAGCCTGCCTGCTTTAGCGAAGTTTATTATTTTTTTAATTATTTGAAAAGGGGACATGACACTTTTGCCTTGCCTTAAACCAATAGATTCACACAATTAGTTTTCATGCAGTCATAGACTAATATTGAGCTTCACTTGGTTTCAAGAATAGTTTAATATTCTCTACTAATCAGAGCCAACCACATGAAGGTGGAAGCTCATTTGGCCCCACCCCCTCCTAACATCCAAATTCCCCATTATCATCTAAATTATCTAAGAAAGGATCAATATTTAAAGTACATAAAAAGGTTCAAAACCTACAAAGTGACATCATTTTCCGATCTTCTAGTGCATATCATTTTTGCATTGCATCCATCATAAGATTCTACCACTCTGAATTAAGAATGAACATGCAATTGCATTTTGTATGTATGGAAAATAGGTAGAGCTAAAAAATGCATCATAATTACATTTATTTGATAGGTCTATTAAGTTTTTAAAATTACAGACCATCATGAACAATGTTCGTGATGATCTATAACTTAAAATACCTAATTAAAAAAATCTTTAAAAATGAAAACATGTTGCATTTTTTAGCTCCACCTAATGTCATATGCATATGAATTGAGATTTCACATTTAACTATGGTGTCCTTCTGCATTAGCTGAAATCAAGAGATTCACACAATTATTTGTCATGAAATCATAGGTTAATGTTGTGTCTCACTTGGTTTCAAGAATAGTTTAATATTCTCTACTAATTAGGGCCAACCATGTGAAGGTGGAAGCTTATTTATGCCCCTCCAACATCTAGATTCCCCATTAACATCTAAAATCTTTAAGAAATGATCAATGTTTAAAGTACCTAGAATGTCCTTATCACCTCCTACTACTCTCAGGGGAAGTCCATCTTCATTTCTCATGAGATGAGTACATCCAAGAAAATCCTCATTGCATCCTGCATAAAATGTACATTCAATATTACAAAATGCCCCCTAAGAAATAATAGCTCAAGTAAAATAAACAAATGAAAAATAAGATAGAAAAAGAGGAATCTACTTACCAATAGGTGTTTTCATCACATCTTTGGCCATGCAACCTATTGAGTAAGTTTTAAATAGTTTTTCTATTGTACTAAGATCTCTTTGTTTATATACATACATACATACATACATAAACATACATACATATATAGAGACCACAAGGGCAGAACAACAAAATCATAGATCTCTCTATATATACACATACATATATACATATACACATACATACATAGATAAACAAATATGTGTATGTACATACATACATACATAAATATATATATACATATACATAGACACACACACACACACACACACACACACACACACACACACACACACACACATAATTGCATATGCAATTTTATCACCTTGGAAAATTGTTTTTGATCTTGCTAGCTAGGAACAATTGATTGTTCCTACTATGATGTTTTTGTAAAAATAATTTTGAACTCCTCCCATTTTTCTTGGTCTGCATTATTTTTTTTGGTAGCACCATGAGGTAAGTCATCTAGCATGGGTTGAGTGAGTTTTATTGTTTTATTATTTGGATTATGGAATATGTATGTAGTTGGATCAGTTTTTCTTTTGTGCCAAGATATCTCTATATATATATTCATACATAGGCTCATATAGAAACCTCATACCATGAGAGATATTCAAACTTGTAGATTATTTGGAATTAATATTATGTTACTAGTAAGATGAAACTCTAATGGAGCGATAGAGATATACTTCTAACATGGAGCACATTCTATGTTAGTAAATTGAGGTATGTAATTATTTGTATTTTTTTCAAAGATATGAACAATGATTGATTAGAATTTCCTACATTTGTTTCTAGATATTACACTTTATCATTTCCTTCCTTTGGACATTATTGCCATCTTTAATTTTCCAGATGTATCAATACACACCTTCCTTCTACCCCACCATAGGTAGGGACTAGAGCTACATCCAACCCTTGTTCTCTAACGTGCATATGTTCAAATATAGACATGAATTACATAGGCATTATTTGCTGACCAATAGATGGTCTTTTATTTTATGCAATCCTCCATAAGGCCTATTACAAATATAGGGTCTAATGTTAAGAAAAATAATAGTCTTAAATGTATATGATTAAATAAAATAAACAAGAGTACTAATTGTAGGTGTATAATTCTAGTATTACTAATTATGTTAAGAAAAATGTTCAATAAAACAAGTATGTAGTAACATAAATCAATCATCTTCTCAATCCTATTATGACTTAATGTGAATGCATTTGATCATTACCTAGATGATATTATGTTAAGATCTTTACTCAATCACCAAGAGATAATATAATCTATAAGTATAGATTTTTGCATACTTAGTTTGGTATGAATGGTTTCTATTTAATGCAAGGATAATTGCTTGTGTTAATTTAACACATGAAAAATTAATTAAATTTACTACAAATACTATGCAAGTGTGTATGTATGCAAATTAAATTTTTTTACATAGTAAACTAATATACATATATACATGCACATATGCATACAATCATCATAATTAGTTATCCTTGAATCTGACCAAAGCTATTATATATGAACAAGAAATACGTGTTTAGAAGGAAAAAAAGAACATTTACATAGGTACCTCTTCTCCCCTTGAAGAAAATTGTAGAGTAAGGGAACGAAGATCACAAGGGAATGGAATGACAATGAAATGCAGTGATATCAAGGGAATAAAAAAATCCTAGATCTCTACTGATCTCCACCAATATTTAGAGCTCTCCACCCTCATTTGGAGCTCTCAACCCTCTTTCATGTGCATATCTCCACAATCAATCAAAACAAATGGGGAATGATCAATGCCATGCTTCTATTTATAATCCATAATCCACAATCCACAAGATCTCTCTGTATACATATATACATGCATACTTGAAACATAGATATGTGTGTATGTATGTATATATACACATATAAATATACATATGTATATATATGTATATACATACATACATACATATATACATATACATGCATCCATCCATACATACATACATACATACATACATACATATATACATACATGAAAACAATAATGCTCTTTATAAGAGTTTACAATTGTTCAAGAAAATAAATAATTTACAAGAAAATGCACCTGAAGAACTATTAGCTCAGAAGCAAGAATGTTATGTTGAAACAATATATAAAGTGTTTGACATGAGAGGTCTGCAAGTGAGCGTGTTGACCAATCTTGAAAACTTGAATGCTGAAATGAAAGCTATCAATGATCAAACACCTATGCTAGAGATACAACACAATAAGAAGTTAATTTTAGATAAGGTAAAGGTAGGTATTTAGAAGTTTGATAATCAAAATTTAAGGCATGAGAGTGAAGGAGAAGTAGCATCTTTACAAAGAGATTGCATAATAGAAGCAACAACTAGATAACATCGAGGATATTATGTGAGCTACTCGATAGAATCAAAAAAAGTGTTGTAATAGATACAATAAAATTGGAATCACTTGCAAGCGTCTTTGAGAATTTATAGTCCAAACATCAAGAGGATTACAAGTTGTGCAATTTGTCATGTATTTCATAATTGCGTCTACATTTTTTTATAAGAGTGTTTCAAGTATTAGCACAATCTCCCTATGATGATCCCAAGTGTCAAATGCTTATAAGAGTGTTTGAAGGTTGGGAACCACTTCAACATCCTTGGCATGGTTTAGAGGTAATATCATTTTGGTAGAGACATCTGCAAGGGAATAGCATCTCATGATTATGCTATTTACACAAAAATAGAACTTTCTTCTTCAACTCCTTGCACTCAACTCTTCATTGAAGTTATTCTTCAATTCTTTCCATATGCAATTTTATCACATTGGAAAACTATATTTGATCCTACTAGCTAGGAACAACTGATTATTTTTTTTATTGTACCCAATTTGGTGATAGTTCTACAAGAATTTGTAATCAACCCAAATAATCATTAATTAGACCCATTTAAATAGTTTATGACTAGTTTCTTTCTAAAAATATCTGCAATGATAGGTTTTTGTAAAATTTCTTGTGAACTCTACCTATTTTTCCTGGTCTACATTATTTTTGTGGAGGATCTTGAGGTATGTCACTTAGCATGGGTTGAATGAGTTTTATTATCTTATTATTTGGATTCTAGTATGTGTATGTAGTTGGATCAAATTTTTGTTGTGCTAAGATGTAATAATAACCTTAAAGAAGATATCTAAATATACATGTTTAGAAGGAAATATAAAGAGATATCTATTTAGAAGGAAAAGAAATGAATATTTACATAGCCCTTGAAGAAAATTGCAAAGCTAGGGCATGGCAATGAAATCAAAGAGCAAAGGCATGACACACCAACAAAATCATAGAGAAAGGGCATAGAGATCACAAGGGTATGACATGGAAACAAAATCAAAGAGCAAGGGCATTGGTCCACCTCACAATAGGTGTGTAATAATCATGCCCACACCCTTACTTAGGAATATTTTATTCAATCTAAGGATTACTTCTCCCACCATGAGGTGCATTTAATTTGTTAACCTAGGGATGTATACTTGAAATGGTCGGCATAGTATGTGCACTAGGTTCCTCGAAGAGTCATTATGCTTATGCTGCAAGAAAGTAAATTGCATATAAAAAGCCTACACTAGTGCTACAGGAAAGTAACACACTTAACTCCTTATTAAAATGAATGCTAGAAATGCAATTCTATGTTAACCTGTATTTCAACCCAGATCATCCACTATAACTACTCTTATAGATGTTGCAAGAACATTCACAAAGTATGATGCTGCAGGAAGAAACTTATAACTTCTATCTGAAATACTATAAATGCTAGAAGTAAATCTAAACTACTCTAATATAATCCACCTCCCAAGTGGGCCCCCTTGGTTGGCTTCTACTAATATACTAACACAAAATTTAAACCAAGAATTACTTCATTGTATTTCAAAACCTCCTTTCATAAGAACAATACATAAAACTATAGATAACTTGCTACAAGTGTCAACAATGTTTTTTGATAAAAAATTTCCAACTCCTAAAACTATCAATCCAATCCCTATAAATAGAGGATTGAAACTTATTCTAAAATAGGAAAGAGAAAAAAATGACTAAAAATATTCTAGAGGAGAAGAGGGAAATATAACAACTTACAATGTAAGTAATAAAGTTTGGGTGACCACTTTAGCACAATAGTAAACATAGAGGGAATATAGCAACACTTCATCATTTCATTCCTAGAATAATAGCTCATTTTTTTTAGTAGTTGTGTCTTCTAGTGCCATCATGATTCCTCCACTGTAGTTGGGCCTTGACACTCCTCCTTGAATTTTGTCGACCACTCTTCAGCTTCCTTTCCTAACAAGTTAGTTGTAATGTAGAAATATTTACACAAATATGCATAATCAAATTAAATACAAATATTAGAACATACATTATGATGGTTATATGAAATACTGTATTATATGTATAATATTGGAAAGATATGATATAAGTATCTACCCATAGTTTAATGGTTATATCCTGACTTTATCATAAGTTCAACTAGTTATAAGTTCACAAATGTCCTGGCAATATTAAAAATAGATTATTAAAATTAACATAAAATAAAGAAAATAATTGGCCTCATCAGGCATGACAAAAAAATGAAAAGATCACAAGGGAACAACAACATAATTGTAGAGCAATGGAATGACAACAGAATGTAGAGACATTAACAATGAAATTGCATAGCAAGGGAACATAAATAAAATGTAGATATCATAGTAATGAAATGCATCAATTAGAAGGGCATGATAACATTCAAAATTCTCCACACACATTCAGAGCTCTCCACCTTGTTTTGTGAGCATCTTTCCATAATAAAAAAATAATGGGGAATGATTTATGTCATTTTATTATTTTTCATTTTTGGTTTATACTCATGTGGGCATCCCAATTATGATTTCAACATTGGTATTGTGATGGCGTTAGGGAAAATTTAAAAAAAAAATCATGAAAATTACCAGAAATTACACTGTTGTTGCAAATTACCATTGTAATTTGACCCCAAATGTTGTAGTGACAACAGAGGCTAGAGTATGTGTGTATATTATTAGTTGAAGCCCTCTTGTGTAATAGAAATCCATAATTTCTACTTTACAATTCTAACATTTTATCACTTACCATACAGGCTATACCTCATACTGGCTAGCATTGATTCATTAGTTGTTGTGCCTCTTTCTAGCATGAGAGATCTAGCTTAGGGTACAATACATTTTATATATTTTTACTCTATTTGAAATCCCTAATGCCACTCTATAATACTAATATTTTATCGCTTACCATATAGGTTGTGACTCATACTAGCTGTGATTCATTAGTGGTTGTATCTCCTACTAGCACGAGAGACCTAGCTCAGGCTATAATACATTTTTTTAAGTCTATTTAAAATCTCTAATACCACACTATAATGCAAAAATTTTATCACTTAACATATAGGTTGTGCCTCATACCAACATTGATTCATTAGTAGTTGTACCTCTTGCTAGCATGAGAGATCTATCTCAGGATGCAGTAGATTTTTTTGTTTTTTAAACTCTATTTGGAATCCCTAATGTCACTCTATGATGCTAACATTTTTTCACTTACCATATAGGTTGTGAATCATACCATGAATAATTCATTAGTGGTTGTACCTCCTTCTAGTATGGGAGATCTAGCTCAGGCTGCAGTACATTTTTTAAAACTCTATTTGGAATCCTAATCCACTCTATAATTCTAACATTTTATCACTTACAATATAGGTTGTGCATCATACCAACACTAATTTATTGATGGTTGTGCTCCCATGATCATTGATTAATCAATATTTGTGTCTCCCATCGTCACACTACCTCATTATTTTGTTAGGAGTCCTACCCATCGATGAAGAAGCCCATTACCGTTATCATTCAGTCTAACTATGAGAAAAAGGGATGAGGTAATGAAAAATTGAACTATCCACAATTGAGAACCCAATTTGTAGTTATTTCTGTATTACTTATAGATAAGATATTTGATAGTGTATTTTAATTTTTTTCTATAGACAATTGACGAGCCACAAACTGAATCAAAGAGGCTCAATTTTGATGATCCTATATAGTCATAGATATTGATATTGATATACATATGTAGTTTTAGTTGTCACATGACATTGACATATATTCAACTTTTGTATTGTATATATCCAAATTTTTTATTGTGCAAATTTGACATTTCTATTGTACTCATTCAACATTTTTTGGGTATTCAACTTTTGTATTGTATATATTCAAGATTTGTATTTTGCACATTTGACATTTGTATTATTCTCGTTTGATGTTTCTATTGTACACATTTGACAGTGGTCAAGTATTCAACTTTTGTATTGTACCAATGAGACATAACATCTTTTTATAACTATATTATTGATATGACATAACACATTGCTCATTTTGATATATGTTAAACTTGGATTTCCATCCAGCTTGTTTAGTGTGTGCATACAAACTTGTATTTCATCTTACTTTCTTGCAATTAATCAATTGCATGAACATTCATTAGTTTATACAAAAAATATAACATGCTTATCAAATTCATTATAACTTGTAATCAAACTCATACATCACTTATTTTGATGTAATAAGATATGTAAAGTAAAAATATGTTATGATTTTTTTATTTGTGTCAAAGATCGTAGCCCGATAGTTCTTAGAGATCCTTAGGGATGCTTCCATTTAGTGTGGTTGATATCACTGGAGGGATGATGTTGCTGAAATGAGGCTGGTCCTAGCCTAAACCTAACCAACTAGAGCTAATTGAGTAGATGATTTGATCTTAGGACCAATAGTTTGAAATATACACAACCTTGCTCATTTGAACTGAGCAACATTGCAATTTTTGGCAATAGGCAAGATACAAATTTTTAGGGTTTGACAGATCTGAAACAATATAAGAATAAATAGTTATATATAGAATAAAAGAAGAAAATCTATGTTTTCTTGGTTGAGTCATCTATAAAAATAACATAATAATGAGAGCCACCAAGAGATGATACCTGAGTTGGTCCCTATACATTTGAATGCACTAACTCTAACTTCTTACTCTTCTTTTCTTTCCCAACTCTGAGAAATCTAACTCTTTTCTATTTTACATAAACATAATTTTCATAGAACTCAAAATTGATATTTTCAGTCCTAGCAATAGATTTTTAGAGTGAAGGATTTTCATCTCTTTCTCACTCATGTGCCCAAGCCTATGGTGCCAAATTTTTGGATCTATTCTTGCAACATCTATAGTAGCTATCCCTGAATTAATATTATTAGTAGAAACTAAGGTAGAATAAGTGTTACCAGTACATAGATATAATGTTCCTACCTTCATAACTTTAACTACTAATAATGAACCTTTAGTGACCTTTCTAGATATTGTTTGAAAACATGATTATGTACTCTTCACTACCTATTTTTCCTATAAAAGTTAAATTTCTTCTTAAATTAGGGGCATGTCTCACCTCCTATAGTATCCAGTCATTTATGTTTGGCAACTTGATCTTTATTTTTCCTTTCCCAACAATGGGATGAGGCTCATCATCACCCTAATATAGCTATCAAAAATTACATTGAATATAATCTTGAAAATATTTTCTATGGGGTGTAGCATGGAATAAAGCTCCAGAACCTATTATCCAAGAATCATTAACATTATCCAAACATAAGATTAAAGAATCTTGTAAAGTATTACTTGCAATATTAGATTCCTTACCATCATCTTCATTTTTATCTCCTTTTTTATTTTTTTGAGACCAACAGTCTTTCTTCAAGTGACTAGGCTTTCCATAGTACCAATAATCATTCTTTCCTTTACATTGAGTACATCCTAGCTTTGACTTCCATCATGACTTTTCATGTGAAGACCCTTTTCCTTTTTCCATTTTTCTTCCTCTATTCTCCATATTTAAAGTGAAACATGATGAGGTTGACATTTCACTTGTTCTTTTCCATTGCATTTCCTAGCTTAGGATAATACCAATAGCTTCACCAAATTTGTAAGTATTTGAACCAGTGATAGAGTTACTCACAACCATAACCAAGATATTCCACCTTTCTGGCAAAGAACATAAGATTAAGAGAGCTCTAAGCTCTTCATCAAATGAAATTTATATGGATGACAACTGACTAGTGACTTTATTAAATCCATTTAAATGATTCACTATAGATCCTTTCTCACCTATTTTCATATTACATAAATGCTTCATAAGAAATATCTTATTTGAAGATGAGGGTTTCCTGTATAATGTAGCCAATGTCTCCATTAACTCTACTATCATTTTTACCTTTGATATGTTGAAAGTTATAGATAGTGCAAGACATAGTGATGCACGAACATCATAGGTTGATGTGTTATCCTGCTCATTTGTGCTTATTTTAATAGTTGTTTTTGAGTTACAATCAATGCCAAGTTATTGCAATTGTCGAGTGCCAATAATTTTGCAGTTTAAGCTGAGTTCAAGTTATCAAACATTGTGTTAACACTCAGGTTATCTTATTATCCCATCTCACTCTACCGTGTGTGCTGAGTTCCATAGTGTGTCCCAAGTGATTGTTTATTGTACCAAGTTTTTCTATTTATGCTGAGTGTTAGCATTTTAGACGTGATTTTTGCATTTTTTTTTAAAGAAGGGTAAACGCTTTGACCTGGAGCTATGAACTAGTGAGACCACAAATGGGGGACCTCATCCCCATTATATTTGAACCTTGATGAAAAGGATAACAACTCAACAACTTAACCATCACAACATGCCACTATTGGCAAGTGATTTTTGCATTTTTGGTGCAAGCTGATTTTCAAGATTTATTTTGATCATGATATTTATAATGACATCTTGCCTTGGGATGTGTCCTAACCATTATTGGATTGGCCTTCCTATTTTGTATGTTCTAGAAATTTTTGTGAGTCATTTTGGCAAGTATAAATAGGGGTCTTGTTGAGTCTTTTGTGATTGAATTTGGAATGAAGTAGAGATGTGAATTTTGAAGAGCTAGGGATAGAACTTAGAAACTAGAGGATTTCTTGGTGGACCTGAGGGTACAAGTGTGGATTCTTCTTGGTGTTCTTATCTAGTTGTGTATCTCTACTAGCTGGGATTGGGTTTATAAGTTTGATCTTGCAGAGCTAATTGTTTTGTAATTTTTGTTTATATTTGGCCCTAACCAAAAAAGCTCTATAGTTGGGAATATTGCATGTAATCAATTATATCTATGAATAAAGACTTGTGATTTGGTATTAGATCTTGCATTATTACTTCTTTCTATTGTGTTTCCACTATGTGGTTATTTGTTGGGGGCTAGGACATCTCCTTTGGGGATTCTCCTACCTTGCACTACATCAAGTGGTATCAAAGTGAAGGTTGTTCCTGAGCATGTAGATAGATCATTGAAATTGAGGTAGTCTGCACTAGGATCATGGGTTGGAGAAGGTTTATTTGGTGGAGCTAATTGATCTTCTAGATTTGTGGATCTATTGCTTGGGATTTGTGAAAACCTTGGAAGATGCCTCCAAGAAGATTGGACCCTAGGGAAATTGATGATCTTAGTGATTCTATAAAAGAATGGATCTTAGAGAAAGTTAAAGAAGATTTTAGATCTGAGATGGAGGAGGATAAAGGAAATTATAGATCTCAGATAGAATTGATGAAGAGTGACATGATTGTTGAAATCATGAGTGTTTTAGGTGGTGTACCTAGGCATGTGGGTACTGAATGTAGTTATGACGAAGTTTCCAAAGAATTTGAAGTTGCCAGATCGAGTGGTGAGGATAGAAATGATCATGTGGAGAGACCTATTAGAATTAGGTCTAGTCAATTTTCTTGAATTGGATCTCAGTTGAAGTTGAAAGCTAAGTTCATTCCTGTTGATTAAAAACTTGAGCTATTTAGTAGAATCTGAAATAGAAATATATGTCTCTGAAAGATTATACTGAGGAGTTCTACAGGTTGACTATTTGGTCTAGTCATAGAGAATTGTCAAAGGAAAAGGTAGCTCGATACATTAATGGTTTAAGATTCAATATTTAGGATGAGATTGGTATGCTAAATATTCCTTTAGTTTAGGATTCTTATCAATATTCTTTAGAGTAGAAGAGAAGATGAAGAGGAAACATCAAGGTAACCCTCAAGGAAACAAGAAGCAAGATAGCTTAGCACAAGCTAAACCAAGTGTAGAAGGTGAATCAAAACCTACTAATTAGAAAATGAGGACAAGCATAGGTGTCTTCAAAGATAATTTTTTAGATGTTGCAGAGAAGGGAATAGATCTTTTAAATAACTAGTTGGTAGGATAACTGTTGTTGTTAATGAGGTTAAAGTATAGGATAGTCAACCTAAGAAAGGAGAGAATTCATTGGCTCGACAAGTATTGGTAGTTTAGAGAACATTGGATTCTTGTTAGAGGACTAGTTTGTTTAGGACTTGTTGTAAGTTTGGCGGAAAAATATGCAAGGTGGTTGTAGATGGTAGTAGTACTGATAACCTTGTTGCTGAAGAGATGGCTCAAAAACTTGGTTTGAAGAGAGTGAGATATCCTTATCCTTATCAGATTGGTTGGTTGCAAGGTGAGCATGCTTTGGAAGTGAGGGAACAAATCTTTGTTGATTTTTAGATTGGGTAGTATAAGGATCAAGTGTTGTGTGATATGATGGATATGAATAGTTGTAATGTGTTACTTGGTAGACCTTGGTAGTATGATTGCAGGGCTATGCATGATTGTGTCAAGAATGTGTTTACTTTTGAGAAAGGTGGCATGAAGTTTTCCATGATTCCTTTGCAGAATGAAGAGCTCGATAGGAGGAACCTCAGTATTGGCAGTTGAGTTAAGTTGGCAGATTTTGAGAATGTTGGAGATCAGCATGGAAAGTAGAACTATGGAACACCTATGGTGGATGTGAGGAAGAAGAAGAAAAAAAAGGGAAAGAGTGTGCAAGTTGAAGACTTGGAGGACATGTATGTGAAGAACTAGTTTGGAATTTATGTGTTGAATCCAAGAAGATGTTCTTCTAGCTCCTAGAACATTTTTTAGAAGCAGGGGTTTTTGATGCAGGAGAATCCTAGGTTGATGTGTTATCCTACTTATTTGTGCTCATTTTGATAGTTATTTCCAAGTTATAGTTGTTGCCAAGTTGCTGCAATTGCTAAGTGCTAGTAATTTTGTAGTTTGAGCTAAGTTCTAGTTATGCCATATCATGTTAACACTTGAGTTAGTGTGTTATCCCATCTCACTCTATAGTGTGTGTCAAGTTCCATATTGTGTGCTGAGTGACTCTTGATGTGCTGATTTTTCCTATTTATGCCAAGTGTCAGTATTTTGGATGTGATTTTTGCATTTTTGGTGTGATCCAACTTGCGATATTTATTTTGATCATGACATTTATGATGAGATATTTCCTTGGGATGTGTCCTAACTATTTTTGGGTCAGCCTTCCTATTTTTTATGTTCTAGAATTTTTTGTAAGCTGTTTTAGCAAGTATAAATAGGGATCTTGTTGAGTTTTTTGGCAATTCAGTTTGGAATGAAGTAGAGATGCAAATTTTGAAGAGCTAGGACTACAACTTAGAAACCAAAGGATTGCTTGGTGGACTTTAGGGTACAAGTTTGAATTCTTCTTGGTGTTCTTATCTAGTTGTGTATCTAGATAGCTAGGATTGGGTTTGTAAGTTGGATCTTGTAGAACTAATTGTTTTGTAATTGTTGTTTGTATTTGGTCCTAACCTAGAAGGCCTTACAATTTGGCATATTTCATGTAATCAATTATATATATGAATAAAGAGATGTGATTTGGTATCAGATCTTGCATTATGTCTTCTTGTTGTTGTGTTTTAACTATGTGGTTATTTGCTGGGGGCTAGGACATCTCCTTTGGGGATTCTCCTACCTTATACTGCATCACATAGTTGAATAGATCCTAGTCCCTTCCTATCCAAGCTATCCCAATCTTCCTCCATCATAGTTCCCTATTTATTTCTTTATCCTTCTAATGGCTTCCATAGATCCTTTTGACATAGGTAATGTTCCATCTACATTTTCCATAACTGGAATTTGGCCATTTAATTTTTCAATCTTGAATTTGGAATCCTCCATTGTTCCCACTCAAATTTGAAAGTCCTGTCAATCAATTGTAATACACCTTTCTTTGATAGAAAATGTTAGGGTTTGATAGATCCATACTAATATAAGAATAAATAGTTTTATGTAGAAACCAAAGAAAAATAACCCAAGAACATAGATAATAAAATAAATTTATCATGGCTCACCTAGAACCTATGCTGCATCCACCTACACAACCTTCAACCTTTCAATTATCCAAAAAAATCATACACCTACATTACAATGCATTATGTATGTCAACTACTGATAATAAAATTTTAGGGAGACCTCCAAAATAAACCTTTTAAAGGTTTCTACAATTTTGGTTTGTTGTTACTAAAAAAACACTGAAAAATATTAGTGCTACTTTTCGATTGGAGGTTCGAGGATACCACCCCTCACCTATAGAAACTACCACAGGAGTCACCATAACATCAACACCCACTACATGATCACTCACCACAATATCAACACAAATGCAAAATCCAAAAAAAATTAAAACTCAAAAAAATTGTAGGCCTAGACAATACCACTCTGTAGCACTTGACAGTTTTTTAATACCTCACACAAGCTCAAAGAAATGCTTGATCAAAGATCACAATCTGATGGTGCTTAAATGACCTTAGGGATGCTTTTGTTTAGTGTGGTCACTACCATCAAAGGCACATTGTGGTTGAAACAAGGTTTATCCTAGCCTAAACCTGACCATTTAGAGCTAATAGAGTATATGGTTCAATCCTAGGACCAAAAGTTTGAAATATACACAACCTTGCTCATTTGAACTAAGAAATATTGAAAATTTTGGCAATAGGTAAGATACAGATGCCAAATCCAAAAAATTTCAAATCTCTAAAAACTGAGATAGGATGTTGTAGGCCTAAACAATGTGATCCTATAACACCTAATAGTTTGTCAATACCTCACATGAGCTCAAAGAAATTCTTGATCAAAGACCACATCCTGATGGTGCTTAGAGACCCTTAGGGATGATTCTTTTTAGTTTGGTTGATACCATCAGAGTGACATTGTTTCTAAAATGAGTTTGGTCTAATAGAGTAGGTGATTTAATCCTAGGACCAACAATTTGAAATATACACAACCTTGCTCATTTAAATTGAATAACATTTCAACTTTTGGCAATAGGAAAGATACAGATGCCAAATAAAAAAAAGGTTAAATCTCTAAAATTTGAGATAAGTCATTTTAGGCCTAGATAACATGATCATGTAGCACTTGACAATTTGTCAATACCTCACATGAGCGTAGAGAAATGCTTGATCAAAGATCATTATTCCAATGGTGCTTACAAACCTTAGGGATTCTTTCATTTAGAGTGGTTGATACCAATGAAGGGATGTTGTGGTTGAAACAAGGTTGTTCCTATCCTAAAACCAACCAATGATAGCTAATGGAGCTACCTTGGATTGCCAGGAATGCATTATAAGCTTCAAAACCCTAGTTGCTAGGAAAGCACAAAATGAAGAAAAATGAATGAAATCTATTGTTCTAATGTATTGTATTGATTCAAATAAATTTCTTGAATATGTAAAATAAATACAAGGACTAGATTCAATTATCTCATCACACAAACCCAAAAAAACTCTTGGAAAAGTATGGATCAATACTCTATAAGGCACAAATAATTTCTCCAAAACTTGTCTTCTTCATTCTAACCCAAAAATTTGGTGATATCCAACACATATACACTCATCCAGGTCATTTGGTCATTTCCCAACCAACTTTTTCACTTGGTTATTTATTCTTGACAACTTTTGTAAGAAATTGCAAAAATTACACTTTTGCAAAATTTGCACTTTTTAACTTTTTAACACTTTCTTGCACTATTATGCAATTTGAGTCCAACTATTTATCTCAAATTGATTTTAACATATAAGTGACTACATACTTAGTTATATTCATAAAGATCATACCGAGCTCATAGTGTATGCCGAGAAAATAGTTAGTCTAGTAATGAGAAAGTTAGTATATCTCGAGTGATTCAAGTACTAAGTGAATATTGGATGCCAAGTCATTCAGATTCCATGTTACATCATTGAACATATAGCAAATTCTGAGCATCAAAGACTTCAAGTGCTGAGTACACAGTTTTGGACATAGTTGTTTATAATGGCACAAACTCTATGTAAACTATTTTTGGGCTGATTTGAGGATTATTTTTTGATTCTAGATTATAAGAAAAAAATCTATATTAAGTATTGCTATGTAGTACATACAACCAATTAGATTAAGGGATGTTCTAAGTGGAAAAATGGGTGCACCACAATCATTGATTCCTACCTAACCTTAGGTCACATAAGTCTTCTTATGAAGGACAAACCCTAAAGAGTTTATGAGTGAAGAGAGAAGTTTTCATGCATAGACAAAACATTCATGATGACTAAGGAGTTGTGAGAAAGGATTAAATTGTAGAATTAATTAGAAAGAATAGAGGAAAGTAGAGAGAGGATAGAAATGATACATCTAATCATAGAGGATCAAGTATACATTAGGAAAGAGGTGATCTAAAATCTAGTAGAGAGGTGTTAACTAAAGGATCAAGGTTCGAACATTCTAATAGGTGAATTGGTAAACATGTATTAACCAAGTAGTCCTAGTGAGATTTTTTAAATCCTTTAATAGGGTTCTTACTTCATTGTAAGTTGAAGTCCTCTAACTAGGCACACTTTTAGCAAGGTGTTGAAATATTTTAAAAGGGTAACATCCAAAAACCTTTGTAATCCTTTAACAGGGAAGAAATTTCATAAGGTAGATCATAGTTTATGATCAAACTTATTGTAACCTTAATTGGGTACACTTTACAATTGGAGTAGTGAATATTTGTGGGTGTCATCCCCACCCCAGTTTTACCTTTTCATTGGAGGCTTTCTTGGTAATCAAATATCTTGTGTCATATGTGTTGAATGTTATTTGTTTTCATACTATGGATGAATATGCTTAGTTTGGTAATTCAGTCTACATGAAAATTGTGAGATGGATGTGTGGTGAATGTTTTAATGGATAAAGTTTTGAAACACTAATTCACCCCCCCTCTTAAATTTTACTTTCCCTATTTTATTTCCAATAGTTGGTATCAAAGTTGAGTTCTCTAGAAAGGAAAGCTTTGCATCTTTGAGGAAAGATCTTGAAGATGGAAGTCTAAAAGCTGGGAAAGGTCATTGAGAACTAGAAGATTGAAATCTAGATTTCCCTACATTAGATGAATGAAGCAAGAGATGAGTTGAAGCACTCATTAAAGATAAGAAAAGAGATACCTATTGAGGAGAATGCCAAAATTATCAAGAGGCAGACACTATTAAATTTTTTACAGATGGAAACTCAAGTGAGTTTGATATAGCAGTTGCAAATCTGATGGAAAGGAGTGGTGCCCTAATTGATGAGGTCAAAAATCTTACGATATAACAAGAAGTCAAACTAGTATTGCTATGTGAGGTGACAAAGTAGAAAAAGGAAGTTGAGGAAGAAAAAATCATGATTGAAGATGAGAAAATGATACTAAAAAATAGACTAGAAGAGAAGACATCAAAGGTACAAAGGATTTGTAACATGTAACTAGAAAAAATGAATCAAGTGATGATTTCCAATCATGAATTAAATGGAAAGGACATTGAGATTAAAACCTCAAAGTTATAGAATGAACAACTAAGAAATGATCTAAGAAGAGAAAAATAATTTGCTAAAAGTTTCAACAGACCTAGTGAAGCCATCAAGTACTTTGAGAAACTAATGAGAACTCCTAAATCTAATGATGATACTACTAGATTGGGATACACCAGTACTAAGGAAGGAGAGCCATCTAAGAGTGGTGAACAAAGAAACAACAAAGGTGAGAAATACAAACCTAGTTTTCATAATTGTAGAAAGCTAGGTCATACAACAAATGTTTGCAGAAGAATCAATGCAAATCAAATCCCTAAGCATAAGTTCATGGATTACTATCATAAGTACAACAAGAAAGAACATCAGACACATGAATGTGGGATCAAGACTACAAGAACACAAATATTTGAAGGATATTTCCACAATTGTCAAAAGCATGGACATAAAGTATATGAATGTAGATCTAATGCCAAGTGGACATTTAACAAGAAGACAAAGGGACAACACAATGGAAAATTCTACTATTGGGATTACAATAAAAGGTATAGTTGTCACTAATGTCAAGAGTATGGAAATTTTCTAAAAATTGCATTAGAAAAAATTTCAAAAGTGATTATAGTAGATGGTTGAGTCAAATTGTATGCTTTAGCTATTTAAAGACTAGTCACACACTAGTACATTTGAGGTCATTTTTTGACCAAAAATTTTGACCATCAATTAATAAGGTTTTGATTGGTCAGATTGTAGAAGAAAAAATTTCTTGTTTTTAAGAATCTAAGCCCATGTTGGTTGAAATTTCAACCAATACGAGCTTAACTTTAACATGAAAAATTGTTTTCAATTTCATTGTTGAGCACGCAAAGTAGCTAGAGCTATAGAACTGTGGGTCCACCCATGCCAGTGCTACTTGCTTTGTTGCCACTGGCTTCTCATCTGGAACACTAGACTCCATCTCTCGCATCCAGCTCTGAATCTAGCACTTTCTCCACTTAAACTGGTATTTACCTCATACATTTTTTATGTTTTCATACGTTTGGTTGATTATTTCATTTCTTCTAGTGGTTTGAGTTGTCTCACGCTTAGGTGCTTACACTAAATGTGGCATGCTCTTCTTTCATGAGGTTTATTGAAAACCTAAAGCCTTCCACCAGTAATGCCATTGGTATAATGTCATTAGATTGAATTATGTTGCACATTTTACTGTCACAAAATGCCATTTGCATCCCCTACTCTTGTCAATCTCGCACCATACTGCACATTTATAGAGGGCCAGTTGAAGGAGATGCTTCACATTTTTCTTTCAACGCACGAACCCCCTGAAGATTGCTCTGTAGATGTCCAATTCTTGCAGAACTGCATTCAATAGAACACCTTTTTTACAAGGCAAAAATGTCCTCCCATTTCCTCACTCACATGAAATTTTCCTTTGGTGAACACACAAATTTTCACAATAAGCTTATAAACATGTATGCCAAGTGTATAAATTTAGTAGATGCCCGTAAAGTGTTTAACAAAATGAGAGATCGAGATAGTGCCTCATGGAATATGATTATCACAGCGTACAAAAGATATGAGTGTCATCATGAGGTACTCACATTGTTTAGTCATATGCAAAAAACAAGTTTCCAACCAAACAAGTTCAGATTTTCCAGTGTGATTCCAACTTGTGCCCAAATTGGAGCATTGGAACAGGGTATAGTTGTCCATCGAAGCATACTAGAAGGAGGGTTTCTGACGGTCCATGTTGTAGTTGGAAATTGTCTAGTGGACATGTATATAAGATGTGGAAGAATTGAGAAGGCACAAGAATTGTTTGACAGAATGCCTCATAGAGATGTCATCTCATAGACTGCAATCATTTCAGGATATGCACAAAATGGATATGTTGATAGAACTTTTGAAGTTTTCAAACAAATGCTATTGGAAGGTGTGAAGCTAAATTCCAGAACCTTCGTCAGCATTCTCCCTACTTGTGCCAATGTTTCTAATATGTTCAATTGATTTAGAATTAATATCCTTTTTTTGCCTTGAGGACTCTGCTGTCTCTTTTAGTGGTTATCCTTATGATGAATATATTCATTAATAAAATTTTTCTTTTGGTTGATAAGTCATATTCATATGCACAACATAATTACTTATTAGGTTTCATTCTCACTAATTATTAATAGCATAATGCACTAGCTCGCACATTCAAACTGAAACATGTGTGAGACATGTGCTAATAACTCACATTGTAGGCCACTGCCTAGCTGAAAACTTTGTTTACTCAATTTTGAAGAATCCATATCTAGTAGCTCCTTGTTATTTCAAATTTATATCTTGGTCATTGATAGCCACAATGTAAGATTTGTCTATTCATTCATGTTAAACTTCAGCATATGGTATGCAGATTCTGCACTCTAGGGTTTGACATAAATTGTCTAACTTAACCTTTGATTTGATTGTGGGCATGTTACAAAAGATTTTTTTGCATTTGAGTTCAAATCTATTATGTTAGGTTCCTTTAAAAGTGAAGTTATGTTTCTCTACGTTTGCAATTATTGTTGGTGTCGGTCTCTAGCCAACTTGGTTGATTTTGATTATTTATTTTATGAATTATTAATTTGAATTTTATTTGAGGGAAGGGTTAAGAGTTCTTTATGGATCTTTTTGTGGTATCTTGAAATCTACATAGTTTTTTTTGGATTTTTGAATGTTTTTGGTCAACTTACTACATGTTAAAATTATTGTTGACTTTGGAGGATATTGCACTCCATTTTATTCAATAAAAAATAATGTTGACAAGAAAAAAGAGTTCGAAAGTCTATAGACAAGGCCTTGAGAAGGATTGATAATATTACAAGGTGAGAGATATTGGAGGATATAAGTGTATCAATTACAAGAAGACCTAAATACAATATTTTGATGTACCAAGGTCCTCTATATTGGTAGCTAAATTTTGTGCAAAATTAACAATTGGGCAATGATTATTCGAGTATATTGCAATGATGCATCTTTCCCTTTTATTTTTCATTCAATTATTTTTTTGTTGGTTTTATATAATGGTTAAAATCCCTTTGTGTTATGTATTCAACACCAATCCCCTCATTTTTTCTAAATAAGATGTTGCCCACCCCTTTTTTGCCTTGTCTTTGTGGTTGTTTTTCCTTGTTACAAGAATTGGGTTCCTAGAGTCCCATCCCATATTACCAAAGATTTCAATTAAAGGCTAAAGGTTCTTTGATGCTCACACAATATTATGAAGCCCAAATGCCCGAAGACTATAAACCAGATGTGTGTAGCACTAAAATAATACCATGTGGCATTAAATTTAAATATTTCTAAACAAATACCCTTTGGCTATCATTTTCACTATTCAATAGTTTTAATTGCCTAAAAGCTTTATCACATTTTCAAAATTAAGGATTTTTTTGACTAGATATTGCAAAGAAAATTGATGATTTTGCTCTGGGTTGAAAGGGTGTTTGTACACACATGGGGTGTTTTTCCACGTAGGATTCCTAGTCTCATTTTTGGTAGTTTTAATTGGGTTTTTATTTGCTGAGAGTTTGGCTCTAGCTTTGTTTGGCTTCGTTTGTTTTATATTTTTGTACTAGGGTCAATAAAAGGATTCTTGTTGGACCCCTTAGAGGCTTCTAAGTTGAATTCAAATTTCACCCTTGTATTTCTATAGTTTATGTGTTAGGTGTGTATCCTAGTCATAGGTTGTTGAGTATTCTACCTTGCCTAAATTTGGTCTTGTTTTTGGGCTTCTTCCTCTTGGATCTAAGACACCTTTGGGGCATATCTTTGAAAGGGTTTTTGAAAGGTTACCAATTTTTGTGTCAGAAATGTGTAGAAGGAAGTTCCCTTAGAGCTTATCTTTTGATGCCATAATTTGGCCTTTCTTGATCCTTGCCTTGGTGTTTGAAGTACTCCCCCCCTTAAGTGCATTGTCCAAAATTGTATTTGAAAAGAGGGTTTCCCCTGAAACCCTCTTTAACATTGGCCCAATAATAGGTCACACATTAGAAGTACCCTTGTTAGTTTTGGTTTGACACCCTTTATTCAAAACTAGACATTAGATTGTTAGGTTCTAGGATCTCATTCTACCACTTACTCTTTTTCTCATAGTTGGTATTAAAGAAATGATTTTTGCATACCCAAGCCCTTGTTATAATGTTCATCAAGTGATTATCTTTTGGGGGAATATTTTCCTCTTTAATCCTACTCCAACATTAATTACCTGAGAACATATTATGGATTTCAATATCAAAGCTTCAAGTTTCCTTAATCCTCATTAAGTAACTTGTGAATGAGTAATTAGAAACCTCGAGGCTTGGACACAAGTAATAATTCAATTTGGATTTTACTGATATTGTGTTGGCTTTTTTTACTAATAAAATATTATCTTGTAGGAAAAGATAGAGTCGAGAGCATAGCTTCCTCATCATCCACACCAGTGGAAACCTGACACAAGTATCATCAAACCCATGGGAAAGAAGAGAAACGTTGATCAAAGAGTTTGAAAAGGTAGTGCTAACAATGAAATATATGAAGGATGATGTGCTCCAAGTGTTGAAGATAGAGAACTTGGTTTGGTTTCTAATGGACATAGACATCAAAAAATGCAACTTAAGAGGAAATCAAGGAAGATGTACACAAAGGAAATGTTTCTCAATAGGAATACTATACCAACCTTCTTAGTCTAGGATAGTTTAGAAGTGCTTCTTTCCTACATCCATTCACTGTCCAAAAATCAGCAACACATTGGACAATAATTACTCACCAGCTACATGATTTTGTTCCCTACTAGACAATACTATCATTGTTGTCTTTGATTCTATCAACACAACCACAATCTTCCGGACTCCTACAAGAAAGTACATGACTTTGAACAATAAGGTCTTTACCCTTAGGGAGTATCAATCCATGGAGCATGAATGCAAGTGATAAGTGAACACATAGTGGATAATCCTCCTCACCCACTATCTCTAGGAAAAAATTCATATTACCCATCCAAGGGATCATCATTATTTTATGTCGCATATTTATGGAATTAAATGTGAAAGAATATTCCCCAAGGATGTATTATCTAATCTCAACATTATTGAATCTACTACCTTTTTTGACTAGGCACAAATGATTTTTGAAAATATTGGTTGACAACTAAAAGAGTTGTAGCAGACTCGCAATTTTTTTATGACATCTTAAGTAGTTTGGATGATAGATTTGTGTTGAAAATATGAATCGTTGGAGACTAAAGACCACATGGGGGCTCCATTTTGAAATATGTTTTGCAATATTTTGCAAGGCTAATGGTACATTCCTATACAACACAATAATATGCCTACAAGGGGACCCCATATTTTAATTGTCCAAGAAGGAGAAAACCTTTATCAAGCCATGGGGGATGTGGTTCGTAAAGAGTTGGTGACACACCTATATCCATGTGTATGGGTTCTAATGACATCCCTATCTACTACCTCAACATTATAGTGATCAAATCATCATGCTCGAGTTCTACAAGTAAATCCTGGATGTACATAATGTATTTTCCAATAGAAAAGGTAAAAGTTATGGGGTTCTCATTATCATGTAGAGGATACAAGTGCACTTTGGCAATTGCTAAAGATGCAAGTGCAAAATTGGAAATCCTTAAACTGAGAAAGTTCTACTTGTTGAGGCCCAATTTTGACACCAAGAGGTAAGTTAAACAAGAAATTTACCACTAGCTATGGTGGTCACCTCCCTTGCCTTGAGGATTTATAAGTAGATTGTCAAGATGACTTTGATGCATTCTTATGGAGGCATTGCCAAATTACAACAGAAAACATAAAGTTGTTTAGGTTGAGGACTTTCTCAAAGAAATACATCGATGGCACACTGATCTTGGATTCACACTTCAATAAAAAGAAAATGGGAAGTATTCTTCTAGAGCCGTTTGATTGGAACACCCCAAATGTTTATGACATTAAAGTGATCAACAAGCTAATGATTGATAATAGCACTAGTACATCAGGCCCCCATTTTCGACCAAAGGCCTATTTTCATAATTTTTTTGAAAAAATGGGCTCAATATGGTCAAAATTTTGACTATGGTTAAATCGGTTAAAAATTTGACCGTCAGAAATTTTGACCTTCAGAACATATGTGATAATAAAAGGTCATGATAGTGTTAATTTTTTTTTCGCATGTGCGGTGACTGTAGTGGGCGGGAGTTTAGTGTAGGGTCAATAGGAGAGGAGAAGGAGGTAAGAATCGACCACCCTGTAGTTCCAGTATTATCCTATTATTGGTGACTGAAAAGAAATTGTGTGGCTATGACTGCTTAATCTAATGGGAACTTTACACTCATGGAGCTCAAGAGATTTAATGTTTTCTGTGGGGGGTAATTTTTTGTTTGTCGCAGTTGCCTCACTATCCATTAGTTTTGACTTGGAAGAATTGGTATAACAAGTGGGTGCAATGTCAACTGCACTGTACTTTTTGCTAGCTGAGATTGCTCTATCCCAATCTCAGCCTATCTGAAGATAATTGTATAGGGTTCCATGGCCACTTCCTTCACTGGTCGTGTTGTCCTTATACCCCACTTTAGAATAATTTTAGTGCAAAATAGGCCAAAACTATATTATCGATTATGTCTCTTCAAGAAAGAGCCTCCATTGTCCAATTTAGCAGCAGAATGAGGACTATATTCACATATTTAAATCTGGTCATTAGTTATCATTCCAAGTTTGTTATCTATTAGAAAGTTGCAGAGGTGGATTCCAAAGCTATTCAATGCCTTTACATTTTCTCTTTCTCTTCTACTCAATGCAATTTAAAAAATAGAGCCACTGTTAATCCTTTCAGGTCAAAAAGTTGTTTTATAGATGATGTTTAGGTTTAGGGTTAACATATATTTAAGTGCAAGGATAAATCTGTGGAAAATTTATATTTCTGATATCACTGGTTATATCTTAAAGTTTAGTTCACTGGACACCTATATTCTCTTTGTAAGGCCTTGTCCCTTTTGCGGCTAAGATTTTCTCTCACCCATTTGGATCTATGTCCAAATATTGAATTCATACTAATGGATGATAATAGACTTTTTTTTTAGCAAGCTTTACAAATCTAGAAGTTAGTAAGCACATACTTTACTTGGTAAAAGTCTTGAAATACTAAAATAGTTTTCTATTCCAGTGAAGTCTCGAAAGTTTTTGGTTTGCTTCTCCTTTATTAATTCTTTAGCTATAATGAAAATTTGAAGTAGAGATGGCAATCCCATCCTTTGCTTGGTAGGAAAAGACTTGAAAGAATTTTTTTTTTTTTTGTAACAGTGAAGTGTCAAATTTTTTTTGGCTAGCTTCTCCATTGTTAATGTTTTGGCCATAGATGAATGCCTTGAGTTCTTGATGTTTGATAAAACTTGGATTATTGTGTGCTCAAAATAATTTTTTTTGGAAATACATTATCATCTTTACAGTTACTGCTCTTGTTTGTTAAATTTCATTTGCACTTTTCTTGGAGACATATGCCCACTATGAGCTATTTCTTAAAAGACTAAGAATTGTAGAATAGATGAATAAGATTTAATACTAAATATTTGCTTCAAATATTGTGTTCTAGTACTTACAGTGATGTGTGGAGAGTAGTTGTGTAGAAAGTTTTTCTGATTTTCTGATTTGTGATCAGTGACAATTTTTGGAAGTCCCTCTCTTTTGCATATATAAACTACTTCCTAATAGCTGTAGAAGTACAATCCTCAAATCTTGTATTGATTTATTGTTTAGTTTCTATGAAGTTGTGTGCTCTATTGCTCATGGATAATGTGAATATGATCAAAACTATTTAGATGGTTTCTAAGTTTCATGGGCTTCGAGGTTATTGAGATCTTCATATTTATCCTAAGAGAGTTCTTGAAGGAGGCATGAACCATTGGAATAAGAGTGATAATGATAGAATGATAGCATTGTAGGACAATTATATTCAACTATTATGCTCTCTTTTTTGTTTAAGTTCTTTGGTAGCTTCCAACAAAATGAATTGTTGAGTTGCACCGATTAGGTAATTTGACTTAAAAAAATATTACTTTATCATCGAGACAAAGATACATTGAGGATTGTTTCTTTCTCACTGTTATAAATCACATTTTACTCAGCTTTGCAAGTACAAAATCATTCTAAATGATGTTTTAGATGATATATGACTATTCCATCTTCATTTTTGCTTGCATAAAAATTGATTTGCAACAATTAATGACAATTTCCACCTATAGTAGATGTGTATGATCTATTGGAGCTCAAGATAGTTATTGTAATGCTAAAAAGGTGGTTTTATATAGTTTGTGTTTTTTAATGTCATTAGAAGACATTTATTATTTGAGTTTTCTAATAATTGAATGGTCATAAATTAAGGGAGGATTGTGTGTCACTATGTAGTAACTTAGTTTTGCAAGATCCCCTTTTTGAATTGTATCTGAAAGTGTACAGAAAATTCTTGAGCAATCCAAGAAAACAATATCAGCTTTAAAGGAAGATTACAAATAGGCAAAATTTGTAATTAAAGAAAGAGAATACATAATATCAAACCATAAGAAAATAGGTTTGTATGCATGTAGTGTTATTTAGTAGATGTAGTTTACAAGATATTCTTAAATGAGACTTACATTTGGGATGTTTTATGGTGAGTAGAAACACTCTGACTGAGCAGGCCTGCACATCTCTATCTAATTTGGAGAGATTTATTAAAGACATTGAAGGGTTATTTGCTAAAATAGGTATGTTGACCCAGGCCTTTTCAAAGATTCAAAATATTTTATGACATTGCAATGCATAGATTGTTAGCTAGACATTTTTGTTCTGATTGTGTCAATTTATAGAAATGGAAATCAATATAGGGAATGGATTCATAATCATACCCTGTAAAGTAGCAGTTTAGTGTGTAAGCAATAGTTAATAGAACAGTTTTGTAAAAGATTAATAAAATTTGTAGTGTGTGCTTGATATTATCACATGTCTATAACTCAAATTGTTGTCAATATAAGAGGGAGAATACATTTTAGAATTTGTAAGAGTTCAAAATGTAGCCAACTCAGTATTAGTAACAATCTTGACTAATGTCCTGTCACATACGTTTCTACTACTCAGTCCCTTGTTCCAGCCCTAAAAGTTTAGATGTATAGTTGTGCTGATGATGAACATTAATTGCCCCTAATTTTATTTTATAAGAAAAATTGGGTAGCAAATGGTAGTTAAGTCAATCAGGAGGATCACAATGCATGAATATGGAGTTGATTATTTAAGTCACATGGGTGTGAGTTCTTAGTGTCTTCATGGGAACTCAGCTCACTAGCTGTGAGGCTCCACTGTTATCTTTATTGCATAATCATCACAACACCTTCTAATAGAGACACTAAATGCATCTTTAATTCACTTTTATAACTCTTTTTGATAACCCTACAAATGGAGCAATTTACTCACCTATAACCAGTTTGGATCAAAGAGTAACTTAGAATTAATACAAAAACAAGGACATTGATCAAAGATTCCTTGATTGGTAGTTAAGTTGTGCATATGTAACTCAGTTGTTATGGTATCTTTCTACCCATTATATTATGTAGGTGTAGATGGAGCCTTGGAAGATTCTCTTTTCAATATTTCCCTGTTTCACCTTAAGGGTAGTATTACTTGATCTTTCATCAACATTATCTTGAAGTTTCAGAAATGGGTCCTCTCCAAATTTGCCACTTTTCATACAGATAAGTTTTTGTAGCAATGCTTGGATTGAGAAAATGAAGGCATTACTTATCCATCCAGTCTTTCTCAATGCCCACCACTTCTTAACAATATCTTTATCTTTTTACACACATACACATCTCCATGCATAAGAATTTAGAAGGAATCCCTCAGAAGGAACTGAACTTATGATACAACTTTGAAGAACTTCGATTGTGTACTTGAAGATGAATGCATTAAAATCTTAGAAACAACTAAGTTTTAGCAATGAAAAGATAAAAAAATCCATGAATGGTGAAGCTTGGGAATCTTATACAAGAAAAAAACTCCACAAATATCCTACACCACTCTAAGAGTGCAACATTTTTCTGGATGGGTGTTGTATCTCAATCTAATAAAAGGTCTTGCTATCTCTACACATCCTTCTCCCATCTATCCTTACCGACATGTATCTTAGAAATGTTATGCTATTGTCTTCTATATTTTAGGGATAGATATGATGGCCAACATATATGCTCAATAGAAGATGAGAATGCTATTGATTTTAGGGGATCAAGGGATAATTTTGAGATGCCAGACCAAACAATTCTTTACTCTATATTTGAGAAGCTTATTTATTAAATATGTATCTTTCTGAACCATTCAAAACTTCAAAGCCACATCATATATGTGGATTAATATGATTATAGGGATTTGTATCCCTAAATTTCCCTAGAAAATATCTAACATCAATCTTTTGATTAGATTTCAGGAAGGTTTCAATTTCTAGTTCACTGAATGACCTCTGATCATTTTCCAACAAATCTTTTGCATAAGAAGCTTGAAAATAAAATTGTAATGGGGTATAATAGTTGCAAATATTAATTAGAAACTAGAGCCATATTATTTAACTACAGTTCACATAACATTTTGTTCTATTGAAGTTTCATATACCCATTTGATGAGGACTTTTTTGGATATAGTTTTAAAAATATTTTTTATTTGTTTGTTAGTAAGGTGTCAAATGAAAAATGGAAATAGAATACCTTTGACTTAGTGTCTTAGCAGAAAATCAATGAATAGATGGTTGTTTACCAAGGATCAAGGTTTTGTGTCTAATATAATTGAATACTTCTTAGATAATTATTATTTAATCTGTGTCAGTGAATTATAAAGCTGCTATTTTATTTGCCATGCTCAGGAATTGATCAACTTCTCTATGGTCCATCAGAGTGCTTGGAATATCAAATGTACTTGATAGTTGTTATATTATGCTCCTTGCTGAAATTTTTTCTATTTTCAGATGATGAGCGACTCCACATTCTTTCACCTAGAAGAACTACCAGTGAAACAGATGTTGCCAAAGAATTATTGAGAAATATTGCTTCTACAAAAGGAAGAGTTATTACTACACAATTTGCCTCAAATATTCATCATCTTGGTAGTGTGAAAGTATTAGCTAAGCTGACTCATAGGAAACTAGTAGGAATATAATTTTTAGTCTCTATTTTTTCATGTGCCACCACACATGACTTTGTATAAATCTATCAGGTGGCATCAGAGCATTAGCAAGGTCTGATTGGGAGTTGATAAGTTGCACGTTTCATCATCTAGGAATTTTTGTTTAGGTTTCAACTTTTATTTTTAATGTTATCTACATATAAGTTTTTGGCATTCACACAAGGAATATGACTATAACTTCAAAACTCATTTTACTTCGACACTGGTACACTAGTTCCTTCATTATATTTATGACTACAACTCAGTTATCTTTCAACATATTGATATCTTCAATTTTCTAGATTATATTTTGAGCTGTTGGAGATTTCTATAACTCAATGGTCAAATCTTCTAGTTAAGGAGAATTGTAACCAACAATCACTTTGAATGGAGTCATCTAAATTGATTAACAATGTATTGTTTTAAAATTATTAATCATCATTCTGGGATTTGTCCACATTTTTTCTTCATCTTCTGATTATATTCCTCAATAGGCTTTCAAGCCTCTATCCACTACTTCCAAGTCTCTATTCATGAATTTGTTTTTTTCCCCACATCCCATGGTGTTTCTAATATTGGAATGGTAGGAAATTTTGGAACATGTCCTTGGTGACCACAAAGGGCATGAGGCCTTTTTTGAGTGGAACAACGAGGGACAATAATAAAAAAAGGAAAATTTTAAAATATTAGAATGTCAAGTATTTATATAACAATTCATTCATCATATGCATTATATAAATGTTACACATAACATTAGAGCTGAATTTAGAATTCACACAAGTTGACAAAAAAATTAACTGAATTTCTCTATTTTTGTTGTCAATGTGCACATACAACAAAAAGCTGAAGGTCACAACTAGAAAATGACAAAGGATAGAAATCAGGAACAAATATATTTCATAATTCAGAATATTTTTGTATTTAGTATTACATCAAGTCAGTAATCATCTCCCCCCCCCCCCACCCCCCCCCATGGCTTGGAAATAGTCTGCCTATGTGCTTATCCTTTGATTAAAAATCAAATATTTAAATAAATATTATAATAATAATGCACACGGCCGCAGCTGGGGCTTTCGTAAAAAATTTGCAGAGGTAAGGAGAAGGGATGTTGATGAAGACAAATAAAGATCAAGTCTTGAAAGGCTTGAGGGAAAGGAGATGATTGGAACAAAGATGAAGAATACAAATGCTGATGTAAATAGCAAAGAGACAAGGCTTGGAGAAGTAGATATGATATTGATTGGTGCTATATTGTGTCCATTGAAAGTTGGACAAAGAAAATTCACAAAGATAGTGATGACTGAATTTGATGGAACACCCACCGACATGGAGTTGGAATGCCAAGGCAAATGGCAAGGGTATGAAGATGTGTTGCAGATAGCAATAGTGGTCTCAAGGTGCAAAGAGACTAAGGATGAGAAGACAATGGAGATGAAGAGCCAAGGGAAGGTTAAACAAGGTGATTATATTCCAAGCATGGAGAAATATGTAAATGTAAAAGGAAGGAGATTTCTAGTGTGGCTAAGATGGCAATGATTCACGAGAGTCATGTTCTAGAAGGAGCTTGTTATTACTTCTTGATTCTACTTATTTGGTTGATGAGTACTACACCTAAAAATAGAAGGAGGAGGTACAAGAATAAGGTAGGGGTTTTTAAGTTCAAAGAAGCTACTATGCAGATGGAAAAGAAGGGTCACACATCGGCATTATGCAAGGATACAAAAACATGGAGTTCAAGGAACTTAGAAGGCATGAAGTGTCAAGAAGACAAGTATGCAGTAGGGATGAAGTTGAGAGATTTTCAAGAGCATGAAAATGTTTTTCCTAATGTTTATTTTGCAGGTACATAGTTCCCCAGGGACTGGGAAACATTTGAAGTTAGGGAGTTTGGTGTAGGGGCACCCAATGGACACAGGAAACTACAAGGTACACCAAGAGGTATGAAGGAGACCATGAGGGTACCAAGGGAAATCCATGCTTAACGAAGACATGTTAAGTCAATTGATGATGAATTATGGCTATTGAAGCCATCAAATGTAAGGAAAGAATGAAATTGTCAAAATTGTAATGTATTTCCAAGAATGGGCAAACTTAAGACAAATATGGCAAAATTGTAATGTATTGCCAAGAATGGGCAAACTTAAGCCAAATATGGCACACTAGAGGGAGTTAAGGATAAAGGTGGAGTCTTTAGGTGACTTAGGCATCATGAAGTCATTTAGGTACAATAATAAATGTTTCCAAGGTCTTAAGCCAACAAAGTGGCAAAAGGACATCAAAACATGTAATGATTGATGTTCAAATGTTATACAAATCGTTTGTTTACTATCATGTGACGATTATGAGGGAGTTTTGTTGATGGGAGTTAGTTTTGTGAGTAGTTAGAGGGAGAAGAGTCTTTAAAAAGAATGTATTTGGATTGTATGGGAGAAGGTGGTCGAAGTGAAAGCAAGTTTAGGAGAAAACATCAATGAAATCTCTATTTCACTATCACATTGCGACTATTAATTGTTGTTCCAAATTTGTTGTTCCATTTGCAAGTTTCTTTGCATGAAAAGCTTTGTGTTTAGTAATATTTAAGGTTTGAGGGAGTCCATCCATGATCTATTAAGGGATTTATTACTAGTAGAAGAAGATATATTCTAAAAACTTCATTGAAAGCATTTAAATTCTTATTTTGCCTGTCACTGTCCCGAGACAGTCTAAGACAATTTTGTTGTTTTAATATGTAGAATCCCCTCCCACTTTCTGTGATGTCTCTATGTCTTGTGGGAGAGGGACTTAGGAGTATAATTAATATGTACATTCCATGATTTGAATGCAAGAAATTTTATGACAGTGAACAGAGAAAGGAGCAGAATTGTGACTGGTGAAAAAAAAAAAAAATAGTGAAGGTGCATTTGGAAGCATCACATGGTGGATATAAGTGGTTTAAGGGTTAGAATGCATAAATTAAGGTTGGAAAAATTTAGAGGAGTATATTTTAAGCTATCTAAACCATCTAAATGGTTTTGTGTTAGTTAAGGGTCTTTTCTAGGGATCCCTAGGTTAGAAACCCTTAAAATGAGGGTTTGATGAAAGAATGCTTAGATGTGAGTGGATGTTCAAAAAAAATTAGGAATGCTACTATTTAATAGATTCCTTAAGACTATTTCAAGGTTTGGAATGTTGGGAGCAAGTGTAAAAGGTAGTTGCTTTGGAATTGGAGGGCTAATTAGGCCTAGTTGCAAATAGGAATAGTCATAGAAAGGTTCATCAATCATAGGATGAAGGACTGAGATTCATAGGGTTTGAAGAACTCAATAAAGGGTATTTGAAAAGATGAAGAGGTTACTGGGTTGTTTGAGAAGTTTGGAAGTAAAGTGTAGATTACTTGTAGGACAAGGCTAATAGGAAAGGCTTATCGAAGGTAGTTTTGAAGTTTGAGACAAAAATGATGTTTGGTAGGAGTTGGAATTCCTTAGTTATGTTATTTGAAGGGTATTGAAGCATTGTAAGGATCAAGAGAATCCTTGAGTACAAAGATCAAGAGTTGGTTACATGAGGAGTGAATTAGGAATGTTCCCAAGGAGAGGGAAGTTGAAACAAAGGAAAGGTGAGTTGATAAGTTGGTTGAAATGATTCAGGGAGTGAGCCTATTCAAGAGGAGTGTTTTGTTGGTTTCCTAAAGTTAGAGACTTCTAGTTGATCCTTGAGTTGAATTCTAATTCCTTGAGTGGATTTCAAGATGTTGTTGAGTCCTCGAGTTGAATAGGGTTCCTTGAGGGGATATTGGAAGGCTCTGCATCAAGTGGTGCACACCAGGTCCGATCATTCATTTCATCCTTGATCAAATATCTCCTTGAAGTAATCTAATCAGACATGGTGTTGCATGTTATATTTCATAATTGAATTGTGATGGAAGTATGATATTTGGCACTTTGTTAAATGAATTGGTATCCTTTCTTTGCCTTTCATAGAGACCCATTGACACCAATGTCATGAATGCCTTTAGTCAAACAATTCATGTTCTTTGTACATGTTTTGACCATCTAGATTAAAACATTTCATAGCAAGCTGATTGTGTAGAGAAGTTGCAGGTGTATCTCATGCACTGAGCCAATAGAGTCAAAGCCATTTTTGACATAAAACATTACATATTATGCTTTCCCATATGCATGTCCATCAATCAACATTCCAAGCTCTATTTTGGGAATTCTATCAAAAAATTTGATATCTTACTAATCCCATTGCACTATGCATTTCAAGTGCCAAGCTTTGTCTTTACTAAGGCCATTGAACGGTTAACAATCTCTTTGATGTTTCTTGCATTTTCTTTGTACATCCGTGCACTATCTCCATGATTCCATGTTTGGTCCTTAGCCTCTTTGTAATAACCACATGATCAATGATTGCCAAATAGTGCCAACATACTATGTGGAAAGGCCCTTTCTAGATCATATTTCAATGCAACAATTTATCAAACAATGGTGCTTTGATCTTAGGGTCACGAGTTTTTGAGATTTACCCATCTTTTGAGCTCACATGTTCTTGATTGAAGATTGCATTAATATGTTTCAATCTTTTAGTCATCTTCATTAGTTGATGCATTAATCAGATTAGTCATTGCTATCAGGATTACTCATGGCATGCTACTGTTAGCACCTAAGTAACTTTCAACTTGTGACATCTCTTTGAGGCATTTTGCAAATAACTAAGATAAATTGTCTATAAATCCACATTTTGCAAACATCTAGGCCTTCTAGAAATTATAGGATCATTTTAGTTACATTTGAAAACACTAATAAATTTTTTTCATATGTGCAGATATATACATTAACTACAACATGTCCAATTTATTTGCAGGTATATTTTCCTGTGAAGAAAGACCACGCCTAACAATATGAACCTAGAACAAAATAATGAAACAATGGCTACATTATGGGCTCAGTTCCAAAAAAAACTTGATAAATGTTACTATCCTTGCAAAAAGTGTAAGGGCTTAAGGAATCAAAGAATTCTAATCACAATAGCCAAGAGTCATTGTAGGCAATATGGTCATGTTGAAGGGGGCCACGATTTTCGTCCATTGCTAAATGTGGATTTCCTACTAGAGGAACATGGAGGTGTGAATATCCAAGCTAAGGATAACATTCCCATGGAAGAAGATGATAATGTGCCAGAGGACATGATTAAAGAAGATGGTATTGGGGCAGGAGATGAAGAGGCTCACAATGATGGTACTAGCAAATCTGATAATAATGATGAAGATGGTCTTGATATAGCTTTACTTGAGAAGGCACACGAGCCCTTATACGAAGGCTCCCAAACAACTCTACTGTTGGCTATAGTGTTGTTGGTGAACTTAAAGGTTATGAATAGTATATCCAATGTAGCAATGTCACGTACACTAAGGTATGTCATTTTTGTCATCTTCAATGTTAGCATACAATTACTATTCGTTATACTAACAATGCATATTTGTTGTTGTAGGTTGATTAGTGAGTTTTTGTTACCACCATCAAATATTTTACCTCATTCATACGGATAATTATCTAATATTATGGATCCGATTGGAATGAAGTATCAGAGAATACATGCATGTCCCAATGATCACATTCTATATCATAAACAAGATGAATTTGTAACAGAATATCCTAATTTTCATGTTAGTAGATATCAGTCAGATCAAATAACAAAAAAAGTGCCTCACAAGGTTCTTTGGTACATTCCCATTATTCCACATCTTGAACGGTTATTCAGGCGCGCTAGCTTGGCACAATTTATAGATTACCATGAATGCAATAGAAGTCAGGATGACATTATGCGAATGCCTGCCAATGGTTATGCATTTAAAGAGATAGAAGAAACATGGTCACACTTTAAAGAAGAACCTCGTAATCTAAAAGTTTCATTGGCGGTGGACGGTGTCAATCCATATGGAGATATGATATTTATTTACTCAGTATGGCCTATTTTTGTAATTAACAATAACATTCCTCCTTGGATGTCCATAAAGAGGGAGCACATAATGTTGTCAATGATTGTGCCAGGTATTTTTTTTATTTTATAGTTATCTAAATTAATTTAGATATAGTGCATGAAAATGGTTATAATAATTACATAATGTTTATGTTCATTCAATTGCTAGGTAAATACCAAGTTAAAGATATGAACGTGTATATTGAGCCCCTAATTAATGAGTTGTTGAAGTTATGGAATGGCATTACTATGTGTGACATCTCTAGACTGATGGGACATCAACAATTTCAATTCCATGCAATTCTTGTATGGACAATACATGATGCCCCTGGGCTAACTCATTTTTGCAGTATGTTATATTATTAAGATCACATATTTTTGGTCTGTTATAGTGCTTACACACTACTATTGAATGCTTAAGTTGTGCATGATAATTGTACATGATCCAATTATACATGATCTTTTAGGTTTTCAAACAAAGGGAAAATTTGCATGTCCAGTTTGTGGTCCAAAGATGAAATGTCATCATTCGAGAAGTTTAGGAAAGCAGGTGTTTGATGAGTTTAGACACTTTCTCCACAATAATCATAGGTATCGAATTGCCAAAAAACATATTTTCAATGGGAAAGAAGAGACATCATCAAGGCCACGAAGAATGACACCTCATTTATGGAAGTTAGAATACGATCAACTAAATCGTCAAGGTAAAGTCCAATTTGTCGTCCAAAGTTTACAATTTGTATTTTGATATTGTCTTATATTTACTAATGTTTTAATTTATGCTCATGAAGGTTGTCAAGGAATCAATTACCATCTTCCTAGAGGAATGAAAAAATATCCTACTCAATTTAGTAGGTTACCATACTACAAGGATCTCCCAATCGTGCATTTGTTTGATGCTATGCATATTGGAAAGAATGTAACAGAGACACTAGAAAATGCCAATGCGAGAAAGTATTTTACTTTTGTGTTCCACACAAACTAGATTGGTAATTTTTTTTTAGACATGACCCAAGAGGAAGGTTGGTAAAGTATAATGTGATCAGAGAAGAAACTATTGAAGAAGCACAAGAGGAAGTAAATGATTATCAAGAACTGCAGTTGCCCAGTAATGAAGAAGAAGAAGATGGTGATGATTTTGGTTATGCTAATTATAATGGTGATGATGATGATGATGATGCTAATGACGATCATGATCATGGTGATGAATATGGTTATGATCATGGCGATGATGGTCATGATGATGATAGTGATCAAGAGGATGATGATGGCGATAAAGATGGTGGTGGTGACAACGACAATCAAAGTGACAAGTATGATGATGGTGATGATGATGATGATGATGATGATGATAATGATGATGATGATGATGATGATGATGATGATGATGAAATGGATGAAGATCATGATGATCAATGAAATGTCTAGGTAGGATCAATGTCAACTATGATGGGGTCTTGTATGACCAAATATTTCTTTCCAAACCATATGTGCACATATAAACATTAAGTAGAACATGTCAAATTTCTTTTTAGATATAAAAATTAGTTATGCTAAATTTTTAACTTAAGAAAAATGATTTACATATACAATCTACTTTATTATTAATATTTTTTTTGGTAAGTCTATTACTTTAATTTCACTGTTGATTTCTAAGACTTACTAATTTTTTTCACAGGGTGACATGGATGCACCATCTCAAACACCTTCAATAGAGGTAAACATTAATAATTGTAAATTTTAATGTTAATATAGAAACAAATTTCATATTATTATGTTCTTTTCTTTATGGATTTGGAGTTATTTTGATGAAAGTATACAAATATTTGATGTCACAAATGATAGGAAAAAGCTACAATGATTGCTGATCAAATGCAATTTGAAATACGAGCATCATATCTACATGACATTGGCCTTAGTACTGACCCTATATTCATCACCCAAAAAATTATGCAAAGATACACTAATGAACTTGTTAACATTATCATCAAGGGTGACAAAAGTGAGGAGAAAGAGGCACTGAGAATAGAATTGGACCATAGAATCCAATCTTTGAAGGTAAGTAGTAATTCAACTAAAGTAGGAATAGAAGATCAATAGATATTAATATTTTATAGTATCTTATGGATCATGATCTCTAATTTTATGTGTTCTTGTATAGACATATGTGTCAGTTACAACATCACATGGTGAGCATGGTTAGGGTTGTTGCGCACAACCTTCGTGTAAGTAACACTTTGTTTGTTTTTATTAACATTATAACACTTACCTTTTTTTTTGTGGACATTTCTCACTAGTATCCCATTTGATCTTTATCCATTGCAAATATCTTTACTAACAATATTCTATTCTTTAGCTCATGATGAAGTGTGGACTCCTTTGGTTGGTGGTCCACTATTGTCTGCTACATTATCAGTAACAAGGACCATGCAAACATCATCATCTATGCCCACTAGAACTAGTAAAACTTTGTTTTGCTATATTTTGTAATGTGCTATATTTTGTAATGTCTTTCTACAAGTTTATGAACAATGGAGTATCATATTAGTGCTTAAATGATGTCTACAGAAGCCTACATACACACAAACACATGCATACACACACCACGCATACATACATACATACATATATATATATATATACCCACACATAGAGAGACATGGACATAGGTAGGGAGGTAGACTAACAGAGAGTAGTACTAAAATTTTTATTTAATTGTTATGATGTTTTAGTTAATAGACCAACAGAGAGCAGTACCACTGAAGCTGATCCATTTCCTGGAGCAGTTCGTGTGATTAGTACTGGTTTGTATGAAGGGACATTGTTGCTGAATAAGAAAACTATGTTTCCATTAAAAGAATGAAAGCATCCAGGTGCTTTAAAATTGATATTATTTAAAGTGTAAATTTAGTTTACTTTTACATTACTCATTTTGGACTCATAAATCCTTTATGTTTTTATAGGCAATAATGCTTTCTTTGAACATCTTTTTCCTATGACATTGAGACTATTTGGACCCACCATACATAAAAGGTATGTGTTTCATATCATTGCTACATAATTTTTCTTTTCTTCTATTTATTGTAATATATTAAAGTTATTGATCTAACAATCTATTTGTTTTTAAAAAGGTGAAATTTACAAGCTGTGGAATTAAAAAATTAGTTGATTGCATCTATTGAGGAGAAATTTGGGAAAAACATTTTTGACACTAGCCTACTTCTAAAAAGAGCAGCAAAGGATATAAAGACTATGAGGGATCAATATAGAAGGGCTCTTAAGGATAACCCAAAGTACGACTGTCCTCCTATGATTCCATCGATGGAGTGGAATGAAATAATAGAAGATACAAAGGAGAAAAGGCTATGTGAAGATAGAGATAATGAAGTAGCATAGGACAAAAAGAGGTATGTCATTATAGTATTAAATACATTGTAATCATGCACTAATTATTGATATTTTTAAATATATAATCTAAGATGTTTAAAATTTTTCGTAGATTGCAGGACACATCCGTGGCTACAAAAGCGAGAGTAGAAAAGGTTGGCCAACACAAACTTGGCTCTGGTGGCTATATGAATCTCCAGTCTCGACTTGTAAGTAGAGAAATGATGTTTTTTTTAAAAATATAATGTTGCAAATAGTTTTGTTTAATGAAACCATACATGGAAAATTGATGTGATCAAGCAAAAAACATAGTGCACAGATTTCAATGTGGAGGTCACAAATGAAGATAGAAAAATTGCTTTGAAGGAAGGCTAGAAAGTTGTGGTTGTACACCTACGTGAAGAATCTGTAAGCCTTTCCCAAGAATCCAGTGCACCAAATGATATCTCACAGGTAAATTGGTCAGATGAAAAGTAAATGAAATTAAATAGTTGAGAAGATTCTTTTTTGGTATTAGATTTAAACGTAAATTGACTACATAACAATGTGCATAACATTTTACTCCAGCCTTCATATCCTACCACATAACCTACTCGTGACGAAGGCCATGATGTGCATTATAGTGGTGGAGGTATTAATTTTCTATTGGAAATTAATTATGCAATTATGAATACAATTTAACATCTTCAATTGGAATTTGACGTGTATCCTTTTTTTGAATATTTCAGAGTATGTTGAACATCATGCTGAAAGAGTGGACCATGTTCCAAGTGTTCAACATGTTGACGTAGTGGCAGATCAAAATGTTAATGTACATGATGTGGCATTGTGAGGTAAGAAAAATCCATTTTATGTTGTACTCATACTTAATTACAGAATTGTAATAGTTAGAAAAAGAAAAAGAGTATGCCAATTTATCCCATTCACTTGTTCTTGCAACATAGCCCCCTTTAGTGCAACAACCTCCTGCTCCTCCAAAGAGAAGGAGCCATCATAATTTGACATTACACGTGCCAGAAGAGGAGGAGAATAATGTAGATATGGATGCTCCTATGAGTGCTTTTCTTAAGAGAGCTCAGAAAAACAAAAAAAAGAAATGATGTTTTAAAAATCTTCTTTGATAAACCTTGTTAGATAATGAAAGAACTTTGTTTTAAGTAATTATGTATGAATGATGCGTATTAATACAGATTTTTATTTTATGTTAATGAATATTGTTATGTGTTAATAAAGTTTTTATTAGTATTGTGTATTAATGAATTTTATATCATATTAATGAATGTTATGTGATTGTATTGATTGAATGTTATAGTTCATAAATGGATGAATGAATGAATGAAGTATGTAATTAGATGATAATGGGTACTTTAGATTGCTGTTAGGGGGAGGGGGGTGAGGCCAGATGAGCTTCCACCTTCATGTGGTTGGCCTTGTTAAGTATAGAATATTATAGTATTCTTGAAACCAAGTGAAGCTCAAACTAACATAAAATGGACACTTTGCATGTTGTAGGTCTAAAATGATCCACAACTATTGCTGGCCATAACATACAATGCAAATGTGATATGGGATTTATGTGTGGCTACCTACAATGTTTGTTTGGGTAACAGGGTTATACAGAGAATAACCTCTCTTAGTGCAATCTTCACATTGTCTCCAATAATGAACGAATTGTACTTAAATAGTTTAGATTGAAGCCAATCACTAATACATTAGGGGTCAATGTGCGACGGCAAGAAAATGTAATGTTTTTTTGGATTTTTTAAAAATAATTTAGCCCAATGTCATCGCAATTGAGACGGAAGACATCGCAATTGCGACGCCACCAGGATATAAGAGAAAAAAAATCAAAAAACCTCATTTGAAAGAAATTGACACAGGGTTCTTCAGAAAGGAAAGGCGCGTAGGAGACTTTAGTAGCATTGAGAGGGGCATTGAGGTGCTAACTCGATGCATTGAGAGGGCCAAACAAAGACCCGCATCGGCTAACTCGATGCATTGAGCTTGTTTGACCTACTATATTGTATGGGGATCTTTATAGTGAAAGGTCCAAGGGCAACATTCAGAGGAGGATGATGGCAAGGTGCAAAACAAACAAACCCATTACTCCTTTGTTTTCCAATCATTATTATTATTATATATATGAAGTAGAAAATGGGAGGAGACACAACCATACCGGATGTAAATTATCTCCTGGCCGCCAAAAATGCGGTGGGCTCAAGCTATTTGCAATTTATCTTCCCATGTCCCATAGATGGTCATGCATTCTCATTATAACTATTAATGTTTCTCATGAATGCCCTTTCATTTCTTGAACAAGACACTTGTTTTTAAGTGTTTCCATTGCATGCCGAGAGCTCCATGCTGATGCCTCCCATACTTCCATAGCAGTGTGCTTGGATTTGTCAACAAAAAGACATGCGAAATCCATGAAAATTTGTTGTTCCTCATAGTCCAATGCATCAAAGCTTATTTTATTTTGCATAGCCTTGGGTGGTAAGATCTCACTCCTGAAGCCCATTATGGTAGGATGGTAGCAATAGATTTACAACTATATATTAAAAATATGGGATACAAGTTGGAAAATTGTTACAAGTATACCATTACATGAGATCAAGATTCAAGTTTAAACATTCATATCATGAATAAAATTCAAAAGTCCTTGCTCAATATTCATTAATTCAAGTATAAAAGTAATAATAGAACATTATTTTCATTGGAAATGAAAGGCCCTAAGTCCATAAAATGACCAGTAATAAAAAGTAGATTTGGTTGCATGTATCTTACACAGAAATGCAATGGTATTATATATCTGGCATAGTTATGAAAGTATGGCCCTCATTGCCAAGGTCTATAGTATCTACCATAGTAGTAAAAATCTTCTTAGTAAAAAAAAGGCAAACCAAAAGATTCAAAAATTATCGAACTATCACAAATCAATCAAGAAAAAATCATATTTTCAACACACGTAAAATAAAGATGAAAAAATTAACAAAACATGGTTTTATAGAATAGAGATACAAAAATAAAATAAAATGAAAGCTTATTCCATAAACTATGAGATACATTTTTTCTTATTTATGTTCATATTGTATTTGATTAAATTGTATTGCATAATACATACTACACACTGCATAAATGATAACTAATTGTTGATAGTTTTCAATTACAATTTCCTTTGTATGAAGTCAACCTAAAAACTAAGTACAAATTTGCAAAAAATTCTATGTTCCTTTAGAGTCTTGGGAAGGGTGGGACCTAGGATCTTGATTTGGGGATGGTGGTTAGCAAGGGTTGATTTGGGGACAATTGTTGGCATAGGTTTAGGGATGGAGCACCTAAAAGGGTCAAGAGGCAATGTACCTTATAGGGATTTGGGGTTAGTACCCTCAGCAAGATTGACAAGCAACATCCCTTTTGTAATACAAGCAACATCACACTACCATTTTTCACAGTGATAGGATGAAAATTGATTGTAAATCAGAGTAGATACAATTCAGACATGTCTTTCACAATTACCTAATCATGAACATTGGCAATTAGTGATTAATCAAAAAATCACATTTTTTGGCTTCATCAACACATTCCTCGCAGCATCATATGAAGTTCCTTACACAGTTGGCAAATGTGGGCTTAGCAAAAAATTTGGTAAATTAAAAATTGCTTAAGTTTATTTAAAAACAACTTTCTGTTATACATAACAATTTTTCTGCTATCCAAGATTTTACTTGATGTTGTTTCTAGAAGAGATTGTATATGTTTTTTGAATCACAATGTTTTAGATCTCACTCTATGATCTATCATCTAGATGTTAGAGAGCAGAAGGGATAGAAAAATATATTTTTTACAAAATTAAATGATAAAATATATCTAATGAGTCCAAAAATGAGTAATAAAGTGTTTTCTATCAAGGTTGACTCATTTGAATTTAATTGAGAAGACTAAATCCAAAAATGCATCAATGCATTCCTTGCAGCATCATACAAAGTTCCTTGCATGGTTGGCATACTTAGGACTCAACCAAAATTAGGATTGTCTTTACAGTGATTATCTTTAAAAATCATCATCATGATTCATAAATTGCATTACAACATTTTAAATCTTCATCTTCCCTAGTCTACTAAAAACTTGGGGAGAGGTTCTAATCCTTGCACTCTATTGCAGCTCCTCACTTCACATTAAAGGTTGTATTTTTGGCACTGAGTTGGCCAAATAATATGTGAAAACTAATCATGCTCTTTTCTCTTTCTCATTTAACTCAATACCAAAAACATAATATAGAGCACTTGTGCTAATTTAGAAGCATTAGCAGTGATGGCAGTGAGTTGATTGGCATCCTTGTATTGAGTTGATATTGTCATTATTAAACTAAGTATGAAAATATGAACAATCACATTCTATCTATCTCTTGGATTTGGTAGTATATCCCTAATCAAGATGGATTGAATGACAATCATATGGGATCGAGTTATGATCCTCTATATTCATATTAGAGGCTTTGATGTTGAAATTGGATTAGCAAATAATCATGATGATGACCATAGGGTCTCTTGATAATTTGTTTGGTGATTAATCATAATCGATAACCTTTGGATTTGTTGGCTAATTAAGTTTATGCCTATGTGTCTCCTCAAGAAGACATGTAGTTGAATAGTTACAACCACCCCTCATATGCCTCTTGATTGCACTAAATAAGATGACCGATCACAAGAGATGGATTATCGAGATTCATAAATGGTTCTATCTCTTCAGATTGGGAATTCTAATAAGTGATCTAATTATATATTTAGACTTGGCAAACATTTTTCAATATTGAATTAATTCATATCCATTCTATATTGATTATCACCTAGAGAGATCCATTACATTTACAAAGATCCTTCATTATTTAACATGGTATCAGAGCTAGGTTAATAAAGGTATCACTTTAAGAGAGGAAGGCTACCAGCTATGAAATCAATACCATATGCCTTTGCAATTTTGTGCCCAAGATGGTGAGAGATTTCAAGTCACCTCATTTTCGTCCTCTCTAATGTCTACAACAAAAGAGTATTTGTAAGTTTGTATGATGTTCTATATAGATTAATTTTCGATAACACTCGTTGAGTAGCATTTGGCCATGAAAGAGAAGAGGCAAAAATCAAAAAATTAGTGTTTAGGTTGTTGTGCTTGCTGGCACGTTTTGGCATGAGGGAGCAAGTACAAAAGTGTTGGGCCTATCATTCTCGCACAGGGTGCTCCTGAGCTTCCCATTTCTACAAATGGTGTAACACTTGTTTAATTGCATGTTTAGTTTAGCATGCAGATGAGCATGTGTAATATTTTTCTTGTAGATCTATTTATTTTTCTTGCAGGGAGACATAGCATAATAAAAGGAAATATGATTAAAAGTATTTGTTCAGAGCTCATTTTCAAATTGTTTGAAAGATCACTCAAGTCATTCTTTAAATGTATGGATTTGTGGTTTTTTCTGTCAATGCAAATCATGCTGTTGTTAGTAGGCTTAATTCCTTTTGATTACTATCTATGGCATTTTTTCATCTTCTTCACAAGGGTAGGAAAAGCCATACAAAATTTTTCAAGCAGTCAGCGTAGCTTCTGTTATTGCTCAACTAGTTAACAATATACCAAACAAATGCATCATTTATCCATCTGTATATTTTTACTATTTTTCTTAAGTTGACAATGCTTCTTTTTGAATCTATTTATGTTAAACTAGGATGTATCAGCATTGACTATAGCAGAAAAACAAGTTACACAGATGAAAACTTGCATTGTTGCACTTACAGTTGACATTTGACACTTGGAGTTGATATGCACGTTTCTTTGAGGTGGGTGATAACAAAGAGCTCATCAATTTTCACTGTGTTATCTTCTAGCTACAAGTCTACACCATTCTTCACTATTTTTTATTTATACCTAATACAATTTTATTTTTTAAAATGTTTATCATTGCCACAGTTTTTGACAGTTGGCTTCTTTGTATTAATGCCTATAAGGAGCCATTAGATATTGGAAGATAAAGGTTATAAATCTTAGGTAGTTTGTCTGTGAGATTTCTTTTGGATTTGGCAATGTTACATGAAATGCTAAAGTAAGATGCATATCAAATATATAGTTGTGGCTTTTATGTTATGTCGAACTCGGACATGGGCAATTTTGCTCGCAGTTACGATTCTGTGCATGATGAGCTTGACTTCATTTTTCATGCCTGGCAATGGGAATTGTTGTATGTGCCTCATAGCCTAAATTTATATCTGGTTTAGGAGTTTGACAAGAGAATTGTGCAAAAAATTACAACTTTTGAGTCTGTTGTACTTGGCCTCGCTAAGGATGATAAGCTTATGAGATCTAGGCCCTAGTGCCCTAAACTTCAGGTCCAAGATTCTGAATCATTTTCCAAATAGTAATACTAATTAGGGTTTTGTTGATGGATTTTTTGTAAAATATTTCAACAACAACATGTAGAAATTTTCAGGTGGTTGGAGACGAGTAATTAATCAATTCTTGTTTTATTGCATGTTTTTTCTCCTGCTAGTTGGGATTTGTTTCTCAATAGATAATATTGTGTTTTTCAATTCATATTTGATATTACTCTTCATCTTTCTTCATATATCAATTTCTCACATAGTATTTTTTAAGTTGTTGCTTGAATTCCTATTTATCTGTTTGTAAGTTGCCTTTGCCTTTCAATTATGTAACACTTTTTCTACCTTTTCATCTAGTTATAATAAACTGGAATGTCTCCTATGGACTTTATATTCAAGCCTCAACCAAAGAACAAATTAAAATAATTTTCATGCCACTGACATGACATATAAGTGACCTGAAACTAATTATAATTTAAAACAAGAATCCATGGTTGCCCTTCTCTTTTATGTACTCTCTGAATTTTCCATTATTAATAGTCATATTAAGTTCCTTGGGATTTTAGTAGGGTATCTTCAAAAATGACCCATATTTTCACAACAATATGCCAGCTAACTGATTCAATAATAAGTTCTAAGGAGAACGGGAGAAGAACATATAATCCAACAAGGAAAGCTTAAAGGAAACTAAAAACTTTGGCAAAAATAAAATAAAAAAATCATCTGAGTTCATCCAATTTCTAGATTTCTTGGGAATTTGGTAGAAGCTCCTCTATTGTCTTGAGTATTTCATGCCAAATTATGGGCTCTCTTGTTAAATTAGCATACATAGTTTAAATGGTATACTCTTACAAACTATTAGCTCTTTTGTTGCTTGCTTAGCTAATTTCCCTATAGCTATGAGCAGAAATTAACAATAAATATTTGACATATTATCAATGTTGATCTTCTTAAGTTGGGTACTAATTTCAACCCATTCTAATTGATTTGTACAGATTCTTATAACCAGTTCCATATATTTAATTACATTTAGACACTATCTTTTAATGCTTAATTTTAATGTGCTACATATTCTATTTCATATTTGTAATATATGATGAAAGTATTATAACATATGGAGGAAAAATCCATGAGTGGTGTGGCCAATTGCAATGGTTTTAGTTTTAATTTTACACCATTTGATACAAATAATCAGTTTACCAATCGACCCCTAGGTTCATTCCATTTGCAGTAAAATCTTCATTACCTAGAAAATGTTCACAAAATCTATGTCAATTCTCACACATCTTCTTGGACTTACGCAAATCTATGTCAATCCTCACACATTTTCTTGGACTTACACAGGAATTATGCTGCCCTGCAACTCTTGTTAAATATGTTATCAACTTGACTTTTCTATTAAAGGCTCTCATGCTGAATTGAAAGCCAGGTAAAAAAAAAGATATTATACACTATTTTCTTGGTACCCTGTGCAGCACAACAAACTTTTTCTTACTATAAGAAAATTTTCTTTTCTTTTGTTTCATTGCAGATCTTCTGCTTGCACAGAGGTCTCTCCCCATCATTGGACACACTTGATAACATTCAAGATTTGGATTGTATACAGGAAGTGCGTCTATACACATAAGTATAATGTTCTGTGCTGCATAGATTTGAAAAGAAGATCACAACCACAACATTCAGTTCTATGCATGATAGTGTCTTAGATCTGGTTCTATGTAGTGTTCTCTATTAGAAGAATTTTCTGTCCTGGTTACTAAATAGTTTCTATTTGAAAGTATTTTGGTTGTACTGGCTATGTAGTGCCCCACCAAGGAACCCTTGGAACTAAGCATAAAACATGCAAGGGATTTTGTTAAAGCAGTTGCATCATTACACACTTAAATTAGGACAACAATGCTAACAACATGAACAAAAATGAACAACAAATCACTATCACTTTGTGCTTGTGCACAAAAAATTGTAAACACCAACGTCTACATGTGAAAATTTGCGATCTCACTTGTTGCCTATTAGAAGAGCCTCCTATACATTTACCATACCCTTGATGGTGTGTTAAATTTTGTGCAATGATGATGAAATCACTGGAAAAAAGAAGCTGAAACAGTGGCCTAGAGATGATATGTAAATCTTTGGGTCATGCAATAATAAATGTGGCATCGATGAGCATCAATTTTTCTTCAAATTCATGCCAACCACATAAAGGACAATTTTCTTGGAGCCTTCAAATTGAATCTAGTAGTTGTAGGGTCAAATCAAACTATCAATGAACCTCTAAGTTGTTTAAGAGGATAGGTGGGACCTGTGGTGAAAAATTTCATAATTCTGGGTACATTGGTGCATTTGGGAACTTTCTACATGCTAAAATGAAGACTTGAGGGATTTTGAAGTGCATTCAGACCTTTGTGGGTGAACATAATATAGACATCAACACCAATCAATATAATCAAATGAAACTCAGATGCAATCGATGAATAATGTAGATGTTGAAGTTCTAAACCATCCAAATAGCCCTAATAATTGTTGGACCTAAATTATTGCCAACCACTATAGTGTTTAGCATTTAAGGTTTGATTCTTCACAAATGACCATTCACATCAATGCATTTTGAAAAATATATCATGCCTCCAAGAGTCTACCTTCGATAAAATGTGACTGAAATGTTTCTCCAAATAATAGTATCTCCAATGTTGTCAGACGTTGAATATAATTTTAGGCTACTAAAGTTAACAACTTGCATAAATGCCGAACATTAGAAGTATGGGGAAAATATAACAAATCACACCTTAATTCCTTGCCCCATGTAGAAAAATCTAATAATGGACCCTTCTACCATCTCTTGTCTCTTGTATTCTAAGTTCCATGGAAAATCAGTTTCATACATATCATTGAAGGAAAAGAGCTTCTAGAAGTCTTTTCACTGCCTACTTTAAGAAGTCAACACCCCCTTTACCATTGTTAACATTTATGCCACCAACTATGAAAATAACATTGTTGGAATCTCTTCAAGTATGCTAAAACCGTCACATGCCTAAATAGTTCTAAAATTTTTTGGAAAAAAGGAAGTTGTCAAGTGAAGAATCTAAATGTTGAATCAGTGGCAGATATTATGGATTCATCTAAACATGGTTAAATCCCTCCTTACAAAGGAAACTATTCTTGGACGAGTAAAGATCTGGCAAGCAATTCATTGCCAAAAGACTTGACAGATTTGTGCTTGCTGAAAATCTCACCTTCTTCCCAAACCTATTCTCTAAAAAAAAATACATGGCTCACCATTGTTGAAGATGCGGAACAAGCTTCGGTGATGCTGTTTTAATGTCATTAAATCTACGCATATCATTGTTGATAGCTCTTCTATAACCTCTAATGATGATGCTCCTCTAGACAATGGTAAATGTACATCTTGTCATGTCCTATCATCTCTGAGTTTCTATAATAGTCCATCTCACTGTCTCGTCATCACTATTATGGATTCCATTTGATGATATATTTGTTTTTTTATTTTCAACATTTACCATTGTTCTTGATACGTGCTCACTGAACATACATATAAAAGTGTGTAAAAGTCTTAGATGATACTCATCAATGGCAAGTCAAAGCAATGTAAAGTTCTTCTTTTCCTGCAACACATATGACAACAATGTAAACTTATCTTGAAACATCTTCTTTTCCTACAACACATATAATAGCAATTTTAAGTGCTTGCAAGGTATATACTTAAGAATAAATATTAAATCCCAATTTAAATGTATGAAAACAATTTTCATTCCTTTTAAGCTTCATTCATCTCGAGGTGCAATTCACAAACTCAAGAATAGTGGCTTTTGTTCTTCAGGATACCTTTAGGGGAAGAGTATGTGAATGCCCCCTCGTGTCTGGAGTCCAGTTTAGAGGAGATGGCTATTTACACTGCTAAGGTTTGTTGAATCTAATTCTAAATAACATTGCTTGCTATTGTTGAATCTAATCTAATGTATATTTTAACTAGACTTGTAGCTTATATGTTTTGAAATTTTTTTTAGGCCTTGTAGTTTGTATAATTTGATTGCTGGAGAGCTTCTACAGCTAAGCAAGAAGGCCATTGCATGAGTTATAGCTGCGCGCTTGGGTATGAAAATTGTATATTTTTTATTCTAATGTATATTTTAACTAGACTTTTAGCTTATAAGTTTTGAAATTGCTTTTAGTGGCTTAATGTTGTAAGGTCTCTTGAAATAAAACCTTTAGGTAGTTGGTCAAAGTTTTACAAATAATCTTAGGAATAAAGTCAAAGAAAGTATTTTTAAAATATTAAAGTATTTAGCTAGGTCTAAGAAGATTTGTGTACTTTGAACAGTTTTGCTTAGTTTTTGAAAGTTGTAGACCGAAGTTTTCATAGCCCAATTTTTGCTTCCTGCAAAGAATGATCATGTCAAATAATATAAGTGAAGAACAAAATAGGGAGACAATCACTAGATTGTGGTCTAACTGGAAAAGAAAAGGTGATGGAAAATGTTATTGTCCTTGCAATATTTGTAAGGGCTTAAACCGTAGAAGACTGCTAATCAAAATAGTTAAGAGACATTGTAGGGAGAATGGTCACATTGAAGGGGGGCATGAATATCATCCACTGGTAAGTCATTCATTATATCATTTTAACAATTTATATACATATGAAATCACTTTATGATGAGTTGATGATCATGGTTTATTTATGTTAATAAATTTTATATAGGTTGATCTTCCTAGGGAAGTACATGATATGAACCACAACAATTCAAAGAATATGGTTTTCAAAGTGGAGGAACATGGAGGTGCAAATATCCAAGGTGAAGATAATGATCCCATGGAAGATGACAATCATGTGCCAAAAAACACAATTGAAGAGGGTGGTATAAATACATTGATCCATGATGCATCTAGTCCAAGCATATCTGATCATGATGATGATGATAGCCTTGATGTACCTCTACTTTAGAAGGCATACAAGCCCCTATACAAAGACTCCCAAAAAAATCTTGTCCCTACTGTATTGTTGTTGTTGAATTTGAAGGTTATGAATGGTTTATCCAACATAACAATGTCACATATGTTAAGGTATGTCATATATGTCTTTATAGTTAACAAAGGGTGAATAATGTACCACTAATATTGTTTATATTAACAACTTATATTTTTGGCTGTAGATTGATAGGCGAGTTCCTGTTACCATCATCAAATATTCTACCTCACTCATATCGAGAATTAACTGCTATTATGAAAGATATTGGAATGGAGTATGAAGCAATACATGCTTGTCCCAATGATCATATTATATATTATAAAGAACATGAATTTGCAACACAATGCCCTATATGTCATACAAGTAGATATCGAACAGATCAACTAACAAAAAAGGTGCCTCAAAAGGTTCTTTGTTACATCCCCATAATTCCACAGATGCAACAATTATTCAGGTGTAGTAGCTTGGCTCAATTTATGGATTATCATGCATGGGATAGAAGTCAATATGACATTATTTGAATCCCTGTGGATGGTTCAACATTTATGCACATAGAGGAAAAGTGGCAACACTTCAAAGAGAAACCTTGTAATCTCAGGCTTTCATTGGCAGCGGATGGTGTCAATCCATTTCGAGAGATGAGATCTGTTTATTTGGTGTGGCTTGTTTTTGTTATCAACAATAACATTCCTCCGTGGATGTTAATAAAGAGGGATCACATTATGTTGGCAATGATTGTTCCAAGTATCTTATCATTTGATAGTTATTAATTTACATGTACTTACAAATCTTGTAGTAAAACGGTCACAATAATTATGTAATGTTACTGTTCATTCAAGTAGGTAAATATCAACTAAAAGATATGAATGTATATATTGAGCCTCTTATCAACAAGTTGGTGGAGTTATGGAACGGTGTCACTATGTATGACGTGTCTAGACCAATAGGACAAAGACAATTTCAATTCCATGCAATACTTGCATGGACAATACATGATGCCCCAGGGCTAACACATTTTTGTGGTATGTTATAGTAAATTCAAGTTGCGCACAATAATTCTAATTATAAAAATCAACATATTTAATGATCCAATTATATCATTATCTTGTAGGTCTTCAAACAAAGGGAAAATTTGCATGTCCAGTTTGTGGTCCAAAGATGAAATCTCGTCATTCAAAAAGTTTAGGAAAGCAACTTGTGTTTGATGAGTGTAGACACTTCCTCTACAAGAATCATAAGTATCAAAGTATGGAAAAACATCTTTTCAATGGGAAAGAAGAGACTACATCAAAACCACGAAGAATGACACCTCACCTATGGAAGTTGGAATATAATAAAATTAATCGTCGAGGTAATGCTGTTCCACCTAATGGTTTATGTTTGTAATTTATATATTTCTATTGTGATTTTGTTTGACTAATTGTGTAATTGATGATCATGAAGGTCGTCAAGGCAATACTGACAACCTTCCAAAGGGACTAAAAGGCTATCCTAGACAATTTAGTAGGTTTCCCTACTACGAGCACTTACAAATTGTGCATTTGTTTGATACTATGCATATTGGAAAGAATATAATAGAGACATTGTGGAAAATATTGGATGGAAGGCATGACAAAGAAAAAATTGTCAAAATTTGTAATGACATACATGAATCCAATCATGCATTGAAGAATCTCATTCAATCAAATAGCAACAGAGATCAGATTAATATAAGTGCCCTTCCATGGTTATTAACGAAGTAGAAAAGTGATGCCATAAAAGAAGTCATACGAAAAATTTGATTTCCCACAAGATTTGCTGCCAACATAAATAATCTCATATAAAAAAAAAGTGAATTTGGGCCAGGGCTCAAAATGCATGATTGGCATACTTTTTTCAAGATAAGTTATGTTCTTCTGTATTTACAATATATTCATAAACTATGTGTACTGTTTGTTATGTTATGTTAGAAAATAATGAAATGATTGGTTTATAATTACTGCAGTATGTGCTTCCTCTATCTCTCCCAGAGCACTTCAACAATAACATCAAACAAGTGATATACAATCTAGAAAATATATGAGGTAAGCAGTAATATTTGTTCAATTTGTTGTATATATTTATTATATTTGTGATTTTTTTTTCTTGCTATGTAATCTATTGTATATTATTTTGTAAAGTCTCATATCTATATATTTTTTGTGACTTGAATCTCTTAATGTAGGTGGTTGTCATCTAAAGAAATCCATAAAGAAGATATAAACTATTGGAAGAGAATAATTGCTCATTTACTGTGTGAAATGCAAAAGTGTCTACCTCCAACTTTTTTCAATGCACATGAACACTACATCATACACCTAGTTGAGGAGATTGAATTGTGTGGACCTATACACACTAGGTCAATGTGGATGGTTGAGAGCCATTTGAAATATTTGAAGGCTTTGGTTTGACAAAGAGCACATTCTGAGGGTTCTATGGTAGATGGATATATGGTATACCAGACTATGGTGTACATTACTGAATATCTTCCTAAGTTTGCATCAAATATCCATGTAGATCGCATTTGGGATCTCGAGCCTTTTAAAAAATTAGAAGGGGAGTACTTGATGGGGAAAGGTACATTGAGGAAAGTGAGAGGTAATAAATTATAAGATGTTATTGTAATAAATTATTTCTTAATCTTCAAAATAAATCGGTTGGAAGTTGTCTATTTTTTTTTTGTACAGGTGCTCGAGAGTGGGATGCACTACATTTGTATATTGCAAACAATCTTGATTGGATGACGGTATGGATTGAACGATGTCAACATTCTAGTCGCACATTAACATGGGAAGGTGTATCTTTATTGGTTAAAGAAGCTCATCATAATGGAGATTCCAATGTTACGCAAAGGAAAATAGATTTAGCATGTGGTTCAAGAGATTTCTAGGTACGTACAAATTTATTAATCACTCGTATGTTTATCAACTCACGATACAATAATTTTGATATGTTTCACATATTATTGCAGGTTAAACACCACAAGGCTATGTTCTATAATGGTCAAAAATTTTGCATCAAAGTGTTGGATGACACGAAGAAAACTTCTGATTTAGGAATAACTACAGTCTTTCAAGTGACTAATATTTCATCTAGAAATGACTTACATCCTCAAGAGTCTAAAAATTGATAATATGGCATTTTGGATGAGAAACTTGAGTGTGAATTTAGTTCCTTCAAATTAGTACTCTTCATTGTCAAATGGTATAGGCTACGACTTAATCCAAATGATCCTAATAGAACTATTATTGAACATGATAATGGATTTACAATGGTTAATACAAGGTCATTTGAGCTAGTTGGGGATGAGCCTTATGTTCTTCCAAGCTAATGTGAGCAGTTATTTTACTCAGAGGTTCCACATAAATTGGGTTGGTCATTTTTTGTTAGACATGAACCAAGAGGAAGGCCAATAAAGTATAATGCAATGGAAGAAGAAGATACCGAAGAAGTAGAAGATGATGTAGATGGTGATCACGATCGACAGTTATTGGATGATGTTCCTAACACAAATTTTCATGAAGAAGAAGAAGATGATGATGATGATGATGCTACTACTAATGATGATGATGAAGATGATGTTGATGTTGATGATGATGTTGATGATGATGACAACGACGATGATGACAATGACGATGATGATGGCGAGGATGATGATGATGATGATGATGACGATATGATGACGGGGATGATGATGATGATGATGATGATGATGATGAGGATGAGGATGATGATGATGGAATTTAGAGGTATGCCATGAATCCTTAATCTATTTAATATTCATTTCTTGATAGAAATATATTTGTCTTATATATATGGTTACATAGTTTATTCATTATCTATTTAAAAGATACAAGATTCAACTACAAATAGAATATTGCTAATCTAAATTAACTATTAATCTAAATTAATTAAATAAAACTATTTAAAACACTTATTGATGCGTGAATGTATTGAGCCTTATTTTCTTTCAGGTCAAAATCATTTGTAAGTGTTTAGTTTAGAAAAGGGAATTCATTAAATATCTATAAAAGGGAGTTGTACCTAGAATAAAATTCATAGGTAAAACATAATATAAGTACTTGCCCAATTTTTTGGTTAATAATTCTGCCTCTGTAGGTGATGCAGAGACCCTAGGTGGACTTGCAATCATTCATAACAAGAGGGACTTCCATAGTGTTCTCACAACACCAACCAAGCATCTTCATAAGATTCCTCTCCTTGATCCAAGCCAACTCCATAACCTATCAAAGTGCACACCAAATCCTTATGCCATCTTAGGTTCTACATCTTTGGAATAATCCCATGAATGTCCCTCAATCCATCCATTGGATTCATCCAAGCAATCTAATCAACAAACTATCAAATGCTCACAATGCCTCAATGGGCGCCAAACTTGACTTCACCTTAACTAGGTGTTTCCTCCACCTCCACACACATCAAAAAACTTCAAATAGCATGTCCCCAAGGTGACTAAGCCCTCAACTCATTAGCTGATACAAAAACCCAGTTTTATCCCTTCACTAGGCCTACTTCCCTAGTAGGCTTATAATGTGAGTGTTATTTAAGTGTTTTATTGTGTACCTTTTAATGTTTTTAATTTTTATGTGATGCTAATGATGGATGTGATTATTATTATGATGTCATTATGCTCACAATAATTGAATTACGTTTGTAGGAAACTGAACCCCTTTTAGGAGCATCCTGCATAGTCTCATGGATTGACAGGTATAAGTCAATACTCCTTATAGACAGTCTATTTAATACACTTATCAATAGTAAGATTGATGTCTTCTAAGATCTCTCCCATTTGTAGGTACCAGTGAATAGGTATTTGTCAGAATTGTCTTCCTCGAGTGAGGGAAATATAGGAATAGAAGAGGAAAGTGAGACATGCAGTTTATCTAGAACAAGGAGATTAACTAGAGGTCAAAGGACTAGAAGAAAATTCAATAAATGCATGAAATTTTTCCTTGCTCAAGGGGGGTCATGTTCTTATGATGATGAGATAGAAAGCAACATCGAGGTGCCCTTGAGGTACCAACATCTATAGAAACATTGGGTACCCAAGGAACTTCCTCCAATAAACACTGATTTTTGTGTTAACGAGAGGATAGATCACATAGCACCATCATCACTACATGGTTTGGGCCTATTTTCTATGGACGGCATTAAGGTGTCTTACAACAAAGTTTCTGAATTGATGGAGTATGTTGGACCATGTTACGATTACAAAAGTTGGATGCATATTATTCAATATAAAAAAAGTATGCATAAGTATGCCCTCTCGGAAAATTATATACAACGACAAGACAATAATCAAAGTAAAAGTGTGGCTATATACATTGATGGAAGGCCAAAAGAAATAGGGAATATTGTGGGTTTTATAAATAGTACACGACCTGGGTCAACTATAAAGCAACCCAATTGCATATTTGAGCTGCGTAAGGGAAATCATGTATTCATCTATGCGATAAAATCAATACATGCAGGGGAAGAGCTTCTTATTGATTACGATTTGAACCGCATAGATACAAATGAGGCTACTATCATGGGGGTGGTACATACTATTAAACCAACTTCTATTCAATGACTCCAACATACCATTTAGTCAATAAATTTTTGGCTAACATTTTTATACTTGATCTTTGACACAGGGGCACAATATGGAGCAACCGTCCAGAGGGGATGCTGTCGATGTTCCAAACTCATCTACACACAAGTAGGTAAAACTCATTGTAATTGTGCAAACTAGATAGAAGAAAAATGTTATTTTTTTAATGTTGTTTTCTTCATTGTTTTAGAGTAATTTTGATAATACTAATACTATTATTGTCATAGAGGGCCAGTGGTCAGAGGGAGGGAAAGGAACCTGCAGTCCCTACAGGAGGACCCTTTTTATATTGATTTAGTAGACATCGATGACCCGATCGGTTCGACTAGAAAGTTGCTAAAGAAAATTGGTAGAGAAATTTTATGTTTGGCAACCATAAAGCCTACTACTTAGGAAATAAGAGAAAGGGGAGCTGAACTGATACACACCTTTGAAACCTTAAAAGTAAGTATTAATGAAATTTTTAATTATAAGAAGAGTTCAATAATGGTTTTTATGTTATGCTCTTTTATGGCATTAATTAAAATATGGATGTGTTGTTTTTACAGAGTTTTTTGCATGATTTCGAGCCCCGTTCACATGATGAGGGTGCTACAGGTGGTTTTAGGTAGATCACATGTTCCATTTCCCACTTCTATTTTCCACTAAATATATATAGGAATGATCATAATCATTGACAATACATGCTCGAACAATCCTTTTTTTTAATGCTCTAACAATCTTGTCCATGCTAGTCCACGCATTCTATATTTATGCATGCTCTAACAATTGTATTCTTTAACTTCACATCAATTTAATCCTATGATGATGTCGCCTCCATCTAGGAGAACCACAAATCTCTTTTCGACTGCTAAGTCAGCAACACGCAGCTTATAAGCATCAACTATTGCACGATCTACTGGTACACAAATCCCTCTTTTTCTCTCTTATGACAGCAACAAACAGTTTTTTTTTTACAACTTTATAGCATCAATTATCATTTGTTCTTTTATACTTCATAACAAAGACTTATGAAACTTATAAAAAATTTTACAATAGGAGCTGCAGCATCATTTCTTGGATGTTCCTATGTTCCTAGTACGGGAACGGTGAAGGATGTCATATTGATCGTCAGTGATGATGAAGGCATTCCATTAAAAGTAGCCAAAGTTCTAGGTACTTTAAAGTTATTATTATTCTATAGTGATACAATAGTAATTTAGTTTTTGATCACTCTTCATCGACTAATGATCCCATGATTGTTTTGTAGGAATGATATTTTTTGGAGAAAACTTGGTGATGAGTGTTTGTGAATATTCGAGCCCACCCTGCGTACCTAGTGGAACATCATATCCCAACTAAAACCCCAAACCACTATTTTGATTTCATATCATTGCTATAATAGTTTTCCTTTTCATCCATTTCTTGAACTATATTAAAGGTAGCTTCACTTCATTTATGAGTCTAACATGTTTTTTTTTACTTAAAAGGTGGAATAACCAACGCAAACCGTTGAAGGATGATCTTATAGAGAGCATGACCCAACTCTTTGGACCTCATGCATTTGAGAGAGACAAGCTCCTTGAAAAATCTAGTTTATGTTTGAAGTATATTAGGGACCAGTATAAAAAAAATTTACGGGATAACCCCAGGTATGAGCGTCTGCCCTATGTTCCTGAGGTTGAGTGACAGGCTCTGATTTTGGATGGAAAGTATAAAGCTGACAAGAAAAATACTATTACACCAGTGGAGAGTACAGATAGGTATGTGATACTATTGAGAATCTAATTATGTACTAATTAACCTCTATATTTATACTATCTAACATATTTCAAACTTTTCACACATTGCCTGACACATCAAAGGCAACAAAGGAAAGACTAGAAAAGCACGGGACACACAAGCTCGGCTCTGGTGGTTTTTCGAAACTTCAAGAAAGAGTTTTAAGTATTAGTAAATGAAAAATTGTATCAAATTTTTTTATATAATGTGATGGGAAATGCTAGGATAGACTAGCTTTTCTATGCTCCTAATCCTCAACTTGGATCTCGATCTTCCTCCAACACCAATATATGATGCTGAGTAACATGCTTTGGAAGCACTGGTGTAAGATAAAACTCCTAGGCTTAGTTTTCCACTTCCACCAAGAGATTTCTCTTATGTCCTAGTATCCTATGCTTCTATAGGATCTCCTAATAGGATTAGATCATTAACTAAATCTTATTCACTCTTTACTACAAGAGTCACACCTTGAAAACTCCACCTTGGATGATCCACACCTTAATTTTTTTTCTCTTTCTCACTTTCACTTATATGGATCTAAGTGAAAAATCCACTAAAAAATCACAAATTTCAAACTTCATTGTGGGGACCTTCTTCACATTGAATTCATTCAGATTCCATCCCATTTTACTGATTTGATAAGGTTCTTGGCTCTTAGGTTTATCATATTCAAGTTTTCATCCAAACCCTTAACACATAACATGAAAAAGTCTTCAAAATGACTATAGAACATGTCTCAACTATTTTATCAACATGTTTTAGGCTTCAAGTATGACTGTTCCTTCAAAAACTGAAATATCACTTCAAAAATAGAGTTTTCCAGCCACTTCATTAACTCAAACTTTTTACAATATGCAACCAATGCTTGGAGATTCAAGACATCACTTCATTAGGTGTCTTCTCCACCATTATAGGGCCTATTTGGTTGAAAATAACCTCCCAAAATCAAAGGAATCCAAGGCTATCCATGTTGCATGGAATATATGCAATAAGTGTAAAATGTTGTTATGACAACATTCTTACAACACTTGGCAACTTTGATAGATGCCTTAATCTTATATTGTAGGCTTCTTATCCTCACATATTTTGAGGATCCAAGATCATTCATGATAATAATATTAATTTAATAACCATTAACCATTCTTAGGCCTAAGAACTAATCTGCTGTTACAACGTTTGCTCCTTTAATTCATGGACACAACTCATCACATAAGGCTGCATAATAGTTACTTCTCCCTTGTACCATTCAAGGCCTCGTACACCCAACCTTGAAACCAAGTGTTTTGGAAAAATCCAACCCTCTAACATAAATGGAAACCAAAACAAACATCAACACAATCGAAAACAAATCAGGTCTAAGGAAAACTTACTATTACCAGTGACAGGGCAGATTGTAGCACGTGACCTTTATTCTACATACCCAACCAAGAGTGAAATTGGATCCTCTAGGACTCCCAAAGACCAAAGACAATTGAGAACAACTCCAACATGACCAAAATAAGGTGTAACAAGGGTTGGAAACCCTGCTAACTATTTACCATTTCCTTTTGATATTTTAACTACCCTCCATTGGTTGATGAAACAATGCAAGTAAAGTTCACCATACCATGCAAAAATGCAGGGCTCAGAGTTCAAGAGATGCCTCATAGAAGAGGATAAGAGAATTGGCTTCCAACAAGGCTATAGAGCAATGGCTAAATGGCTACGAGCTGAAATTAGTGTGGAGGGTTCTAATAATGATGCATCTGAGCCATAGGTAAATAAGCTAAATGAAATTTATTTCAAATTGAATACTTTACCAATTAGTCTATTTGATGTTAAGTTCCAATATAAAGTGAGTATATCTGTTTTAAGCAAGCAATGATAACAATGCGTAGGATGTTGGAATGTAGCCTGACAATCCTTCTACACAATCTGTGGATGCCGAAGGTTCGCATGATGTGCATCCCAGTGGTGGAGGTATACATTTTCTATTAAATTTTTTATATGTAATTGCAATTGGTTTTTGGATTAACGTAACATTTTGTATAGTAGTTGTAGAGGATCGAGGAGTTGATGTTCATGACTGTGTTGACATTGAGTCCAGACAAAATGATGTGGTCATATCAGGTAAAGAGCGCCACAATTATGTTATTTAAAATAATTAAATACTTGTAACAATTATGATAAATTATTTTTAATTTAACTCTTTTATTTGTTATTGCAGAGGACCCCCCTTTGCAACAGTATAGGAATTTGAGATCATCAAGAACAAAGAACAGAACAACTGATGAGGGGGAATTGATGATGAAATTGATGCTCCTCTTAGAGCTTACATAGAAAAAAGAAATAGAAAGAAAAAAAAGAAATGATTGTCATCTACATACCTTAATTGATAATGACTGAATTTTATGTCTCAATGAATTTAATTATGTGCTAATGAATGTTCATGAATTATGTGTTAATGCAGAATATTGATGAATGTTGCATGTTAACGAATCTAATGTGTTAATGAATGTTATCATGTGATATTGATTGAATGTTATCATGTGATATTGATTGAATGTTACATTTTATTAATGGTTGAAAGAAAGAATGAATGTTAGATGTTAACGGGAAATGTAGAGTGATGTTAGGGGGAGGGGGGTGGGGCCAAATGAGCTTCCACCTTCACGTGGTTGGCCCTGTTTAGTAGTGAATATTAAACTATTCTCGAAAAAAAGTGAAGCTCAATAAGATACTAACAATAGGTAGAAACAAGAAGCAATAAAAAGCTCCTTCTAGAACATAACTCTTACCAATTATTGATGTATTCCCCATACTAGGAATCTCCATCACATTCTCACATGCCTGCAACAAAATTAGAATAACAAACCAAAAATAACTCATATTTTCATACTTCTCCATGCTTGGAATATAATCACCTTGTTTAGCCTTCCCTTGGCTCTTCATCTCCATTGTCTTCTCATCCTTAGTCTCTTTTCACCTTGAGACCTCTACTACTGTCTGCAACATGTCTTCACACCCTTTCCATTTGCCTTGGTATACCAACTCCTGGTTGGTGGCTGTTCTATCTGATTCAGTCATCATTGTCTTTGTGAATTTTCTTTGTCCAACTTTCAATGGACACCATATAGAACCAATCAATATCATATCTGCTTCTCCAAGCCTTGTTTCTTTGTTATTTACATCAACATTTGTACTTTTCATCTTTTTTCCAATCATCTCCTTTCCCTCAAGCCCTTCAAGACCTGATCTTTTTCTATCTTCATCAGCATCCTTTCTCTTTACCTTTGCTACAACCTTTTGAACCTTTTTGGTGTTAGATTCTCCTTGCTCTTCAACACTTGATTGCTACTCATTTGTTATTTTTCCTTCAAATGGACAACTTGTCTTCATATCATCCTTTTCTAGGTTCTTTTCCTCAACTTTATTCTCATTAGTTATTTGCTTCAAAGCATCATCCTTTTTTATCAAAACATCTTCCATTGCTTCGCCATGTTCCTCTTTTCTTAGGAACCTTTCCCTCTCAAAGATGCCAATGCTCACTGACACCTTCTAAGTTGTCTTGTGCTCCTCCAATGGTGTTAATACCATCTTCTCTCCATTATTTGTGAAAGTGTAGGTGTTCTTTTTGCCATCATGTAGGGATCTCTTCTCAACCTGCCAAGCCCTTCCTAAAATTATATGACAACCACTCAAAGGTATAATGTCACATAGTACAACATCATTAAATGATCCAATGGTGAAGGGAACATAAGCTTGCTCCTACACATCAACACAACATCCGACATCCAATCCTTGTGCTTTGTAAGGCCTAACATGTGCTATTCTCGATAGATTCAATTTGTTAACCATCTCAAATGAAACAAGATTTGTAAATGAACCAGTTGAAACAATAACCTTTTAAAATTTCACAGATCCAATCTCTAATATCTAAACTTTTAAAATTTAATAAAATTCATATTTTGACTTGTTTATTATTTGACAAGTTGTTTCTGGAATCATGATTGTAACTTAGTTTCATCATAATGATCCTTATGAACTTACATGTACATTCACTAACAAGTAACTCTAGATGAAACTTTAAGTTTATTTATCACATTTCAACATTCTCACCAAAATCTAAACTACATTATCTCATGATTGTTGCAGAGTACCATTGCTCACATGTGAAATATGCATCTAGATTACTGAACCCTTCTTAAAATTAGTTTCATTGAATTAATATATGTTATGCTATCACTGGGTGTGTAATTTGAGCATGAGAATAATGTCATATCTATCTACGTGTTTTTCCTAACAAACTTCTGAAATATAATTTCTATAAGTTTTTAAAATTAGAGTAGACAAATTATTCTATAGGAAAAGGTGTTGCATTTAAGCATTTATTGATAGGTTTGGACATGAACAATTTTCTATTTCTAGTAGATTATAATGATGATAGTATGATAAAAATATCATTAGTATTCTAATTTAAAAAAATCCAAAATAATATAGTTATTTGTTTTCACTCCAAGATTTTCTAAGACAACTAATTATTTTATCTAACTGCCTTTCAGCTTGCATAAACAACTGCAAGATTATTATTTTATCGTAACTCTAATTTCTTACGATACCATCCTTATCTATTTGGAAACATTGTAGGTAACAATTGCTTCCTTGGCTTCAGTTTTTAATGAATATGCTCTAAAGAGCCAATTTGAGACAAGCATCTACCTTCAGGTGAGTAATTCGTAGTGATCTACTGATATCTTGGAGATCATTACTGGTCTAATACAGGTTTGTCACTCGGGCATGCTTAGTAGAAATGAGGATTTTCTCTTGCTCATAAAACCTAGTAAGCATATGCTAGTATTTTCTATGATATTTATATTGAGTAGAAATCGTGTCCTTACTATTTGTGAAGTGCTAAAATGTTTTTCAACAAACATAATTGGTTTCACCCTGAAAGCTTTAGTTTCCCCCAATAGGTTAGCTATCTGACACTTGAGGCATTTGTTCAATTCTTGGACGAGTTTCAAGAGGAGAAACCTGGGGATTCAGTCCTAGAAAAAAATGAACATGAGATTGGATGGCTTGAAGTTGGGAAGCCTTTCTATCCAACAATGTTTGATCCTATACTTCAGATTTTTAGTCATGACCAACCACTTAGTTGTTTGGGAAGACCCAGGTATGTAATTGCATTGTATTAGATATGGTTTTTGTTTTTGTCGAGATTCTATTACTACAAAAATGTTGTGCAGTCTGTAACTTCTAATTGTATGGTTTTTTAACATAATTTTTGTTTTAATTTGATTTAGTTAGATTGTAAAATGTCTACACAGTTACTGCTAGAAGCTCTTTCAATTTTCACCTGATGGAATGTAGAAATCTCATGTCTTCAAACATTTAATAGAATATGTATATGAATTTTTCTCACTTTCTTTTATTGCAGGTCAATTATTCAACTAATTTTTTGGGATCGACATTTGAACTTCCATTTTTAGAGGTTAGAAAGTTAGGCTTAGAAACTCAAGTTATGCTGAACCATGCCTAGACATCAATGTCTGGTTCAAATAATAGTAAATCTACATAGGAATCTCAAACTAAGAGAAGCTCTAAGGTATTCTTTTGGTCAATAAATAAGTTTTGTTCTTGAATTGTGTTCATCGTTGTAGTTGTACTGAGATTTGAAACGATCTATTGTTTTAAGTTCTTTCTATCAAGCTTTTGAGTTTTCTCTCCAATTAATGCCTTTTTGGATTTTGGATTTTTTGGACTTTGGTTATGGTAGTTTTTATAACCTTGTGAGTAAAGGAAATAATAATTGGTTCTAGTTTTTAGGATTGTAACAAGTCCAATCAAGTCTACATTCCTCATTAATAGACTAATAGTTTATGTTAAATCTATTTATGCTAAAAAAAAAAGGCTTCTAGGCACATCAATGTTACCTACACTACATAGTATACTAATTGCTCCTACTTCAAAATATTTTATTATGATCTTTGAAGAAATTTAACAAGCTTAGATTATTTTTGTCAGTGAAGAAACACAACCCACTGAAATTCTTTCCACCAAAGCTTAAGACATTGATAGCTTGATCCAATTTATCTTTACTGCAAGATGGTAGTCCATTAGCATGATCATCAATTTTTTTTGGCCTGGCAGGAATAATATAGTTTATCAATATTTCTATATGTTTATATTCCCGATTTATTGTCAATTGTTGCTGATATCATTCATAGGGCATATAGGGCATATTGTAGGGATCTTTGGAGCCATAACTAAAACAATATTATGATAGCTTTATTTCTTTTTAGTCTTCTTGCTTCATTCATGTCAGTGATTCTCACAAATAGGTTATTCATGAGTTGTTCACAGTATAGGGTTTTGAAATTTAAAATTTTTAATCATTTCATTGATTATATGGTTATATGTGGAATTTGTGTATCTTTTTCTATATGACAGGCAACTAGCTTCATGGAAGAGCAAAATTGAGAAAAAACAATTAATACTTACATATGTGCATATACTTGGTTTTGTGTCATTTGTTGCTGGTTGTTGATACTAGTTTAAGAGCATAGGATTGTTTATTGTAACCTTGATCTTATATTTAATATGGCTCATTAGATCTACTTCCTATTTCCTTTTTATTTTCTCTATCCCTTGATTTTTACATTGTGTCAATAGAAATTAATGGATTAATCTGAGTTGTGGTTCTGATGTCATTTTCAATTTATCAATTCTCTTTTAGGTCATATGTATAAATTATTAATGTTATATTTGTGTAGGTATTGCTGTATGGTGGACAAGTGACCTCATGGAAGAGTGAAAATGGAGAAGAGTTAACTTTTCATGAGCAGTAAGGTGACTGTGACATCACTAATGGATTCATTATTTATTCCTTAGTTACTAATTAAGAAACTTGTAACTTTATAAAACTTGACAAACCCAAATTTGACTTGGACTCAACTCAACAAAATTTCCAAACATAAAAAAAAGAACATTTAACAACATTTATAAAACTGATATCAGAGAGCAAATAAGTGGTTTGTCATTCATTCACAAACAATAAAGAAGCTTAATACAATCATGGTGTTATATGATAAAAAATTGCAATTAAAATTGATATTTTACAAATTTCTTCTATGAGTAGAACTTCATAGTGGTTGTGTGGGTGCTCTTGAAGTTGATGATATTGATTCAACTTGAGAAAAATTATCTCTTTAATAGGCATATTGTAGGCAGCAGCATCCATTCACATACCTTCTACCTTCTTATGTGGTTATACCTTCTGCCCATTCTGCTACTTCTTTATTAATTTAGTTTTACCTTCCTTAAAAAAGAGTGTCTCTTAGGCTCATCCATATCATTGACAGTTGAATTTAAATATGAAAGTATGTCATGAAGGTCAATGAGAGGTAGATGCTAAATGCATTGCACAAGAACAGGGTTATTTAAGTACTATTGAGTTAGTATTTTGCACTTCTTGGTGTGGAGGGCTTCAAATGTGCTCAAATTCCACTCACAACTAGAACTGCTCTAGGGTTGGCAAACTCCGAAGATTGTGCACGACAATCTTCTCACTACAAATCTACAAATACAAAATTTAGAGATTGAAAAGCTAGAAAATAAATTGAAAGTTTTAGTAAATGATTGATTGATTGATTTATTTGTACAAAGTTGTTACTTTTCTAATGTATAAAGGTGAAGATAATAGCCTTATGTCTATGTCCTTGTAAACTTCTTCAAAATTTTGTCCTTAAGGTCATTATGAGGGACCATCATCTATATTCATGTGTTGGGGCCATCCACGATGTTAACTTTCAAATTGTGTTTATTTCTATTTTTCAATTTACTCATGCCAAATATTGGTAAGTGGTGTAAAAAATACAAATCTAACTGCCACTCCAATGCATAGTGCTATGTACAAAGGACCAATTCATGCATATGTAGAAGAAAAGGCTTTCCATGAGCTAGAGGTGGAGAATTTAAATCGTAAAGCTACTTGTCTCCATACAACAACCACAACATTTAAACCGAGAAAGAGGAAAAATTGAAGCCTCACTTGAAAAAGGAAGAACGAGAAAAAACCAAGTTAGGAAGTGAATGAGAGGAAGATTTTCAGAATCTAACCTTAATAGACCACCAAAAATAGTGGTAACAAGATACAAGGAGAGAAAATAGTTTTTGACACTTGGAAGGAATAGAAGCAGTTAATTTTTTGAGTCCTCCTTCTGTCACAAATGAAATGAGTACATGGATTGATGATGATTATGAGATTATTCCTACTGCATCTCAACATCATACATTGAGGATGACATAGTAGGGATTGAATCTAGGGGTCATCATTTAGATTATGTGAAGCTTCTTGGAGATAAGGATGTTGATCAAAATTATCCTTCACCTTTTAAAAAGTACATGACATTGACTAGCATGTCAGTGTTTGTGCATGAGAAGAGTAATATTTCTAATGTTAGTCAATCAAAAAATACATTGTGTGTCGAATCTAATCACCTCGAGGAAGATAGAAAAAGAGATGTGATAGTGAAGGATAAGAACAAGTAGGTGAGAAAATGTTTTGATGAAACTATGGAAAGTGAAGAACTAGGGAAATTAAGGGATCGTGCTGAAGATGTTGAAAGAGCTCTATGATATCTAGGCATGCCAAGATGATAGCTTCACAAGAAAGAGAGAAGTTGCAAAAAATTAAATAGGAGAGATTGTTCAGACTAAGTATTGTAATTCAAATATTTCTTCAAGAACTTCACTCACATTTACCTTGTCAAAAATCTCAGCATATAGCATTGAAGTCCTTTAAGGATGAGATACAAGATAGTAAGCAAGAATAGATCAATAGCTATATATCGTAGGACCTTGGATTGATATAAGAGAAAAAATGATAAGTTGATAGATGTTCATGAAAACATAAAAAATAGAAAATCAAGGTGTAGGAACAAAAAACTTCAAGGAACCAAAAGAAAAAGGAAGAAATGATAAAGTGGACAACCTAGTTGAGACCTATGACCTGAAACGTTGTCCAGAGAAATCAGACAAGGAAAGTTTGGAAGAAGAGAGATTTGACTTCAGAAACAAGGATAACTTTCAGCTTGTTAATAATCCCTTATTTGAGGTCAGAGCTAATGTTTGATGTTCCCTTATATGACTCCTAGGGGTCTGTGACTAAATCCTTATATTTTAAATCACAATAAACTTCTTTCTATTATTACTTATACTCAATTCTTTATTTTGCCACAAATAAATGTTAGGTATTAATAACAATATTTTTTCAGGGTAGATATATCAGTGCAATTGTGCATGTATCTTGATGTTATGTACAAGTAATATCATCCATGCTTCTAATATATTCTTTAATTCACTGCTAGAGAGATGCAACTGATCTTTGGTAAAGAATATAGATGAACAATATGCAAATGTCTTTTTAAGTAGCTTTGATATCTTCAATCAAACTTTGATAACCAAAAACACTTCCAATAATGATGGAAATGACTTTGTGAAAATTCCCAATCCAATCAATATCAAAGACTAAACAGGGATTATATATATTGAAGTTGGAAGTATAGTGATAGTCAACTAAATGACCTAATGTCATAGATCCTGACGATCTAATGTTAATTACTGATCTGCAATAAGTATCATTAGAATTTCTGTAGAGCAATTTGCAAGACCAAGTAATCACTGTTACAGATTTATCATAATGTAAAAGTGATATGTACCATACTGGTCTGAAGTTATTCACTGTATCTGATATCTACCTTATTGAAATGTGATATGATTGATTTTGTTTGGTTTGTAAAGATGTTGGATATTTATTTGATCTTTGTCTAATATAATATCTTTGTAATGGTGATGACCCAATGATGGGTGATCTGTACTATTGCAATTTCTGATGTAACTCTTGTTACTTATGTGATATATATGTCACTATTCTTGATCTTAATCATTGTACTCATGGGATCTGGCTTTCTTATGTCTAGTGGATTACTACCACTTATGTCTGTATAGAATATAAAGTAATCTTCTATTTGAATAATTTCCTTGGGTTGGTTATTGATGCCTTTTTAATATCATTTGAAGAATTGCAACTCTTCATTGCATCTTTTAGTATTTGGTTCCTCTGTCATTATTGCACCCTTTTTGATAACTAATCTGTGATTAGTATTTGTGATCAGCATGATATAATTTAAAGAGAAAACACTTACATTTTAGTATCAAGCTTGTTTTATGAATGAATGAAGAAAAACTAGCAACATATCCATTTTAGCTTTGTGTTTTTTACTGTTAGTATTTGATTATTAGAACATAACTATACATCTTTGTGAATTGGATTTTCAACAAAGATTTAATATTATTTGGATTTCTTTCTTATTGTAGCAAAGGTTATGGAGGCCCTAAACATTCCAAGAGGTGTCCGACGTGTGCTTTTTTGAACACTTAATACTGACAGGTATTTTAAGTTTTAATAATATGGATCTATATAATTCTAGTTTTAATAGAATCTTATTGCAGGTTAATAGATTTTCTTAACAAGTTTTCAAAGTGTTTTCTATAAAGTCATTGTTCACTCCAGTTCGATCATCCTAACTTTTAGCTGCAGGTGCCTTGCCTTTGGTCAAGCATAAAGCTTTCCTTAGGCCCATGTAATATGGTGGGTAATTTGTTGGGTTTCTCCTTACCAATGAAAACTTTGATGTGACCCTTACTGTATGCTTTTTCCATGCATAACATGAATAAAAAATTAGCAATACTACATTGATGTGTAATGGGTACACTGAAGAGGTAGGAAATTAAATAGAAAAAATACATTGTTCTATGTTTTGCAAGTATTTATGTAATACATGCTTACTAGGCACCATTACGAATATCTTCCTTATTTGTCCAATGAGAAAGGACTCTAATTGGAAAATTTAGGAGCATATCTCATGATTTTTGTCTTCCTCTTACTACCTCTCCCTATCTCCATCTCTACTTTAGCTCTCTCTACTTATTTTATAACCTATTTATCCCTCTATCCCTATCACCCTCTTTCTATATCTCCTTATATCTTTCTCTCTCATTCACCATCTATATATCTCTTTATCACCCCTTCTCCTTATTCCTCCATATCTCTTTATCTATTCCTCTCTATCTTTCCCACTTTATCTCCCTAAACATCTCAGGTTTTAGAGAAGCAAAAAGCTTTTGCTAGTCAGGATCAAGTGAAGCAAAAGGCACTATAGATTGAGAGCATGTGGGGATGAGTAGAAGAAATGGAGAAGGTTTCCAGGGGTACCAGTGGTGTCCTCAAGGAAATGCAGTAGAAGCTTGAAGATATGGAATAGGAAACATACAGACAAAGACAACGTGCAATAGAAATGAGCAGGAGCTCTAAAAAGTTAGGCATGATTTTGAGGTTCTAAGGTCTAGTATTGATAATTTAGTTGGTGCACGAGAGTCTCTCTTGTCCTCTGAGAAGTGAATCCAAGAAATGGAGAAAGTTTTGGAAGGGTAATCTTGCTCATCATCTATTATATATGTTTTATTTGGGCCAACTATCATGCTTTTTGAAGCTGACTTTTGACTAATCTAAATTTACTAGGTACAAGTTTTCATTGAATGTTCTCATTTTTAAAGAAATCTTAATGTTTTCTTATTGTATTTCATTCGCCATCATCATTTTATCAAATGTCAAATAAGCTATATCTTCGTAGGGTAGACATCATGCAATACAGATGAGAATGTGTAGTAGGAATTTAGAATTTAATGATATATACATGCCATCAACCAATTCTAAATACCATGTTATTGCTTTCTATTTTAATATAAAATGGTATGTTCAAAAGAAATAGAATTATAGTGAGGAGCACTACTCTTGATTGATTTAAAGCAGTGTTTACAATGAATATGGTCCATATAGTTTTTTAGTCATGAAAGTTAGCCACATTTTTAAGATATCAAAATATGTAAATATAGGTCATGGAAGACATTAATTTATTAAAAGAACACTAAGCATTCATTTTTACATGTGAAACAACATTTATTTTCTCTAGATTTTCATTACCCAGATTTATCAAAAGTTCCCAATCACAAAACTTCATGGAGGGGAAATATACTTTGCTGATTATTAATTTATGAAATTTAGGCATGATTGAGTGAATGATGTAAGTCTATCCATCAACACCAGAATATGAGATATTGATCTTCTACAGAATGAGATGCATGATGTAGAATTACATTTTTATACATTTGCTAAACAATTATTTACTCAGATGCCAGGTTAATTTCATTTCTTAGGTTGAACTAACATATTTTTGTTTTTATAATTTTAGTTTTATGCGTGTACTTATTAAAATTAGTAAAAGGCTATTGAAATATCCCAGAAATTGCACCTTTTTTTTGAGAATTACAGGCTTATATTATTTGTCCATTCTTTTTTCTTTATGCTAGGCCGGCTCAATTCTGTATTACAACATTACCTTTTTTATATGCCCAACTAAATTTTTGAAGCAGTTGAATTTCATCTCTTTAGCCATTTTGTTTCTTAAATGATTAATATGGATTGCTCTGTATCCTAACATATTACATATGATAAGAGGAAGCTTAGTGAAAGCTTTATATACTAATAGAAGTCAAGTCATAGAGTTTGCTATATATTCTAGTTCAACACTGGAAACAATTTTTGTGATTGGTAACAATATTCACTTTCTTTTCACCAATCAGAATCATCCACAAATAGAATGATGCACTACATGATAAACAAAATAAAAAGATGTTAGAAAATGATTGATTATGGTGTTCTTGTTCATGATGGCTGGAGCACACATTCTGGTCATTATTTTTGATTTATTCGTTCATCCACAAGCATTTGGCATGCTTTAGATGATAATCGGGTATACATTTGCTATAGTTGTGAAGACATGTTTAATTTTGTAGAGAAAGCTCATTATAATTTGTGTATAACAAGATACACAAAAGAACTACAATTTTATGTAGAACCTTTTTTTTTATATGGTAACACTAATTATACTGAAGTTGCTTAGACTGATTGAAGTTATTTTTATGACATTTTTTACTCTAGGTCTATTCAGTTAGTGAGAAAAGTGTGCTTTCCCAGAAAGCTTACATGCTATTCTATATATGAGATAAGAAAACTAGCATTCAAACAGCAGGTGGGTTTGAATCTTAGTATAATGGCTCTACACTAAAGAAGAGGGTGTTATTGAACATTGGACATCCAAAGGAAAACCACTTACAAGATTCATATGCCTCCCAGGTGACCAAAAACATGCATTCTTTCCAAATGACAGCAATCTCTTTTAGTGTTGCAGGTGTAAACAAGATATCCCAACAGGTAGAAAATTTGTCAAATGTCAATTTCATTTCAGAAAGTCTAGAAAAGAACACAAGTTCTAGCCAGTCATGTAGTAAATCCAGATCATGATGCTACATTACAGATGGTGCCTCCAAGAACCAATGGTATTCAAACAAATAATGTCTTCTAGTCAAGTGATACCATAAGTAATTGATGCACATCGAATGGGTCAAGTAATAATGTTAAGAAGCAGGAATCTAAAATAAAGGGAACTGATTCTGTGGGTAATTTTAATATTATGGTTGTTAGACATTCTCAGAACTGTGATGTGAGCAACGATAATGCAAACTATATTGGTAGAAATTTTGAAGCTTATTGAAAAATTAATGCTAATAGATCATGAGAATGTCAAACATACTACAAATGGTTTGATAGGTATTATTACTCGACATCATGCTACTAAACTTCCAAAAAATGATTCAAATGGTAAACTTGTAGTTGGTGAGCATCTAGAGAATGGTAGTGTGGTCCACAATTCTATAGATAATGAGAGTGAGGCTGCTAAGCTCCTATCCTTAGAAGATGGTTCCTTATTTCAAGTGCTTGTTTTTTGTATTAATGCTGCAATGTATATGTTTGTTTTTGAGAAAATTGCTTTTAGTCCTAATGAATCTTTATATGTTCCTTTTGGCAGGGAGGCAAAAATGGTACTTTTCTCTGTAAGGGAAGGGAAATGAATGGGTCATGTGTAAAAGCTATGCATCCACATAGGCTGCAGAAATATAGTCAAAAAACTAAATGTATTTCCAGCCAAAAGTACCAAAAACACCATGGCTGAAGGTGCAGTAGGCTGAATATGCTTGCGGTGGGGTCACTGTGGCGGTGATGGTAGTTGGCTCATTGCCACAGTGGCCTCGCCCAAGTGCTAGTTGTGGATGTCACAATTGCAACATCTGCACAACCATTGCGATGGAACATGTGTCACACGCATAGCGTCGCTATTGCAATTCTTGCATTGACATCACAATTACGATGTCATTGGAAGAATTGCGATGGTCAATGACATTGATGCCATAGCTACCATGCTGCCAATGCTATCACATCACCGTCACAATTTTCCATGGACGTCATAATTGTGACATCCAGGGAAGTAATGGGAATGTTGCTGCCACAACAACCCCATGGCCAGATGCCGACGCGACCCCGTCGCAACGTGTGGGGAGGATGTCAAAATTGTGATGGGGGCTGCATGCATTATGACGGGATTTGTGCCAGATTAGAATGGTGAAATTGCGATAGATTGGCATCAAAATTGTGATGTCAGAGGATAGACGTCATAATTTGTGACTAAAAAACAACGACATCTATTACCGTCATAGTGGCGACATATTGCGGTCGTAATTGCGACACTTAGCTGTGGCAAATCAATGCCAAATGTATTACTAAGTGCAAAGAGATTTGCAGATCTAGAAATATAGGTAAAGCATTTTACATATGCCAAATGCCTCAACTATAACTCCTAACAACACCTATAAGGATTTTAATTCTAAGCCTTCAAAAAAACACAATTACAGTTCCAAGTACTTTAGAAGACCAAGAAACATCACTGTATTGTCTTGTCCCTAGAAAACACACAATGTAACTTTCTTGTTGGTCTGATATGCCATGTTGAGACCACAACACCTCATGCAACAACGGTATTTGGCTTCTTGTGCTCTCTTATGGTTGGTCATTAAATTATCTATCCTTTCATAAAGTACTTGAAACACATATAGTTTCAGAATTTTTACCAATAAATCTTTTAACTAAAAAAATTTAATCCAGATCCAAATTTTTTTTAGTTGCATCCAGATGGTCTACTAAGAATTTTAACTAAAAAAATTCTAAAAAATACATAAAAGATTTTTTGCCATCTCATCTGGAATAACTACAACCCACATCCAAATTTTTTTTAGTTGCATCCAAATGGTCTTCTAAACTTTGGCCAGTGATAATACTTTTACAAGAAAGAATTTAATTTGATTAGCTTAAACTTATTTTATTAGAAGTTCCTAGGAGTCTTGGTTTCTATACCCAAATGAATAGATATCCTTTGGCTACAACATAAATGTACAAGTCAATAGAAAGTGCCCTATATGAACTCAGCTTAAAGGTACTAGTCAAAAGAATATATCTCCTCCACATGGCTTGTGACTATCCAACAAACTAAACCTCAATTTTGTATATGAAGCAACTAATGGTATTTACGAGAAAATGTTTGTGAGATTTATTCTCATTTGAAAACACATGGAGAGGATGGTCTTGTCCATTTTATGGGCCATTCACTTGGAGGAAGTCTCTCCGTGTCAGTAAATTTGATGCTTCTAATAAGGAGAGTGGTGCCTATGTCTTTGTTGCTGCCTGTTATAACATTTTGATCACCACGTGTAATGCGTGGGGGTGATGATCTACTTATAAAATTTTGCCTCCTTACAAGTCACATACAACCTATAACACAATACCAAGAGCATTCTGGTGCAATCATCCTAATCATGTGGCAAAAAATTTAAAGAGATTGGCTCCTTTACAGTTAGAGGCACAAAGTGCATTTTGATCTAGCTTGGCAATGTCAACTAGAAGGTTGATTGCATCGTCTTCTCGAAGTAGCTTTGTTTCACTCGATCTTCAATCTTTCATGGAATCATCGTTAGGCATTGTAGACATACCATCTATTTCAGCTGGCCCTTCATGTATTCTCGAAGGTTCCAAGATCCAAAGATCTACTAGTGATGGGTATGAAGCTTCTGGAGGAGAAAGTGTAGATGATAGTGACCGAGCCTCGGCAAGGTTACGTAAGCTACCCTAGAATAAAATGCTTTTGAATCCTGCTTATACAGGTCAAACAAAAATTGCTAAGCTCATTGCACAGAGAACAAGCCAAATGTCATATGATATGAATAAGTTTAGAACTTTTGGATAGGAAAGAGGTTTGACGATGCAAGAAAATAGTGGGAAAGGTGTTATGATTGAAATTCTCGAAGGACAGTATTATCCAATAGAAGGGATTCATTCTCTTCCTCCACAATTTGATTCATTGGAAAGGGATATGAATTTCCTCGATGTGAAAAGTTTTGGTCTTAGAAAATTTTCCAACGAAAGACCCACCACTCTTGAAAATGTGGTTCCTTTGGTCCTCAGATCCTCAATCTTAAAAAGTAACTTTGATTCCAATATTGAAAACTAAGAACTCAAATGACTAGTACATTGTGATCCTGTTACACCAAACATCTGGAACCAGATTACTTGAGCAGATTACAGATTCACACTGAATGATATGTCTCATCAATGCTTTGGCAATATAAATTGCAGAACTGACTATAAAGAAGCAAAGACTGAGTTTCATAGTCAATATTAAGGCATTTTTATATCTCAAATCACATGTACATGAATAAGAAATGTTACAATTTTGGATCCACATTAGCTCTCCAAGCGGTAGGCAGCAAGCCTCTATTTTCCATTGTAACTATGCTTTTCAAACCTCTGATTTTGTCATGTAGCACCAATCTTAAGAGCCTTCCAGGTGATCTATGTTGTTTAAATCTCTCTCAAATATTGCTTATTTATTTGTTGCTATTGGCAGTCCCAATTGTAGGGATAGATTTATCAATTCACCCCTTCTACCATAGTTATCCTAGTATAGCCATGTCAGTCAAACAATGAAGGTTAAACTTCTTTTGAGATTCTCATGCATGGCTCTAAATAAATTCTTGTCACATTAAATGAATAGACAACTATTGTTGCTAAGAACACATTTTTAGTCTACTAGTCTTGTTTGTTTATGATCTATAGTGTTAGTTTATAGTTAATAAATTATAATATTAGCTTATCCACCACCTGTGAGCATCATCTAATTGCAATTAGTGCTAAGTGTTCCATTCATTCTCATGAGAGATGAGTCCTTGTGAACTATTACTCATGAAACATGGGTCAATGAGTTTGACTTAAAATCTACAAAGTTGAATCTGCATAGCAATATCATAATTTGACTTGTTGTGGAAAATATCTCCTACTCACTAATAATATATTGCCATGTTGGTTAGTTAATGGTTGATTCTTATGGGAAAAATGGTTTTAGAAGCTAAAAAAGTGAAGGCCTTTTGAAAAATAATTGAATATTGTAACTAACATAGAAAATATAAAAACAATATAATATTTGTGAAATTTTATGTTACTTTAAAATGCAATTCTATATTTTGTTTCCATTTTTTAATCTTGTAGTCCACGTTTCCATCAATGTATCATCAATGACCTTTAGCTATATAAGCTATAGTCTTATTCTAATATATGTCCTTTCCCCTTGTAGTTGAGCTATTGGGTATAGGTTTGGACCACACCTAAATGAAACTGTTCCCCTGCTTATTAACTATTGTAAAAGTGCATCTGAAGCTAATGAGGAGCTAAGAGAATATAGCTTGCAAGTGTTAAAAGAGTTTGGTTGTAGAGAAATTATGTATTTTCATCTCACACTATTTGTTAACGTTAGTGGTTCCATTTTAAAAGTTCATATCATCTATATTGAAAGTATATGTATGTTTTGTGAAATGCATCTTCAGATTTTATTCTTCAAATAGAAAACCCTGATTATTCAAAAATCTGTAAATAATCACCTTAAAGATGCAATTTGTAGGCATTGGAGAGTTTTGTCCAATGTTGTGCCAGAGATGTGGCTATTTATTGTGATATGATTTTGGAACTTTCTCTAGACTGCATAAGCTATGATCCAAACTACACTGATAATATGGAAGAAGATACAAAAGAGAGTAATGGAGAGGAGGATGAGTATGTTAAAATTGCTTAAGAGAATTATTTGCTTGAGAAAATTTAATTTTTGCACAATGGTGTCTTTTATTTTTATGTAATTATGAATTTATTACCAATATGTGAATACTATTCTATTGATGTAGAGAGAGTGCTAATGAATATAGCGATGATGAGGATATCAGCTAGAAGGTTCAGAGGGCAGCAACTAAGTGTTTGTCTACTGTGATAACATCTCATCTAGAAATGCTATTAAAGTTGTATGAGGAGGCATGTGCTTTGAACCTTTCTCAATTGTTTCTGCGAGATATTTATAATTTTCATAAAAGTTGACTCTATTTGTCCTATACATTTGCCATGTTTTTTGACCTTTGTGTGCCCAATAATTTTGGCTTAGTGTCTCTTCAGAGTTTATGGTTTATCTCCAAAGGGTGACAAGAATGGCCCTTTTTCTTTGTTAGAGTCAAGATGATACATAAATTCCATTCTCTTGGCATAACACTAACCTATCAATGTTATGCACAAATAGGAATAAATTGTGTTTGAAATGATATATATCAATTGTTATCTCATTTCAAATTGTGGTTAGCTTTAGGAATTCTTTTATAAGATTTTATATGAAATGATTGCCAGCTAACACCTACCAAGGAAACATAACTTGGTTCTTCCCACAGTGAATTCTGCTCAAGGTTTTGGCATTGTGAAGTGTAGCCCAGTTCTTTATGTGCCAATGGCAATACTAAGAATGCTAAGAGATGGCATGGTTACACTCGTTGATGTTATTTCTTTATTGATAAATATATCTATTGCATTTTCCTTGGTTTTTTAAATGGGAATTAATCTAAGGGGAGAACACTTTATTATTTTTCCCAGTAAGTGTTTTTATAAATATAAAATGATAGCATTATTTAGACTTCCACAATACACCAAGTTTTTCTTTGCTTCAATTATTGAACACAACAATTTTGTGATATCCTTGCAAATATGTTAACAATATTGAGATGAATCTTTTTCATTCATTAATTTCTTAGAGAGATTAATAGTCTCATTTGGAATTCGAATGAGTTCTAAGGTTGCATGGAATTTGTTTTGCAGGCTTGCCCAAGGCTGATGAAGGGGAATCTCTCTTGTCTATGTCGTGAAACACATCCACCTGGCATTGCCCAACATGTTTGAATAGGTTTTTTATTTAGTTTTAATATTTTTTCTTGTCTCTCAAATGGGCATGTGCATTTATCACTTGAGCGCATTCCATTCAACTATTGTTATTATTTTGTGTCATGAAATCTTTAGGTGTTGTTAACCCATCTTGGATGGCATGAAATCCTAAGTAATAAAGCATGCATATCAAACATATGTCTTCTTTCAACATTTGCTAAGCTATGTGAATAATAGTTTCTGAAATAAAATTAAGGCTCCTACTACAGTATACCTTGTAACTGAGAATCACAAAGGAAAGTTTGGCATCTAGTTGAGTGATATCATTGATTGTCATTACTCTCTAGCCCATCTTAGCTTAGTAAGCTATTTCACAATCTTTTTTTTGGTAGTTTTCAGATTAGGGGCTCACTGGTGGCACTGAATCCAATGAATTCTTGAATTATCTCCTTTGAGATCTTGATTGGCTGATCACTAATCCAAATAAAATGATGATGAATTTTGCTTTTGGTTCTTTGATCTCCATAGAGTCTTTAAATTTCTTGTGAATATCAAAACTACCAATTTCTCCAATTTGAAATGGATGTAGGCACGAATGTCATCCACATGCATCCACAATGTTGCACATGCAAAAATGTGTCTTTAGGGTCATCTTCTATCGATTTAAAATTGGTGCAATTTGAATTCACACCTAGGTTTCTCCAAATCACTAGTAATATGTGGTGTATCTAGAGTTATATTGAAGCTAGATGTGATTTTTTGTATTGACTACCTTTTCAACTTTGCTAGGGTTTTCTTGTAAATTTGATAAATTTCTCAAACCAAACATGAAATCACCTCTTAGTCTCTCTCTTAAAAGCTCTCAAGTTGTATTGTAAAGAAATATGACTTATTATCCTCTTTTCACCCTTTGATATGATCAATTTGGTTGTTAAATGTCATTCATGTTGTAACCTCCAAAAGAATGATAAAAACTAGTTTACTAAAAAATCCTTTGCGATCATCAATATGAAAATATCTCTTCCTACAATCCAAGATGTAGCATTCTAGGATCAATCTCCAACTATACTTAATGCCACATCAAAAACTGATGCCATCTCCAAGGGTCTTTAGATTTTATGCTATATTCTCCCCATTTAGGTCTTTGACCTAATTAGGTTGTTGATGAAGAATTCACATCAAGGACTAGTGTGATCTACCACAATAGAGTCTATCTACTCTCTCTTAACCCATGTCATCTCTGTTTCATCCTTAACTTCACTTACATCAATTTTCTTTCCTCTATCATCACTATTTGCATTTTTCTTCTTAACTAAACCATTTATTCTTGTTTCATTACCTCTATCTCTACAATTCTTAGCAATATGTCCATAAATATTGCATTTGTAATAAACAACATTCTAATTTACATACCTTTGATTGTTCGGATTAGTCCTCAACCTGCAATTTCTTGCAATGTGTCCAAAGTTGTTATATTTGTAGCATGTGTGGTTTCCTCCATTCCTATTATGTCTCACCTCTGGTCTAGATCTGATCTACATTCTCTGGATCTATGTCCATATTGTCAGCTTGGGAACAATAAATGGAAAAGGGTATAGAATTTGAATTTCTTTGGCATTCCTTTGCCCTATGATCAAGCTTGTTGCATGTAAAACATTTTCCATTGAATTTCTATCTGTTGGTATGATTTGTAGGCATCTCATTACGTTTCTCAACCTGATATGCTCTAAAATTTGTTCTCTTAGAACATTCTCCTTGTTCATAAATCAATCCTTGCTTATCTTATAATGCAAAGGATCTTGACTGACTCCAAGATTAGCGAAAATGTCTTCTATCACATTTAAATGGAGTGTGCAATTTTGAAACCTAACATTGACAAACTTAAGAGCCCAGCAAAAGAGCTTCTTTTACACAATGCCTCAACCTTCAATCGGGAAAGGAACATTGTACATGACTTTAATTGATTTAACAAGAAGGGATCATAGTTCCAGTATATGAAATCATAGACACTTACTAAAAGAAATTGAAAGAAAAATAAGGAGTGGGGGCCCATATATTATTTTGTGATACTTATGAAATGCTAAACACACCTTAAATATAATCTACACACATATTTGCAATGCCACTCACAATTACAACAATCCTTTTTGCATTTATAGCTTTCAACTTTGAGAGTATGGAGAAGAGGAAGGAGACTTGTATAGTTTATGACATGTCACCCTAGAGTATTCACTTTACTCACACAAATGAAACACATGGCTTTAAATCTTGAAATTCAAAATACACCTTCCTTGATGTGAACTATGATGATTTTATACAAAATCTACAAGTGGTCCCAAGGGCGCCACCCCAGGGAAGTTGGATACTTTGGTTTTCCCACAAGCTTCTTCCCCTTATAAAATCCTAAACTAAACCTTATATATGATCCATTCACCCATTTGGTTGAAATTTGGTTGAAATATGATTTTTGGAAATTCACTCGCTACTCAAAATTTAAAGTATGATATTAGGCATTCGAATGATTATTTCACTTTGATTCTTTGTAGGGAGCTACTGATTTCGTTTCGCAGAGCAATAGGACAAAAGCCTCTACGAAACATATTTTATAGGTAATTTATTTCATCTTGATTGGTTTTGTGGTGAGATTTAGTTATGCATTTCTGATGTCTCCTTAGTGACAACTTTGGTATTTCTTCAGAGGTGGTGTAAGTGAAGGGCAATTTTACCAAGTTCTACTTTATGAACTGGATGCTATTCGTAGGGTCAATTTCCTAATACTTACAATAGTACTTGCTATTCAATTGAGATTGGCATGGCTCATTAGTTAGTTTGTATTCTCTTTGGATTTTGTTCAAGAAGACAGATGAATGCTATATGAACTATAATTTCTATGGTGTGAATAGGCTTGTGCATCTCTTGAGCCAAATTACCAACCCCCAGTGACAATTATTGTTCAAAAGTGGCACCATACTAGACTATTTGCAAACAACCATGTAGATAGGCATTCTATAGACAGAAGTGGGAACATCTTGCTAGGTATGAAGGTCCTATAAGGTTATACAGTACTGTTCTACTCTATTCAAAGGTGTCAATTTGTAATGCTGATGTTGGTTTCCTATATTTTTAGGCACTGTGGTTGATTCCAAAATTTTCCATCCCACAAAATTTGACTTTTATCTCTGCAGTTATGTTGGGATATAGGTATAATACTTATTTCTTAGATCAACTTTTCATGCTTTCTTTGCCATGTATTATAACAAAAACTGATTTGGTTTTTATCATTTATAGGGGACCAACAGACCAACACACTATCATGTGCTTTGGGATGAGAACAAATTTATAGCTGATGGGTTGCAATAATTAACAAACAATCTTTGTTACACATATATCCTCTTTCATTAATTCTCTTGATTCTTTTTGTTATGCACAATGCATATCTTCTAGTGTAAATCCCCTTTCATTTAACTCATTTTCCTTGAAGTCCCAAATTCTTGGCTTCCGTTATCTGATAGAAGCTTGCTCATTATAACTAGAAGTAGATTCAACTCCAAAGACGAGTCTATTTTTTTCTAATTCTAGCATGTAGCTTTAGGAGAATAGCAACTGAGTGGTCAACAAAAAATCTTTCCCCTTTCTTAGGAAGGGTTTCTCCATCAAACATGAATGTGGCATTCATTTGGCTGGTTCATATTGCCCCAGGCCATGGCCAAGAAGATTTTTTGACTGGCATGAAATATAGCTTCTAGTACTATATCCTAGATTGAAATCTGCCCAAAATTTTGATGGATGCCTATAGCTTATCCCAAAGCTCTCATTTAGCAGTTATGAGATGATCAATTAAGGGCAAACAGTTGAGAGCTTAGAGTGACACAATTTTCACATGATCATATGAAATGAAATGAGCGTGCGAGTAGAAAGAAACTAGAAAGACATTGTGTACAGATGAAGGCACGAAATGGATGGTTTTGGAGCACTCAGCACAAACACTCAACATTTTGTACATATCATCATTCAAGATCAAATGGGTGTATGGGATTATATGCATAGTGAATAATAAAGGAGGGAATTGAACCCTCCCTGAGGCTCACAATTGTTGAGGTCCACTTCAGCAATGGCCCTTCCTATGAAATTGCCATCTAAAACCTTTCTAATGAGATAATGTGTTATGAGCTCTTCATCAGTGAGATGGAACGTGAATCTAGGAGGTAGTTGTGCATCACCCATATCATGGGATAGAACGTGAATCCAGGAGGCAGTTGTGCACAACTGCCTCCTAGATTCACGTTCCATCCCATTGATGAAGATTTCATAACACATTATCTCATTAGAAAGGTTTTAGATGGAAATTTCATAGGAAGGGCCATTGCTGAAGTGGACCTCAATAACTATGAGCCTCAAAAAATTTTTGACCAAGCATTGGTCAAAATTTTGACCAATTCGTGGTAGTTTACCACCAAGAATTGTTCAAAATTTTGACCAATTCCTAGTAGTTTTCTACCAAGAAATGGTTGAAGTTTTGACCAATCCCCTACAGTTTTCTACCAAGCATTGGTCAAAATTTTGACCAATTCATAAAAATTTTCTACTAAGAATTGGTCAAAATTTCGACCAATGCTTGGTAGACTACGTCCTTGCAATTTCAAAAGTTTTCGACCAATGTATTGGTCAAAATTTTGACCAAATTTTTTTTGACCAATGTCTTGGTCAAATTTGGTCAAAGCTTGGTAAAAAATTGGGTCAAAATTTTGACCAATAAAGGTCAAAAAATGAGCCCAAATGTACTAGTGACATTAGTTGGACCTACCCAAAAAGGTCAAAAGCACTTAGCAATGAATTGAACAAAGGAAAAGAGAAGATTAATGTTGAGAGAGTCAAAGTGAAAATGAACAAGACATGGAAGAGAAAGGATTATTACAACACATCAATTTCAGATGAGGTCACTTCATCCAATGGATCAGGTGATTGCATCACCCCCAACTAGGCAATTAAAAGCTATGTGGGACTGATATTTCAATGATATATTTTACATTAGTTTCAATAATATAAGTTCTAAAAATACTATATATACATGAATTAAGATGCAATGTATTGGTTATAACCCAGAAGAAATCTATAAGTTTTGTTATTTTTCATATTGTTGCTAAGTGAAAATAAAATTTAAGTTGATGTCGAGCTATTTTAGGTGATAGTATTGGTTGAGCTCATTATGATTTCCAAGTGTAGAAGAAATCATGTCTAAGCCGAGTGAGTTGAAATTTCTATGATAGCCGAGCTTTCAATTGTGTAAGCACTAGGCATTTATTGCCAAGTTTTAAGGGTTATTTGGTTGATTTTTGGCTCATTTGCATTCATTTGAGATCAAAGAGAGCACTAAGAGCACAAGGCAAACTAAGGTGAAGAACTCAAGTGTTTGAGAACTCAATTTTGCTACCACTCATCACCAATCATCATATTCATAAGGTATTTATTGTGTGCTGAGCTACATTGTTTGAATAATTAGAAACTGTAGTTATTTTGTGTGGTGTCTAGTTCTTCTACTACTGTTAGGAAGGGAGGAAAATAAGTTTTGAATGTTCAATTAATAAGCAACAAGATTAAACAACCACCCTTTTCAGCTATTCCTAAGATAGAATACAAGGGAGATCCAACTAGTGCATTATCAATGATACAAGTACAAGTTTTGATGATACAAGATATAATATGTTGCTATACTTGTAAGGTTGGAAGTATTAGAGACATGGAAATCATATATTTTTATAAAAAACTATGTTTAGATTGAGTGTTGAAGGAGGAAAATAAAATTGTAGAGAGAAAAGGGTTAACCCATGCCCTAGATTTTCCAAATGTATTCAAACTAGAATGGATTAAGATAGTACTAAGTAGAATACATGATCACTCTGTATGGTTGGAAAATGGCCTTACCAAGATTTAAAAAAAGGATCATTCAATGAGTAATAGGGTATCCTACCCTAGATAGACCCAAGACCATGTGAACTAATGCTAAGGAATTAATTGGGAAGAATATAGGTACTATATGGAACAAAAGGGGAATGATTATAGACATAATTTCAGATCCCCTAATTGCATTTGCAGTGAGGATAATTGCTCACAAGTTCTTTTAAGCCAATAGATTGAACAATGTGTCTTATATGGCTATGGATTGAGGTTACAAGATAGTGAAGAAGGATCACTCTTATGACCTTGCCGAGTTACAACTCTAGTACTTTTTAGAAAACTTGGGAGCCATAAGAAAGATAGAGTGCACAATGCAAATTTGGTCCATTACTAGTTTGCATATTTTTCTATGTGCAAAACATATGTCCTTCATTTGGAAAAGTTGGTTGGAAGACCAAAAGGTCTATTGTAGTTTAGATTGGAGAGTTCATAGAGCAACTTGGGGAAAAATTTGAGTTAGTCATGACTAAATATTTTGAAGACTTTAAGAACTCTATGAAACAAAGAATGAGGATACTAGTTTCACTAGTAGAGAAGCATTATGGTGATGTTTTCTTCTTAATTGATGTTGATCATGCATATGTATAAGAAACTATTCCAAGGGTTAGATGTCTTAGACCATTACCTTATGAAATCAGTGTGGATGAGGCATCAACAACCATAACAACACTATTAGCATAATAAGTGGACAATAGTGCAAAATCACTTGGAAATTATGAGGAAGCCAAATCACAAATTACAATAGCTTTGAAGACAATTTTTATGGTGAGAAAGAAGAATAAGCTTGTGAAGAAGCTAAATGAAAGATTTGGGGAAGGAAAAGAAGAAGAAGATGTTGATGATGAGGATGTTGAATAATTTCAACCAACTCAAGCCCCACTTACCCTTACACAAGGTCAAGGAGAGGACCAAGGGGAGGAAGTAGAACATGATTAAGGTGCTAAGGAAGAAGAAGCTAATGAAGTAACTAATCTAGTAGAGAAGAATAAGAGGAAAGCCAAAGAGAAAGTAGTAAGAAAGCCAAAGAAAGTTTTGAAACCTACACAAAAAAAGCCAGCTATACCTATTACCAAGGGTAGTACAAGGGCAACTACAAAGAAAACTCAAGAAGTTGAGAAGCCTAAAGGAAAAAGAGCTATTGTAGCTACCAAGGAGGATGAGCCTAAAATGAAACATATGAGAAAATATGTAGCTCCAGCCAAATTAGATGAGGAGAGGACCAAATCAGATGACAACAATCAATTCCAAGTGGTAATCTATAGTCCTTCTTATAATTTAGACAACTTGTGTGATAATATCAAGAACAACGTAGATTTATCAGGGTTTAGACATGTTGAGTTTGATAAAATTGGAGAGGTAGAAATGAGTAATGTTTAAGAATATGTACACAAGATGATGACTATATTTAAGAAAATAACTATTGAGCTTTCCAACTCATTACCCAAAAGTCTATATGATAGAGTTGAGCAAAGGTGGAAATATAGTTTAAGAACTAAAAGGAATATAAGGGAGACTAATCTAGCTAGAGTAATGCTAGAATTGGACAAGTCATCTTTGACTAAGGCCATAAATAAATACAAGGGGAGATTTTCTCCTAAATACAAATCTTTCAAAATTTTGTAGAATCATATTGAAGAGGTTTTCAAACAAAGTAGCTAGATATGGAAAGTTGTCTATGGGTTAATAGCATAAAAAGTAATTGAACAAGCACCTGAGGAGGTAGGTGAGGAAAAAGATGAACAAGAGGTAGTAGAGATTACCAATGATGGATTTGTCAAAGATGGACATGAGGGAGGCATAGAGAAGAAAGTAGATTCAGAGGCTATAGCTAAAGAAGAGTAGCAACAAGATCAAAACATACCTGAGGTACATATGTTGAGTATCATCCACCCTCATGTGGACCTAGAAAGTCAATAGGGAAAACTTAAGATAAAGGATGTTTCTAATAACATAGTGCAAAACATCATTCGTTTGATAGATGATGATTTGAAAATGATAGTATAGGATTCTAATTTAGCTACTAAATTATACACTAATCCTATGTTAGTTAGTATAGATGAGATCTACAAAGCATTGGCAAGGGAGAAACATAAAAACTAATACATCTAGTGTACCCCTCTCATTTATAGAGACAAGAGGTCCAGAAGAACTATAGGGTGTCATCACTGAGACATGTTTCAATGCCCATAATGGTATATCATATAAAGGACATAATGACATCAAATTTCAACACATTAGTTCCTAATGCTTCAATGCAAGGAGTTTCAAAAATTGAGAAGGATAGGACACATGTCCATATAGGTTAGCAAGTAAACCCTACACCTATCCCACAGGCACAAGGTGGAGAAAAAGAGAAGGAAGCTAGTAAAAGAGCAATTTTTTATTATGAAACTAGAGGAACAAATAGAAATTTAGACTTTGGTTACCCTTCCAATCCCTACAACCCCTATTCCTAGTCAAACTCTTTATAGGCCAAGGGTAGATGTAACACCATTACAATCATCAAGGCCTAGTCCTGATACATATAAGGTCAAAGAAGACACATCTTATCAAGGTGTCAACTTAGATGAGGTGATTTAAACTCCAAAGCTTGATCTAGCAATGATCACCATAGAGGAAATGAGAATATTGCAAGAAGCTCTATCAATGAAGAAGAACGAAGAGTTACTTAGAAGGGAGCATAAGAAAAAAAAAGTTCTACATGACATCAAAGACATATTTCTTGATGCATTTACCCTTCTAAAATGTAACGAGGATTAACCTATTATAGAGAAACTAGTTACTATTGTTGACAAGATAAGTGATGCAGACCTGGATAAAAATACCAAATTAATGGAATGGTCTAAGAAGAAGTTCCAATCAAAGGTCAATGAAAATATTTCTAGTGTCATTGCACTAAGAAAGGTTAAGTTAGCAACCAAAATGGAAGATGTAAAGAAGGTGTTAGAGAATATCTTTTCTCTATACACAAAGTTGTGTGATGTGATTTTTTTTCATAGAAGAAGTACAAAGACATGTTGACCAACTGGAGGGAGGTTTGATGATTATAGGTAAAGCCTTAAAATTATCTCCTGGTCAAATTCAATCATATTTTATGAAACTTCTATCTACTCAAGGTTAGCTAGCTACATTACATGCACAAGATGCAAATATTTAGGCTACCTTGATAAGTATTCAAGCTATGTTGACACCATACATATGTGTTACACAAGGAACTAGCCTTTGTAGAAACTTTGATGGAGAAATATTATCATCTTTCTACTCATGAAGGCTTAGTAAAGCTTACTGCCAGGCTAAATATTTAATTATATTCTCTAGAGGTAGTGTGCAACAATTGGGATGCGAGACTCAAGATAATATTAATGGAGGTCCATAATTTTTTTTTGGACAAACAAACTATTTGTGTACCATCCAAGACATAAGTGTCAAAAAAGAGGCTTATTGAACAAAGGGGAATTGAGATAGAAATAGAGAGAATACCCGAAGGGGGAGTCACTATAAAATTAGAGGATGACAACAGTTCAACATATTTACTTGGTAGGAGTATCAGACTCGGATACATCACATAATAATCAAGTCAAGGAGAGTTATGAAGTTTTGAGGTGTGACTAATAAGTCATTAGTTTTGTAAAATTTTAAAGTTTTTAAATTTTGTATGCAAGCCAAGTAAAGATTATAGATCATCTAATTTATGCTCATAAGTTAAGGTCATATATGCATGACAAAGTATTTTTGCCACTCATCTCAAAGAGGGAGATTGTTAAGCTTAGATTGGTTTTGACATATGAATGACTACATACTTATTCATATTCATAAAGAGCATACCGAGCTTGTAGTGTATGACAAGCATAAGTTGTCAGATAATGCATACCAAGCGTAATATACAATTAGTGTTGAGCACTAGTATGTGTTGAGAAGATAGTTAGTTCCAAGTTACTCTAGTGATGAGCAAGTTAGTATATGTTAAGTGATCTATATGTTGAGTGAATAGTGGATACCAAGTCATTTAGAGACCATGTTACAACATTAAATATATACTAGATGTTGAGCATTAGAGGCTTCAAGTGTCGAGTAAATTTTTTGGAAATACTTATTTGTAATGGCACAAACTCCTATGTCAACAATTTTTTGGATGACTTGAAGATTGCTATGTGATTCTAGATGATAAGAATGAATCTATATTGAGGATCTCTATCCAATACATGCAACCAATCAAATTGAGGGATGTTCTAAGAGGAAAAATGGGTGAATCACAATTGTTGGTTCCTACCTAACCTTAGGTCACCTAGGTCTTCTTAAGGAGGAAAAACCCTAAAGAGTTAATGATACAAGAGAGAAGTTTGCATGTGTAGATAGAGCATTCATGATGACTAAGGAGTTGAGAGAAATAATTGAATTGTAGAATTAGTTAGAGAGAATATAGAAAAGTAGAGAGAGGAAATAAGTGATACATCTGGTCAGAGATGATCAAGTATATATCAAGAAAAAGGTGATCTAATATCTAATAAAGAGGTGCTAATTAAAGGATCAAGGTTGAAATGTTCTAACAAGTGAATCAATAAAAGTCTCTTACCTAAGTAGTCCTAGTAGGCTCTTTTAAATCCTTTAACAGGGTGCTTACTTCATTGTAAGTTGAGGTCCTCTAACTAGGAAAACTTTTAGCAAGGTGTTGAAATCCTTTAACAAGGTAAGATCTAACAATATTTGTAACTATTTAATGAGGCAAACCTTTCAAAGGGTAGATCATAGTTTATGATCAAACTTATTATATCCTTAATTGGGTACACTTTTGATGCAAGAGCATCCTGGATTGCCTTGAAATCCTACACTTTGGTTTCTTTCTGGCAATTGCTACCAGGTTCCTTTGGTTGCCAAGTGATCCTTTGTTTGTTGAGTGGTATTTTCTTGCATAATGATCCTTCAAATGCTGAGTTAGTGTGATTAACAAGTGGTCTTTTATCACTAAGTGATTCCTCTAAATGTCAAGTTCATGCTGATGCTGAGTGTCAGTATTTTGCAAAGTCTTCATTCATCGAGTAGTCTACATCTAGTTCTAGTTTGGGCCAACTTTTGTTGCATTTAATTTTGGTATAGGTAGTTAATATTGGATGTAAGCTGAATTGTGGCTTCTCTATGTTCTAGAATGTTTTGTAAGCCATTTTGGTAAGTATAAATAAGGTATTTAGGCTTAGAGCTAGGCAAAATTTTTAGATATAATTAAAGAGTAGAACTGGAATGTGCAAATCTAAAGCAGGATCTTGGATTTGAATGTATTTGTATCTAGCTCTAGTTCTCACTTTCTTCCTTGCATTAGGTGGTATTTAAACTTTTGGTTCATCATTGTGGTGGTTGGATTGTGTAGAACCCTATTTTAGATTTGGTTGTAGGGTAGTAGATCTATAGATTTGACTTATAACTTGTAGAGGGTTACAATCTTGTAGGAACTTAATTTGTAAAGATGCTTTGAGGTAGAGGAAAGGTTGATAATGTAATATTAGATAAATTAAGATAGATTGCATCTAGATTAGATGCTATGGAGACATCCTAGAGGAGAGGAGCACATATTGGTGATGTAAGTGATGATGAATCAGTAGCACCAAACCCTAATCTAGAACCTAAAGAAGACCAAAATGAAGCAAGGTTGCTAAGAGTGTTGTCTAGTGCAAGTTTAAAGCTTGTTGTCAAAGTTGTTCCTTATGATGGGAAATTGGATACCAATGCCATGTTAGATTAGATCTTAGATATGGAGAATTTATTAGAGTATGAAAACACTCTTGATAATAAGAAGATGAAAATTGCAGTTATTAGGTTGAAAGGACATGCCTCACTATGGTGGGAGCATTTGTAAACTGATAGACAAAGGAGAGGAAAGGAGAAGATTAGGACTTGGATAAAGATGGTGAAAAAGGTAGAGAACTAATTCCTTCCTACTAGTTACCAAGTTAAAGTTTTGAGAAAGACGCAAAATTTGAGATAAAAGGACATGACTATGAAAGAGTATACTAAGGAATTCTACAGATTGGACATCAGATCTGGACATGTGGATGATGATGTTGAGCAAATTGCAAGATACTAAATGGGTTGAGATCTGGAATTTGAGATGAAATAAGTTTTGTAATGTTGGAAAGTGTAGAGGAAGCACATAAATATGCCTTGAAAGCTGAGGAGATCATGACAAAGAAGCATGAACAAAGACAAAGAGGTAGAGGTGGTAGATTGCAGAGACACAGAGGTAGATCTTATGGAGAACATAGCATATCTAATAATTTTCTACAAGATAAGGTCAAATATAAATGGAAGAATGATGACAAAGACAAGACCGAGTGGAAAGATGGTAGTTCTTACCGAGCAGGTACTGGATCTTACCAAGGGAGAGATAATTCTTATCTTAGAGGTGGTTTCCATGGTAATTGTTTCAGATGTGGTAAAGAAGGGCATAGATCCTTTGAACATAGATCCTTTGAAAGTGGGAAAGGTAATAGAAATGTTTTGATTCAAGGAGATATTGAGAGTTCACCAAGTGGACCTGAGGGTAGAGAAAATTTTATGGTGAGAAGAACCTTATGTAATAAGGGAAGTGATGAGGAACATGTTCTAAGAAGAAGTCTTTTCAAGACTAGATGTAAGATGGATGGAAAATGTTGCAAGGTGATCATTGATAGTAGAAGTTCTACAAATTTGGTGTTAGAAGAGTTGGTTACAAAATTTTAGTTGAAAATCCTGAAGTATCCCAAGCCCTATCATGTTTCATGGATCAAAGATGAGCATAAGATATTGGTAAGTGAGAAATTCCTTGCGAAGTTCAAAATTGGACATTAATTTGATGAAGTTTTGTGTGATATTATACCCATGGATTATTGTCATATTTTGTTGGGTAGACATTGGAAATATGATAGGTATGTTGTACATGATGGAAGATTGAATCAACATACTCCTTGGGTGAATGGAAAGATGGAAAAATTGTTGCCTTTGATTGAATGTCTAGATGAGGCTAGTTGTACTACAATAAAAGTTTGCATGGTTAATGGAAAGAAATTTGAAAAGGAAGTAAAGAGGAATCATGTTTGTTTTTCTATAGTTCCTAGAGGATCAAGTGTTGGTAGCTATGACCAAGTAGCGGAAGTTGGTAATGACTGAGTGACAACAACTAGTGATAGCCAAGTACCAAAATAAATCATAGAATTTGTGAATGAGTATAAAGAGATTATTGCTAAGGATATTCCTAATGGCTTACTGTCAGTAAGAAGTATAAGTCATTGTATGGATCTAATTCATGAAGCTAGTTTTTCAAATAAAGAACCATATAGGTTGACACCTATAGAGAATGAGGAACTTAATAGACAAGTGCATGAGTTGTTGCCGAAAGGTTTGATTAGAGAAAGTTTGAGTCCATGTGTTGTACCTACTATATTAGCACCTAAAAAAAATGGAGAATGGAGAATGTGTACTAATTCTAGGGCTATTAACAAGATTACAATAAAATATAGGTTTTTTATGCTAAGGATGGATGAAATAATGAATTGTTTGAGTGGAGAAAAGTATTTTTCCAAGACTGATTTGAAGAGTGGCTATCATCAGATCAAAATTAGAGAAGGTGATGAATGGAAGACTGCTTTCAAGAAAAAAGATGGTTTGTACGAATGGTTGGTTATGCCTTTTGGTTTGACTAATGCACCTAGTACTTTAATGAGGTTGATGAATGAAGTTCTGAAAAGATTCTTGGGTATGTTTGTGATTGTTTATTTGAATGGCATTTTGATATTCAGTAAGACTAAGGAAGAACATCTTAAGCATATTAGACAAGTATAGCAAAGGTTGAAAGAGGAAAAATTACTAATTAATTTGAAAATGTGTTCTTTTATGCAAGAGGAGATTGTATATTTGAGATTTGTGATTTTAGCTAATGGTTTGAAGATGGATCCTGAGAAGGTAAAAGCAATTTTGAAATGGCCTACACCTGAGAATGTGGGTGCGGTATGATCATTTCATGGGTTGGCTAGTTTTTATAGAAATTTTATAAAGAATTTTAGTTCTATTTGTAATGTTATGATTGAGACAATGAGGGGAGATAAAAAGGAATTCAAGTGGACACATGGAGTTGATAAGAGTTTGGAGACTTTGAAACAAAAGGTTGTTGAATTACTTGTATTTTCTTTACTTGATTTTAACAAAGTATTTCAAGTTGAATGTGATGCAAGTGGTAATGCAATAGGAGCTGTATTAAGTCAAGAAGGTAAAAATATTGCTTTCTTTAGTGAGATATTGAATGATACTAAAAGGAAGTATTCTGTGTATGATCAAGAATTTTATGCTACTGTCCAAGCATTGAAGAAGTGGAGACATTATTTGATTCCTAAGGAGTTTGTCTTATATACTGATCATAAAAATTTATAGTACTTGGGAAGTCAACATAAATTGAATTAGAGACATATGAAGTGGGTTGAGTACTTGTTGAATTTTACATTTGTGATAAAACATGAGAGTGGAGTTACTAGCATAGTTGCTGATGCATTGAGTAGAAGATGTTCTTTATTGACTAAAATGAAGGTTGAAGTTCTTGGTTTTGATGAAATGAAAGTGTTATAGGATACTGACCCTAATTTTTTTGAGGTGTGGAGAGAGTGCAGAGCACTACATCTGACCAATCACATAAGTAAGTATGATGAGTATTTCATTCAAGAAGGTATGTTGTTCAAAGGTATTCAATTGTGTATTCCTAGAGGTTCTATGAGGTTGAATTTGATCAAGGAAAAACATAGTGGTGGATTGGCTTGACATTTTGGAATTGATAAGACATTGAGCTTACTAAAGGATAAGTCCTATTGGCCAAAAATATATAAGGATATTCATAAATTTGTGAAAAGTTGTGGAATTTGTCAAGTTGCAAAAGGGGTAAGTCAGAATACTAGTTTGTATACACCTATTGTTGTTCATTAGAAACCTTGGAATGACATCAGTATGGATTTTTTTCTTAGATTTCCCAAAATAATGAAGCGTAATGATTCTATGTTGTGGTGGATAGATTCTCTAAGATGGCTCATTTCCTACCATGTAAGAAGACATAAGATGTTAAGCATGTTGCTAAACTTATCTTTAAAGAGATTGTGAGATTGCATGGATTACCAAGAAGCATTATTTTAGACAAAGACAATAAGTTTGTTGGTTTATTTTGGAAGACTTTGTGAAAGAAAATGGGTACTGAGTTGACATTTATTTCTACATTCCATCCAAAAATAGATGGATAAAAATAGGTTGTGAACAAAAGCTTGGGTAATTTTCTGAGATGTTTAGTTGGAGACAAGCCAAGTAATTGGGTGATAGTATTTGAACAAGCTGAATTTGCATACAATAATTTTGTGAATAGGAGTAAAGGAAAGACACCTTTTGTGATTGTTACTAAAATGCAGCCTAGGGGAGTATCAAATTTGAGGGATGTTGTTGGTGAAGAAAAGAGTGTTGGTGTAAATAATTATTCACTATTTACACTTATGTAAGTTTACTTAGGTTAATGCATATTTTTATTATTTATCTATTAGTCACCTAGGAGTTTGTGCACTTTTGTGAGTTGTCATGTTGACAACATAGGAGTTAGCACACTAATTAAGCACATGGTGTCTACAACCTTGTCATTCTTATCCACTCATCTAGAATGATGGATAAGGAATGCGCTTAGTTGTCATGATGTTTATCTTATCTCTTCATTGTTTCTAGAGACATTCTAGGTGCTTCTTGAGAGGCCTTTATATACAGACACTCCTAGTGTGTTTACATCACATCACATACTAAGTAGAGCAATTTATTTGGACATACTATAATTAATAGATCATACCATCTTTTTGGTCTACAGTGCTTGTGTTTGAGTTCTTAGTTCCTGGGTGAATTTTGCCCAAAGGCAAATTCTTACATGGTATCAGAGCTCTTAGAGATTTACTCATCACATAGCCGTTCGAGAAAATCTTCTTGCTGTAGTACCTCAGCCTAAATTCAAAGTATCATAGTCATTGGGAGTGTCTAGATCCAGATCTGGCCTTGCCATTATGTCTGGAACATTGATTTGGTGAATTTTGACTATAATTTTGCCTACCCTAAACATAGTCAAAATTGAGGCAATTTTTTTTGCAAACTGGCACCTGAAGGACCAATTTGCAGCATTGGTATGATCATTTTAGATTTGTATGTTTAATTTTCAGATTTGCACTTTATTTCATCTACATCTCTACTATTTTTTTCAGATTTGCATTATTTTTCAAAAAAAAATTAGCCATAGGGCCATAGAAGAGATTTTTTGTAGGTGAAGATTGGTGCTTGCTAGTAGAAATTAGATATTTGCATCACATTCAGAAGGTCCAAAACTCCCCAGATTGGATTTTTTTTCATCCAAATTAGACATCTAAGGTAAAATCTAGAGCCATTTGATTTTTGGAGGTGCAACAGCAATTCAGAAAAAATAATAGAAATAGTGATTTTCAAATAGCGATATCTTCCTCATACGGACTTCTTTTTGTGAGCAATTTTTTTTTTGTTTTAGGGTAGAATTTTGTGATCTACACATTGGTATAGGTGGTTTGAGATCTCTATTTCTGAATTTTTTGACAACTCCAAAATCTCAATTTTTGCCACTTAAAATGCTAAGTATGGGCTCATCTGAACTCCAAATCAGGTTCCATTTTTTTTGAAAGTGCATATTTTTTTGTCTACTTTTCAGATCTACAATTAAATTATAGGTTCTATGGATAGAAATACTACTTTCAAAAATAGGCCCTAAATTGGCAAGTGGCTATCAAGTGCCTAGATCATTCATTGGGGGGTTTTTTGATTCTTTAGAGGTTTCATTAATTAGTCCATCATGGAAGCAGATGATTTGATCTATTTGCACCTAGAAAACTATCAAGAATGGAGTCAAATTGCTATCAAATATCTCAATCAGCACAATGCACTACCATATGTGAGAGGACTTGACTATGATATTGAGACTTTTGACTTCATTACTCATGTTCTCTTTCTATATATGGATATGGACATTTTGGATTCACTTATTGACCTTAAGTAAAATGATCCATATGTTTATTGGATGTATCTTTGAGAGACCTAAGGAGATCCAAACATTCCTCCATTCCTAGAAGATCTCCTACCTCTAGTTGTAGCTGACTCCTCTTTAGATGAGATCACACCTCTAGCTCCTATTCCTGAACCAACCAAAGATACTTCAGATTCCTTGCAATAGGATCCTTTATGACTTTCTACTCTAACTTCATGTGAATACTTCCTCCTTAACCTTGTAGGCTTGTTCATGGAGTCTCACATTATAGATTTGGGAGACATTCTTGATGACATTCATCTTTTTTTTGAGGTAGATACTTCTTGTATTGCCGTAGTGATAGATTCATGTACTTCAACATTGTAGGGTACATATGGTCTTCTAGGTGATGATTTCTTGCCAGAAATTTTAGCTCTATTCTTGGAGTGATACATAGCAGCTATGGAAGAATTCTTTGATGATCTATTACTTCTCTTTGCTAAGGATGATTCTTCTATAGTTTCAAGGTCCCACTCTAACCCTCAAGTCCATTCTCTACATGATCAGTCTTTATAGGATAATATGATTATGGATACTTATGTACAACATCTATAGGAGGTCTCTTCATTAGTTGAGAAGATAGTTGGTTTCCTAAGATAGGTTCTTCCACACTCCTTATTTTATATGTACTTCTCTTTAGTAGTTTTGGAGGAAGCCATTATCAATATTGACACAGGGACTTTTGAACAAGTTTTAGAGACACCGATCATCATAGAGATTCCTTCTCTATCTAGGGGATGCATCTCCTTTGTACCCTTTCTTTTGTTTCTTCCAAAGGGGAGGAACATCATTCAAAGGTCATGGATAATCTTTTATGTCAGAGCATTTCTCACTGGTCAGCACACTACTTTTAGGGGGGGAGGACTACCTTGTCTCCTTTTTCTCCTTTTTGGGGGGGACTTTTTCCTCTTAGGGGGTTTTGTCCTTCTCCATTTTTCTCTTGTATATACTGGATGCATGTCGTAATGGGAGGGTCTTGATTACTCCATCCATCCATGCATTCCTTTTCATCTCTCTTTTTGGGGGAGGGTTTTTCCCATGAGGGTTTCCCTCTTTTCAACTTTATGAGAGATTTTCATATCATTATGTACATGGGTACCTAACATGGCCTCGTAGCTAGGACCCATTATGTTTTTTCATCCTAGTTTTTATATGCTTAGAGGAATTCCCCTATGTTGAGCTTAAGGGGGGGTGTTGGTGTAAATAATTATTCACTATTTACACTTACTTAAGTTTACTTAGGTTAATGCATATTTTTATTATTTATCTATTAGTCACCTAGGAGTTTGTGCACTCTTGTGAGTTGTCATGTTGACAACATAGGAGTTAGCACACTAATTAAGCACATGGTGTCTACAACCTTTTCATTATTATCCACTCATCTAGAATGATGGATAAGGCATGCTTAGTTGTCATGATGCTTATCTTATCTCTTAGTTGTTTCTAGGGACATTCTAGGTGCTTCCTGAGAGGCCTTTATATACAAGCACTCCTATTGTGTTTACATCACATCACATACTGAGCAAAGCAACTTATTTAGACATACTCTGATTAAGAGATCATACTCTCTTTTTGGTTTACAGTGCTTGTGCTTGAGTTCTTAGTTCCTAGGTGAATTTTCCCCTAAGGAAAATTCTTACATGGTATCAGAGCTATACCAAATTCTTACAAAGAGAAGTGTTGTAAGGGAAGAATTTTCTGATTTTATGGAATCTTTGCATAAGGAAGTGAAGTTGAGGTTGGAACAAAGTAATTAGAAGTATAAGGAGAATATTGATAATTCTAGAAGATACCATGATCTTCAAATTGGCAATGATGTGATGGTTCATTTAAAGAAAGGAAGATTTCCTATTGGAACATACAACAAGTTGAAGATGAAGAAGTTTTGAACTTGTAAGATCTTGAAGAAGGTTGATAGTGGTAATTCTTATGAAGTTGAGTTACCTAATGACATGGATATATCTCCTATATTCAATATTGCTGACTTGTATAAGTATCATGATTTAGATGATGAAGTTTCTATATCAAAAGATTATCCTAAGAGTTAGATTGAAGAGCTTGAATAGATATTGAATCAAAGAGTTTGTAAGAGAACAATGGGAAAATATTACTATGAGTATTTGGTGAAGTAGAAGAATAGACCTATTGAAGATGCTACATAGATTTCTCAATCTAAGTTGGATTAAACTTAGGTTGTGGCACTTGCATGATTCAGGATAATCATTTCTTCCAACCCTAGTTGTCTAATGTAGGAGCATCCTAGGTTGCCTTGGAATCCTGCACTTTGATTTCTTTTTGGTAGTTGCTACCGAGTTCCTTTGATTTTTGAGTGATCCTTTGGTTGCCAAGTGGTCTTTTCTTGTTGAGTGATGCTTTGGGTGCCAAGTTAGTGTGATTACCAAGTGGTCTTTGATCACTGAGTGATTCCTTTGAATGCCAAGTTCATGCAGATGCCAAGTGCCAATATTTTGTGAAGCCTTCATTTGCTAAGTTATCTATGTCTAGTTCCAATTTGGGCTGACTTTGCTTGCATTTAATTTTGGTATAGGTAGTTAATATTGGATGTAAGCTGACTTGTGGCTTCTCTATATTCTAGAATGTTCTATGAGTCATGTTTACAAGTATAAATAAGGTGTTTAGGCTTAGAGTTAGGTAGAGTTTTTAGAGAAGATTGAAGAGAAGAACTAGAATGTGTGAATTTGAAGCAGGATCTTGGAATTGAATATATTTGTATCTAGCCATAACCCAAAAGGCCTTACAACTAGGCATGTATGATGATATTATCATGAATCATTAAAGAATATTGTTCTCTCTCTCTCTCTCTCTCTCTCTCTCTCTCTCTCTCTCTCTCTCTCTCTCTCTCTCTCTCTCTATGGTGCTATTTTCTTTTGTGTTTGATTTTGTTGTGTTAACTCTTGTAGGGTGGATTGGATAGCTTGGTGTTCACTTTAGCCCTAGTTCTCCCTTTCTTCCTTGCATCAACTTTACAACTGTAGTAGTGAAGATTTGTGGGTGTCATTCCCACCCCAATTTTACCTTCTCATTGGAGGGTTTCTAGCCAATCAAATATTTTGTGTCATATGTGTTGAATTTTATTTGTTTTCATGCCATGCATGAATATTCTTAGCTTGGCATTTTAGTTTATATGCAAATTGTGAGATGGATGTGTGGTGAATGTTTTAACAAATAAAGTTTTGAAATATTGATTCAACCCCCCTCTTAGAGTTTACTTTCCCTATTGTATTTTAAATACCAAATAGATATGAAATGATCACAAAAGAATAAAGATGAAAAAAATGATCAAATCCATCCCTGAGTCTACCTTTGACCAAATGTTGACTATGTTTGGCCAACCTATATCAACCCAGACAAACAAACACTAGGTGGTCTTTTGGTCTCAAAATGAGTTCAATGACCTATCAAACATTAATACAAAGGTCCCTATGCTCCAAAAACCTATTTTTTTTTCCCTTATTGTTTATTACACAAAAAAATTGATGATTCCACTAACTAGACCCCTTGTCTACCTTGTGCTCCAACACCAACTGGTTGCTTCAACAAACAAGATTATTTTGTGCTTGTTATTGGACTAGTATGAGCCAAACCATAGATTCAATAAAAAATGAGAACCAAATGGTGCACAAGCGGCATTATGGATCTTTAACTCCTAACTACCTACTATCATTCAAAACAAATAAATTGCTCACAAAATGCTTCAATATGATGATTGCAAAAACAAACAATCCGTATGAATTCCAACCCTTCTCATAGGTCTTCTCATGATTTATATAGGGTGGTTGGGTGGTTATTCACCCTTTAGGACTAATCTTCAACTCTTTTTAACTTTCTTTCCAAAAGTTTCTCAAGCAACTTATGAAAGTTGTAAAGTTGCATTATGAAAGTTGTAAAGTTGCATAATGCAACTTTTACATTTTTTTTCAACTTTTCACCAATTTGGTCAATTGACCTTCCCATCTTCTCAAAGTTTACCACAAACCTTACCTATGGTAAAAAAATCACCCTAACTCTTCCCAGACCCAACTTACCTAATGATGATATTATCATCATGCCTTGTGCCAATCAGAAGGCTATTTTAAGCTGAAAATGGAGTGCCACAATGTGATAGTAATGACACAATCCAAAAAAACCCTATCCAAAATTTGCATATGTTTTAGAAAAGCCAAATGGGGTCCAAATCTATAATTTATTTACCTAATGTTTTGAGAAATTTGGGAGAAAAATGTAGGAGGACATCAATCTAACTCCATATAAGTTGAAGATAATTGAATATTATTTTAAGGACATCATCAATCCCACAAAAAAGAGTTCAAGAGAAAAATTAATTAAAAATTTATAAAAATAATGTACAATATTTACATCTCTTATCAATTTTATATACAAAATTTGGCATCTAAATATGTACATGTGACATCTCTTATCTACATAAGTACATCACTATGAAATTGTAATATTTTTCATAACATATAAACAAAAATTTCAAAATTATTCTACCATATGTAGAATGATTCATCTATATAACACACAACCAATAAAGGGAACCTTCTAGATAACCTCTAACTGTTATTGTATCAAGTATTTTCTTGTGATTAGATTCATGTATTTTCCACAACTTCTTGTTAAGAGTCCTACCATGATACAATATCAATTGAATATTTGTTGCAACAATAAGGTTAGTGTAATGAAGAATATGTCTGCATGTCTCAAAATCCTCAAATAACCACATGGTATAATTCTTGATAGGGTACCTACATTTAATTATAAAGACAATTTAAAGTCAAAATTGATACTTTATACATGAAAAATTTACTTAAAGAGATCTTCATGGCATGAGACAAAAATATACTACCTCCTAAGCCATGTGCCTCTCACAATGAAGGATCCTATTGGGTACTTAATATCCTCACCATCAATTATTGTAGCTATTAGTTTGTTTTTGGGATCAATACATTGACATAGAAAGTAATATGTTCCTTCATCATTATTGTCATATGCAATAACTACATATTCATGACTTGCATTATATAGAAGGATAATTTAATGCCAAAATGGAGATTAATCTATTTTAACCAAGTATTAAATTGATAACTTAGTACCTGGCTCAAGTAGGTTAGATACATGCTCAAAATCTATTTATGCTTCAACTTGGTTGAGTTATAGTATTGTAGGAAGTTGATATGAATCAATTGTATGCAAAGGGATAAAATACCATTAGTCAACCCACTCTTTTGTTTCAGATTCATCCCATAAATGATGCATACAAGAAGAGAAAAATTATGCAAGCTTTCTAGTATGAATATCTCGTGATGTTGCATTTGAACTTCAAAATGAATTCATCTCACTTGATCCTATAAGTGTACAAAAATCTTGAAAATTTTCACTGTTAGGTTCACATATCAACCAAAATAATCTAGAAACCATAGACTTACCTATATTACCTGGTCCCATCATAGAATTGCACCATTGGACAATTGTTTCATCATTTTCTGATATTACACCACCTTCATACTCTAATCCCTATCTACTAAGGGCTCTTTTTACACATTCCCCAACACCATCATGCTCACCCTTTCCATGTCCCACCTTGATGAAATTCCAAAAATGTTACACTCCACTTGTCACATGCATCCTACTCAATCAATAGAACATGCATTCTTGAATTGTGTGGTGCAATTGCCTGACCATATAATGTGTTGATTGTATCTTTCATCTCTTTCCCTCAAATTGTCATAGAAAACTATAAAATATCCTTGCAAAAACTCTAATGAATGAGTTCTATCATAATTGATATAGAAATGATACTCTCTTAATACTTTTTTGTCATTCTCTATGCTAGCATGTGCATGAATAAATGTTGTGTACTATTGGTAAAAATATTTTTCTTTTTAATAAAATAAACAATTAAAATCCTTTATGCCTAATTTCCTAAGACAAACACATTTTTCAAATGGTTGAAGAATTATCACTTATTTAATCCTTCTCTAAATTTTATGAAGGTTCAACTCCCTTATCAAATATTCAACAGAAACACTCTCAAATAAAAGTTACTTTTAGCCAGAAAGTAATAAGACATCCCATCTATTCTTAGATAGGGGAAATAATAGATAAAAATTAATGAAATACTACAAACCACACATATAAAAATAGAAATACATAGTTTCTCCACCAATACATGCATTCAAAAGAAATAATAATGAATCAAATTTAACTTTCAGAATTTGCATCATATTTGTATCTAGTATCAGAGAAAAGATTCACAATTAAAGAATGATCCACAAATAAACCAACCAGGAATATTTCAAAGCACAATGTCTTTGAATGGTTTATGAAACCTTCATCTGTCCAAATATCATTCCATTTCTATATGTTATCAATGATCCAAAATACTTGTGGAAAGTTTAAGAAGAAAATCTAAACTAAAGTCTTCAGTTCTGATATCAATCAAAAAATGCCCACCCTTACTACTACTGAGTTTCATGTATAAATAGAGCTATGTCTAAGAATCTCTATTAAAGCTCATTTATTAGAAAATTTTAGAGAGTAGTTAAATAACCAATCCATAGGTATGCAAACCAAAAACTAACTACTTAAAAGTTTATCTCAAAAAGAACTAAAGAAATAAACTTTTGAAGTTAATTATCTTCTTGTTTCTTGAGTACCTCCTCTTGATCCTTGTCATCCCCTCCATTTATTGGTCCTCATGCAAGTTTTCATCCCCTAAATAAACTCATGAACTCATAAATGATATCTTTATTTGGACTCTTTATGCTTTGGAGCTAAATTTTCCATGTGTCTTTTATCTAGCTTCATCTTAGTGACAATGTCAAGGTACTCAGGAACTTATCGATTATACATGTCTATGATTACCTCTACTTTGGATACCTTGGTGAGATCAAAAGTAGTGAAATCCACATTATTTTAATCAGGTTCAAGTGTCCTTTATACTGCTTAATTAGTGTCTCGATATCAGAGCCTCCTTCCTTGATTGGAGCATAGTGGGCTAAACTAATTATCTAAAACTCTTTGTTCACATTTTCTAGTGAAGATTTCAACTCTTTCTAAAAAGATTGCATACAAGAGATGACTTAACCATAATTTGATACTCTCCAAGCTATGTTTCTCCATAACACATGAATCAACCCTATATCAACATGTTGTAATAGATTCTCTTCTAGGAACTTGTTTGAACTGTAATCTTCTACCTCCACCAATTGAGTGACCATGGCTAACAATCATTCAATTTTTGATTTCTAGATTATCAGTTGAAGGTAGGATTTACTAAGAACAACTTTAGCTAGAGTGAAGATTTTTTGTAAATCTCACATGAGCTTAGAAACCAATTTTACCACTTGATCAATCTAGTTGTAAAAAATGACAGTCATAGCTTTTCCTTTTTTAGATCATCCATCAATTGTTGATTCTTAGGTGTGCTTGCATCAAATGTGATTCATGAATAATCATTAGATGCTAAACTCTATCCATTTAGTGAACTTATATACTCAACCATCACACTTATCTATGCCTTTAGCTTTTTCTTCTTAATTCCATCCTTTTGAGACTGTAGAATGATCTTCTTAGTTGATGCTTCCACCCGATGTTCTTTAGTTTCATGATTGATCACTTCTAGATCCATGAGGGTAATTTCAAAACTAGATCAAGTGCATCAGTACCTTCCTTGGTATTATAGGTAGCTACTTCAAAAATGCTTTTACCTATCACATTATCAAACACTATCCTAGTTGTGCTCTTAGTTCTCTTAGGTTTTGGGGTCCTTGTAGTGTATTATCTTACAATATCATTTACCAAAAAACAAAATGGTACAAAACTTCACTTTTTATTCACTATAGTGATTAACCATTTTGGAGTGGAAGTGATAGCTATCCAAGGTTCGTTACTTTTAGCTAGTGTACTCATAACTTCAATCCTCTAAGGATACGTGCCTACTATCATCTAAACTTGTTGGTGATTGTCAATAAGTTCACTAGTCTGTTCTTTTCTAGGTTCACTATCAACCTTAATAGCTTCAATAGACCTATGGGTGTTGAAATTTCAACTTTTCTCTTGGAACACATTTTGTATATTGAGAAAGTATTGGTACCCTTGATGCTTATAGCTCTTGAAGATCTTCTTCTACCTAAAAAATTTAAGGGTAGCATTAGAACATTTAGGAACATGCTTTCTCTTTCTCATTTATAGCTAGGAATTGGTCCTTTCAAAGAAAATTTTTGTCCTTTCAAGGATATTATCTTCTTCTTCAAAAACCTAGTTTATGACAACTTGTTTGTAAACTAGGGACTCAACTACTTGAGTATCAAGGAGATCTGACTTATCCTCTTCAACACCTAAGGTGTCTTCATCAATATTCAATTGATACAACTTAATTTTATAAATGGTAAATCTAGAGGAAACTCTTTTCAAAAATTCTAATTCATTTGTAAAATCTTCACAAAAATCCTCAACATTATGTGCAGGCACAAACTTTACCTTGGTTTCAAACATTGAACTATGAAATATCCCCTTGTTGTCAAAGTCACACCTAGCATGGTAAAAGCCAAAAAAGAAGTTAACTAATTCTAGACTAATACATATGGCATCTTCCTTACTTCTATAGGTTAATTTCCCTTATTTGAGTGGGAAGATAATGCCTAAAGCTTATTTAGTAGAAATTTTTTTTCATGACAAGAACTAGTTGGTGAGACACTTATAGTAAGTTAAAACAATCAAAATAATATCTGGGAAGTCATATGGGTTCATCATCAAAGCCTACTATTATTAAATAAAACTTAGGATACTGAATATATATGCTCCCATAGGTTTTAACAAGTTTCTGGGATTCATGAGAAAATCTACAATGAGGAGGATCTTCATTTCAAAACACAGCTTTTTGGAGAAAATATCATGGACCTTCCTAAAATTTTCCAAGGCTTTTTATTAATGCAAAATAGGGCAATAATTTTATATTGTGATACCTTCAATCCACGGTTCATGAGGTAAATTTTGTAAATCTTGGGTACTAGCTAACATGTACACCAATTATGAGGATATATAATAATCTTTCTTCAAGTTTAGAGTCCACTTGAGCTGATTTCTCAAAGAGCTAGCAATTAACTCAGCCTAGTCTAAAAATTGCAAACCTTCCAATACTATTTAAATATACAAATATATCCAATCTTAAAAAAGACTCACATCTGGAGAACTGCATATCTTTTCTAGAACAATTATTATGTCATGAACTTGTGGTGACATATGATATTTCTTAAGGGTTTTCGGTAACCTAGAACCACATTTATAAGATTACACATTCCAACTTCTTGGAATGGCATTCCTATAGACATCTCAAGTTGTTCAAAAATTCACCAAGGATGATGTAGGAGTCATGTGGGAAAAATCTTGTTCTTCCAGTCAAAACAAATTGGATACAGATTATTTGGTAATACTTAGTAACACACTTCCATCCTTTTCCAAAATATTATTGCTGGGCACATCGTACATTTGAATACATTCTTGGATTAATTCCAAACAAGGATAGGAAGGTGGAAACAATGAGGCTATAATAAAATTACAATCCAAGACTTTAGTGGAAAAGGGTTCTAAAAGCCTCTAAACCAATCCCCAAAATATTTGTGTTTGATATGATGGGGGACTTACTATATAGGCTACAAGTATTCCCAAACATATGCAAAGTAGACTTCATGACTCAAAAACTCACTTTTTTTGAAAATAAAAGAAGCAATCTCTATCCTATTTAGAAAAAGATGAAATGTAGGAATGGAAAATATGAAAGCTACCTGGTGAACAATAGCCATGGCAATAATGAAAGCTAACTCTTTCTCCCAATGCCTATAGCTAGGGTTTAAATTACCTGATGAACATTATGCATTTTTTTGCAAAAAATGACTTACCTCATATGAACTTTGAGACAAGGACAAGGCATTAATTATAAAATGGGCATCGTATGATATGCTATTAAAAAGGGGAGATGATACTATTACGATGTTCCACATTAGTTACCAAGAAAAGAACCCAAATGATGTTTTCTTTCACATGTGTTAAATATTTTATTTTAATCCATAGACCAATATATCAGTGTGATTATTAATTATTTTCTAATCTCAAAATATTGATTATCTGTCACCTTGCCATAAATGATTGGATTAGACATGATTGTGTCAGTTCTAGAGTTGCATCCAGTTGTAGTGCAACTTATCCTTGAATTCCACATCACATCTAGCTAGGACCTACCAAAAAATACCATGTGAGAATTACAAACATGTTGAACTGGAGGAACTTTCAAACTATTGAACCATTACAAGGGGTAAAAAGAGGTTCAAGACTCCTTTGTACCATTTGAGAGTGGTACAAAGTGGTTCAATATTTCTTAAGGAAACTTTAAATCTCTTTGTTTGACAACAAAAATGTATTTTACATTGAGGTTTCATGGGTTAAACTTGGTCAACAATAGAAAAAGAAAGAGAGAAAAGTACTCTTAGGATAAGGTCTATAAATAAGCTTCTGAATTTTTTTTATTGCATCTCAAAAAGACCAACAAGAGCTGATGGTTCAAAAATGAACAATTTAGGAAGGAGTGAATCTAAAAATATATATATCAAAAGAAATGACAACTCTAAAAAATATTGAACTAGCTTGTACAAAAATTGACACTTATATAGAGTTGTAATATATTGGCTGCACTTTATTTTGAGGCTTTAGTGTATAGTTTTCAGCTAAGTCAACAATTGACACAATCGTACCTAAGGGAAAAGTGTCCTTACATAACTTGAATTTCTCATCTAACCATCTAGCTCTATGTGTATGACCTATGTAGTCATAAACTATTTTCTCTTCAAACAATTTCATAAAATCCGCTACACATACATCACTTTTCACTAATTCACACCTCTTTAATTCTTTTCCATTTTTACACCGTATATAACCAACTTGTACTTTATAAGAGAAACTAGTGTCTTACCAATTTCATGTGTTCTATCTAGATGTAGGAATCTATGCAAGTTTTGCAAACCACCATATAGAGGGAAAAAAAACCTTTCAAACACATGGTCTTATAATAAATGCACCCATCATCTTGTTTACATAGTACACTTGCAATAAATTCTTTCAGTGACTGAGGAGGTAATTGTAGACCACATTCCTATAATATTTTTTTAGTATGCAAAGTATAACATACATAACAATAGATATCATAATGCACAGAAAACTCAACATGAACCCTACAACAATATGTAGTGCATGCATGATTTATATTAACATAGAATGCTTTTTTCATCTAAAAAAACCTTTGGCTAATTTAATTGAGGAAATATTTGATGAAAAATTTCATAAAATTGCGTTTGAGTCATATCCAAAAAATGTTTCGCATGTGGGTCATGGTTTGTTTTTCCAATTTGTCTTTTGACAACATCTGTTTGGTTTGGTGAAGCCCTTGTGTTATCACACAAAAAGTTTTATATTAATGTTGTTAGTGCATTAGTAATAACTTTATCCTTATGTGGAAGTCTACCTTAGAATGTCCAAAAAGAAGTCTCATTAGAATTCTCAATTTTGTCTTGTCTCACTAAGGCTTTGACTAACGTTGTTCTATTTATCCTTAATGATTTACTTGTTTTGCTTAACATATGAGTTTTTTCCATTTCCTTTCCCATTATGGTTGATATACACCCATCAACTTGTATTAGCATCTATAGTATGTGATTTTGAACCAATGGAATAGTATGCATCAAAGAGATTTCTTAAATTACTTGTTTCACTACTATTTTTAGATGTTCTTAATACCAAAATTTTCATTATCTCTCTAAATTTCATATTTGGCATCTTCCACTTTGGTTTAAATTTTCAAAATAGTAATTCCATATCTTTTGAATAGTTCTCCTACAATTTCTTTCTAACATTTTATCATGCATTAGCATCAAAATATTCTCATCAATGTCAATTAGAAACTTTGGTTTTCTATAAATTATTCTAGATGTTGATGTATGCACATGCTCTATATTTTCATTACTTATGTTGGCCTGATTTTCACCTAGCTAAAGAAATTTGAAATACCACGTAAAAATCAAGAAGAACTTTGTTAAAGATTTCTTAGGGTTTCAAAAAATATTTGTCCATCTCATGAACAAACCCTAGGAAATAGTCATGTCTCATGTCCTGATAAATTGTGCATGAAATGATTTGCAAGTATGATAGGGATATATGAAAAATATTTCTTATACATTTATATTCCTAAGTTCCTTGGCTATTTTTCATATCTTAATGTCTTACCCTTATATTTATTTCAAAGTTGTGATGTTGCAAAGTTTGTTTTTTTGAAACATCACCCTATTTTAATGCTAACTATTTTAGCAGCCATGAGGGTGTGAAACTAGTAATTAGAGGCTTGTCGTAACATCAAAAGTGTTAATAAGAACTATAGGGTCAAGGTTGTGAGGGAGAAATTTAGTGGATTTCACATGATCGTAGTTTAATCTTGGCTTAAGGATGCTCATGCTGCAGTATTATAATTGAAGGAAGCAGTCAATTTAAATGGTTAGATCTCACTATCACAAGATAGAAGGCATTGGACAAATTTAAAGTTGTAAATGAGTGAACAATCATCAAAGCAATTAAAATCACAACATTAGAGGGAGTGAAAGTTAACCCATGGTTAAAGTAGTGAAATGGCAAAGCATTATGATTACACATTCACAAGGGCTAATGATTGAGTTAAAGGTTAAGTTGCAAACTTGTGAGATGGATTTATGACAATTAACACTCAAGGCCATTGCCTAGTTGCATGTAGTTCAATTTGACTTGAAGTTTAAGTGGTGAAGATATGAAAAGTTCAAGATTAACCTTTTCACATGATCACAATTACTTATAATGTTACAGGATAAATCATGGAGAATGTGTAATCAAGGTTAGTATGAACTGGTTCACAACATCATAGGTCAACATAGTCAACTGGGAAATATAGTTGTGATGTGATGAATATGAGGAGTCATAGAATTGCAAGGGTAAACTTGTGGTTAAGGCTAACAACTCTGATAGTGAAAAGAGGGTCAGTTACCTATAGGTCACATGATCACAACATCTAATGTTTAGTAAGAAAAATAGCTCTGATGGCATTTTTGGGACTCAAAATTGAAGCCCTAATTTTGAGTACCATTGAAAAATCAAGTCCTATAAGTGTTTTTTAATGCATGTGTACCCAATTATCCTTTTAAGGTCTAAGAGGTGTGTAATGTTTCTAACACCTTGCATTCAATATGTCTATGTGTACCTTGGAGATAAATTGCCATTTTGATTCATTTGGTGAAGTTTCGTTTTGAGCAATGTCCAAATTGGCATTTTTTCCCAAGTGTCAAACAATTATAGGAGGCCTTGTTTGCATCTAAATATCTCACACCTAGTTATATTTCATGACTCACTTATTTGACAGTGTTTAGTGTCCATACCAAAGAACCTATGTTTTAGATCTAGAGTTATTTTGATATGTTTTGACTAGGTTTTGACTCCCTCAAAGTTGGTTGTTTATTGTTGTCATGCTGATGTAAATTGGTCAAAATTATGGGAGGCCTTGTTTTACTTGTTATAACTTTGACCTTGTTGACTGAAATTAGAAAATTCATTTATTTTTTTCATTCTAGAGGTTAGAGACTTACTATGTTTCAATTTTGAGCTTATGACAAATCTATTTTGATCAATTTTCGATCGTGATTCCAAAAGCAATTTTTGATGTTTTACTAGTGTTATAAAGTGTAGATTGGTTGGTACCCTTATTCGTGAAATCATATCTCTAAATTTGTGATAGGTAAGATTGAATGGATTGTATCACTATATTCTACTCTAAAAATTCCTTAAGTGTGCCAATTTTCAAATCTTGATCAATTTGTTTGCATAGTTTCCCAGGTCCTTTCCATTTGCAAAAAATATTTTTCTACTTGTGTTTCCACTCTGCAAATTTTGAGTAGCCCACATTGACCATTCACCAAATGTGTCTCATTATTCTTCATGAGCCCTAATCATAGATTTATATTGTCCTCATGATAGTGAAACCTGTCCCGAGGTTTTGTTCCCCAAAGTGTCTATTTTCCTTATTTTCAAGGCCAAATTCAAACATGTTTTATGGTTTTCTGACATGTTTGCTTCCAGGTAGTTCTAAGAGGGCAACTTTGATAGTTAATATCTTTTGACTGAGAATTCATCATGAGATGAGATTTGACAGGGTAAGAGTATGTGGAACAAAGAATCAATTGGTTTTATTTTAGAGCCTAGTCAAGTGTTTGGGTCAGTTTTTAAGGCTAGTCAAAGGACCTCTTGGCATGAAATTAGAAATTTGTAGAAAAAGAGTTAAAATGAGTTTTAAAGTGTTCAGTGGTCAAACTTGATTCCAATCAGTGTGATGGGTTAAATAAGCTAGTTTGAATTGTTAGATGTTTTAGTTCAATTTTTTTTTAGCCGGACCCACTCTGGGGCCTGACTGCTTTCATCAAAACTTATAAATGAGGGTTAAAGGCATAGTTCAAGAGAATCAAGTGCCTAGATATTAAAATATGCCATCTCAAGTGATTGGAATACATAAGATGTTCTATGAAAATGATTTGGTTGTAGATTTTAAATGATTGATGTGGTGTATATGCCCATCTTGTGATAATTACTTTTAAAGTTGGGTTTCATTCCTATAATATCCCCACATAAGTCCACCCATTAAAAGCCACAACATGGTAGAAGATTTTCCATATCAAAAGCTGAGATTGCACTGAATGAAATGGGATATCTAGGAAAAAAAATTTGAAAGAAAGAAATGCCTAGGGTGGCCTTCAACTTGTGGGAATAGTACAGGTCTACCCTAAATGCTGAGAGCTTCAAACATGCGAGATATATATTTGGGATGCATCATAGTGAGAGAAGGGTGCTTGATTAAAGTGAAAGGAAAGCAACAACTCCCACACAAAATAAGGCATGAATTAATGGTTTTGACCTTCTTGCTTTGCAAAAGATTACCACTACACATTTTACTTCCAAAAGATTAGTGGAATTCAATAACTTAATCCACATGGAATGTGCCAAGAGATAGAGCCCTTTGTCTTTTTTCTTTTTTCTATTATAAGAGCTAACCATATAACTTTAGACATTGCCTTTGAAGACATTGTAATTATTTGTAGCAAAGACATCTTCAAGCTTGCTCCTCTATTGTTTTTTTCTAGAAAAATAGGTCTTGTTATATCATGACATCCACAGCCTTCCATGTACAATCATCAACATAATAAAAATGTACTTCAGTAGTAGCTACTTTCCATTGACATTATGCACCTCATGGTGTTACCTACCTAGGAGCAAAAATGTTGACCATGATCTCACACCTATGCACTTGAAAAATTGTTTGATCCAATGGAAAAATGTCAAAGCATAATGTCATATCCTCCTATGATAGATCATGAAATGGGGAAGGGGATGTTCCTTTTGGTCCATGGTCAAAATTCTTTGCTTTGGTAATTGTAGGCTAATATGCTCGGGACCCCTCTTGTTCCTTGTTGCAGCAACATACTTCAAGTTTTACAAGGCAATAGTTTCATAAAATTAAAAAAAAAGACATCTTTTGGAGCTATTAATGGTTTTTTCATGTATCATAGGTTATAAATCTATTCAAAAAAATGGAGAAGAAGAAATGACCAAGATGCAAGCTTAACTTTCCTTGTGTGGTTGTGCAAACTCTAATTGAGAAAGCATAGGACACAATTACCCATTGCGGTTGCTCTTCTCCTCTTGGAAATTTCCCATTGGAAATTTGCAGGGATGAGCAGTGGCAAAAACAATGAAAAAAAATTATCCCATATGCATGCCATGGTGAAACATTTAGTTGTTTAAATGATATTCCACTCCAATAGTTAGTTCTCTTCAACACACGACCTTTTGAAGGCAACAGTTGGTATGGAGGGGCCTGTCATGGCCATGTGGAAGCATAGTCAACTATTTTGACTTGATAGTAAAGGTTCACAAGAAAAGATGCCATATTCTAGTGGTCACCATGTCACCACCAAAAAATGGAGGATTTCACCAATGGATACATGGCAATCTCCTAGAAAATGTAAAAACCAACAAAAGTGGTGGGACCTGACAGTGATCAAGATGACCAATCATGTTTTGACATGTGGAATTGTTAGAGTGGTCAAGGGAGGTATAAGGAGATGCATTAAAATAATATTATTTTTATTTCTAGTTTGGTTCAATTTCCAAATTTGAAAATTTGGTTTTAAATGATAATTTTCTATAGTTTAGACTATAGAGATATTTAAAATTTTCAATTCTATTCATTTAAACTATTTATTTTATAGTCCTAGGACAATTTTTCAAATGGCTGCCAAAGGGGCGATGTTGAACCAAAATATGGACTCCAATATACTATTGGAATCGACATGAGATGAACTTTTTGATTCTGGAGTTTCTTTTTGCATAGGTGGTCAATGGTGCATGCTATAAGGGGTATTGTATTTTTAGCGGGATGCTCATTTATAGGCAATGATTTCATTAGTGTAGTTACAAAAATTTAGTTATGATACACTTGATATGCTTGGTTGGCTCAGTTTTTTCAAAATTTGATACATAACGATGTATTTTGCATCTAGTATTTCACAATTTACATGCTTTTTGATGGAACTTTTAATATGTTTTTGTGTCATGCCGTAAATTTTTTAACCAAAAATTTTAACGTGAGAACACAACCAATTTTTTTTTTGAATACATTAACGTTTCCCTGACAAGATGAATGGTTTCGTGTGCATTGTGAAGGGGGATTATACTCCTATCAGGTGGCAGTTATAATAGAATTTTACTTTGCATAATTAAAAGTGTGAGTTGCATTTTAAGTTTAGAGTTTACAATGAAGCGTCAGTCATAACCTAACTAGAGTTGTCGATAAGATTAAAGGATACACTATCCGTATTTAAACTTGGAATTGTTAGGTTCATTAATAGATCAAAAGGCTCTACTCGGAAAATGAAGTTATGAGCCCATTATTCTTCCACACTTAACCAGGACACTCTGATGGCAAATGTGATGAGTCTTATGTGAGAGTGGCGGTGATGGCATAGAAGATTGTAACAAGAGGATGAATTATTACTCAGTGTGTCTTCATCAATATTCAGGTTACCATTATTATTATATGTTCTATTATGAGTTTACTAGTATCATAGTTATGCCTTACAAGTGCCTGTACTCTCTTAGTTTGCATCTTTTCATGAACAGGCTAACATTATTATTTTCAGTTATTAAATCAAACTATGAAGCTTGGAGTTATGACAATCATTATCTTGATCAGAGCATTGCTCAATCTCGTATCTCCTTATATTGACATCAAAACATCGTTAATTCATATTTAAAATTAAGTCCCCAACTTTTTTATCTTATCTATAATACACTCGACCTAAATAACCATTAAATAATATAATATATCCAAATATTACACTATAATCTACATAACATATATTGGAAGATTATAATATAATATATCTAGATATATCTATATAATATAGTATATAACTCTAACTACCCGTTACATCCCTACATACCTTTAATCACCTTTATTTTAGAATCAAATTTCTTTAATTCAATAACATGCTAATATGACCATTTGATTGGTTAAATAACTATAGCCCATTTATATATCAATGTTTACTACAAACTTTACCTTGTAAATTTATGTGCCACATTTAAATCGACATAATATTAAACTAAACTCCAAACCCACCAAATTACTTTTAAAACTAAAACCACTTTATTAGTCCTAATTTGTTGTCACTTCCTATTCTATATCTAAGCTAGGGGCTAGACTTACATCATGAGCTATAGGATGTCATATCATCCAAGGCTATGTAACTTAAGTCAATTCCTTGTCCAAGCGCATGTTTTGGAATCCAATTAATTTGTTTGGGTATTATTTTGCTTGAAACAAAATACAATTAAAGTGCCAACCACTCCCTCCTTACTACCTTGCCACATGGGCGCCTAGGTAGGCTTAATGGTAGGTGGGAGGGGAAACTAAGAGAGGATGTGCATTTCCCAAAGATGTCCTCTCCACATAAAATCTCTTCCCTTAAAACATGGTGCTGCCTGAGGAAGCAAGGGCAATCATGACAAGGTCAAGACACATAAAAGCTTCCAAGTACTTTTTCCTTCCCACTAAAAGATGAGGCCTAAAATCAGAATACCCTCTGCACTTGTTATATCACGTTGCCTTTTGGTTTATACCCACTTTATGTTATTTACAAGATTTGTTTATTTCAACTTGCAACTTCTCATATCTATTGTATTTTAAAAGTAAGGTTTGTTTATTGTTTTCGATGAAAAAGGTAGCACTTTGGAATTCAAAGCTAGCCCAAAAGTCAAGTAACATTTATGTGTTGCATTAGTAGGTATATATCTTTTTTTTTAATATTTTGTTTTTCCATAGGTAGTGATTAGACATTTTAGTTTTATAGTTATTGTTTATTCTCAAATTCTTTCTAGCTATGGATGTCTTATTCCTCTAGGGATCTAGGTAGACTCTTAGCCAATAAAATATTACTTTGTAATAGAAGAAGTGAATTTAGTTACCTTTCCATATAAATTCTAGAGAGATAAATGGGCACCTTCAGCTAGTTAATTTTTTTTTTGTTCCTTACACTTATATGTATTATTCTGATTTTCTTCTCCCTTAATAGAGGTCATCCTTCATGAGTTGTTATAATAACATACTAGGAATTATTAAGTTTGTTCTTACTAATTAAATTAATAAGTCTATTAGATCATTTGTACAAAGGATTTCATTTAAATCAACATATAGAAAAACATGCTGGTGAATTCAATTTTGAAAAAAAAATAGAACTCAGGAAGTGTGGAGCTAACTTTTAATACATCAAATGTTTTCATTTCCTTTGATATCACTTAATACTAAGATGTAAACTATCTACCATTCCTTCTATCAATTGCATACCTTACTTCATTAGCAATTTCAATACTAACATCAAACTTTTAATCATTCCTTATGCAATAGAGAAATAAGATAACAAGGTGGCAAAGTTCAGTTTCAATCCTATTGTTATCTCAAGATACTCAAATTCTCCTTCCTGCATATTCCTATTCATTATAAATGGAACAAAATCTAAGCAGCATACCCTCTCTAATATGATCCTTGAAAATTTCTTTCAATACAATATCAAGCATGAATTTTTATCAAATTGAGCACAATAGAAAGATCATATATAATACTGTTACATCAACTTCTCTTCTTCAGAACATATGAAATAGAAGCAACACCACACTCTACAATACAATTTCTTTCACATAACCAAGGAGGATTTCTCTCCCCTTAACACAATAATAATACATCTACTCCTAAGCAAGAAATGGACTCCATAACATTAGGTTTCCAAAACTCTCCAAAGAATACCTGCACAAAGAGAAACAACTAGGGAACCATGGAGGCTCACCTCCCAACCTAGGCCTCAAAGAGACCACCCCCATGCTAGGGGAAACAAGGCTCAATAGGGATACATTCAAACATCATCATAATAACAAGAATCCAACATGAAAATCACAGTTTAACAACACATTTACAATTCCCAACCAAGGCTTGCACAATGATTCACAAATGGAATCATAAACATTGGGTGAAGGTGGAAACACAAGGAGGTTTACCATTTCATATCATATCTACCATAAAAATCATGCCCTTTCGGGGCTAAATCAACAAAATACTAGGCCCTTTCGAGGCTTCATAATATCATGCCCTTTCAGGGCTTCATAAACATCTTCCACCACACACACTACCAACACAACATCCTCCACCACACACAACCAACAGCTTTAGCTTCCTACAAACCCATACTTCAGTTACTTCCTTCCTCACCATTTCTCCTTTTCTTTTTTTTTTCCCAAGGCAAAATATGAATATGACAATGGCATACAATGGAGCCCATACTCCAAGGTCCTCAACTATGCAATCCAACTGCTGCCCATTCACCCTGGACTCCTCTTCCCTTCCCACAAGGGTGAGTGCAAGTCCCACACCCATAAAAATGCTCAAGCACAAAGAAGAAAACAAAACCAAGTAGAAATAAAACAAGAAATTTTCAAGAGTACATCACATTATCACAACACAAGAATTCCAAGAACAATCCTACCAAAGGCACTCTTACTATTTCCAATGAAGAAGCATGGCATGAAGCACTAACCTGCTTACAAGCTATGGCAATGGAATGAAGACCTCATCCTGCTTGGCTTCCAAGTTTTCCCTTTCCTGGCTGTCTCTAAAATTAGAGAGTGGGTGAATGAATCCCCAAGATTGGCACAACTTCCCTATAAAGACCTTCACTTTCATCCTCACCTACCTCTTTTACTTTTGTGTTTTTCCACCAATGAGGACTTAACCAAGTGGTGTCATGAGGAAAGAAGTTAGATTACAATATGATTTTCGAATTGGCTTGGAAATGACTCTTTTTGAGGGTCCCCTAGGTCCCCTAGACTCACTTATTATAATATTTAACCCCCCAACCCACACTATTACCATGTGGGTGACTTGTTTTCACAAAATTAGCACTTAAGAATCACTTAGGCTCTCTAAAAATTCCTATCACTTGTAACTTGCATTATGTCAAAAAGGTGATTCTTCCTAACACTCTCCAAGGTGGTTTAATTGATTTTTGAAATGAGGATTAGGCTTAGGTTAAGTGACTTCATGCCAAAGAATCCTATTTGACATGTCATTTACACATAGGCAATACAAGTGTCAAATGACACACACATGCACATAAAAACACTTCACACATTATGATGACATGTCACTAATCAACCATGCTCTCTGATTACAACACTCATACACAGTCACAATACGAAATAAACACAATACAATGAGGTTTTGAATCTTCCAAAGATTCACCTTGGCTTAACCGTGTTCACATAAGATTGAACCTTGTTTCCCCCATTAATCACCATGGTTCCACTTTCCTGCACACTCAACTTAAACATTAGTAACCCAATAAGATAATATAGGATCCATATGAACACATACAACATAAATCCAATATCTCATACTACTCATTAACGTATACAAGTAAGTATCATCAAATCATTTATGTTATAAGTACTATCAATAAAACATTGCAATAGCATATTCCATTTACATTTCATTTAAGTGCATATTCAAAACATTACATTATCATTCTCATAAAATATTTAAAACATTGAAATATTGAATATGTGTATCAATAGTAATCTCTCTTAGTATAAATCGTTTTCAATTAGAGTATCATCACAACTCTTTCTCACATAACAATGAAACTCTAAGTCATCTTTAGTTAATCGTAAAAACAATATAAAATGGATATGTGCAGACTAGTTAACTAGTAACTTTGATTAAGTTAAACATAAAGGTCAAACATAGTGATGTATCTAGAAATATCCCCTTATTACATTATGAGGGGTTTGTGTGATTTTCCAGGTTTAACTCCACAGACTGTTAGAATGTTTCAGTAATTATGTCATTCTAATTTAGAACCAAGTTTCAAACATATCCATGTATTTGATTATCATTATAACCTATACTCATAGTTGTTCTTAGTAGGTTGAATGTTATTTTATCTGTCCTAACTGCCTCGTAGATCATCCATAATGTCTCATGGTCAGATTCTTGTCTTGAACATTTTAAATCTCATTTCCATGTGGTCTTATCTTATCGACCTAATGTTACTGGAGAGAGTATCAAAATCTACATTAGTCTCCTAAAATCATAACTCACATTGTTATTTCATCAGGATCTAGAATAGGGTACTAGTGTGGGCCTTACATTTTGTCTTTTGAAAATCAGTTATGTTTTTCCATCAAGTGTTGAAGATATTTTATGCTTTTGGAAGGAAAAATGAGTGAGGATTTTATTTATTAATTGTTGGGAGAGATCAAAGATTTTTTTTAAGGATTTGATTTATTAATTGTTGGGAGAGATCAAAGATTTTTTTTAACTTCTTGAGGAATAATTCCAAGTGGAAACATGGCAGTTACAGAAAAAATCTAGGAATTCATCCTCTTCTATATCATTCTCTTTCTTTCTAATTTGTAAGGTTGTTGACAGTTTTCTCTATGAAACTAGTAGGGTTCAAGTTGTTACTGTGAGATGAGGTTGTTGTTGGTTTTACTTCCTTTCTATTGAGTAGAGCTCTAGCTGCAAAGGCCACACATCTGTTCTTGTGCAAGTTTTTTTTTCATTTCATGTATTGTTTCTCTGAGATAATAAAAATTGATGATAGATCATGTGACATATCTTGAGTTTCATTTAGTGTTACCAATTAATGTATTTAATCTTTCAAAGGATAAATACAAAAGAGGATTTACAATGAATTATCTGTGCTCTCTTATTTTGTCTCCTAATTATTCATATGTATTAACTTTGTAATTGAATGAATACGGTTCTTTCAATTTAAGAAAGCTTGGATGAGTTGTATGTCAGATATGTTGTTGCTTTTAATTCAAGGATTTAAGTAAATGATTCAATGGTTTGATAGGGTTTCTAGGTGTATGGAGGGGATGCTAGTAAGAATGGAATTTGGGCATTATAGTTGATAAACTTAATTGTAAGGTAGTCAAGTTAGGTCATCCTACTAGTAATAACTCTATGTTGCAATGGATAAGGCACCAAATACTAAATCAGATGCAAGTTAAGATGAAGCTCATTGTACAAATCTTTTTAATCAAAATTAGTTCAATTCTATTTGCTTTGTATTGGGATGAAAGGAATTAACCCTCACTTAGCTTATGGGTTCATAGGTTATGATTTGTAGCTATTTAATTCCTTTGTTATTGAATAAGAAGCAGAAGATATAATGGTTGCATCTATTGTTAATAGGTTCAAATTTCATGTTTTGCACTTGTACAATATATCAAAACCTCAAGGTTAATCTACCTAGGTTTCATAGAGCCTGAAGTGAAGAAGGCGTTATGCCTTATAGTTGGCCCAAGATTAGTAGTTAATTGCATCCATCATAAGAATTCGCTAGCCTTAGATGTATTGGTCTAGTTTCTTGGTTATTTTTAAATCTATTAAATTAGGAGCCAATAGGCACAAAACGAAAGCCATGCAGTTAAAGTTTGACTCATTGTGTAGCTTTGCAACAATGAAGGGTAGGTTAATGTTTATTTTTCTGAGGAGTTGTCCTATCAGTAAAATAAGTTAAGTTGTATTTGATATCACTCCATTGAAAGCAATTGAAATGGCAGTTAGCTTTCACTTGCAATGGAGAGAGAGAGATAACCATGGAAGTTAAGGCCTATACAATCATAAGATTACAAATATTTATTGCTAAACTATGATTAGAGTTGTGACGCGGTGAAATGCTTTGATCACATCTTTGTGGGGTTAGAATTGCAGTTAATAAGTAAGGTTCCAAGCTTGTGAACAAAAGAAAATTTGATAGTTAAATGTGAGCATCACATCTTTGCATGACTTCATTTTCTATTAGTGCTCTAAGTTGTGAAGGAGTGACAAGGTATAGAAAGAAGTGATCATAGCATCATGAGCCTAAACAAGTAACAAGGAGATAAGGTTGTGAAGCCACAAAAAATTGATGATAAGCCTTTTTGCATGGTTGTATTTAGAGAAAAAGAGAAAGTTTAAACTGTGGAAAGGATGTGAAGCAGTCAGTGAGATGGTCATTGCACCATTGTCTGGCTTAAGATTGTTATGTATCTAGAAGTAGCAAAGTAGTGACAAAGATGAATCACATCATCTCAGGCGTAACATAATAGTTTGGTTTCAAGGCCAAGAGGTTGTGAGAGGGTGACAAGGTGATAAGTCTAACATATCTAATGGTGATACAAGGATCTCATTGGGAATTTAGCTAGAGATTTAACTGATGTCATAGACAATACTAGTTTATTTACTTAGACTATGGAGTTGGATTGGGAGCAAAACAAGGCACAAGTTGACATCAAATAGAGGGATGAGTTCATGCTCAAAGTTACACAACCTTGATGAGGATCTGATTTTTAGGATGAACAAAACAAAATTTGATAAAATCATATTCATTGAACAACCATCAAGAAATAAATGAGTGTTTTGAAAGTAGTTGCAAATATTAAGGTTATGTTGGCAGGAAGTAGTTAGAGATTTATAGGATTAAGGGAAGTAGAAGAAAAATATAAGTGAGTTCAAGACTCCTTCAATAAGTGCCTCCTACAATCTTTTCAACTACTTTCCCAGTTTTATCCAAATGTAGAGAATGTTTTAATAGTAACATATAGAAATATCTCTATATTTGTAGAATTTTAACATGTGTCCTACCATCTAATGCTTGTTGAAATCCTTCTCTTTATAAGGATTTTTAGGATGTCGAGGAAAGTGGTTCCAATGTTTTGGTTAAAATTTCTTTCACTATTGTGATACCATATGGATGGTTCGAATTTGAAAAGTTTTTCCATTGTTGTGATGCCATTCTTGAGCATTTTTCTCTGTATAAACAACAATGTAATTTCTTATAAGTATTTAGATAATACAAACATCCATTGTATTTTCTCTGAGTCTTTGTATACATTTGATGTATTGGTTTCAAGGAAATTAATATAAAGCTTTATTGAAAGTTTCAATCTGAAATTTGTCTCCTCTTTATGGGTTTGTAATATTCTGTGAAATATACAAGGTGTATACTGTCCAGTTGTAGCTTGGATTTGAAGTCATATGCCATTATGTATTTTGTTGTTGGCTCAAGGACTTGAGTAAATTGGTTGATATGCATTGAAATAATTGCAAGGATTGTGGGAGGATCTGATAAATATGAGTTTCATTATGAAGATAGATGTATATTTACAAGGTGAATCAATAGATCAAATATGTGGGTATATGAGTATATCTTCAGTATCCATGTGTATGTTGTAATGTCCCTTAGTTTCCCAATCCAAAGAAATTTTGAAAATTACCAATTTCTTATTTCTTATTTCAATTAAACCTAATCAATATATTATATGAAGATGCCAATTGTTATTTCTTAAATATGTATATAGATTTTGATATGAAAGGTGGAAATATCTAATGTTTAATGATTATAGGTGCTATGGTATGATTTAATATAGTAATTAGACTATGATGCATGAAAATGAAGAATATGTATATAATATTTAACAAAGACAACCAAGTTTTTCTTTCTACGATATATGATATATTTGATTTGTAAATTTCTTCTTATTACATGTCACAACTTTGAATGGAGGCAATTTGCATCAAGAAACAATGCTATATAAATCAAGATCTATTATCTTATTGAAATGTCAAGATTTTGATCCTCTTGTCTTTTGTTTTCTATGTTAATCCAATATTTTCTCCTACCCAATGGCCCTTATTTCATATTTCTTCTATTTCATTTCTCATCCTTCTGATGTATATGGATATGACTACTTGCCACTCATTACAACCAACTAGACACTTCTCTATGGAGCAGATCTCCAATGTGGATAGATGTCTGATAAGATTTCCTATTTGTTATTGATATCTCTCTCTACCCCCCTTTACATTCTCTTCATCTTTTTATTTATGTCTTTTATTCTAAGAATCGTGCCTCCTAAGATAAAGAGACATGTTTTGTAATTTTATAATGTTTTTATTTAATAACATATTTAATAAATAATTTTTTTATTTAACTTAAGTCTTCGATTGTATAAACATAACTTTATGTCTTGATGATCTTTTATTTCATGTTCGATGGTGCTTATGACTTAGCAAACTTGACATGGTTATGTAGGTAGACCATCTACATTTCTAAGACACCCGATAGTATTTTATTATAAAACTTTAATGGACTCAATAACTCTCTATAATCATTGTCTATACTTCTCAGGTAGTCTAAAATCATTGCTTGCTTGATATTATATAGTCATTTTATTACAATATCTCCAAGTACGTTGTTGTTTAATATTGTTTTATAATGCTCATCATATTTTGTCTACGATACATATCTGATCTATGATGCATATCATTTTAAAATCTAAATCTTGACTCACATCATTACTAGCTGACTTCATCTCCCACAATCCTCAAGGGCTCCTCTAAATATCTGGCATGCCTCTTACCCTTCCATCTTATCGCTACATATGGCATTCAAACATCCAATCTTTGAAACATATCAATTTCATCGTGCCACTTTCATTGTGTAATATCTCATCCTATCAAAGTCCTCTATATCATGACATGATATTGGCAGATATCACTACAACTATATTGATATGAAATTATCTTTTTAATTGATCTGATTTCATTTGTATATTATGTTTTAATATTACATTATAATTAAATTATATTCATATTATAATCAAATAATTGATATGTAGTATTACATCAATAATTAATTAATTATTATATATATTATTTTATTTTATTTATTTACTATTTATTTATTCTATTTTATTTTTTATTATTAGATTTTAATTTAGAATGTGGGGATATCATAGTCCATCCCACCCAAAATTGTTTGTCCTCAAGCAATCCAAATTCTCATTGTTTTCAATCCCATGACATTGAAACAAAAATTTCCATCTTGAAGTTAGAACAACAATATAAATTGAAAAATCATAATATTTCATTGAAAATGTCAAGAATAAATAAACAACTTATCTTAGTATTCCCACTCTTCTTGTTATGCATTTCCTTGTATCACTCCTCTTTTAGTGTGCTTTTATTTCTTTCTTTTGCCCTTAAGGAAGATATTATCTTTCCTTTAGGCCTAAATGTGTATCCCTTTAGGATTACCCCCCTTTATAATACTTAGGTGATATTTTATCTCATCCCAAGATCTCTATAATAATTTCTTTGTAGTGGGGTTCCCTAGCAGTTCTTCCATAATCATAGTGTACTAGGGTGCCCTGCTAGCAATTCTCCCTTTACTATCACTATGATAGGATGCCCTCAGTGGTTCTCCCTCAACTAATTTTGCAATAGGGTGCTCTAGTAGTCCTCCCTTAATTACAGAGCAATAGGGTGCCCTTTACCACATTTCTCCCTAACATTCCGCTGCAATAGGGCACCCTAGCTATTCTCCCTTAATTTCCCTCTTAAGAAGGTGCTAACAATAGGGTGTCATGAGTAGTTCTCCCTTAATTTCTAATCTTTCCTTTTATTCAAATTAAATATTAAATTTCTATTAATAATCATAAAAATATGTACATATATGTATTGTTTGATATTTACATTTCTAAATTAGAGTATAACCAAAGTTGAACTTCCTCAAAGCTTCAATGATTCTCTATTCCCATATCCCCTCTTGATCACTATTCAAACTCTTGTTCTAAAGCCTCTTCATTATTTATTTCATGTGTTGCTTCTATTTTATGAAGTTGACTTTTCTTGTCACACTTATGTCTAGGTTCCCAAGGGCCTCTACATCTAAAACATATGCCTTTCTTCAATGTGTTCTCTTTTTGTTTTTGGGCTTCCTTACTCAGGCATTGGTGTCCTCTGCTTTATTTTTATTCATAGAAATAGCATTCTTTATCTCTCTAGTCTTTGCATGAGTCTTCATTTCTATGCTCTACCTTTGTTGAGAAATTCTTAGATCTTTCTTTTGATGAATTAGATTCCACTTTTCTATCCTTTTGAATGGCTTCTTCCACTATTTGAGGTTCTAATGGGTTAACTATATTTTTGATAGAATCCTTTAGGCCTTCAATAAATAGGTATGTAAGCCTCTTTTGGGATAAATCTTGGACCGTGACTGCAAGTTTTTGGAACTTGTTAGAGAATTCTTCCACCATTCCATATTTCTTTAAATGGGTCAGTTCTTTGAAGTACCATTTAGGTTCAACTTGGTTGAACTATTTGATCAATTTTTGGGAGAATTCCTGATATGAATTTATGTTTTGATGTCCTAAGGAGATAAGCCCATTGTGCCACCATTCATGTGTCATACCTTCTAAGTGGAGTATAGAAAATTGGAGTGCGTCTTCCTCTATAATTGGGCTAATATTAAAATATGTGTTTAATTTTTTGGAGACATGAATTGGATGTTATTTTTCTTGATCCCTCAAAATTTGGAAGCATTATCTTGTTCACCTTATTTTTAAGCTCTTTTTTTGGTCATCCTCTAGTTATTTTAGGGCCCTCATGCTTTTGTACCTCATAGAATTCTTCAAATGTTATGAGATCCCTAATTCTAGCTTCAAGGTTTGCATAGGCTCTTACATTCTCTACTGTGCTATTGATAGGCTGGTTTATTCCCTCCTTTTCCCTTTGAGTTTCTTCTCTAGGTAAGAAGGGAGGTTTTAGAATTCTAGATGATGATGATTCAATAATATCTGGTTCATTTAAATTCATATCTTTCTCATGGGAAGAGTTATTTCTTAGGTTATTAATGGAGTTCTGCTTGTTCTGTAATGCTTGCAGGAGGGCTTGATTTGAGTTCTCCATTTGATTCAATATAGTTTGGTTGGTCTGGTTGGTTTTCTCCATATATGTTCTCACTTCATTTGTTAAGTCATTCATTGTAGTTCTATTTTTCCTTCTTTTGTAAGCTTCCATAAGCCTTCACTTACATGATGGAAGGATTATGCTCTGATACCACTATAATGTCCCTTAGTTGCCCATTCCAAAGAAATTATGACAATTACCAATTTCTAATTTCTTATTTCAATTAAAATCAATCAATAGATCATATGAAGATGCCAATTTTCATTTCTTAAATATGTGTATAGATTTTGATATGAAAGGTGGAAATATCTTATGTTTAATGATTATAGGTGCTATGGTATGATTTAATATAGTAATTAGACTATGATGTCTAAAAATGAAGAATATGTATATAATATTTAACAAAGATGGCCAAGCTTGTCTTTCTATGATATATGATATATTTTATTTGTAAATTTCTTCTTATTACATGTCACAACTTAGGACGGAGGCAATTTACATCAAGAAATAATGTTATATAAATCAAGATGTGCTATCTTTTTTAAATGTCAAGATTCTAATCCTATTGCCTTTTGTTTGCTATGTTAATCCAATCTTTGGTCCTACCTGATGGTCCTTATTTCATATTTCTTCTATTTCGTTTCTCATCCTTCTGATGTATACAGATATGACTACTTTCCATTCATTACAGCCAACTAGACACTTATCTATGGAGTAGATCTCTAAGATGGATAGATGTCTGATAAGATTTCCTATTCATTATTGATATCTCTCTCTTCTCCCCTTTACATTCTCTTCATCTTTTTATTTATATGTCTTTTATTCTAAGAATCATGTCTCCTAAGATAAAGATACATTTCTTGTACTATATTATGATTTTATTTAATCCCTCATTTAATAAATACTTTAAAAAAAATATTTAACTTAAGTCTTCAATTGTATAAACATAAATTTATGTCTGAATGGTCTTTTATTTCATGTTTGATGGTGCTTATGACTTGGAAAACATGATGTGGTTATGCAGGCAAACCATTTCTAAGACAACTGATAGTATTTTACTGTAAAACTTTAATGGACTCAACGAAGCTCTATAATCCTTGTCTATACTTCTTGGGCAGTCTGTAATCATCACTTGATTGATATTATATAGTCATTTTATTACATTATCTCCACGTATGCTACTGCTTAATATTGATTTATAATGCTCATCATATTTTGTCTGTGATACATATCTTGTCTATGATACATATCATTTTAAAATTTAAATCTTGACTCACATTGTTGCTAGCTGACTCCATCTCCCACAATCCTCAGGGGGTCCTTTGAATATTTGGCATGCCTCTTACCCTTCCATCTCATCACTGCATATTGTGTTCAAACATCCAATCTTTCAAACATATCAATTTCATCATGGAACTTTCATTGTGTAATGTCTCATCCTATCAAAGTCCTTTGTATCATGACATGATAGTGGCATATATTGCTACAACTATATGAATATGAAATTATCTTTTTAATTGATCTAATTTCATTTGTATATTATGATTTAATATTACATTATAATTAAATTATATTCATCTTATAATCAAATAATTGATATGTAATTTTACGTTAGTAATTAATTAAATATTATTATTATTTTAATTATTATATATATTATTTTTTATTTTATTAAATTTATTTACTATTTATTTATTGTATTTTATTCTTTATTATTAGATTTTAATTTAGGTGTGGATATCACATATGTTTTGACTCATTAAATTCCTAATGGATAAGGGATTGATCAACTTGGAGATTGCATGTTTTGGTTGTTCATACCTTGGTTTTATTGATAATCAACACCATTAATAAAATTCTTTTCCCTTTTATGTTGAAGAGCTGGAAAGAGTTGCCCTTGCGTAGCTTATCTAGTTCATAAGTCATGTTACTAGCTATTCCATGTCTATTTTGTTTTCATATAAGCATAGAATATTTAGGGGTTTTCATCTACTTTATAAGATTCAGTTATAATAGCGTTACCATAAAAATAATAACATGAATAAAATACACAATAAAATTTACAAAAATAAATAAATTTTCTTGATTATTTTATGCTCAATCACAAGATACTAACATAAAATAAGATGTTAGTAGATGAAAAAAAAAAAAATTAGCATTTCCAAGCACAAAATAACCTTACAGTTGGATACCTGGTATAGAAATACATGTGAAACAATAGTATAATTTGGTGGACCACAAGGAAATGACATAATAACCATTGACATGCTATTTTATTTACAATTATCAATAACTCAATCCGATTTTGTAAAACCCGATTGGGTTATGTATTACTACTACACAAAGGTAGATTGAAGAAGGGAGGAAGTGATGTAGATAATGAGAAAGAGAGAGAGGATGGGATGGAGAGAAGGATTAGAGGATACACACACACACACACACACACACACACACACACACACACACACACACACACACACACACACACACACACACACACACACACACATAGATACACACACACACACACACATATATATATATATATAGAGAGAGTAGGTAAATTATAGAGAGAGAGAGAGAGAGAGAGAGAGAGAGAGAGAGAGAGAGTTAAAATACATCCTTTGACCCAAAATAAATAAGAGAAAATGATAGATTTAAATGATATAGCTGAAAACTAGGCATTTTATTATATTCTATTTATATTCTTTTGATGTTTATTTTTATGATGGTTTTCTTTGTGGGTTGTTTAGTTGGCAAAGTTAGGATGTGCACTAGATGCATTTTAAAGATTTCTTTTATTTGACTGCATTTATGATGAACTTTATGATTTAAATTAAGATTTATGAACTTTATGTTATTGAGAATTTATGGGAACTTGGGTTTGGAGAACCAATGTTATTTCTGGGTTTCTTGTTAAGCAATTGAATTTGATCAATATTAATTTTTTAGTATGAGACACAATTATGGTTTGTGAGTTTTGGGAAGGTAGTCTATGTGTATGTCTATGAGAGTGGCTTTGAATGGGGGCTAGGGCCCTAAGGGCCTACTAGGGTAACTCATTTTAAGTTGTGTAATTATGGTAACTCATTTTAAGTTTTGTAATAAGTGATAACATAGAAATTAAAATATTTAGAAGACACTAAAGATAGGTTAGAGATTTTTCCTTGCCTATGCCTTAAGGACTTGAATAGGTTAAGGATAGGAATGTGATGATACCTAGTGAGAGGTATGACTAGTTTGCCTCATCTTCATGAGAAGGTATTCTAGTTCTACATGTGTAACATTGGGGGTTTAGGTTCCAAAGTGACTAGTTCAGGGTAACACAACACTTGAGGGTTTGAGGTCTAGTGAGAGACTAGTCCATGGTAACTCAAGTAGTTTGACCATGTGATGACACTCCATAGTATGTAGCCTAAGTCTCATTCATGGTTATTTTATTTTATATTTACCTCTCGTGGTGTACTTGGGTATGTGCAGGATCATGGTGTACCAAACTATGGCCTTAAGTGGCAGTGAAAAACTAGCAAATCAGGGTTATGTCAACTTGACAAATAATTTTAAAGTGGTTTTGCACTTTATATCAAAAAGTTGTAAGAAAATAATCTATAGGAAATTGAATCTAGTTTCTAAACTACAAGGCCTTATCTAGAGAAAAAATTATTTGATTGGTCAAAAGTTTGTATTTTAATGCGATTCTACAAAAATTTCAGGGTGAAAATAAAAAGTAGGTGTATGTCTGACCACCTTAATCATAATCAAATGATAATATTTTTAAATATAAAAAGTAGACTCATGCCTGGATGTGACACATATTTTTGGGAATTTTTATTCCAAATAATTAATTAATTATGAATTTTCTACTATACTATTTTAAGAATTAAAAAACTCCCGTGTCTGACAACCTTAACTAGTTCAAAAAAAATCAAAATTAATTAATTTTTTTTTTCTTATACTAGTCGAAGCATAGAATGTGACACATCTTTTGGATTTCACAAATCTTATATGGTTTGAAAGTTATAGCTATTTTTCAACTAGTATGTCAATCAGCACTTTGTAGCTAACTCCATTAGAAAATAAGTAATAATTACTTACTCAACTCATAATTTTACAAACCTTACATTTATGAAAAGCTAAGAACATTATTAAGAAACCCTTTTCATTACATCAAATTTTGGTTTAAAAAAATTCGTCAGCTACATGCTTGAAGTAAAAAACACATAAAAAAAATGCCAAAAACACATTTTCGAGATGTTTTAAAGATGACCATATAAGGTTGGTATTGAAAGATATAGTAGGAATTATAAAGGTATTAATTGTTTTCATTTAGTATCAGGATGGGTGGGAAAAAAGTTGGAATAGATTTTGAAATTCTTTGAGGCATTTCAGAACTACATATTTTTTAGATTGCCACTTTTTGGCACACCATGATCCTGCACATACCCACTTATGGGATATTACTTTTGATGGTGTATTTATTGTGAGTTGTTACTCATTGATTAGATGTCATTTATTCTTGACAGTTGACTTGTACTGATGAGTGTCCACTATTTATTGGTGGTGTACTTATTTTTGGATTTTCTTATTGTTGGTAATTTACTTTTATCGATAACATTTGTTATTTGTTGATTATTGTACTTAGACATGTGGCCTTTGACTTAAGGTGGATATCTTTGATTGACTTTATCTTGATTTTTGAGACTTGTTTTATACTTGGTATTTACATGTTGATTTGGTGTGTGATGTTGGTATTGGAATGCAGGTTCTTTTGATTTAGATTTACTAGTAGAATTTTGGCAAATAAATGACTATATGACTAAAACTTTTAGTCACAAGACTAAAAAATTTAGCCACATGACTAAAAGCTATCAAATTCTAGTAACATTTTACAATTTTTATGTATAAGTGACTAAATAAATGACTAATTTAGTCATTAGGTAAAATCACAAGACTAGACAAATACACATGGCCAAATAAATGATCAAATGAAAGACTAAAAAATTGGTCACTACTAATTAATCACTAAAAAAATGACTAAATGAATGATCGATGATTGTTTTATCATATTAATACATTTTTTTAACTCTTTTCTAGATTTAGAAATGTAGGTTTTTATTTTTTATTTTTTCTTTAAATATTTAGTACATAGCAGTTATATTTTTTAGTTATTGGAAGCTTTTGACACCATGTGTAGTTCATCAATTAGATTGATCTATGTTAGTTTTTGTAGTTAGTTAATATTTTATATTGTAATTATATAATCTCAAGGATAATTTAAGTCCCACAACAACCATGACTTAGAGCCTGAATGAAAATATTTGAAAAGTTGTTGAAAATAGATTAATACAAGTTTGAGAATGTGTTTCAATAATTTTTTTATCGCTAATGTCAAGCTTGCTACTTGTTGGTAAGACAACTGCTTAGTTGATTTGAGTACTATAATTTATTTGATTAATAAGGAGGATTTGATCAAATGAGATAACAAAAGTACCTAGAGAAAAGGTTGAGTTATGATATGAAAATGGAGTACAAAGATTGATTAAGAAAATGATAATATAGTACATTGATTATCTACTTAATGTTGTAAAGGTTGGATACACTAACAAAGTCTATAAGAAAAAGTAAGAAGAATTAATTTTTTCAAGCTTGATGAAGTGGATAGTAGGTGCCTAAAAAAGTCAGTGCAAGCCAAGCAAAAATTAGTTGGAATCAAGCAAAGTCAAATTTCAGTGTATGCCAAGTGATATAGTATAAGACAAGTAAAGTTCACTTGATGTTGAGCATTAGTAAACTTTATTGTTTTCCAAGTGATCTAGTAGATAATGAGTGAAAGAATAATATGGAAGCCAAGTGACAACATATTGATGCTAAGTGCCATTATTCATATTAAATCATGGATTTGACAAATATGAGATGACTATTTTGTTTTCTTGAATTTTTTCAAGCATGTGGAAGATAACTATGATGAGTTGGTGGCACATAATTCATGGTAAACCATTTTGAGGTAAAATCAAAGAGAATTAAAGGAGAAGTTTCTAGATGGGACTAAAATGAAAAGATGGTTAGACTCATTGAATCCTACCTAATCCTACCTAACCCTAAAATGGATGATAGAGGATGAACAAAAGAAATCTCAATTTTCTATTTATAAAGATGGCTAGTTAGAAGAAATGTTGTTCAATGTTGGAGAACCTATGTTATATAAGAGGTCTAAGGAATTTCTTTATCAAAGACTAAAAAAAAGATGCTTCTATTAGCAAGCAAAGAAAGAAGGCTTAATGGTATGAATGCTTGAAGAGTGAATAAGCAATAAGAGTTAAAGTGTGTAAAAACCAAGTAGAATGGAGGATTAAAACATAGATTTGTAATCTACAAGTGAGTTGTAAGTTGTTATCAGATCAAGCCTTACGATTACTTTCTAGTCATTATACCAGTATAGGGTAAATCCTTTGGATTAACATTGAACTAATAGTCATTTGTAAATCCTTTAACTGGGTGACATTCCAAGTGAATGATCAAAAGTACTCTAACAAGGCTCACTCCTCATAGGGTGATTGAAATCCTCTAACTAGGTCACATTTAATAGTATGTATTGTAACCTTTAATAGGGTTGCCCTTTTATAGGGCATCACTTTAGAAGAGTTAGAATGAGTAGCATGTTACTGGTGGTTTTTCCCAAATTGGGTTTCCATATTAAATCATTGTGTCAAATGTGTTATTAAATATTCTATTTTTCATGCTTACATTTATATAAAGTTTTTTTGATAGTAACCTACAAGTTTAAGTGATTGTATTATCTAATGGATGCATGCATGATGAATATGTTTTATGGATATGGTTTCACTAAGCTGTAAAATGTTTTATTTGTATAACTAGACCTTAGATAACTAATTCAACCCCCCTCTTAGTTATTGTAAATGATTCCAATAATTGGCATTAGAGAATTGTGCTTAAGAGGGCTAATTTGAAGGTACTAGAAGCAAAAAATCAAGATGTCAAAAAGAGAGGTACCAAAGCTTAATAGAGATAACTTTCTTGCATGAAAAAGTCTGATGAAGCTACACCTAGGAGGTCTTGGAGACCATGCACAATCTACCATCACTACTGAGCATGTTGATCCTATTGGAGCCCTAACTGTTGAAGATCTAGAAAAGAAGAAAGAACACAAACATGCAATGTTGGAGATTGCCTCTTCCCTAAGCTATGCCAATTTTGATGACATCAAGGGTTGTAATAGTGCAAAGAACATGTGGGATGCTCTTCACACTATCTATGGAGGTCATGAAAATGTCTTTTGTGTTGGAATACTTTAGAATAACTAGTTGGGGGGGGGAGTGAATTATTTATCCAAGGTTCAAATGTATAAATAAAACTTTTCACAGCTTAGTGAACCCATAAAATATTTATCATCATGCATGCATCCATAAGATTATGCAATCACTTAAAACTTTTAGGTTACTATCAAATCAACTTGTAGAAATATAAACATGAAAAATAAAATATTTAGCAACACATTTGACATAGTGATTTATGTGGAAACCCAATTTGGGAAAAACCACCAGTAACATGCTACTCATTTTCACTCTTCTAAAGTGATGTCGTGTGAAAGGCCAACCTTGTTAAAGGTTACAATACACACTATTAAATTTGACCCTATTAAAGGATTTTAATCACCCTATTAGGAGTAAGCCTTGTTAGAGGACTTTAGACCATTCACTTGGAATGTCACCTGGTTAAAGGATTTACAAATGACTGTTAGATCAACCTTAATCCAAAGGATTTTCCCTATATTGATACAATTATTAGAGAGTAATAGTAAGGCTTGATCTAATAACAACTTACAACTTTATTTTCAAATTAAAGATCTCTATTTCAGTCCTTTTTTCTTGGCCTTCATACATTTCAATTGTGATAGCTTGTTCAGGCTTCAAGCATTCATACCCTTAAGCCTTCTTGCTTAACATGCCAATATAAACTCTTCTCTTAGGTCACTTGATGAAGCAAAACCTTTGAATTCTTGTCTTCCTTATGTTCTCACACATGACAGCCCTTGCTTCTGACCAACCATCCCTAGAAATAGGAAATTAAGATCTTTTTGCCATTCATTCTCCATTGTCCAATTTAAGTAGGATTTAATGAATCTACCCATTATTTCATATCTCTTCTAGAGACTTCTCCTTGAATCCTCTTTGAATTAATGTCAAAATGGTTTATCTTGAATTTTGTGCCACTAGATCATCAATCTTATCTTCTACCTAGTTCACACAATCCAAGAAAAAAACTTGTCATCTCAGATCCATCAAATTGATGATTTTTCAAGTAATGCAGCCACTCGACATTAACTTGCTTCTGATGCTCAACACACACTACGTTGCTCAACATCCTTTGTAGAATCACTTGGAATGAACTAAAGTTTACTAGTGTTTGACATCAATTAAACTTTACTCAACATTCACTATTTTGCTTGGTATACACTAGAATAGTCTTTTACTTAGTTCCAACTAATTTTATGCTCTACTTGCACTGACTTTTCTTAGCACCTACTATCCATTCAGTCAATTTTTGTAGAAAATATTTTTAAAAATTTTTCTTCTAAGCTTTCTTGGTGTAACCAACCTTTGTAATATTAAGTAGATTATTAGTACATCATGTTATCATTGTCTTAGTTGATTCTTTTACTCCTTTACATAACATAATTCAACCTTTCCCCTAGGTACTATTGTTATATCTTTTTGATCAAATTCTCTTCATCATTCAAATAAGTGATAGTACTTAAATCTTGTAAATTTTTGTCTTGCTAGCAAATAGTAGGTTTGACAATAGTGACAAAATAATGATTGAAACATATTGATCATATTTGTATCAATATGATTTCAATAATCTCCTTCTTTCAATAATATTCCTCTTTGGCATTGATGGAAAATGAAACTAATCAACCAAACTAACTAGGTTAAAATAGTAAGACCAACAAAATACAAAAAAGAAAATAATTCCTTCTATTGAAATCCCTCCCTCTATGAACAAATTTCATCTTCTTAATAGGCTATAAAACTCCTTTGTGTCATCCTTATAATGCCCTCTGAATTACTACTTGTATCTCCCTCTTACTAGGTAGGTGTTAGGATTTCTCCCTCTTTGTTCAATCTCCAATCTCTTGCATTTCTCCTAATTATTAAATCTCTCCCTCTAGGATCAGTTTTATTGGTTCTTGTATTTCTCTCTCTTTGACAACAATGCTAAAGACTTTTCATCTTGACATGTAGATATAAAATTCTTTAGGTTCTCCCTTTGTTACCTTGCTTGTGAATGATTTTTAGTTTTAACTCTTTGATTACTTTAGGAAAATCCTAAAGTGAGATCCACTTCATCAATTTGTAACATATAAAAATCATCTTGTTTGATGCAGGGTACTCCTTTTATTACTTAGATAGCCTTTGATAGGTGTATCACAACTATTTTACCTCTTAGATACTCATGAGCATCCTTAGATAATTCTTTTGTGAAGATATCAATAATTTTTTCAATTGTGTTAACATATTCCATCTTCACTTCTTTATCTTGAACTAATTCTCTCAAGTAATGATACTTGATTGTAATGTGCTTAGTATTTGTGTGCATCATGGGATTCTTTGATATATTTATAGCACTTGTAATATCACAATAAAGTATCATTAGTTCTATGATCTCTTCCTTCATACCTTTGAGTAGTTGTTTGATCCATACAATGTTTGTACAATTTACAACAGCAATAACATATTCAACTTTAGGAGTAGATTGTGAAGTAAGGTTTTGTTTCTTGCTAGTCCATATAACCAAACTCTTACTTTAGAAAAATGCTCCTGCACTGGTGCTCTTTTTGTCATCAATGTTTCAAGCCTAATGAACATCAATATAAGATCTCAATTCAAATTTCTTTTTTTTTACAGTATAGACAATACTCCTCTATTCCTTTCAAATATCTCATTATTTTCTTTACAACCATTAGATGATTCTCCCTAAGATTAGAAAATAATCTTTCAATGATCCCTATAGATAATGCAATGTTAGGTCTTCTGTGTACTACATATTGTAATTTTCCAATCATAAACTTGTACAATGTTTGATTCACCTCAGCTGAATCATCATTCTTTAACAATTTGTGTCATGTCACCATAGAGGTTCTTATTAGTTTGGATTCCTCTAATCTAAAAGTTTTTAGTATTTCCTTGAAATACTTTGACTGAGTGATGTATATACCATATTTCATCTGATATACTTGAAAACCCACAAAGAACTTGATCTCTCCAAATGTAGACATCTCAAATTCTTACCTTCTCCTTTCTTTGTCTTCATGTACATATTGTTATTATCATCAGTCCTTTCAAATCCAATCTTCACAAGATACTTATGAATTCTCTCATTCCATGCTCTTGGTGCTTATTTCAAACCATATAGAGCTTTTGTATAATCTACATACCATGTTCTTATTGTTAACATCAAAAAATTCTTCTGGTTGTTCTATGTAAACTTCTTCCTCTAATATGCCATTAAAAAATATAGATTTAACATCCATTTGATAAACCTTGAAACCTTTGTATGCAGAAAAAGCAAGTAGAGTTCTTATTCCTTCTAGTCTAGCAATAGGGGAAAAAAATTCTCCATAGTAAATCTTGTGCATATCCTTTGCAGACTAATATTGCCTTGTTCCTTGTAATTTTACCATTTTCATCTAACTTATTTCTGAACACCCACTTGGTGCCAATCACATTTTTTTCATTTGGTCTAGGAACTAGAGTCCATGTTTTGTTTTTCTCAATTTGTTTAATCTCTTCTTCCATTACCTCACTCTAGTCCACATCTTCTAATGCATCTCTTACCAATTTGGGTTCTTTCATGCTCAGTAAAAAGTATCATTTCTCAATTTATTACTTGCTATTGGTCTAGCATCTTTATCTCCAATAATTTGTGTAGCGGGATGATGTTTCTTAACATATTTTGATATTCTTGGTTCAACTCTAGTTTCTTCATTTGGTCTTTCAAATTTAGAGTCACTATGTACATCTCTGTTAGGTAGCTCAACATCTCTTTCATCTATACAAATCTTAGAATCAGAATGTGCTTCAACTTCATTCAGTAGCTCATTATTTGAGTGTATCTCAGTTCCTAAATGTAACCCAACATTCATTGTATGTGACTTAATAGTCGCTAAAACTTGCTATTAGATTGTAGCTTGATTTGCAACATCTTCTTCAGCACACATTTCTACATAAAAGTATACAAATGATTTGTATTTTTTTGGTTCTCTCATAGGTTCAACCTCATATACTTCTGTATATTCCTCAAAATTTTTATTTTCACTTCCCACATCTTTTTTAGTGTTAATATTTAAACACTTATAACCTTTAATTCTTGTGGATTATTCTAGGAATATACCTTCTTCACTTTTTGCATCTAGTTTACCATTCCTGAAGTCTTTGAGAATATAACATTTTCTTCCAAATACTTTAAAATATTTTACATTGGGTGAGTATACATACCATAGTTCGAAAGGTTTTGAATGAGTACCTTTCTTGACTTGTACATGGTTCAAGGTGTAGACAACTATTCTTACATCTTCTCTCTAGTATTTTAAAGCAACATCTTTCTCCATCATGAGTGTTCTAGCAAATTCTATTGTAGATCTATTCCTTCTTTTAGAAATTCCATTTTATGATAGGGTTCTAGGGGAAGATGTTTGTATTTTGAGTCCTCTATTATTACAAAACATCTTAAAATTATTTGATGTAAATTCTCCTCTATTAGATCTCAAACATTTTAGACTTTTACTTGTTTCCTTCTCAACTCTTGCTAAGTACTATTTAAATAGTTGGAAAGCATAAGATTTCTACTCTAGGAACATAATTATCATCATTCTAGAATAATCATAAAAAAACAACATAATGTACTTACCTCCTTTGTAGCTTTTCACTTCAATTGATCCACACACATAAGTATGAACAGTTTCTAGTATTTTTTTAGAGATATGAGTTTTACTCTTAAAATTTGACTTTGTCATTTTGCCTAGCTCACATTATTTGCACATTATCTTATCAAGCTTCTTCAACTTAGGAAAACATCTAACTTTTCTCATGTTACTAATATTAACCAAGTTATCAAAATTAACATGACATAACCTCTTGTGTCATAGCCAAACATCATCAAATTTGACAACTAGACAAGTAGAATCCTCTATGTGAAGATAGAATAGATTACTCCTAGTCTAATCACCTTTTCTAACCAGTTTTCCATTTGTATCATATATCTTAGCAATCTTTTTTTCAAACTCAACCTTACATATTGAATGATTTAGTTGTGACACACTCAAGAGATTATAGTTAAGTCCTTCAACATAGTGAGCATTGTCACATAAGATCTTACTTATGAGTTTAATAGAAACTTTTCTTTTTATCAAAAATGGTGCATCATTACCAAATCTTACACTATTTCCATCATAAAAATTCAAGGTAATGAACTTACTTTTGTCTCTAGTAATGTGATGTGAACACCCACTATCAATGATCCATCTGTCATTCTTGTTTTTCACAAGTCACAAGTGCATCTATCTCATCTTCATCAGATTCATCCTTCATTGTAACATACAAAACTTCATCATCATGTTCATCAAATTCATCTTTTTTTTTCTCTTCAAAAATGTAGCATGGCTTTTTTCCTTTGTCTTTGTAGTCCTTGTTGTCTTCATCTCTTCTACTTTTGTACTTGTCACCACCTCTATAGTTCTTCTTTTCTGGACATCTAGTAGCAATATGACAAACCTCATTGCAATTGAAACAAATAATAGGTAATTTACCTTTGAAATTTTCATTACCTCCATGGAATATTCTTACCAGCAGTGCTTCAAGTTGTTCTACATCCTCCTCATTTGTATCACTATCACTGGACACATATTTTATCTTTTTCTTCTTGTTCTTCTTCTCATCAGGTTCCTTCAATGGTACGTTAGCTTTGAAAGTAGATTCAATATTCTTAGATTTTTAATTATCAAATTTAGATAGCTCAAAAACAATGAGCCCATCTACCAAAAATTTTTATAGTACAATATCATCATCTATAGTGTTTGTAGCTCCTCTTATTGCATTACCAAATTCTTTTACTCTTACAACATATTGAGCAATATTTTCACCTTCTTCCATTCTCATATCATCAATCATACCTCTGAGACTTTTATCTTTGGCTCTTAGAAAATTAGTGTCTTCTCCATAGATGGTGGTTAAAGCATCCCACATTTTATTTGCACTTTCAAGACCTTTAATATCATCAAATTTGGCATAGCTTAGGGCAGAGGCAATCTCAAGCATTGTCTGGTTATGTTCTTTCTTCTTTTTCATATCCTTGACTGTTGGAGCTCTAGAAGGATCAATATGATTAGTAGTAATGGTAGATTGTGCATGATCTCCAAGTCCTCCAAGGTGTAGCTTCATCTAACATTTCCATGCAAGAAATTTATCTCTATTAAGCTTGGGTACTTCTCTTTTTGACATCTTGATCTTTATGCTTCTAGTACTTTCAAACTAGTCCTCTTGAGTAGATGAATCTAATACCAATTGTTGTAATGCTTTAGAATAGCTAGGGTGGTGAATCAGTTATCCAAGGTCCAAATGTATAAATAAATCTCTTCATAGCTTAGTGAACCTAAAAAATATTTATCATCATGCATGCATCCATACGATTATGCAATCACTTAAAACTTGTAGGTTACTATCAAAACAACTTTCATAAATGTAAAAATGAAATATAATAGATTCAACAACACATTTGACACAATGATTTAAGTGGAAACCCAATTTTGGAAAAATCACCAATAAAATGCTACTCTTTTTCACTCTTTTGAAGTGATTCCTTGTGAATGGCCAACCCTATTAAAGGCTACAATACACATTGTTAAATGTGACCATGTTAAAGGATTTTAATCACCCTATCAAGAGTGAGCCTTTTTAGAGTAATTTAGAACATTTACTTGGAATATCACCCGGTTAAATGATTTACTCACTTAAAGGATTTACAAATGACTATTAGGTCAACCTTAATCCAAAGGATTTACCCTAGACTGATACAATTATTAGAGAGTAACAATAAGGCTTGATCTGATAATAACTTACAATTTCATTTGTAGATTATAGATCTCTATTTCAATCCTCCTTTCCACTTGGCCTTCACACATTTAAGCTCTGGTAGCTTGTTCACCCTTCAAGCATTCATGCCCTTAAGCCTTCTTGCTTAACATGCCAATACACACTCTTCTCTTAAGTCACTTGATGAAGCAAAACCCTTGACTTCTTGTCTTTCTTAGGTTCTTGCACATGACAACCCTTGCTTTTGACTAGCCATCCCTATAAATAGGAAACTAAGATCTTTTTGTCTTTCATTCTCCATTATCCAATTTAGGGTTAGGACAAATTAGGTAGGATTCAATGAATCTACCCCTTATTTCATATCTCTTCTAGAGACTTCTCCTTGAATCCTCTTTGAATTTTCCTCAAAATGGTTTATCTTAAATTTTGTGCCACTAGCTCATCAATCTTATCTTCCACCTAGTTCACACAATCTGAGAAAAAAAAATTGTCAGCTCAGATTCATCAAATTCACAATCTTTCAAATAATACAATCACTCAGAATTATCTTGCTTTTGATGCTCGACACACACTACATTTCTCAGCATTCTCTATGGAATTACTTGGTATGAACTAAAGTTTACTAGTTCATGGCATCAACTAAACTGTATGCAACATCCACTATTTTTCTTGGCATACACTAGAATAAACATTTACTTGGCTCTAACTAATTTTCTTCTCAGCATTCTTCAACTTTTCTTGGCACATACTATCCACTCAATTAAGCTTTGTAGACAAACTTTTCATAACTTTTTCTTCTAAATATTCTTAGTAAAACCATCCTTTGTAACCTTAAGTAGATTATCAATACATCTTGTTATCACTATCTTAACTAATTCCCCTTTGCATATAATAACTTAAGCTTTCCTCTAGGTGCTATTGTTACATCTTTTTGATCAAATCCTATTCATTAATTAAATAAGTGATAGCACTAAAATCTTGTAAGTAATTATCTTGCTAGAAAATAATAGGTTTGACATTAGTGAAAAAATAATGATTGAAACATATTGATCATTCTTGTATCAATCTGATTTCAACAATCCCCTTCCTTCAACATTGAGAGCCAAATTTAAAAGTTTTAGAGGTAAGTCCAATGATATGAGAATGTAAGAAGGTGAGAATGTTTCTCAATATTGCTCTAGAATAAAAGATTTTGTTAATGCTATAAGAAGGTCTACTGGTAAGATAGATGATGAGACTATAATAAGTAATGTTTTGAGAACACTGTTGCCCATCTATGCTATTTGAGTTTCTGCAATACAAGAACTAAGTTATATACTAGGTTCTAATTTGACTCTTGAAGGTCTGGTAGGTAGGCTCACTACTTTTGAGATATCTAATTTTGAGAACTTCAAATTTGAAAATGTTGAATTTTCTTCAAAGCTAAGTTGTCATTAAATGAACCTAATGAGAAGAAGAAGAAAAAGGTAAAATATGTTTCCAGTGATAGTGATATAGATGAGAAGATGAGAAGGATGTAGAAAAACTTGAAGCACTTCTAGCGAGGAGATTCATAGAGGTAAATGAAAATTCACAGGTAAGTTACCTATCATGTGTTTTAATTGTAATGAGGTTGCTCATATTTCTACTAGATGCCCAAAGAAGAAGAACTATAGAGGTGGAGACAAATAGAAGAGTAGAAGAGATGAAGACAACAAAGGGTACACAGATAAAGGTAAGAAGTCTTGCTAGATTACAGAATAGAGAACCAAAGATGCATCTGATGATCATGATGATGAAGTGTTGTATGTTGCAACAAAGGATGATTCTAATAAAGATGAGGAAAATACACTAATGTTTGCATGAACAAGAATGATAGATGGATCATTGATAGTGGGTGTTCACATCATAGGACTGGAGATAAAAGTAAGTTCATTACCTTGAATTATTATGATGGAAATAGTGCAAGGTTTAGTAATGATGCACCTTGTTTGATAAAAAGAAAAGGTTCTATCAAACTCACAAAAAATATTTTATGTGACAATTCTTATTATGGTAAAAGAATTTGTTAGAAATATGACTAGTCATTCAAATATGATGAGATATATGGTTGTCATTTATGGCAACATATGTTTTATAGTATAGTTATGATTATTTATGATGGAAATTTGTCTAAGTATTGGAAAATGTTACAAAAACATGATGAGATCTATTGATAGTGGAATATTTCTTAAGAATATTCTCTCATGTAGTCGACTATAGATGCATGATATCATCTTGATGATCTATTCCAACACACATGTCTGTATGGACAACCAAATTCAACTTATGAAGGAAATATCGATGCTAATACTTCACAGTACAGAATAGAGCAAGTCAACAAATTGAGTTGTACAACTCAAAGAATTATTTTGATTATTAAGTCTTGATGAGCTCACTCTAAGGATGATATGTGAGCTGACTAAGGAAGGATTTATTAATATGATTGATATAAGTAAAGAACTTTATTTGTGAAGTTAGATGCAATATAATGTAATATGATGCAATATGATGTGAAATGATATGTTAATGCGAGATATGATGCAAGATTGGTATATGCAAAGTTACTCCTTATTTATGGAATTGAGTGAACTAGAGAGAAGATTATCTATAGTCTACTAAAGGCTTGTATGAAGAGATAAAAATTAGAAGAACTATGAAGTATAGCAAGTGATCCAATATTGTATGTATATCTATTCTTTTGAAGAACTTAACAGTATAGTTGCATGTTGGGGTAGTGGGCTCTTCTTGCACATATTTGTATATGATCCATCAACTCCTAATAGGTTTGAGGCTTCTAATAAGGCTTAATCTCCTAACAGGGACTCGAGACACTATACATTCTTCATAACCTCCTAACAGGGTCATTATCCTTAACCAGATTCTTTACATAGTGAATCATCTTGTGGGTTTCATCCCCACTAGGTCTCCCCTTGGCTAGGGTTTCCCTACTTAACAAAATATGGTGTTATGAGCTATCTTTATGTATGGTTGTTTATACTACTCAACATTATTGGTTTACTTTCTTATGCATGTGGCAAAGTAATAATAAAATCTAGTTGTCGGTAAAAAGATTGAAAAAGAATCTTGAAGAAGCTCTTGAGAAAATTGATCTCCTTACTGATCAAAGAGATGGCCTAAAGGATAGATATGAAGATACAAAAGCTTATATTGGTAAACTAAAGGACAAGATAGATAACCTGAAGCAAAAAGGACCTAGTGAGAGAACTAGTGATGATGATATTGAAGATCTAAAGAAAGAAAATGAGGTTTTGAAACATGAGTTAAAAATAGTAGAACTTAAGCTAAGTCTTAAGAAAAATGGAGGTAAAATGATTCTAAAATAAAAGCTAAAAATGTAAATCTAACTTCCCAATTAAGAAAAGTAACATCTAAATTAGAATATATCAAGTTGGAACATGTAGAATTATAAAAATACAATACTATTAGTGTGGAAGGTGAACTGGTACAAACCAAATAACAACTTGAGAAATTGTATACCGACAGTGAAATGATTGAAGAAGAATGTATGTAAAAAGACCTAGCTATGATAAGAATGAACTTGGATTCTTTCTTGGACAATCTGCCAAGAAATATGTTGAGAGAAAAGAACTCGATCATCTTGAAGTCAATAAAGATCTAAACATGAGAAAATATGATGATATATCCAAAGACAAAGAGAATGTTATTCACTTTGAGAAATCTAAGGAATCTGATCAAGATGGGAAAATTAGAGAAATAAAGGAACCTCATATTAAATGTTTTACATGTGATGAACCTGAACATATTGGAAATGATTGCAAAGGTAAGTCTCTTAAACCTATCTCAAATTTTTATTTTCATAATTGTCATGGATATGGACATTATGTAGTGGATTGTAAGAAACCTAAATGTGATAGTGATAATACAAATAGTAGAATGTTTAGGAACACTAACTATGTAGGTAATAGAAGAAGATCTCACAACAATGAAAGTGGAGAAAGAAGAAAAATTGTTTGTTATAGATGTAATAATCTTGGACACATTGCAAGGAATTGCAAAGAACTGGACAACCAGTGTAATGAACAAAGAAGGAATGTATTTGTATGTTAGTTATGTAATAAATTTGGACACACAACAAAGTTTTGTAGAATGGACAAAAGAAATGTAAACAAGAATCAGAATTATAGAAGGAATAATAGAAGAAAGGATGACGATCTGAAGGAAGACATGAAGGAGCAGATAAAAGATTTCAAGGAAACATTTGCAAAGGAAAAAGAACTTGGAAGTTCTCATACAGTTCTAGAAGAAGTACATCCTAATGCACCTATTTGTAAAGTCACTTATTGCCTATGACTCATTCTACCTGAATTAGGCATTCTTAGTAAGATAGTGCATTAGTTAATAAAAATTGATGTTAGAGAGAATACCATAAGTTGCCTAGTTATTAGTATATACTAGAGATAGAGAGAAGTCTACAATAAAGTATGCATTACTTGATATGATTAGTATGAGCTTATGTATAAAATAATCTCTCTATTACATAGAGACAATATTTTAAATTTGTGGTAGATACACATTTAATGTGAAGTATAGATTGTAAAAGATTTAAAGGATGCAAATTGATTTACAAACATCATTCACTTGTGTGAAATCTTAAGTGCAGTATTGAAGAGTGATTTGATAGCTATTTGAAGTGCCAAAGTGTTGAAATTAGAAGTGGAAAGATAAATCTCTAAGGGGGGGGGGGGGGGGGGGGGGGTGAATCAAAATTTTAAACTTTGACCATTATAACTTTTAACTTCCAAATATCACATGCATTACCATATTGAAATAACATGTAAAGTAAATGCATCCACAAACACTTGACACCATATATGATTACCCAGAAACCCTCCAAATGAGAAGGTAAAATTGGGGTGGGGATCACATCCACAAATCATTATTGCATCAATAAAGTGTAACTGATTAAGGTTACAAAGTTTGACCATGAACCATGGTCTGCCCTATGAAAGGCTTGCCTTGTTAAATGATTACAAGAGACTGTTAAGTCCCACCTAGTTAAAGGATTTCACACCCTGTTAGAAGTGTACCTATTTAAAGGATTTTAGAACATTTACTTGGAATGTCACCCTGTTAAAGGATTTGATAATGACTGTTAAGTCAACCTTAGTCCAAAGGATTTTCTTAACTGCTACATTTGTTTGAAAGTAACAATAAAGCTTGATCTAAATTGACTTACAACTTTGTCTTGCTGATTTCAAATCACAATTTTGTCCTTCTTGATCCTCTCTGATTTGATATGTCTATGTTGTATCTTCGATCCTCTATTATCTAAACTGGTTCTGTAATTCTTTCACACTTACTAAGTCACCTACAATTCTTTCTGAATAATTTGATCATTCACCCCTTCTTTTCACTTTGCATACACAAAAAAATTTGGGGCTTCATCTTCCTTATAAATACTTTGGTGGCTTAGGGTTAGGTATGAATCTACAACTGAGATTCATCCATTTTACCACTTAACTCTTTCTATTTTCTAATTGGTTGCATGTGATTGCATAGGAAATACAAGTAGTTTCAATCTTAACTTGAAAGCTTCAAGATCTATCCATAAGTCAGCATAAAAATGGTTTACATAGTTGTTTGTGCCATCACAAACAACTAGGTCCAATCTGTGTTACTCAAAACTTGATGTTACTAATGCTTGACACTTGTTGTAATTCTATTTCTAGCTTGATACTAGAACTGCTTGGAATCAACTATCTTACTCAACACTTCAATCACTTGGCATGGTCTATCTACTTGACACTTGAGTAACTCGGCACATGAGTGACTCGGCACTCATTGTAGCTCGACATCTATATATTTACATATTATACTTTGTGTACATTACTAGTTTGGCATAAACTTAGTAAATGAGTTAAGGGTGTTGACAGTCAATTATCAAAACCAATCCGAGATCAATAATCTCCCCCTTTGACATGAGTGTCAAAAACACTTAACTATACATAAAAAATCTATCCTTCTCAAGTATAATACATTCACAACTTGGAATATATACAAAACTTCAAAATTTTCAAAATTCTATAATAGACTATATACCTCAAAATTTTGTAACTCCCCCTGAGTTAATGTGCCTATTTTCTATATTCAAAATTTGTTCTCCAGTCTAAGTAGATTTGTCTCTTGCTGATAGTTGCTGATATTCTTTGTTTGATGTGCTTTGTTTTTTATCTTTTTATGTTTTTTTATCCTTCTTTCATTATTCTACTTATTCTCCATCTTTCTTCTTTTTCTCCCCCTTGCTTATTTATCTCCCTCTTCTTTCTATCTCCCCCTTTTTGACACTTATGTCAAAGGGTCTATACACTGATTGTGTATTTGTCTAGAAATTTTTTTTGGACTTCCATTATTATTTTTAGAGTAGCATCCTAGTTGTCACATGCAACATCTAATGACTTTATTTGGATTTCTATCTTTGTTGCAAGGTGAACTAGTCCATCTAATGTTGAAAGATTAGGATCTTTCTTCAAAAATGTTTCTACAAATCCTAGTTTTTTATGTAGTATCCCCTTATTAGGTGTTAGGAAGGCTTGGATATTAGTCAACTTGGCTCTTATATTAGCCTCTTTTTTTGTTAGTACAGCTAGTTGACTTTGTGAGTGAAGCAATGAATGAAAATGCTTCTCACTCTAAACTGGGTTTTGTGGTAGTTGCATACCTGATACTTTTAGGTTTCTCTCAAGATTCAAAATTCTTTGGCTTGATTCCTAAGTGAAGAGTGTGGAATCACACAATTTAGTGTACAATTAGAATATGTTCTCAAGTACCTTCTTCACTTTCTCTATTTTTGTACCCAATTCAACTTGTGCTAGTGCTATGTCACCAGATATCTTTGCATCGACTTTCTCTTCAAATTTTCTTTTAGACCATTCCATAAGTTTGACATTAGTATCTTGGTCTTCAATGTTCACATGTTCCATACTTTTTGATAGCTATTCTAATAGTGGTTTTGATTCTTCAAGTGTAGGCAAACTGAAAGCATCTAGAAAAATGTCTTCTTGCAATGCTTGCCTCTATCTATACTCCTTTATGAGTATTTCTTGATTTTTCTTTCTTTCTAAGGATTCTTACATTATGCCTATCTGCTCTAATGTCATGGTTGCATAATCATATTTAGGTATCACTATTTCTTCATCTAGAGTTTCATCTCCATAGTGAAATATCTTAGCAACGTTAGTGGAACTAGAGCCTAGTGCTGAAATTTGTAATGGTATTGCTTTAGTGCTAAACCTCTGAAGGAATTTTGTAGGAGAGCTAGTTGTTGGTAGATTTACCAATACTTGAATGGCTTCTTGCTCCTTCTCCTTTGGTGTGTCTTTGATTTCTTCTAATCTTCCTTAGTCAATTACAATTAATTGAGCTACACATTATGTTTGTGCATCAAGTACATATACATCTATCTATCCTATTTGATCTTCTATAGTTTTCTCTTCTTCTAAAGTCTATTGTTGTTTAACCATATCAACTCTAATAGTTGTGTCAACCTTTACAAATGTTTCTTCTAATGTTAAAGGTTGAGCACTAGTAGTTGAAGGAATGGTAGAAGGTGGTTCTTGAGTCTTCACCTTATCCCTTGTAATGTTAGCTACTACCTCTTGAAGTTCATCAACACTGACTAGTATTGGATTCTCACACAATCTGGCTTGCAGGTTGGATTTGTCAAGGACCTTCTTCAGATCTTCTATAGTTAAGGGGTTGATGTTCTGAGTTGAACTATCATGAAAATATTTAATAGTTACAATTTATGCAGGCTCATTAGTTGCATGTGGAGGGCTCATGCTTGACATTTGTGTGTCTTGCACACTCTGTTCTTCTTCCTACTCTTCAGCTATAGCCATTTCATCTGTCTCTTTTTGTGTCTCCTCCAGATTATGTCTTGCACACTCTATTGTTCTTCTTGCTCTTCATCTAAAGCCATTTTATCTATCTCTTTTTGTGTCTCCTCCACATCAATATTGTCTCTTCCTACTTTCTCCTTCTTGTCCTCATCATCTTCTTCATTATTTCTTCCTTCAAATGGACCTTCTTCTCCCTTTTTAACAGTTGTCATCCCATAGATTAATTTCCACATTTGAGTGGATTTCTTAACACCATCTTCAATATTTTTTTGAAGTATGTTGAATGCCTTGTACTTAGGTGCAAATCTACTACCATACTTCTTATTTTCCTTGAAATTTTTCCCTTTTTTCAATTCTAGGATCACCTGGGCTAGTGTTTATTCCCATATTTATTTTTCTAAGTTTGAATAGTAATGCCACTTATTTTCTACAATTGAATACAACTCCTTTTGCACTGTATTTTCTAATTCAAGTGGAGTGTTCATGAACTTAGAAATCATTGCATAAACTAACTCTTCTATAGTTTGGTTATGCTCTTCTCTACCACAATTTTCAAAGTTAATACTTTTCAATCCTATCAAGTTTGTATTTTTCTCAACAGTATCATAGATATTTTCAAGATTAGATTTACATGTATGACTTACCAATCTAAACTGACTTGTATCTTCAGATTCTATCCTCTCATCATCTGTGTTAGGTTGTGCAATGCATTTTCTCCTTTTTTTCTTCTACACTGGGCCTTTTTGTTTAGTAGCTTTTATCTTTTCTTTGGCTTTCTCTTGGGTATTTTGTGTAGTGGCCCTTGTACTTGCCCTAGTTGTTGGTGTTTTTGGTTTTGTTGGACTGGGTTTGGTAGTCTTCTTGCCCTTGGTTTTTTCCACAAGTTTTCCTTGGCCTTTCTTTTCTTAGGTTCTATTTGGGCTAGTGCCTCTTTTATTTCCTCTTCCTTGGCACCTTCTTCTTCTTGGTCCTCACCCATGTCTTTGGTCAAAGATAGAGGTTCTTGAGCTTGTACCTCTTCTTCTTCTTTATCCTATTCATCATCTTCTTCCTTATCTCTTGCACCTTCTCCAAATGTTTCCTTCAATTTCCTTACTAATTTGTCTTTCTTCTTTAGTGTGGAGGTTGTCTTTAACTCCATTTCAACTACATACTTCATTACATCATAGTTACCAAATATCTTGGCACTTTTGTCAATCTCTTTAGCTAGTATTGCAATAATGGTAGCTGTGGATTCATCAACATTGATTTCATAGCCTAAGGGTCTTAGCCATCTAACCCTAGGTGTAGTAGCCTTTATGTATGTATAATCAATATCTACAATAAAATATATGTCATTGTAGTATTGGTCAACTAAGGAGACATGTATCCTCATTCTCTACTTCATAGACTTCTTAAAGTCTTCAAAATAACTTATCATCACTGTTTCAAAGTTCTAACCCATCTACTCAATATACTCATTAATTTGGATAGCCAATGATCTGTTTATCTTCCATCCAATTTTACCAAAATATGGGAATTCATTTTGTACATAGAAAAATATGCAAACTAGAATTGATCCAAATTTGCATTGAGCACTCTTTGATTTCTTGATTACTCCAAGGTTTTCCATTATTTTTTGTGTTTGAAGTTCTGCTAGGTCATAGATATGATCATTTTTGACAATTTTGTAGCCAACATCAACTACTATGTAGGGTACACTATTTAACCTACTTGACTGATAGAACTTGTCAGAAATAACCCTAATTGAAAAGTCAAGAAGTGTATCTATAATAGTATCAATGGTCATTCCTTCCTTATTCCATTTTGCACCTATATTTTTCTCAATAACCTCTTTTGAGTCACTATGTAGGGTCTCAAGCTGATCTAGGGTTGGAAAACCAATTACCCTATAAATAATTCTTTTTGAAATCTTGATAGGTCTACCTTCTAACTATAGACATCCATCATGTATTCAGCTCAAAACTATCTTGATCCACTCAGTTTTGAATATGGTAGGGAATTCTAAGCTGCAAGCCAAACCATTTTTCTCTACAATCTTAAATTCCTCTTTCAAGACACTATTTTCACACAATTTATCATATTCTTGTCTTATCTCCATGTAACCCATTGCCTCCTACTTTTTAGTTGCAACATTTTCTAATGTCTTGAACTATTATGACCTTGGGTAGAATCATGGACAATGTGCCTGATGAGTCTTGTTTATAATATATCTAGTATGGCCTTGAAATTTAGTTGTTTGACCTCATTACTAACTAATTGGATGTTTAAAAATTCTCTACCCTCTATGTTCCTTGAATTGGGTGCCATCTTATATACTATGGTTTAATAATTTTCAAACTGCGTAGCTCAGGAAATGAAGAATACCTTTAAAATTTGATGAACTAGTGCTTGATTTTTATTGGGATCCTTGAAAACACTTCCAACTGGTTAGTGAATTGCTTATTTTCTTTGCTTGTTCTTGCTTTCAATTTGTTATGATAAAAAATAGGTGAAAATTGACCATATACCCTTCAAAACATTGCATTTATTGCTTGGTGCTTGTATAGCTATAAACTTCACTTCAACTTGATTTCTATTCCACTCAACATCTATAGAGATTTCTTGCACTTGGAAGCTATTACTAACTTGGTCCTAACTGACTTTGGCTAACAAATTGACACTAACTGGCATTTTACTCGGCATCTATAGAATACTTTTCATGCTTGACAACAACATGAAATGTTGAAGATTTAACCTTTCACTTTTCTCATCATTTCATCTTTGCTCATTCTAACTTATTCTTTCTAGTGTTATTTTCTTTTGGAACTGATGTAAGACATAATGCTTTGAGTATCATGCCCACATACCTCCTTTTTCCTTAGTTTGATGAGGTGTGACCACTTGACCTATTAGGTGAAGTGATCCCTCCATTTGATGTGTTTCTTTCATCTCTCCTTTTCCATGTTTTGTTCATCTCTCCTCTAATGTGTTCAACATTTGCCTTTCCTTTTCCTTTTTTTAATTCACAATTAGGTGCCTTTGACCTTGTTGGACAATACTTGATGATATGGCCAGTCTTCAAACAACTAAAGTGTGTAGTTTGACTTAACCATCTGTTGTAGTTGCCACTGAAGTGTGTTCTAATGCAATTTTTAGGGATATGTCCATACTCTTGACAATAGTGATAGCTTTGTCTTGTGTTGTAGTCCCAATTATAGAAGTTTCTATGACTTCTTACTTCTTTTGACTTGTTTGGTGACCACATGGATTTGGATCTACACTCAAAGGCTCTATGTCCATATTTATAACAATTGTAGTAGTAACCTTCAAATCTTGGAAGATGTATCATTCTGGTTCTACATTCATGTACCTGATGACCTTTCTTTTTGCACTTGTGATAGTGACCCATGTTTTTAGGTTTGTCATGTTGATTTGCATTCTTGCTCCTACACACATTAGTAGTATGTCCTTTCTTACCACAATAATGACAAGTGGGTTTTGAGTTCTTACCTTTTTCATTCCTTTCCTCAACAATTTTTGATGATTCTCCTTCATCAGTGCTTTTATAGCCTAGTCTTGATGTATCATTATTGGATCCAGGGGATTTCAGTAATTTCTCAAAGTACTTAATGGCTTCATTTAGCTTGCTAAAACTCTCAGTAATTTATCTTTCTCTTCTCAGAACATTTTGTAGTTGTTCATTCTATAACTTTAATGTGGTTATCTCAATGTCTTTGACATTCAACTCATGATGAGTATTCATCATCTAACTTTGGGTATCCAATTGCATGTTGGAGATTATGGTAAGCTCATTTGACTTCTCTTCTAGTCTATTTACTAGTTTTTTCATGTCTTCTTCAATCATGGTTGTGTCTTCTATAGCTTTCTTCTTTTGTTCAGTCACTTCACACAACATCATGGCTTGAGATTCTTGTTCTATCTTGGGATTTCTAATCTCCTCAAGTTGTACTCTATTCTTTTTCATTAGGTCTGCAATTTCTACACCAAACTCATTTGAGTTTCCATTGCAAATACTTTGGTGGTGTCAATCTCCTTGTATTGTGTATCATTTTCAGCGATGACTATCTCTTTCCTTCTCTTTAAGGATTTCCTTAGTTCTTCTCTGGCTTCTTCTAGTTGATGTAGTATGAGATTTATTTCAATATCCTAGTTTGCAATGATCTTTCCAAGCTTGTAGACTTATATGTTAGGATCTTTTCTCTAAGTTGTAAGGCTTCTCCTATTGAGAACTTTGTTCTGATACCAATTGTTAGAATTACAAGTGGAAAGATAAACTTTTGGGGGGGAAGGGGGGGGGCGGGGGGGGTGGTGAATCAAGAGTTTAAGCTTTAACCATTAAAACTTTTAACTTCTAAAAATCACATGCATTAACATATTGAAATAACATGTAAAGTAAATACATCCATAAACACTTGACACCAGATATGATTACCTAGAAACTCTCCAAATGAGAAGGTAAAACTGGGGTGGGGATGACCCCCACAATTCTTTACTATAGCAATAAAGTATAACTGATTAAGTTTAAAAAGTTTGACCATGAACCATGGTTTATCTTGTGAAAGGCCTGCCTTGTTAAAGGCTTACAAGAGACTATTAAGTCCCACCTGGTTAAAGGACTTCACACCCTATTAGAAATGTACATTTTTAAAGGATTTTAGAATATTCACTTGGGATGTAACTTTGTTAAAGGATTTGATAATTATTATTAAATCAACCTTAGTCCAAAGGATTTACCCTAACTGATATAGTTGTTAGAAACTAACAATAGAGCTTGATCTGAATTGACTTACAACTTTTTCTTATTGATTTTAGATCACAATTATGTCTTTCTTGATCTTCTCTTATCTAATATGTCTATGTTGTATCTTCAATCCTCTATTCTATAAACTGGTTTTGCAATTCTTTCACACTTACTAAGTCACCTTGAATGTTTCCTAAACAATTTGATCATTCACCCCTTCTTTTCACTTTACATACACACTAAATTTTGGGTCTTCATCTTCCTTATGAAGACTTTAGTGGCTTAGGGTTAGGTATGAATATATGGTTGAGATTCATCCATTTTTTCATTTACCTCTTTCTATTTTCTGATTGGCTGCATGTGATTGCATAGGAAATAGATCTAGATTTAATCTTATCTTCAAAGCTTCGAGATCTATCCATATGTCAAGATAAAAATGATTTACGTAGTTTTTTGTACCATCACAAGCAACTAGGTCTAATCTATGTTAATCAACACTTGATGTTACTGATGCTTGGCACTTGCTATAATTATGTTTCTATCTTGGCACCTAAACTGCTCGGCATCAACTATCTTGCTCGACATTTGGATCACTCGGCATGTTCTATCTGCTCAGCACTTGAGTAACTTAGCACATAAGTGACTAGGAACTCATTGTATCTTGACATCTATATATTTACATATTATACTTAGCATATATTACTAGTTCAGCATGAACTTAGTAAATGACTTAAGTGTGTTGACACTCAATAGCCAAAATCAATCTGAGATCAACATGAAGAAGCTTGTAGATATGTGTGATCACTGAAAGCCCTAAACATGAAATTGAGGTATTTTTTGAATTTATTGAGCATATTTTTAGTAATGGGAAGACAAGAAGTGCTTGATATTAGTGATAGACCTAGATATACCTGCAATAAATACCATTTATTTCTATACTTGATGACCCTATTGGAGAATTTTTGCATGTACCAAAAAAAATTCTTCATGTCAAGGACATAAGAAGTTATATTCACTTGAAGATAGAAAACATAGGAGATACTGAGATCCATAAATATTTGGAGGAAATGTGCAACAATGAATTATCATTGAAACCAAAATATGTATACCTAGAACAACTTAACCTAGTTAAGTGCATGTTTTATACAAACTTTGAAAACCATGAGTGGACAAGAATCATATTGACCAGAGTTCATAATGACCTTCTATGGTTAGGATATTCACTTATATGTATTGAGAATGACCTAATTCACAAGGTCACTAGTTTGAGCAATGAGGGATGCAATACCATAAACATAAATAATGTGGAAAAAATAGTTGAAACAAATCTCAACACAAGATTTGATGGTAGAAACATGAAGATTAACACCATTCAAGATGATGGAGTAAGACTCCTCAATGAAATTTTGGGTTATAAATTCAACCATGGAACTAGGTTAGATTTAGTCTAACTAGATTTCTTCACACAACTTATGTGGTGGCAGCAAAGGGTGAAAAAGTTAATCTATGTGATAATATCTGAACTCAGTTGTTGGATAACATAACAAAGATCAAGAAGTCTAAGAGCACAATCTTTAGGCTTGAATCCCTATTGACTCATACATTCTTCTACACAACAAAGAAGTTTCTTGGTATTTCAAATTAGGATAGAAGTGAGTGTACAATACAAATTATCACTCGAGTTTACAGATCTAAATAATAAATAGTTAGGGACAATGATATTGATAGAATGATGAAATCATTCCAAGATAAAATGAAGAAGAGGTATAGGATACCACCTACACTATTAGAAAAATATAAGGATGAGTTGTGTTTCATGGTAGAAATGGATTTCACATGCATGGAGGCAATAGCTTCTCACCTAAAAAGATTCACTTAGAGATAGTACAAACTTAACTATAATTTTTTGAGTGTGTCACAACAGAATTGTTTAGGTTGTAAGGTTGAGTTTGAGAACAAGATTAATAAGATATATGATACTGATGGAAACCTAATTGGGAAAGGTGATCATACTAGACATGAAGAATTTTTTTTGGTACATGTGAAAATAGAGTAGAACCAAGATTGTCAAAGTATGTCAAGAGACATCCCCCTATTGCACAAATTATTGGAGATAAAGATTCAAGACCAATGACAAGAAATAGGTTAAGAAATGATACACATTTTCTTAACATGCATGAACATAAAACAATGAAAGATGCCTTACAAGATGTGGATTAGAGTAATGCCATGAAAGAAGACATTGAACAATTGAAAAGAATAAGACATGAACTTAAGTTCCTAGACCATAAGATAAAATGTGATTGGCACCAAGTGGGTATATAGAAACAAGTTAGATGAAAATGTCGAGGTCACAAGGAATAAGGCAAGAAGGGATAGACTATGGAAAACATTCCCTTTTATTACAAGATTGGAAGGAGAAAGAACTCTTCTTTCTTACTTTGCATACAAAGGTTTCAAAGTTTGTCAAATGGATGTTAAATATGTATTTCTAAATGACATATCGGAAGAAGAAATTTATATATAACAACTAGAAGGATTTTTGGATACTAACAACAAAAACATTGTATGTAGACTACAGAAAGATTTATATGGTTTGAAGAAAGCACCAAGAACATGGTATGAAAGGCTTCACAATTATCTTGTGAAGATTGGATTTGGGAGGACTGATGATAGTAAAAAATTGTACTTAAAGATAGAGAAAGGTAAAGGTATTTTACTATCTAAATTTTTTGTTGATGATATCATATTTGGAGGTTAGGATACTTTATGTAAAGCCTTTACAAATGAAATGAAGAAATAATTTGAGATGTCTTTATTTGAAAAGATCAATTTCTTTTTGTGTTTGCAAGCACATCAAATGAAATATGATATATACATCACTTAGTCAAAATATGTAAAGAAGATATTGAAAACTTTTGGATTGGAAGATTCTAAGCTAGTAAGAACACCTATGGTGATAGGACACAAATTGTCAAAGAATGATGATTTAGCTGAGGTGAATCAAACATTGCATAGGTCTATGAATGGAAATTTGCAATATGTAGTACATAGTAGACCTAATATTACATTATCTATTGAGATAGTTGCAAGATTCTCTACTAATCCTAGGGAGAATAATTTTATGGCTATGAAGAGAATAATGAGATATTTGAAAGGTACAAAAGGCTATGGTCTATACTACAAGAAAAATGAGAAGTTTGAGTTGAGAGCCTACACTGATGTTGTTTAGGCTAAAAATACTGATGACAGAAAGAGCACTAGTAGAGGAGAATTTTCTTAGTAAAAAGGCTAGTTACATGGACTAGAAAGAAACAAAATTGCATATCTTAATCTACTACCAAAGCTAAATATATTTTTGCTATAGTAAATTGTACAAACATTATATGGATCAAACAACTACTCAAAGGTATGAAGGAGGAAACCATTGAATATATGATATTTTATTGTGATAATATAGGTTCTATAAGTATATCAAAGAACCATGTGCTGCATACAAAGACAAAGCACATTGCAATCAAGTATCATTACTTGAGAGAGCTAGTTCAAGATAAAGAGGTGAAGATTGAATATATGAATACAAAAGAGAAATTAGCTAATATATTCACAAAATAATTACTTAAGGATAGTCTTGAGTATATAAGAGGTAAAATAGGGTTGATACCCCTATCCAAGGCTATTTAAGAAGCATGAAAAGTTTCTTGCATCAACTAAGATGATTGACATATGTTACACATTGATATTGTGGATCTTACTTTAGGATTTGCCTAAAGTAATCAAAGAGTTGGAGTTGCAAATTAGTCACAAGATAGGTGATGGAGGGTGAAGCTAAAAATGATCACATCTACATGATAAGATGATAAGTCCTTGGCATTGTTGTCAAAGAGGGAGATATATTATACAGAAAAGGAGATAGTGCACTTGATGGGATAGTACTAAGGGAGATATAAGAACAAACATATACTTGAATAAAAATGAAGTGATCAAGAGGGAATTATAAGGATGAGTTGATTGTATTTTGATCAGAACAAAATTTGTAACCAATATAGAAGTTGAAAGCTATTGATAGAGGGAGAGATTCCAATACAAGGATTTTTTTATTTTTTTGGTATTATTGTTGGTTGTACTAGTTTTTCATCAATGCCAAAGAGGGAGATTTTTGAAAATAGATTGAATACAAGTATGTGAATGTGTTACAATCATTATTTTTTCACTGATGTCAAACCTACTACTTGCTGATAAGACAACTACTTAGTTGATTTGAGTACTATCATTTATTTGATTGATAAGGAGGATTTGATCAAATGAGATAAAAAGGTACTAAGAGAAAAGGTTGAGTTATGGTATGAAAAAGGAGTACAAAGATCAGTTAAGATAGTAATATTATAGTGCATTGTTTATCTACTTAAGTTTGCAAATGTTGGATTCACTAACAAAGTCTAGAAGAACAAGTAAGAAGAATTAAATTTGCAAGATTGACCAAGTAGATAGTAGGTGTTGAGAAGAGTTAGTGCAAGATGAGTAGAAAACTAGTTAGAACTAAGCAAAGTCAAATTTCAGTGTATGTTGAGTTATACAGTGTAAGCTGAGTAAAGTTTAGTTGATGTCAAGCATTAGTAAACTTTAGTGTTTGCCAAGTGATCTAGTTGATGACAAGTGGAAGAACAACATGGAAGTCGAGTGACAACATATTGATGTCGAGTGCCAATATTCATGCTAAATCATAGATTTTATGAATCTGAGCTGACTATTTTATTTTTTTGAATCTTGTGAAGCATGTGGAAGATAACTATGATGAGTTGGTGGCACGAAATTCATGGTAAACTATTTTGAGGAAAATTCAAAGAGGATCGAGGGAGAAGTTTCTAGAAGGGACTAAAATGAAAATATGGTTAGATTCATTGAATCCTACCTAATCATACCTAACCCTAAAATGGGTGATAGAGGATGAATGACAAAAGATCTTAATTTTCTATTTATAGAGATGGCTGATCAAAAGCAAGGTTGATCAATGTTGTGAACCTAAGTTAGGAAAGAGCTCTTAGGAATTTCTTCATCAGAGATGAAATAGAAGAGACTGCTATTGAAAAAAAAAAAAAAAAAGGCTTAAGGGTATGAATACTTGAAGGGTGAATAAACAATTAGAACTAAAATGTGTGAAAGCCAAGTAGAATGGAGGACTAAAATAAAGATCTATAATATGCATGTGATTTGTAATTTGTTATTAGGTGAAGCCTTATTATTAATTTCAAATCATCATACCAGTCTAGGGTAAATCCTTTGGATTAAGGTTGACTTAACAATCATTTGTGAATCCTTTAACTGGGTGACATTCCAAGTGAATGATCTAAATTTATCTAACAAAGCTTGCTCCTAATAGGGTGATTGAAATCCTCTAACTAGGCCAAACTTAACAGTGTGTATTGTAACCTTTAAAACGGCTAGCCTTTCACTAGGCTTCACTTTAGAAGAGTGAGAATGAGTAGCATGTTACTGGTGGCTTTTTCCAAATTGGGTTTCCATGTTAAACTATTGCATCAAATGTGTTATTGAATATGTTATGTTTCATGCTTACATTTCTAAAAAGTTGTTTTGATAGTAGTACAAGTTTAAGTGATTGTATGATCTAATGGATGCATGCATGATGAATATTTTTTTATGGATATGGGTTCACTAAGCTATGAAATTTTTTATTTGTACATCTAGACCTTAGGTAGATGATTCACCCCCCTTAGTTATTCTAAATAATTCCAACAAATGTACTAAAATAATTATTAATTATGAAACCTATAAATCTATAATTAAATATATGACAACAATAGTATATCTACATTTCATAATGGATTAGAGGAATTTGAAACTAAATTTGATTTTAACTTATGTAAAGAACTTGATTTTTTGATGTTTAGATCATATTACCTTATCTTGGTATAATCTAGTTGAAGATAAATATAGTAATACATGTAATCAAAATCATGTTAAGGACTTCAAAAGGGGAAATAAAGAGGAAGGGAAAGAAGGGAATATATTAAAATATATAAATGGGAGATAGAGTGATATAGTGATAAAGAGACTAACTAAGAGAAAGTAGAGATAGATAAATCATGATGTGAAGAGGGAGAGATAAAGACAAGTTAGAAATAGAGGAAGAGATAGAATGCAAAGAGCAAGAGAAATGTTTTGCAATGAACCCTACCAATAGGCCACTAAAAAACTCTAATGTTGAACAAAGAAATTTTGTCAAACACTTGGCATGCAACTGAAGACTACTATTGAAAGTAAATGCTAAACATAGGAAATTTCTCAAAACCATATGTCATTCATATATCAATAATTTGCAACAATGCCATACACATTTCAGCCAATAATATGATTATCAAACCCTAGGTTGGCAATATAGATAGTCTAAAAATTACAATACTTTTCACTTGCAAAATCCTAGCCTTCCTTTGATACCAATAATGCCAAATGGAAAACAAAGACAAGTACAATGTAAAATGTGAAAGTGCTGAAGCTATATTTTGTACTCAATTGAAAACATACATTTTGTAGAAAATATGCCAAATTCCAAATGAGAAGTGAAGAACCTGATTGTAGATGGCTGTAATAATTTTTACCAATGCTGAAGATGCCAACACCCAAGCCAAAGTCACCCCAAATCTAAAAATGCACTTCCTTGCAAATTTTTGAAAATGTCTAGGAGTTTTGAAAAATTCCTTAAAAATAAATCATGGCATTTTGGAACTTCAAAATGCACCTATCTTTATCTCCTCAACGATAGAAATTCGATGCAAGAATACCCAGAATGATATACTGAATAATGAGGAAGATATGAAAAAAAATATGGTTCCAAAGCCCTATCCTAAAATTCTAAAAATTGGATTAGACTTGAAGCAAAAATGAACCAGAAGCTATAACTCTTTCCTCCACCACAATCAAGCCTTCTAAAGATGTCCTGCAATCAATCCATGACTAAAAATGAATAGTCCTCAGAAAATGCCCTCCTTCTATAATTTTGGGTCTACTGAAAGAAGCCTCCTAAAATTTTGGATTTGCTAAAAATGGCTTCCTATAATTTTGGACCTGCTAAAAATGGCCTCCTATAATTTTGGCCTTGCTAAAAATGCCTCTTGAAATGCTGAAATGCTGAAAATGGCCTTAGGCCCAATGATGCCCTAGCTGAAGTGACTATAGTATCACCACCAAATGTGAAAATCTTCAAAGGATATTTAACCTCCTCAATTATGCAAAATCCTTAGGAGACTCCATTTCTAAAGAAGAAATGATAATATGTAGACCAAGATGGTGCCACAAATACTCAAAGAGAAAGGTAGTGTAAACTCAAGTTATGAGATGTTCAAATGAGAGGCCAAGCACTCTATTTATTCACTTCTCTAATAAACCACTATAACTTCTAGAAGTATCCATAAAATATTCTTATGAAATCCCTTCATAATGCACTTTTATATAAAAAGTAACTTTATAAAATAAAAAATGCAACTCAACTCAAAATTATAACATTTGGCCCCATATAACACATAATAATAAAAATATAATAAATACCATCTCTCCAAGAGCAAATAAGACCATCCAATCCCCAAATAATTATCAAAATGACTCTCTCACCAAAACCATCTGCCTACGAGAGTCCATGATAGCCAAATCCACTGAAAAAGGACATGACATGTTTAAGCTATAATTATCATACAACAATGTAAATTGTTATAAAAACAACATTATTATAAATTGAAAATTTTCTAATAGCTTTAGAATGAGTGATTCAGTAAGAAAAAACACTTGGTGAAGGTTTTGAAAACTTGGTGTTTCAACACACAAAGTGGTCATAATATATTAGGAAATTTTGTGGTTAAACACATTTGAGTTGGAGTAGTACTAAGATGGGTTACAACCTAAGAAGTCTTGATGCTTCACCTTTGTGAGAATTACCTTGATCCAATGAGTGCTAAGTGTTATATAGATGGATAGATCTAGTATAATGAGTGATAGATTCTTGTGAATGAATACTCATGAAATACAAGTCAATAAGTTTGACTAAAGAAATACCACATTAAATTATATTCTCTTATACAATTATACTTCTCAAGATATAATACACTTGATAAATTTTATAGATAGTGCCAACTAATGATATTATTTAGAAATTGCATGGGAAGTATCATTCTTCATTTGATGTATCATGTTAAAAAATATGTATTATTTTAAATTTTTTGCAATTAATTTATTTTATCTTCTTTCTTGCTTCCCTTGTTTATACATGTTTCTCAATTTTAAGAGTTATAAATTACAATACCATCATTTTCTCACAATCTTACTTGATTTTCTTTAGTTAACATACAATCTTATTATTATCCATTATAAGATAAAGCATCATAAAGTCCATATAACCTTAATATTCTTCTTATGACTCTTATTTTTTTATAATAACAATATAAATTAAACTTTAAAAAAAAAAATTCTTCTTATAATTTAACAACCATTAAATTTAACTTAATAAAAATTATTTCATTTTATCCATACAATATTCATTAATTTAATTAAATATATTTATAATATTACATATTATTATTTTATATTTATCCATTATATCATAAAAGCATGTTCTATAATATTATAAATGATATGTAATAATTAAACATGACATTTTAAATCAAGTTTCAATAAAACCTTATACAGGCAGAAATTTTGGCAATCATCTGGGGGTAATAGGCCTTCTTTATGCTAGAATGGAGAGCGGAATTGTTCCTGAGGGGGGGAGGATGATTTAATTAATAGTATCTTGGCGAGGTTATTTTAAAGGCCACCGCTGGGATATGATCTACTGCTATTGTGGGTGCCATTGGTGGCCTTGTTGTTGGAGCAATAATCACCAACAAGAAAGTCCTCAGGAGATACATGCCCAAATGAATGTACTAAGTCACTCCGCTCATTTTTTTAGATTTCTATCTGAGGGCTTAATATTTATTCTACATGTTTGAACTTTGTTGGCATTATGATACATTTTTGTCATTAGTTACAACACTTATTGGATTCTGAATGCTTACCGAGCTCTCACCGGACATTCCTTTGTAAGCCAAGCTTTACCTAGTTCTCAGTGTTTACTGAATGATCGAGGTGAACAAAGAAGTCAGTGTTTACCGAGTGATCAAGGTGAACAAAGAAGTCAGTGTTTACCGAGTAATCGAGGTAAAACAAAGCAGCCAGTGTTTACCGAGTGTTCGAGGTAAAGAAAGGAATCAGTTTTGACCGAGTGAAGATGTACTTAGTATTGACCGAGAACTTCGTGATAACCGAGCTCCTGAGGTTATCAAGGAAATTAATTTTTACCGAGCTCAGACGGATATCAAGGAAACTAACTATCACTGAGTCACAAGGTTCTATCGAGTGTTTCCTTTGATCACCAAGCTACAGTTCAAGATAGAAGTGTTCACCGAGTGACATCTCTTCTACTGAGTCTCCAGTGGTTACCAAGTTCAGAAATACTCGAAGTGTTTAGTATGGACTGTGCCTTCACTTCTACTGAGTACATGACGATGCCGAGTAACGCAGTGGATGCCGAGTATCAGAAGGACACCGAGTCAGTTCAGTGAACCCAAGTTCTTACCTTGGGCTGACTTTGTATAGAGATTTGCACTTGTTGTTTTAGCCGAACTTGCATGTATTGTTTATTTGGATGGCATATATATGCAATGTATTGTATCATTCAAAAGTAATGGAAATAGTAATGATAATGAATGAAAATGTAAAAGTGTGAAAGAAATACATGCGTGCGAAAGTATATGTACTAAGTTGTGAAGGAATTCAGCAAGGTCAAATTTTGGAGCAGAAAAGTTTTATCTATCACATCAAGGTGAATCAGAGCATAGCGGATCTTATCAGCAATCAGTTGTAATCAGATCCACTATTTCATTCTAACAGGTGAATTAGTTTTTGTAAATCCTTTAACAAGGTAGACTTAACAGTCTTTTGTAAATCTCCTAACAGAGTGCATACTTTATTGTATGTTTGTAAATCCTCTAACAAGGTGGATCTAGCAATCCTTTGTGCTCCTAACAGGGCAGATCACCAAAAGTGGTCATTGTAAGCCTTAATCGGCTAACTTCATACTACAATAACGAAGCTTTGTGGGTTTCATCCCCACCCCAGTTTTACTTTCTATTTGGAAGGTTTCTGGGTCACCAAATCTGTGTGTTCAAGTGTTGCAAATAATTTTGTTTCATGCTTACAGTAGGTTACTTGGATGAATGGTGAATATATCAGTATGCAGTTTTATTGTTGAAATTTTAGAAGTTACTGATTCACCCCTCCCTTCTCAGTAACTTGTCATATCTTGAATATTTCCAACAATTGGTATCAGAGCAATAAGGTTCTCAAGATAAAAGTTTCACAGCTTGAGCAAAGATCAAGGACAATGGAGATATTCAGACTTGACAAAACTATTGAGAATGAAAAGCTAGATCAGGAAATGGCCATGGCTCAACTCAATGAAGCAAAAGAGCATCTTTCACAATCCTTGAAAAGAAGAAAAGAACTTGCAAGGCAAATGAATGACCATCAGTATGTTGAAGAAAAGATTGAAGATCTCTCACCATCAAGTAGTTTAGATGAAGCTGACAAAGCAATCAAAGAACTTTTAGAAAAGAATGGATCTCTGCAGGAAGAAGTAAGAAAGCTCAAAAGGGAACAAGAAATCCAGTTCATCAGGCTATGTGAAATCTTGGAGCAAAGGAACAAGGCAGCTGAAGACTTAGAGGTAAGGAATAATCAATCCTCTCAGCTTGAAAATCTTGTAACTCAATTATCTAATGCAAATGAAGAAATTATGAATCTAAGATCTGAGAATGAGAATTTGAGAAATGACTTAATTACTGAAAGGCAAATCAATGCAAGCTTACAAAGTGATCTAATCTCTGAAAAACAAGTCAATGAGAGAATGGTAAAATCTCAAAAGGACATGGATCAATTGAATCTAAAAAATGAAGAAAACTTTCATAAACAAAATGGTAAAGCAAGCCTTGGATACAAGGAAAAAGGTGAATCCTCCAAACAGGGTACTCAAAAAAATCAAAGACCTACTTACAGCCACTATGGTAAGTTAGGTCATACATCTAACAGATGTTGGAGCAATGGAAAAGGCAAATTTAATGTAAAGTGCTACAATTGCAATCAGCATGGACACAAAGCCAATGAATGCAAAGAGAAACCGAAATTTGAAGGTAAATGTCACAAATGCCAAAAGCAAGGTCATAAGGCATCACAATGCAAATCCAAATTATTTAATCCAACAGAACAACTTGTCAAGGCAATATTTGGTTGGGACTACAACACTTGGTGCAGATGTCATTATTGTGGAGAATATGGTCATACTGGCATAAACTGTGCAAGGCATCACCTAAGAAAAAGAGATACCACTATAAGATGTTATACATGTACAGAACTTGGTCATATATCTAAAAACTGCATGAACATAAAGAAAGTCGAGGATGAGAAGAAAATCAAAGTAGACAATATTCGAAAGCAAATGAAGCAGCAATGGATTCCTAAGTCTACCGAGCCAGATAATTCAAGTGATGGAATGGTCACTCAAGAAGTGAGTGACTCTACCATTTCCAATTAAGACTCGTCAGGATAAGACCAGGACTGTATCTACAAAGCAATATCCTAAGCAGTCCTAGAATGAAAATATGATCAAAATAGTATTTCAGATACATCAGGATCATGGTCGGTACATGACCTTACCGAGCTCAGTCAGGTGCAATAAGGCTTCTTTCACCAAGTTGCACTTACCGAGCATGGTTGGTTCTTCTCTTACCAAGTTAAGGTCGGTTTAACCTATTTTCTTTTGGTCATCGAGTTGCAAAGTTTAAGCCGAGCTAGTGGATGACAGTCTGTCGATCGCAGCTACCTCCGTACTGAATATTAATGGTGAATTTTTCATCAAAAGGGCAGATTTCAACCTCATTTTTCACCGCAAATTCGAGATTTACACAAAAAGGGCTTTCAAGCGAGTTCAAGCGATTTGAAGAGATTTTCCAGCGAAGTATTCTTACGAAACCTTTTCACTCACCGAGTAGCAATGGCATCCGCAAGCACCAGCAGCAGTAAGGCAAAGAAAGGTTTTGAAATGCTTGTGAAGGGAATGGAATGGAAGGCACCTATGTTCAAGCTCGTTCCTGCCATCACTGAATCGCTCGATCCCAATGGAGCTCAATCACAGATTCCACCCAAGTTACTCCTCGTGAATGACATTCGCACTCATTTTAAGTGTGCTATTCAAGAAATAGGGTCATTGGACATGGATAATGCCCTAGCGGAGTTATGTGTAAATGGTTCTCTCAAAATCAAGCACAAACATTTGGAAACTAAAGGTTTGACTCACATTGCGCATATTCCTAGAAACTTCCAAACCAAATGGATTAGGTATATCTTGAGTCGAGTGCATAATGGTTAGTTGTGGTTGGAACAACCCATTTTGATAACCAAGAAGATAATTCAAAAAATCACGGGTCTCTCGATGCTCAGCAAAGCCAAAACCACTAAAACCCTAGGATGGGATGAGTTACAGAGGAAAACCCTAGCCGAGTGGGATGGTAGAGGTTTGAAGGTTAACACTGTAATAGATCCGGAACTAAGATTTGGCATACATATTATTGCATATAAGTTATATAGTTCCAGTAGGTTAAATAGTGTACCATGTGAAGATGTGGATTTGGCCCTGAAAATTGTAAAGAAGAATCTTGAGTTTGATCTGTCAAAAGTAATGTTGAGGCAGTTAAACAAGAACATGGACAGTATAAGGACATCAAAGAATAACCCCTGTAAATTTGGATCTCTGTTAATATGTTTACTATTTTATGTACAAAAATTCTTTCCATCAAAGGGAACCGTAGAATGGAGAAGAGATATCCCAATTTTGTATCAGATTAAAGAGTTTATAGCAAAGATGGGAGAAAATTTTGATAGTATCATGGATAACTATTTTGAAGACTTTAAGGAGAGGATGAATAACCAATTCAGAATTCCTTCTAGGCTTGTTGAAGAATACAAAGATGACATATGTTTTATGGTTGACTGTGACAAGGTGTACATACAGGCAGTTAGACCTCGAGTTGCATGGGTGAAACCTCTTCCATATGAGGTAAATATTGATGAAACAAGGGATATCATTGAAGCACTGGTAAATGAGCCAATAGACCCAAGGCAACGGATTTTTGGTACTTATGATGAAGCAAAGGCCAGAATTGAACTAGAAATCAAAATTCCACAGGCCATCAGCAAAGGTAAGAGGAAAGTGGCCAAACTGAAAACTGCAATGGGTCCTCTTATGCTCACCGAGGGAAAAGGTGAAGATAAAGAAAGTGAAAAAGAAAAAGAAGGAGAAGAAGAACCAGAAGAAGAGCAACTGACAAAGAAGAAAGGTAAGGTAATCATTACCAAGCCCAAGAAGCAGCCTACTGCAGTATTTACTCAGAGGACAAGGAGAGGTATACAGGAACCTGTATTGGTCAAGCCTGCACCTACATTTGAGCAAAGGCTCAAATCATTGGAAGAAGGAGCTGGCATCACAAATTTCAAGGCATTGAAATTTGAGACAAGGACTGATGCAGAGAAAATGCAAATTGAGGAACTAGTACTTAACAAAATGGGAAAATGGAAATACTCCCCGGACCAGATTGCTCCTCATATCTCTAAAGAACTAGTGGAGAGAGTACAGCCAAGATGGGAATTAGCCACCAAGACGGTAAAAGATATATATGAGTAATCCCTGAAGAATCTTCGGCCTAGTCTCACTGGAGTAGAGGTAAAATCTGAATTGAAAACCCATGAAGGTAAAATGATGATCAGATTCCACACTTGTTTGATTTTGATCAAAGATATAGAGCATGTTGTAAATGATGCTACAAACATGTGGAAAAACATCTATCATCTACATAAGCCCAGTGTAGACCCAGTAAAAATAAAGGATGATGACAGCAGCAGTAGCAGTGATGAATCAGATAGTGCTCCATCCATCACAGTTACACCAGGAGAATTGCATGCAATGATGGAAGAGAAAGAGGAAGAAGACAAAGAGGAAGAAGCTAAAAAGGAAGATAAGGAGGATGATCTGGTAAAAATTGCAGCAGCAGTTATTGCATCCCTTCCTCACTCCCCAGCTAAACTTGTGACATCATCAAGGTTGGAGTCAGCTTCAGCAGATTCATCTACACTAGATTTACCATCTACACCTGCCATATCTCAGCTCCAGGTATCATCAGTGGAAGTGACTACCACTTCATCTACCGAGCTGCATCCCTCTTCGTCTACCAAGCTGCACCCCTCTTCATCTACCAAGTTGGCCTCCTCAACTCCATCATCATCAGTTGGTATTGCTGTGAGTTCTCCAATTTTGACTACTCCAATTTGTTCTACAATTTTGTCACCATCTACTTCAGGCACAATGAGCTTAGATACTATATTCCCGAGTGTATCACCATTTTTGGCCAGTACTCAAATTTTTTACCCTGTACATACTCCTATTGGCACTCAACCCTCAAGCATCCCAGTTTTTACTGCTAGTCCTTCTGTCTCTACTGTTGTGTCTATTCCAAAGGTCAAACCAGTCATCTCAGAAGTCAAACAAAAGCCATTAAGACTTATGATCACTGGAAAGGAAATTCCTGAAGACATTGACTTGGACACAGAGATAGTAATTCCAAAGATTGATTTTGATAATGCTACCATTGAAGAAATGAGGTATGCTAGTCAACTTATTGAGAAAAAGGCTACTCAGATGCAGTTAAGATCAGAAAGGGATAAGGAATATAGGATAATTGAGGATGCCCGGAACATAATTACTGAGGCTATAGGTGTTTATGTTGATACTTCTCAACACATTTTGATTCAATTGGAAGAGGCAGTTAATAAATTCAATGAAGATGCCTCCGAACAAGAAAAGCTAATTGAGCATGCAGAAAAGAAATTTGATAATAAGGTATTGGGGCACATTGCCCAGAACATTGCAATAAATCAGGTTGCATTAACCTCAGTTTTGGCAGATATGGAAAATTCTTTTAATAATGTAACATCTCTTTTTGCTAAGCTTTGTGATGTTACCGAGTACACTAAGGGAATAAGAGAGAAACTAAATAAAATTGATGAGGATCTGAAGGTGAGTGCACAGAACTTGAAGCTTGACCCCAGTTCAAGCTCATCTCATCATCTCAGAATCAAATTTTTGTCAGAGAAGCAGGAAGAGCTGTTGAGAGAAGAGGCAAGGATCCGATCTACATTGATAGATATCCAAAACATGATCCTTCCCATAATGGATTCAATGTAGAAGCACATTGCACATTCAAAGACATTAATCCATGATAATAACTTCTCCATTGCAGACCATGTGATTGAACTTTCGGCTGAAGTTCAAGTAGCTCTTTCCACCTGCAAAATTTTGCAAGAGAATTGGGATAAGACTCTCCAACTTATTCTTCAGGTACATTCAGAGTTCATCTCTCATTTTGGTGTTTCTATATAAGTATATATATTCTTTTATTCTTTGGCATTATTGTCAAAAAGGGGGAGATTATTGTTGGATATGTATACTATGGGTGAATAAGTGCTTTCAGAAAAATTGTACAAAGGAAGAGATATATAGCTCATGTAAATAATGTATGTACATTCTATGGGGGAGTTGTATATAATGAAGCTATGTATATTTAGAATCAGTCATCAGCATGTCAGATAAATTTTGTCTCATAAGTGTTTTTGTCACTAATGCCAAAGGGGGAGATTGTTGGCATTATGATACATTTTTGTCATTAGTTACAACACTTATTGGATTCTGAATGCTTACCAAGCTCTCACCGGACATTCCTTTGTAAGCCAAGCTTTACCTAGTTCTCAGTGTTTACCGAATGATCGAGGTGAACAAAGAAGTCAGTGTTTACCGAGTGATCGAGGTGAACAAAGAAGTCAGTGTTTACCGAGTAATCGAGGTAAAACAAAGTAGCCAGTGTTTACCGAGTGTTCGAGGTAAAGAAAGGAATCAGTTTTGACCGAGTGAAGATGTACTTAGTATTGACTGAGAAATTCATGATAACCGAGCTCTTGAGGTTATCAAGGAAATTAATTTTTACCAAGATCAGACGGATATCAAGGAAACTAACTATCACCGAGTCACAAGGTTCTATTGAGTGTTTCCTTTGATCACTGAGCTACAGTTCAAGATAGAAGTGTTCACCGAGTGACATCTCTTCTACCGAGTCTCCAGTGGTTACCGAGTTCAGAACTACTCGAAGTGTTTAGTATGGACCATGCCTTCACTTCTACCAAGTGCATGACAATGCCGAGTAACGCAGTCCGAGTATCAGAAGGACACCGAGTCAGTTCAGTGAACCCAAGTTCTTACCTTGGGCCGACTTTGTATAGAGATTTGCACTTGTTGTTTTGGCCGACCTTGCATGTATTGTTTATTTGGATGGCATATATATGCAATGTATTGTATCATTCAAAAGTAATGGAAATAGTAATGATAATGAATGAAACTGTGAAAGTGTGAAAGAAATACATGCGTGCGAAAGTATATGTACTGAGTTGTGAAGGAATTCAGCAAGGTCGAATTTTGGAGCAGAAAAGTTTTATCTATCACATCAAGGTGAATCAGAGCATAGCGGATCTTATCAGCAATCAGTTGTAATCAGATCCATTGTTTCATTCTAACAGGTGAATCAGTTTTTGTAAATCCTTTAACAAGGTAGACTTAACAATCTTTTGTAAATCTCCTAACAGAGTGCATACTTTATTGTATGTTTGTAAATCCTCTAACAAGGTGGATCTAGCAATCCTTTGTGCTCCTAACAGGGCAGATCACCAGAAGTGGTCATTGTAAGCCTTAACCGACCAACTTCATACTGCAGTAATGAAGCTTTGTGGGTTTCATCCCCACCCCAGTTTTACTTTCTATTTGGAAGGTTTCTGGGTCACCAAATCTGTGTGTTCAAGTGTTGCAAATAATTTTGTTTCATGCTTATAGTAGGTTACTTGGATGAATGGTGAATATATCAGTATGAAGTTTTATTGTTGAAATTTTAGAAGTTACTGATTCACCCCTCCCCTCTCAGTAACTTGTCATATCTTGAATATTTCCAACAGAACTTTAGGGTAAATTTTTCCCTAGGGCTTCATGTAATAGGATATTTTCTAAAAATATTGTATTGTATTCATGGATTTTCCATAGTCCATGAAGATGAATAAGCGAGCACTTGGAAATACTTGTGTACATTTGTTTTTCATCAATATTGTGTTGATCTAGATTGTATTTAGTTGTCTTCTAGAGTTTTGAAGTGAATTATAGTATCTATTATTTATGAATACTAGATGGGGAATGTTAAAGTTGGGATGCAAAGCTCTATTGTCTTTGAACTTTTCATATGCTATTGTAAACTTTGAGCATTATATGGGGTATGTGCAGGATCATGGTGTACCAAACTATGGCCTTAAGTGGCAGTGAAAAACCAGCAAATTAGGGTTATGTCAACTTGACACATAATTTTAAAGTGGTTTTAAACTTTATATCAAAAAGTTGTAAGAAAATAATCTGTAGGAAATTGAATCTAGTTTCTAAACTACAAGGCCTTATCTGGAGAAAAAATTATTTGATTGGTCAAAAGTTTGGATTTTAATGTAGTACTACAAAATTTTTAGGGTGAAAATAAAATGTAGGTGTATGTCTGACCACCTTAATCATAATCAAATGATAATATTTTTAAATATAATTTTAGATATAAAAAGTAGACTCATGCCTGGATGTGACGCATATTTTTGGCTATTTTTATTCCAAATAAATAATTAATTATGAATTTTCTACTATACTATTTTCAGAATTAAAAAACTCGCGTGTCTGACCACCTTAACTAGTTCAAAAAAAATCAAAATTAAGTTTTTTTTTTTTTTTTTTTCTTATACTAGTCGAAGCATAGAATGTGACACATCTTTTGGATTTCACAAATTTTATATGGTTTGAAAGTTATAGCTATTTTTCAACTAGTATGTCAATTAGCACTTTGTAGCTAACTCCATTAGAAAATAAGTAATAATTACTTACTGAACTCGTAATTTGACAAAACTTATATTTATGAAAAGCTAAGAACATTCTTAAGAAACCCTTTTCATTACATCAAATTTTAGTTTAAAAAAAGTCGTTAGCTACATGCTTGAAGTAAAAAACACATAAGAACATGCCAAAAACACATTTTTGGGATGTTTTAAAGATGACCATATAAGGTTGGTATTGAAAGATATAGTAGGAATTATAAAGGTATTAATTGTTTTCATTTAGTATCAGGATGGGTGGGAAAAAAGTGGGAATAGATTTTGAAATTCTTTGAGGCATTTCAGAACTACATATTTTTCAGATCGCCACTTTTTGGCACACCATGATCCTGCACATACCCTATGCCTTTCAGATAAGTGAAATCTGTGATTATTTTAGATAAAAAAAAATCCAATCGTTAGGTGAGTTTTTCATTTTTTAATCTAGATGAGAACTTCGTGGGGTTGTAGGCAAGGTTTAAAAAATATCCACAGAGGAGTTTTTCCTAACAATTTATAGATGTAGACAATCCAAACTCATCACCAGTCGAGGTTTCTTTATTTAAATCTTATCAAGGTCTCTTTGTTGTCACAAATTGCTCAGAATGCTCCATTCAAACTCATTGGCATTGATCATTCTTTTAGAGTTAAAGTCCTTAGTTATTAAAGTCAATGATTTTATTATAGTTTGTCTCTAAAGTTTTTGAATAATATTTATGCATTGTCCATGTCATTGAGTAGTGAGACTATGATCCATTTAATTACTGCTCCAAAAACCCTCATTACTGAATATTTTGATAGAAGATGTCATTATTTATCATTAAATTTTTTTTATGAGACAAATTGGCTAAATGTAATTTATTCATATCAGTTTTGTGCAGTACTTTTGTTTCCAAATACATCTGAATATATGAAAAAAAAATACTGAATAGTCAACATTATACTACTTTGATCATTTGAAAATTTCACCAATGAGTGTGACTTTTCTTAGATTCCTTCTTCTGGATGATTCTAAAGTCATATTTTCCAAAAAAAATATAAGCCCTCAAGTCATAATTAAATTCAGAGAATCCTTAATTAGTCGCATGATTAGGGTTCTCTATTAAAATAACATATTAGTATATTACTCTGCCTGATGTATTTTCTCCATATCTCTATTGGCTTCCACATATTGCTTCACATAATGCACTCAAATGGTACTTGTTTATAACTCCCTTTCTTCTTGCAACTATCAATTCCATGGGTTCTCCTCTACAAGAATACCAAGCCATAAAGGTAAATATTTACCTTGAAGGAAAGAGTCATAACAACTCAACATGCATCATGATACTCATTATGTAGGAAAAACTACAAATTGTAAAACCTCCAATTTTTAGGAGTAATTATGGAACACAAGAGTAAGGTGTGCCCTTTGAGGGATTTATCATAAAAGTAGTTCACACCATAATCCACCTTGGTTACCCACTAGCCCTTAGTATGTACCTATTTCTATCGTTATACTTTATATTTAATGTTATCAATTAGGTGAAGCCTATTCACTTCCCCTATAGCTATGGACCCTTATTTGCCTTTTTATTTTCCTTTTAAAAGATGAATAGGTGAAGGCTTATTGTAAAACCAATAGTTAGGAAAATATAGTTTTCTAGTTCTCATAAAAAATATCTACCCTATTTCTATGTATTGTAAACTAGTGTAGAAAGTGTGGAACCATAGACAAGGCATGTGAAGTGTTTGAGAAAATGTCTCACACAAACTTGGCCTTTAGAGTTTTTGTTTGTCTTTTTTATTTTCAATGGAAACTTTTCTCATGAAGTTAAATATAAATAAGGCTAGATACTAGAGGATTGAGTATTGTCCATGAAAGGAGAAACACCATCATTTACATCCTAAGAATACAATAACCCTTGTTGCATTTGAGCAACACAATTTGTGGCACCAATATTTCTAGGATGACTTCCTACCAACACTAAGATGAAACAAAAGCACAACACCCTAGCCCATTTGTAGAACATGCCCATTCCATGAAATTCATATATATTCAATTTCTAAACACTCTAACCCTAAACCACATGCCATGTAAACATGTACATGCATAATGTATATATTAAAAAAAAAACATATATACATGTCCTAGCCTACAACCCTTTACCTATTCTCCACTCCCCTTAATTGTAGTTGGTAGAACTAGCATCAGAAGATTCAAATATTATACTGAAAGGAGAAGATAGTTCAAAGAGAAAATATAGTATAAATTTCATAGGAAAACAAGTTGTAGATGCACATTTTAGTTCTTTGGATTTTGTATGGGGAGTGAGAAATAATCCACTCTCCAATTATATAAGAATAAAATAATCCTCAAGATTCCTCCTATATAAAATAATAAATAAATTATTCCTACATCCCATCCTTACAATCTAAGACTATGATGAAATGCATAGATTCTAATGGGTCAACCCCATGTCCAATTAAAAATCCCATATATGCTTAGCCAAAAAATATAATAATAATAAAATAATTTTTTTATAGACCCTACTTTAATGTATTTAAGGCATACAATTTGGTTTGGCAAAGGAGGGAGAAAAGTCACATGAATCCCACCCTCCTCCTCCATTTTCTATTATCGAGGCACCTATAAAGGTCACCTAGCTTGGTTAGCATCATACACCCATCTCACTTAATTGTGTGGTATATTAAAAATGGGTGAGAGAGGTCCCTTGGGGTCAAATTCCCCCACTCATCCCAATACTCTAATAACCCTTAACTAGACCTATCGCATATAAAGAAGCAGGTGTTGATCTCAGATTGGTTTTGACAATTGAGTGTCTTCACACTTAAGACATTCACTAAGTTCATTCCAAACTAGTAATACATGCTAAGTATAATATATAAATATATAGATGCCAAGTTGAAATGAGTGCCGAGTCACTCAAATGCTGAGAAAATAGACCATGCCAAGTGATTTAAGTGTCAAGCAAGATAGTTGATGCTAAGAAGTTCAGGTGCCGAGCTAGAAATAGAATTATAGTATACATGCCAAGAATCAATAACTACAAGTGTCAAGTAACACAAATTGGACATAGTTGTTTGTAATGGCACAAACAACTATGTAAACCATTTTTATGCCAACTTATGGATAGACTTCAAAGCTTTTAAAGATAAGGATGAATCTATTTGAATTTCATATGTAATCACATGCAACCAATCAAAAAATAGGAAGAGTTAAGCGACAAAATGGATGAATATTAGTCATAGATTCATGCCTAACCCTAAGCCACCAAATTCTTTACAAGGAAGACAAAGCCCTAAACATTTAATGATCGAGAGAGTAAAGAAAGAAGGAAGATAACAGGGGTGAATGATCAAATTGTTCAAAGAGCATTGAAGGTGACTTAGAAGTGTGAAAGAATTGTAGAATTAGTTAAGTACAGAATAGAGGATAGAGGACACAACATTGAAATATCATTAAAGAGGATCAAGATGTACATTGTATGAATTGTGATATGAAATCAGCAAGACAAATTTGTAAGTTAATTTAGATCAAGCTCTACTATTACTCTCTTACAATTGTATCAGTTAGGGTAAATCCTTTGGACTAAGGTTGATTTAACAATCATCAACAAATCCTTTAATAGGGTGACATTCCAAGTGAATGTTCTAAATTCCTTTAACCAAACACACTTCTAACAGGGTGTTGAAATCCTCTAACAAGGTGGGACTTAACACTCTCTTGTAAGCCTTTAACAAGGTAGTCCTTTTACATGGAAGATCATGTCTTATGGTCAACTTATTCTAACCATAATTGACTACACTTTGTTGCTGCAGGAATGAAGAATTTTGGGTGTCATCCCCACCCCAATTTTACCTTCTAATTTGGAGGGTTTTTGGGTAATCATATCAAGTGTCACGTGTGTACGTGCTTACATGTTTTGATGCATCTACATTACATGTTATTTTCAATTCATTTATTACATGCATCTAATGAATGGTAAACAGATTTAGTTGCTAAAGTTTAAACTTTTGATTAACTCCCCCTCTCAGAAGTATATGTTTCCCATTTGTAATTCCAACAATTGGTATCAGAGCTCAATTCTTAGAAGGAGAAACTTTACAATTTAGAGAAAAGATCTTGAAATGGAAGTCTACAAACTGAGAAAAATTATTGAAAACCTAGGAATTAAGATCCAACTCATTCTTCATTCACTAGGTGAGGCTAGAGAGGAGTTAAGGAAATCCTTAAAGAGAAGGAAAGAGATATCCATTTCATAGAATGACACACAATAAAAATAGATTGACACCACCAAGATATTTACAAATGGAGACTCCAATGAATTCGATGCAAGAATTGCAAATTTGATAAAAAAGAATAGAGTACAAGCTGGGGAGATTAGGAATCTCAAGATTGAATAAGAATCTCAAGCTATGATGCTATGTGAAGTAACTGAACAAAAGAAGAAAGCCATTAAAGACAAGGTCATGATTGAAGAAGACAAGAGAACCCTAGCAAATAGACTAGAAGAGAAGCCAACTGAACTTACTAGACATGTAATTGGACACACTAAGTCAAATGATGAATACTCATCATGAGTTGAATGTTAAAGACATTGAGATATCTACATTAAAGTTGCAAAATGAACAAGTGTAAAATGATCTGAGAAAAAAAAAAGAGATCACTAAAAGCTTCAACAAGCCCAATGAAACCATTAAGTACTTTGAGGAACTATTGAAATCTCCAAGATCCAAAAATGATACAACAAGAATAGGCTATACAAGAACTAAAGAAGGAGAATCATCCAAAGCTACTAAAGAAAGAAATATCAAAGGTAAGAACTCAAAGCCCACTTGTCATTTTTGTGGTAAGAAAGGACATATTGCTAATGTGTGTGGGAGCAAGAATACAAATCAACATGACTAACCTAAGAACATTTGTCACTGTCATAAGTGCAAAAAGTAAGGTCATCAGGCACATGAATGCAAAACTAGAACTATGCATGCACCAAGATTTGGAGTTTACTACTACAATTGTCAGAAATATGGACATAGAGCCTTTGAATGTAGATCCAAATCCATGTAGTCACCAAATGAGTTGGCAAAAGAAAGATGACATAGACACTTTTATAATTGGGATTACAACACAAGACAAAGCTATCATTATTATCAAGAATATGGACATATCCTTGAGAATTGCATCAGAACACACTTCAAAGGTAACTACAATAGATGGTTAAGCCAAACTACATGCTTTAGCTATTTGAAGATAGGTCATATCAGCAAGTATTGTCCAACAAGGTCAAAGTCACCCAATTCTAAGTTCAACAAAGGAAAAGGCAAGGTAGATGTTGAACATACCAGAGGAGAAATGAACAAGAAATGAAAAAAGAGAGATGGATGTAGTACATCAAATGGAGGGATCACTTCACCTAATAGATCAAGTGGTCACACCTCATCAAACTAAGAAAAAAGAGGTATGTGGGACTAATACTCAATGAATTATATCTTACGTCAATTCCAAAAGAAAATAGCACTGAAAAGAATAGATTAGCATGAATCAAGATTCAAGATGATGAGAAAAGTTCAAGGTTAAATATTCAAATTTTCATGTTACTACCGAGTATGGAAAATGTTCTATAGATGCCAAGTGAAATGCTAGTTAGTGTCAAGTTGCTAGTCAAATTCAATTTGAGGCGAGTTCATAGTAGATGCTGAGTAAGGGTAATATAATTAGCTGCCAGGTGAGGGAAATCTCTATAGATGTTGAGTGGAACAAAAATCACATTGATGTTGAGTTTATAGCTATACACACATTAAGCATTAAATGTGAAGTTTCAAAGGGTATAAGGTTGATTTTCACTCATTTTTCTTCATAAAAAATTCAAAGTGAGAACAAGCAGAGCAAAGTGGCAATTCACAATCTAGTTCAAAGAATTTTCAAAGATCCTAGTGATGATTCAACAAGAGTTCATCAAATTTTTGAGGTATTCTTCATTAGCTGAGTTACGTAGTTTAAAATTTGTTAAACCCTATTTTGACAAAATGGCCTCTAGTTCAAAGAGTATGAAGGAGAAAGAAGTTTTTGAAGTCCAACTGGTTAGTAATGAGGTCAAAGAACCAAATTTTAAAGCCATCCCATACATTGCCTATAAAAAAGACCTATTAGGTGCATTATCCATGATTCCACCTAAGGTTATAATGGTCCAAGATGTAAGAAAATGTTACAACTAAAAAGTAGGAGGTGTAGGTGACATGGAAATAAGGAAAGTTTATGATAAGTTGTGTGAAAATGGTATCTTGAAGGAATAATTTAATATTGTAGACAGAAAGGGTTTGACCTGTGCCCTAGACTTCCCCATAGTGTTCAAAATTGAATGGATCAAGATAATATTAATTAGAATGCATGATGCAGGTTTATGGTTGGAGGGTGGACTGATCAAAATCATGAAAAGAATTTTTCATAGGGTAACTAGATATCCAACTGTAGATTGGCCAACAACCCTATGAAGTGACTCAAAAGAGGTAATCAAGAAGAACATAGGTGCAAAATGGAATAAGCGAGGAATGCCCATTGATACCATTACAGACCCACTACTTGAATTGACAATTAGGGTTATTTCTCACAAGTTCTACCAATCTAGTAGTTTAATTAGTGTTCCCTACATTGCAATAGATGTGGGATATAAAATTGTAAAGAAGGATCATACATATGATCTAGCTGAACTTCAATTGCAATAACTAATAGAAAACCTTGGAGTAGTAAGAAAGACCAAGAGAGCTCAATGCAAATTTGAATCAATTATAATTTTCATTTTTCCTATGTTCATAACACATTTCCATCTTTTGGAATAGTTGGATGGAAAACAAATAGACCAGTGGTTGTAAAAATCAATGAATACATTGAGTAGATAGGAGAGAACTTTGAAACAATTATGATGAACTATTTTGAAGACTTCAAGAAGTCTATGAAGTTGAGGATGAGGATTCCTATCTCTTTAGTTGAACAATACTACAATGATATATGATTTCTTGTGGATATTGATTACACTTTTACATACAAGCTATTGTACCTAGGGTAAGATGGCTAAGACCCCTAGGATATGAGATCAATGTTGATGAAGCCTTAGTTGCCATTACTATACTTCTAGCTAAAGAAGTTGATAAAAATGCCAAAATATTTGGAAACTATGATGTCATGAAATCCAAAATTGAAATGGAGTTAAAGACAACTTCCACATCGAAGAAGAAAGACAAATTGGTGAGGAAATTAAAGGCAAAATTTGGTAAAGATGCAGGTGATGATGAAGAGTATGAGGAGAAAGAATAGGAAAAAGTCCATGAACCTCTTGTATTGACACAAGGATTAGTAGAAGACAAGGAAGAAGTGGTAGAAGGTGTCGAGGAAGAGGAAACTAAGGAAGCACTGGTACAAACTGAATCAATGAAAAGAATGGATAAAGCACAACCTTTGGCAAAAAAAAAGGCAAATAAAACTGCTAAGCCCAGCCCAACAAAGGTAACAACACTAATAATAAGGGCAAGTACAAGAGCCACTACACAAAAAGCCAAGGAGCAAGCCATAGAAAAGGCTAAAACTATAGAACAAAAAGGCCTAGTTTAGAAGAAACAAAGAAGGAATTATATTGCACAACCAAACACAGATGATGAGATGAAAAAATATGAAGATACTAGTCAATTTAGAGTGGAAAGTCATACACCACAATCTGATCTTGAAAAAATTTGTGAGAATGTTAAGAATAATGCAAATTTGACAGGCTAAATATTGATTTTGGAAAACTTGGTAGAGAAGAACAAAATTTAATAGAAGAATCAATATATGAAATGATGTCTAAATTCAAGAACACTCCACTTAAATTAGATAATACTATGCCTAAGGAATTGTAGACCATTGTTGAAAATAAGTGGAATTATTGTTTGAACCTAGAAAAATAAATCAGAGAATCCACATTAGCAAATGTAATACCAGAATTGACTTAAGGGAAGATTACCTCCACCAACAAGAAATACGGTGGAAGATTTGCACCAAAATATAGGGCATTCAACATTCTTCAAAATAAAATTGAAGATGTTGTCAAGAAATCCACCTTAATGTGGAAATTAATTTATGGGTTGAAAACTATAAAACAAGGAGAGGAAGATACATTTGAAGGAAGAAACAATAGAGATGAAGATGAGGACAAGGATGAAGAAAAATAAAAGGTAATACTACTATGGAGGAGACACAAAAGACAACAGATGACATGGTTAAAAATGAAGAATAGCAGGAAAAAAAAAGTGTGCAAGACACACAAATGCCAAGTATGAGCCCTCCACATGACACAAGCATACCTGCAGAAACTATAATTGTTAAGGATGTTTCTAATAATTTAGCTCAGAACATCGATCCTCTGACTACAAAAGATCTAAAGAAGATTGTTGACCAATCCACACTACAAGCTAGATTATGTGAAAATCCAATATTGGTCAGTGTTGATGAACTTTAGAAGGCAGTAGCTGACATTACAAGGGATAAGGTCAATACACAAGAACCTTCTTTTGCCATCTTTCAACTATTGGTGCTCAACCTTTAGTACAAATATCAGAGGACACATCTACAAAGTTTGACACAAATATCAAAGTTGATATAGTTGAACAAAAGAAGGCAGAAGAAGAGAAGACTGTAGAAGAATAAAAAAGATAGATAGATGTATTTGTACCTGATGCAAAAACATAAGTTGTAGCTCAAATAATTGTAATTGACCAAGGTATATTTGAAGAAAGTAAGGACATACCAAAGGAGAAGGAACCATTCAAGTATTGGTAACTCTACCTACATCAAGCACTCCTACAAAGGTCCTTTAGAAGCCAAGCATTAAAGCTATACCATTGTGGATCTCAACACCAGGCTCAAGTTCAACCAAGGTTGCTAAGGTAATTCACTATGGAGATGTAACTCTAGATGAAGAAATAGTGATACCTAAGTATGACTATGCAACCATAACATTAGAAAAAATAGGCACAATGCAACAAGCTTTGGAGAAGAAGAAAAATCAAGAGATACTTAGGAAGGTGTATAGACAAAGGCAAGCATTGCAAGAAATAAAAGACATCCTCTTAGATGCTTTCAGTTTGCGAACACTTGAAGAATCAAAGCCACTATTAGAATAATTATCAGATATTGTGGAACAGGTGAACAATGAAGACCAAGATACTAATGTCAAACTTTTGGAGTGGTCTAAAAGAAAATTTGAAGGGAAAGTCAATGAAAAGATATCTAGTGACATGGCACTAGCAGAAGTTGAATTGGCTACAAAGATTGAGAAAGTGAAGAAGGTACTTGAGAACACATTCTCATTGTACACCAAATTGTGTGATTCCACACTCTTCACTCAAGAGCCATAGTATTCTAAGTTTGGAGAGAAATTTAAAAGTCTCAAGTATGCAACTACCTTAGAATCTAGCTTAGAGTGAGAAGCATTTTCATTCATTGCTTCAATCATAGAGTCAACTAGTTGTGCTCACAGCAGAAGAGGCTAATATAAGAGCCAATTTGACTAATACCCAAGCCTCCATTAACCCCCATATGGAAATACTCCATAAAGAACTGGGATTTGTAGAAACTTTGTTGTAGAAATATCAAAATCTTTCTAGATTAGATGGACTAGTTCACCTTGCAACATAGCTAGCTATCCAAGTAAAGTCATTACATGTTGCATGTGACAATTGAGATGCTACTCTAAAAATAATCATGGAAGTCCATAAAGCCTTTTTGGAAAATACACAATCAGTGTATAGACCTTTTGACATAAGTGTCAAAAAGGGGGAGACAAAGGCAAAGGGGGAGATAAAATAAGAAAGACGGGGGAGTTACAAAATTAACAAAAAATAAGAAGAAAGGGGGAGATAAACCAAATGGGGAGCAAACATCATAATGGAGATGAAACAAGGAATATCAAGTAAAGAGTATCAGCAAGAGATAAAGAATATCAATAAGAGACAAATCTACTTAGAATGGAGAACAAATTTTGGATAGGCACACTAACTTCGGGGGAGTTACAAATTTTGAGGTATATAGTCTATTGCAAAATTTTGAAAATTTTGAAGTTTTGTATATATGCTGAGTTGTAAATATATTATACTTGAGAGGATTGGATAATTATGTATAGTTATGTGTTTTTGACACTCATGTCAAAGGGGGAGATTGTTGATCTCATATTGGTTTTGACAATTGAGTGTCAATACCCTTAAGTCATTTACTAAGTTCATTCCGAAATAGTAATGCATGCCAAGTATAATATGTAAATATATAGATGTCAAGTTGCAATGAGTGTCAAGTCACTCATGTTGCTAGTCACTCAAGTGCCAATTGGATAGACCATGATGAGTGATTCAAGTTTTGAGCAAGATAGTTGATGCCAAGTAGTTCAGGTGTTGAGCTAGAAACATAATTATAGTATGTGCCAAGCATCAATAACTACAAGTGTTGAGTAACATAGATTGGACATAGTTGTTTGTAATGGAACAAAAAACTACATAAACCATTTTTATGTTGACTTATGGGTAGATCTCAAAGCTTTTAAAGATAATGATGGATCTATTTGAATTTTATATGCAATCACATGCAAAAAATCAAGAAATAGGAAGCGTTAAGCAACAAAATGGATGAATCTCAGTTGTAGATTCATACCTAACCCTAAGCTGCCAAAATATTTGTAAGGAAGATGAAGCCCCAAACATGTAAGGATTGAGAAATTAGAAAAAGAAGAAAGATAATAGGGGTGAATGAGTGAATTTTTTAGAGAGCATTCAAGGTGACTTAGATGTATGAAAGAATTGCAGAATCAGTTAAGTATAGAAAAGAGGATAGAGGACACAAAAATGAAATATTAGATCAGAGAGGATCAAGATGGGAATTGTACAACTTGTGATTTGAAATTAGAAAGAAAAATTTGTAAGTTAATTTAGATCAAGCTCTACTATTACTCTCATACAATTGTATCAGTTAGGGTAAATCCTTTGGACTAAGGTTGATTTAACAGTCATCAGCAAATTCTTTTAAGAGGGTGACATTCCAAGTGAATTTTCTAAAGTCCTTTGACCAAGAACACTTCTAATAGGGTGTTGAAATCCTCTAACAGGGTGCGACTTAACATCTCTTGTAAGCCTTTAACATGGTAGGCCTTTCACACGGTAGATCATGTCTCATTATCAACTTATTGTAACTATAATTGGCTACACTTTATTGCTGCACGAGTAAAGATTTGTGGGTGTCATCCCCACCCTAGTTTTACCTTCTAATTTGGAGGGTTTCTAGGTAATCATATCAGGTGTCAAGTGTGTATGTGCTTACATGTTTTGATGCATATTATTTACATGTTATTTTAAATTCATATATTACATGTATGTAATGAATGGTAAAAAGTTTTAGTTGCTGAAGTTTAAACTTCTAATTCACACCCCCCCACCCCCCCAACCGCCAACCCCCAACTCCTAAGAATTATATGTTTCCCTTTTGTAATTCCAATAGAAGGGATCACACTTTTTCATCTCCCCATGTCATTTAGATGATGACACTGAGGGGTTTGAAGGAAGGTCACATGATGTAAGTGGTAAGGGAAGTATATACTATTAGAGGTTTAGTAAATTAGTTTTTAAATAATCTATTTAGATAGTAGATAGTAAATTATTAATTTCAAACTTATAGGCAATTAGACTTGTATAATTTAGTAAAGTAAGGAACACGTGAGTTAGTATAGATGAAATAGTTAGTGGTATAGTTGTTTAGTGAGTTTGTTACTTTTCATTAATTAATTAGTAGAAATAGAGTTTATATTAGTTAGTAAGTATATGTATTGGAATAAAAACATTAGTTAGAGAATGGAATTATTAATTAGGGGATGTGCAAATGAATTTTGTAAATGGAATGAGATAACAGTAAAGTTAAATTATAGTCAAAGATAGTTAAATTAAAGTAAGATGATAATAGGTAGGTATTTAGATAAATTTGTAGTAAAATATTGTTAGTAGGTAATGTTATTTAGTAAGGGTGCGTAGAGATAGTTTGAATTAGTTAGTAAATAATATTAGTTGTTATCCAAAATTTACAATATTAAATTTAATTGGTGGTTAATGTAAATGATAAGTGTCAGGGTAAAGATTATCAGTGGTAAGGTAGAAATTACTAAGAAAATAGACCATTAGGGATCTAGTAGAGGTTAGTAGTAGTGATGGAAAAGAATAATTACTTGGTTAAAGTTAAGGAATTGAGTTAGTAGTTAAAGTGTGGAACTTACACAGTGACTAAAAATACTAATATATAGTAGGTTATTAAAAAATTTAGAATATAATTCAATGTCAAAATGTAAGTGTATAAATAAAGTATTAATTAGTTAGTATGTAAATTGTAAGGTCCCTCCTCATTTGTACTTATTAAATATAAATTTCTCTATTAAATCTATTATAGGAGATTGGAATGAATATGAAGTAATGCTTAATGGTTTAGATTTCCTCATAGAAATTAATATCAGTTGATATATCCATGTTTTAAATACTCAATGATTCTATAACTACTACTTTATCTCAACTATTTAAACATTAATTTTCCCTAACAATGATACGAGGTGTTTCACCTGATGATGATGATGCTGATTGTGGTACCTCAATGATTAGGTTATACACATTCAGATAGTTTAGTATTCCTTATTGGTGATGTTCATGATGTTTAGGTATATGTATGCCTAATGATGATTATTCTAGCATTTTAATCTGAATTAATGAATAAGATAGATTATATTGATTATGCAATTAATGATGATTAAATGTGAGTAGAAATGAGATAAATAGTTATTTATATGAAAGATTGATATTTTGATTAATGTGATTATCCAAATGAGTTTTGAATATATATACATGTGATTTTTCTCAAACTACTGACGTGTGAAATGTAGTGTGCAGGATTATTAGCTAGGCAATCTAACAGAAAATTAGAACTCGACCCTATGTACAATTTGTGAAAACTAGGGTTTAGTCTAATGAAAGATGTAGACCCCATTGCTTCATATTTTATTTATATTGTAAATTGAATGTATGTATCAATTCGTAATCATAAAGTGTTTAATATTTTGTAACAATGATTTTATAGTGTCACTTGACACTCATGATCCATATATGCATTTCAGCATGATAATTAGGTTTAGCTGAGTTGTCATGCCTGACCACTACTTTGGTTTTTCTGCATAATAGGACTTTGTTGTTATAAGTTCCTTTCAGATGTTATGTTTTTATTTATGTAGAACTTGGTTATATTATTGTCCTTTGGAACACAAGACTTATGCTGAATGTATTTTCTATTCAGAACTATTTTATTAGCATTGAAGGTGACTTAGGATTTTATGATTTGAAACTGGCATATAAATAATTGCATGTTGATTGGGTATTGATTATGTTTATTATGTTTCAAACTCATTGTAAACTGCATTCTGTGTTTGTATGCATTGGAAAGAAAGTTATATATTGTATGTTTAACTTGACATTGCAAATACATTTGTATGTTAATATGCTGTATGTATTTGGAACTTGTCATTATATTTTCATATGTGTGATTGAGAAGGGATTGAATTATTGCATTGGATTTTTTTTCAGTATAGCATATAGGCATATGATGTAAAGGGTTTAGATACTTCTTATTACATATAACCCTAGGTTAGTTTTGATTACATGACTTATATTCACTTTTTTTTAAAAAAGGGTTTAATAACCCATAGTTGGTATAGTATATACATATGTTAATTAAAAAGGGGTTTTAATATCTCTTAAATAACATGCAACCCTATATGGGTTTTGAATGCCATGTAACAGGATATCTGCATTGTTCATAGCCAAATACATGGCAGTGGTATTGGGACTATCGTATACATGGCTTTGTGATGTGTGATGTGTATTGAATGCATGTTTATGAGGAATTATGGCACTAAAGGTTTGGTCAGCCATTTCTTTTTGTGAGTTGGGTTTCTTGATGAATTTGGGCCAAAAACTTGGCCGCATTACTCTATTTTGCTTAACATCTGTGACCCTTGTTGCTGAGGAATCACCATAATGAAGGGTTTTGTTGGAAGGGGATACTTGCATATGTGGCTGAGCATGATGGAGTTACTCATCAGAAGTTGTTTGTTGTTATTGTTGGTATCTTCTACTTTACTCCATTTTGAAGTCATTTACGAGTTATGTGTGTTAGCATTGTGGAGATTGTTTACCAGTTTTGACTTGGCTTTTGGGGCTTTGGCAACGAGCTTTATTGCAGAGCATTGTATTGAGCATTTTCCATCTCCTATATTACAGGTAGGGGCAATTTCTTACTCTCTCTGTTTATAGTTCACATTATTATTTTGATTAGCATGTTTGTAAATGGTTATCAGTATTATATGATGTGTATTGACACTCAAGAATGGATATATGTAGAGCATGGCACTATGTGCAATGCTTAGCCTTGTATATATCCACACTTGAATGTGAAGTATGGAGATATCATTTTGGGTTTTTCTATATATATTTGGGCTTTGTCCTAAACATGCATTTTTCTCCGAGTTGAACCCGGTCAAAAACACATGCTTGCAACTATTGTGACTAAACCCCTTGGCAACTTGACAAACTTGGCAACTTTGTACAAACTTCTTCAAATCTTGTGAAATTTGAGGCCAAAAATAATGTTCTCTAAGAATGGCAATGGTCTTATCTCGACCAAAATGTCCTGCCATCCCTCCACTCTATTTCTCCTTAATCAGATTTTCCCTCATGGAACTCCTTGGAATGCACAATTGACTACCCTTGAACAACATGAAATCCTGAATCAAATAGTCTAACCACTTGGTTCTATCTACAACAATAGGTTCTTTACAAGCTTTCCATGCTTCAAAAAAATCAAGATTCTCGGGGTACAAATTCTTGAGTTCATCAAACCCAACTACTTCAACCTGCATTATTGTAAGCAACAAATGTCTCCTACTTAGTGCATCTGCAACCCTATTAGATTTTCCACTTCTATGCTTCAACACAAATGTATAACTCTGCAAGAATTCTACCCACTTCATATCCCTCTGATTCAATTTACCTTGGCTATTTAGGTACTGTAATGCATGATGATAAGTATACAAAACAAATTCTTTTGGAAATAAATAATGCCTCCATTTCTTTAAGGCTTGAACTATTGCATAGAACTCTTGATCATAAACATAATACTTCTTCTTTGCATCATTCATTTTTTCACTAAAATATGCAATAGGCTTACCTTCTTGGCTTAATACAACCCCAATAGCACTACCAATGGCATCACAATCCACTTGGAAAACCTTTCTAAAATCTGGAAGTGCCAACACAGGTTGTTCTGTTACCTTCTTCTTTACCAATTCAAAACTTCTCGCAGCTGCTGCAGTCCATTTGAACTCTTTTCTATCCCCTCTTATTGTATCAGTTAGGGGTGCACATATGCCACTGAAATTCTTAATAAACTTCCTGTAAAAACTAACAAGACCATGAAATGATCTTACCTCAGTAGCAGACCTTGGAGTAGGCCATTCCAAGATGGCTTTTACCTTCTCTGGATACATTTTGAGACCTTTGGGTGATATAACAAACCCTAAATAGACTAACTCCCTTTTTGCAAAGATACACTTCTTCATATTAATTAATAGTTTCTCTTCCCTTAGCCTTTCAAGGACACTACGAATATGTAGTAAATGTTCTTCCAAAGTCTTGCTGAAAATTAAAATATCATCCAAATAGACAATAAAAAATTTTCCCAAGAACTTCTTAAGTACCTCATTCATGAGCCGCATGAAGGTGCTTGGGGCGTTCGTCAATCCAAAGGGCATGACTAACCACTCATAAAGACCCTCATTCTTCTTGAAGGCTATTTTCCACTCATCTCCTTTTCGAATTTGTATATGATGATAGCCACTCTTGAGATCTATCTTTATGAAGTACTGAGCTCCACTCAAGCAGTCCATAAGATCATCCATCCTTGGCAAAGGAAACTGGTACTTGATGGTTATCCTATTTATAGCTCAAGAATCTATACACATCCTCCACTCTTGATCCTTCTTTGGTGCGAGTACTATAGGTACTGCACATGGACTCAGGCTCTCTTGAATCAAGCCCTTCCTCAACAACTCTTGAACCTGTCTTTTTTACTCCTCTATTTCAATAGGAGTCATCTTGTGAGCAGCCTTGTTAGGAAAACTAGCTCCTAGAATTAGATCTATCTGATGACTGATTTTCGTTACTGGTGGCAATCCATCTGGAAAATTATCAGAGATAATATCTCCAAAATCCCCTAGTAAATTTGAAACTTCAAGTGGTATTTCACTACTACCTTCATTATCTTTCTTAGGAATCAAAGCATAGCACATATGCTGATGTTTCATGCCATCTAAAAACTTCCTTTCATCAACAAGACAAATCCTAGCACTGCTACATACCTTTTCACCTTCCTTTTTCATGGGCTTCAATTTGTGGCGAACTCCATCCTTTGTCAGAGAGTATGTGTTTGCATGTCCATCATGTACTACATGTCTATCAAACTGCCATGGTCTACCCAATAATAGATGGCAAACATCCATCGGAATAACATCACAGAGAACTTCATCATGGTAACTCCCAATTTTGAATTTTACTAAACATTGTTCACTTACTAGGACCTTATGATTATCTTTTACCCAAGAAATCCAATAGGGCTGGGGATGTTTCTCCCTCTTGAGCTTCAGCTTAGAGACCATCTCTTCTGATACCAAGTTATCAGTGCTACCACCATCAATGATTACGTCACAACATTTATCCTCGCACTTACATCTAGTATGAAACAAACTCCTCCATTGTCCTGGTTCAATCTCACCACTTAGTAGGACTCTTTCATTTACCAAGGTCTCTCCTCTTTTTGCATCCTCTGAATGTGATGATTGTGCATCTTCATCCACATGAGAAACCCTAGCTTGGCCCTCAGCTCTCCTATCTGTCCTTCCTTGTCACTGAGGGCATTCAAAGGCATGATGACCTTCTTCATTGCAATGGAAACAGGTATCATGGAAGCCTCCTCTTCCTTGTCCATGTCCTCTATCTCTTCCTCTTTTATTTCCAAAGTCTTGATCATGGGAGCGGTTGAAACCCTCATTCCTCTAGTTCCTGCTAGTACCCACATCTTCATTTTTCTTTTGAGTTTCATTGCAGCCTCGAGATGATCTACTGCTTCCCCTTCATCCTTGACCGCACCCTCTTTTTCTTCCTTCAAACCTTTTATTCAGCTTCTCTTCAGCTCATACAAAAAATTGGTATGCCTCTTCAATGCTGGTCATTCTTACAAGACTTAATTCCTCCTGGATGCTAGGTCGCAACCCACTGATATAATGAGCAACCTTCTGCTTATTTGATTTTGCATGCCCCACTCTAATCAAGAGTCGGTAAAATTCCTCTATATATTCTTGGACTAATCTTCTTGCTTGTTTTAACCCATGCATCTTCTTAAACAAATCAAGCTCGTAGTCCACAGGAATGAACTGCTTCTTCAATTTGTCCACCATGCGATCCCATCTTGTGATCTTCTTCTTTCCTCTTTTGTTTCTTTCCAATTGAACCTCTTGCCACCATATTTTGGCATGACCTTTCAGTTTTGCCTTTGCAAACTTAACCCTATCTGGGTCCTTGATATCCTCATACTCAAAGTATTCTTCCAGTTCATTGATCCAATTGATCAACTCATCTGGTTTCAAATTTCCTAAAAATACACCCACTTCAATTGTAGGTCTTTTCCCAAACTTAGTAATGGCCCTAAAAAGCCTTTCCTTTGCATGATTCAGAACTTCCCTGTCAAATTCCCCTTTTGGTCCCATTTTTTTTCTTCATTGTCATCCTTACTGTCATCACCTGCGGCAACATTTGCTCCTCTATGGAGCTCCTCTTGCAATGCCTGTACCTGCCTTTGGAGGGCTCTAACCTCCTTAGGATTAATAGCTCTGGCCCTTTTGCCATGCTCTCTTCATGGAGGCATCTTCTAACTCAAACCCACAACCACACAGTCCTGGTGCAAACTACCTCACAGTCAGTGCTCTGTCTACACACTCAGGAAAATCAGCTCTGATACCACTTGATGGGGACACAACAGAAAAATAGAATGGACACAATAGAAAAATAGAATGGACACAATAAAAAGGGAAATTGTATTAATTGAAAAATAAGGTAGTACATTCAGTACATAGAAAATAAACTTCAAAACATGCCCTAAGGGCTTACAATAGCATAAATGTGGAGATAATTTCTCCTTTCAGTACCTCCTCTCAAACTCCACTCCCAACTGCCTTTTACAATGCTAGGAATCTCCTTAAATAGAGCCCAGAGGGTTAAGGACTAGGAATACATTCTAGAAGGTGCTAGTAGGTATCCACCGACCAAATAGAAGGCTCTAGAAGCTATGTTAGAAGTCGGCACAAATCTAGAAGAATCCAAAAATGGTAACTGAACTTCCGGGAGGCATAACTTTTGAACCGTAGCTCTGATTGATGAACCATTTACATTTTTGAAAAAATATTGAAGTGATCTATAACCCTACGGATGAGCTTTGCTCATATCCTATTTTTTGGCCCTTTTAAAGCTCATTTAGTGCCCCTAACTTGACTTTGAAGCATTCTTAGGAGGTCTCTAAAACTCAAAAAATTGCAATAACTTTCAAACTGTGGGGCCTTTTGACCTGATTCTTTTTCTGGAATGTTTTAAATCACAATTACATTCATCTGGCCAATTCACACCTTCTAGTTTACCAAAATGATGGCCCAATTACATGCTCCTATTTTTTCAAGATTTTCTAGCACATTGATAGTGGAACTGTGAGAGTTGGAACCTTTATTTGACCCAAATGGGTGTCCAAAAATGAAAACACATGAAACAGAAACTAAATCTAAGTACATTTTTTTGGGTGACATAGGATTTCCCTTATACCTCTAGATGCTCCTGCATCACTAAGGATGACTGTTGAAGTTACTTCTAGAAATAGAATTTGTTACTTGTAGCGTCCATATGTTGGACATAGGCATTTAAGAATGATATCGTACTTCATTATTGTACTGAACTCAATATGTATTAGCATCATAATAGAAATTTATTTTGATGATATCTTCTTTTATTTTGTGTTTTACGGATTGAGAGTTTCTCAATCATTCTACTTGTACTTCTATTATGTTGTGTAAAAAAAAAAAAAAAATTTATGTACATTGTTCTTGTTCTTTGTTTCAAATTTATTACATATGCTTAGTGTAGCATTACATGTAACCTAACAATATGAGATGGACTAGGTTAGTAACCTAATAAAAATTAGTTATTAAATAGGATCAATTACCTTAATCATGGTTTAGTGGTAAGATTTCACTCTTAGGGTTTTTAGAAAGTCCAAATATTTCAAGCAATTTAATAGGTCATTAAATAGTCCTAGAAGCCAAAATTATGAAAGTTAAAGTGCCTATGGGGTATATGTATGGGTTGGGGGCATTTTCCACCCCTCTAACCCCTTTCTTTGACTGTTGTTCCCACCCAAATATCCCATTTTTGCTTTAGTACAAAAATTGGAGTTTCACCTTGAGTTTGACAAGTTATACTCCACCATGAAGTTGCCTTAATGATGAGGTTAAGTTAGAAGAACCTAGAAGCCCTTAGTCAAGTGGGGAGTTATTTCTTTTTGTAGGTGGTTGAGTCAGGAGCATATTGGAAGATTCGAGGGTGAAATATTATTCACCCAACCTCTAGATTTAGAGAGAAAAGTAAGGATTGAAGGAAAATGAAGGATAGCTCTTCTCAAATTTTAGTTTTCCATAACCATTTTTGAAGGTAGAAATCCTTCAAACTCATGTCTTCAAGTTGTGTTTAGCTTGGAAGTCATACCTTTGTATATTGAACCTAGATGTTAATCAATTGACTCATTCAACCCGAGCTATGTGTTCCTGTAACACTAGGACTTAGGGTTTCAAACCTGTGCATTGTGTTGGAATATCGATTCTACATCTTTATGATATGTATTCAAAACTCACTTTAATCCTTGGTCAAAATTTCCATAAGGGTTTCAGTGTAGCATGCATTAACATAGTGGATTATTAATCTTTAAAAAAAAAAATTTAAAATTGATGGTATCTTTTTGCCCTGAAATTTTGGGCATGACATTTTGGTATCAGAGCCCAGTTTCGTAACACTTGGGAAATAATGGGTCAATGTTAAGTGTGGATATTTAAATTGTATGATATGAAGTAGGGATTTCTCGTTGGAGAATTTTAAGAAGCTAATACATTTTTTCTAAATGATTATATTGATAAGTAAACCTAACCAAAATCAGAAATTGATATTAATGATTAAAGATAGTTAGCCATATTTGATAAACCAATCTTAATGACTTGAAACAACTGATTAGATGAAATAATTCTATATTTATATTAAAGTATATTATGATCTCATAAATATTTTGAAATTATATCAAACATGATCACCATGGGGAAAGAAACTAAGTTAAGGACCCTAAAAAATCTTCCAATCATGAGAGTGGAAACAAGTAAATAACCTAGCGATTAGAGAAAAAGTGTTTGATATCATCTTTAGTAGAAGTTAGATTTTGTTTGACATGATCACTCATTTAAGAATTGTAGTTCATATCTAGTATGGTAGTTCATATCTAGTATGGAAGTGATCAAGTAGACTAGTATTGATTTAGACATTATAAACATAAGTAAAGGAAACCTATGACCTTCATAATTAAATTTTGTACCTTTGGATTAGAATATTGACAATAAAATGAATGGTGAGTAAATAGGAAGGTAACACTTGAAGAGTATATCATATTACCAAGTTATTAGGATACCTCTAGCCTATTGTGAATTTAAAGTGTATTGTTCCAATAATCCTCAAAAATAAAATGAGAGCTAAATTGGAATCTGCAAGTAACCTTTGGGAACCTCAAACAATAGGATTATTAATGCAAGAAGCTATTCAACAAGTGAGATGGCTAGGAACACACAAAGAAAGGGAGTATCTTAGATCTACTATAAGTAGTGGAACCCTAAAAGAAGAATAAATCTATTTTAAGGATGGCGGTAAGAACAAAATTTAATGGTGAGAAATATGTAACATATAGTATTGAACTAGTAAGATAAAAAATGCAAACTTCTGAGTTATGGTGATGAGAGTTTAATTATGCTAGTAGGCTTATTGTATAAGCATGAGTAATACTAAATTTTAACTATCAAGTGAATGCTTGGAGACCCTGGTATTGAAATTTTTGGATCAATTATAACCCTACAATATAAAGAAAGTGAAGTCATGATGATGTCATCAACCTAATACAAACTTAAGGTTTGGGTACCAAAGTTAAGTAATAAGAGGATTATAAGCCACAAGGCATGATAAGAACAATGATAATGACCTATATCGTCAGCAAGGAGATAATTGTAAGAATGAACAAGTAAACTTTGACAATGTCATAATAATGGTTTATACTTAACTAGTTGCAAGCTTGCAACCTAAGGATGAATTTAAGTCATTTATGACTAGGAGACAAGAAATATAGAATTATTGATAATAATAATAGTATTCAGTGCATTGTTAGATGATAATTAGAACTTGTTTAAACAAAGAAATAATACAAGACAATTTGGTGAGATTGATAGAACAACTTCAACTAGTGTAATAATGGTGAAATTTATTTAAGAAAGTTCATACGTAGATGCCCTAATATGTAATTATGGTGAATTGAGGACAAGAGACTTGTGAATTATAACTACAACTCAGAGTACATCTCTATTGACACTAATGTCCCCACATGTTTAGATTCTTCAAAAAGAAACCAATGTAACAACAAGAGGATTGAAGGGGACTTATATAAGTATTCTTGCATTTGCAATTTTGAGTGAGATTTGATCATGCCAAATGCCTTAGTACATTAAACCTGAATCATAGGGTGATGCCAATAAAATGGGCTATGAAGTTAGTATGTGGGATCAATAATAGTTTGAGCGACATAGTTGTTAGAACACCATCTCATTTCAAGTCAAGATCCCTACAATGTATTTGGAAGACCTAGGATTTCTCATTTTCCTTAGTGACCCTAGTATGGTTGCATTATGTCAGTAATTTAAATTTTGTGTGTAATTGAATTTATTTCCTTATTTGTCTAATTTTAGATGTTGGTATTTTAATGTTATTCCTTTTTGCCAACAATGTGATGTGGGGCTGTTTAGCCAACTATATTATTGATGATTCTATTTTACCTCCAGGTCATATCTTTATTGCTTGATTAAATTTTTTACTATTGTGGCCACTCTTTATTTCTTTTATTTTAGACTAAATTGCATTGGATGTTTCATCCTTGATGTTGAATTTAAGTTTTGAGGCACTTTCTTCTAAATTTAGTTGGCAAAGTGACATATGATGGGCCTACCAAAGGGATTCCTAACAACTAAGTGGAGGTATAAAACTAGGGTATAGGGTTATTAGTGAGAGTATTCATGCCCTACCCTCTCCCAAGAATTCAAGAATAGGACTAGTGAATATTTGTTGACTATTATGAGTAATAAAATTGCACCCATCCATATAACTAGATAAGGTTATGAGTTAACCTAATGGAATTTTAGATTCAAAAGGTGCATGTGTAGTGATGGGCTTGTTTAGTGGCCTATTAAAGAATCAGTATGTCATGGAATCTCTAAAGGAAAAGTGATTAACCTTGAATTAAGAGCCAAGCTGCTTAATATGAAACTCCATTTGAGGGAGCCTCATATAACTATTACCCCAATGAGTGAGTATGTGGAATTTGGAACACCTTATAATATTATTAGTATTAGAGAATCTATAGGAATTTTATGCTAGATTTGAAAGTTGTTTATATGTGACCAATATGTTTTAAGAAGTGTTTGATCCTGGAAAATGTAACCATGTCAGAGTCATAGATTGAAATTCACTTTTAGTAATGGTAATTAGGAAAATAGGTTATCATCCCTATGTATGTATGTGAATTATTAATCATTCTTTTTATAAGAATAAATCTTGGAACAAGTCTAGACAAGGTCTAGCATAGGACGAACATTTTAGTTGTGCAAATTCTAGGAGGAAGTCAAAGGCTATTGGGGGAGGATGTAAGATCCTTCCTCATATGTACTTATTAATTATAAATTTCATAGTTAAATCTATTCTAGGAGATTGAAATAGATATGACGTAATGTTTTATGGTTTATATGTCCTAATAAAAACTGAGATCGACTGATATATCCATGTTTTAAATACTTAGTGATTCAAGAACTACTACTTTATCTTGATTTTTTAAATATTAATTTTCACTAACAATGATACGAGGTGTTTTACCTGATGATGATATTGATTATGGTACCTCGATGATTAGGTTATATGCATTTAGATAGTTTAGTATTCCTTATTGGTGATGTTCGTAATGTTTAGGTATATGCATGCCTAATGATGATTATTTTAGTATTTTAATTTGAATTAATGAATAAGTTAGGTCATATTGATTATGCAATTATTAATGATTAATTATGAGTAGAAATGAGATAAATAGTTATTTATATGAAAGATTGATGTTTTGATTAATGTGATTATCCAGATGACTTTTAAATATATACATGTGATTTTTCTCAAACTAGACTGATGTGTGAAATGTAGTGTGCAAGATTATTAGCTAAGAAATCTAACAAAGAATCAAAACTCGACCCTATGTATAGTTTGTCAAAACTAGGGTTGAGTCTAATGAAAGATGTAGGCCCCATTGTTTCATATTTTATTTGTATCATAAATTGAATGTATGTATCATTCTATAATCATAAAGTGTTTAGTGTTTTCTAACAGTGATTTTATAGTGTCACTTGACACTTGTGATGCATATATGCATTTTAGCATGATGATTAGGGTCAGGTGAGTAACCTAAAAATTTGAGATGGACTAGGTTAGTAACCTAATATTAATTAGTTAGTAATCAAGATTAAATACCCTATAATCAAGGTTTACTGGTAAGATTTCACTCTTAGGGTTTTTAGAAAGTCCAAATATTTCAAGCAATTTAATAGGTCATTAAATAGTCCTAGAGGCCAAAAATTATGAAAAATAAGTGCCTATGGGGTATATGTATGGGTTGGGGGCATTTTTCACCCCTCTAGCCCCTTTTGTTGACTTTTGTGCCCACCCAAATATCTCATTTTTGTTTTAGTGTGAAAATTGGTGTTTCACCTTGAGTTTGAAAAATTATACTCCACCATGAAGTTTCCTTAATGATGAGGTTAAGTTAGAAGTATCTAGAAGCCCTTAGTCAAGTGGGGAGTTATTTCTTTTTGTAGGTGGTTGAGTTAAGAGCCTATTTAGTGGAAGATTTGAGGGTGAAATATTGTTAACCCAACTTCTAGATTTAGAGAGAAAATTAGGATTGAAGGAAAAGGAAGGATAAATATTCTCAAATTTTAGTTTTCTATAGCCATTTATGAAGGTAGGAATTCTTCAAACTCATATCTTCATGTTGTGTTTCATTTCTTAAAGTAGGTTTTTGCATATGTGTATTCGTGTGTATGATGAACATGTTAGGGATGAGATTGTAATGTATTTTCTTTAAATGTTTTCCTTTGTGTTTTAAATTTTGATTTTTGAGGAAAACTATAAGGGTTTTGTTGGAATTACTCATCCTTGGATAGGGTAGAAATGGCCATGTAGAGGAGGAGGGATTCAGTTGGACTTTGGACAATGCAATGTATCTCATCATCACAAGGAGAGGGAGAGTGTAGGGTGTTATGAACCCCTAATCATTACTACAAACCATGTTTGTGTTTTAGAAAATTGAGAAGTGAAAGAACAAAAATTCTTGTGATATTAGCCTCGAAAGGGCATCTATTATGGTGTTGTGATTGACTTCTCCTGCCTAGAAAAATCCACCTTCTCCCTAGTTTGGTTTGATAACAAACCTATTGTGCAAACTTGGGATGTGAGTAAATGGTTGATTGTGTCTTCATGTTAAAATATTTATCTCCTGGTCAGTTTCATTCTATCCATGGTTACCTTGATGTAATTTGCAGTTTTCATAGTGGCAACCTTGTTATGGAGCCAAGCGAAAACTCAGATTTGTTGTTTCAATTCGATATGTTTGGAAGATTTCTCCTCAAGATAATGATCCTATTGTAAAAATGTTATTTTTAAACTTATTTTTGAAATGATCATGATGTTAGGTTTTCTTCCCTAGTTCATTGCCAACACAGTCTTTGAATCAAGTGATTCAATAAAATAAATGAGAAGTGGCTAGCCCACATATGCTGATAAAAATTGAGTATTATCCTTGCATATGATATTTCTTTTAATTTAGTTTATATGCATATATTTGTTAGAAAATGGATGTAATGATGTTTTACCTTTCCTATGGAATTCTTATAGTTCAAATTTTCATTCATTTGATTAAGGTTAATTAGATGAAATAACAATGTATATAAAGTTATGCAATTTGATACCAAACTATGTTAAGAAAATTTGATGTTATGATTGGTAATTCATGTTGTATTTTCGTAACTATTAGGAAGTAAAATATTCCTATGTTATTGGATCAACATAAACATTAAACTCTATATTATAATCCAACTAGGATGAAAAAAAAATTCCCCTTGCCATATAAATTTAATTATATTTAAAAATCCCACACTTAGAAAAAAAGAGGGACTTGAGAAAATTTATCATTTTAGAGAAAAAAGCTCTTTGTGCTTTGTATGAGAAAATTGATTTAATCTCTTATGAACAAAGAATATACTTTTTTGATCCAATTTAATATCGTTGATGCTTTTGTTTATAAGAAAATCATATAATTATAAAATGAAAATTAAATAAAAAATTAAATAAAAATGAGTTTACCTATCATAACCTATGTCTATCCTAACCACCCACTAAAATTTATTCCCTACACCTTGGTTAATGCATTTAAGGGAGAGACGTCATCCCTCCACCCCAAGGAATTCACACCCCTTCCTTTTACTGACCCACGTGGCATAGGAAAGAGGACAAGATTTCTTGGTTTAATATTAAGTGGGGGGGTAAAAAAGGGAGGCACCCAAATATTTGAAGATCCACTCAAAAAATTTCCTTCATGATTAAACATGTAGCGTCCTTGCCTTGGGCATACACTGTCATAGTGCAGCCCATCCCCCTTGGACAATGCATCCTATACTTAGGGAAAGTGTCAGGTCTTATCATAGAAGTGCTTCCAAGGTGAAGGAAGGGGGGGGGGATATGATAGGTTTCCAAGTTGATGTAGTGTGGATTAGGTAGGTAGGGTTAGGGAGTTAGGGTAGAAGGTTTAGTTGGAGTTAAGTGTTAGTATGGTTACTTGGGGTTATGACATGTGGGCTGGGTGTAGTATGGGGTTAATGGTTAGTAAGGATAGTTATTAGGTTAGTTGTTAGAATTGGTTAGTTAGTAATTATTGTTAATTAAAAAGTATAAGAAGTTGGTAAGCATAGTCTTTAGTTAGTAATAAAGTTAGTAAAGGTTGGTTAGATAATGATAATTGTTAGATGTTAGGATATGTATTTAAGATTTGATGTTAGTAATTAGTGCTAAGATTATAATTATTTTTAATTAGTAAGTTAAAATTAATTGTCAATTTTCAATGTTAGAATATGGTTAGATGTTAGGATTTATGAAAGGTCATTTATTGATAAATGTTAGTGTTTTAATAAGTTCTTTTTAGTATTAGGTGTTTTGATTAATTTTGTTTTATTTATCTATTTTAAATTATATTGTTAATGCTAGATATCTTTATTTTAGAATAGGTTTGAAGAATTAAGTATTATTAGTTTAGTTTTAATTTATGTTTATTAGTTAGTAGTATTTTGGTTTTTAAATATGTACGTCAATAAGGTTATGGTTTTGAGTTTGTTTAGTGACGAGTTATTTTATATGTCTTGAGATTAAACATTCTAAAGATATTTGGAAAAACTTTAATAAATAGAAATAATTAAAGATGTGAGATTTAATTTATAAATTTGAAATTAGGAGATGCTAATATTTTGAGAGTGGTTATAGATTAAGGTTAACTAGATAAGTTGTTTAGGGAATCAGGTTATGTTTTAAAATGATGTGAATGTTGTAAATAAATGAAAAGATGAATATAAATGATTTAATTAATACAAATGTCTATATCAAGATTTAAAGGTATGATGGATTTGAAGTTGCTTAGGTAGCTTGGTAGGATGGTTTGAGTTTTGTTAGGAGATAAATTGGTTGTCATAAATAGTTTAATGATAAATTTTTAATGTTGTTAATTAGTTCTAAATAGGTTATGATAATATTCAAAATTAAGTATTAATGTGTTATGATAAGTTAACCTTTGAATTTAGAATTAGATTCTCTTAAGGATTGATCTAGTATAGTGTTAAAAGGGATAGAATTATAATCAACTTATGAACTTGGAAACCATAGAATATAATTTGAATTAGAAGTCATACCTTTGTATATTGAACCTAAATGTTAACTGATTGACTTATTCAACCCGAGCTAAGTGTTCCTATAACACTAGGACTTAGGGTTTCAAACCTATGCATTGTGTTGAAATACCAACTGTACATCTTTATGATATGCTTTTGAAACTCACTTTAATATTTGGTCAAACTTTCTATAAGGATTTCAATGTAGCATGTATTAACATAGTGGATTATTTATCTTTAAAAAACTAAAAAAAAAAAAAAAAAAAATTGTTGGTGTGTTTTTGCCCCAAAATTTTAGGCATTACATAAATAAGGATCGATAACCATACTAGTGTAAATAATTTTTTAATTAGTGTTTCCTATATTTGAGTAATGATAGGGTATGTTATCAAACCTTATATAATGTGTATAACTTAATGTAACATCATGAATTTGTAAGTGTGAGTCATTCAGTTAGTAAATGCTTACATTATGGTTAGAAGGTGGTGTAGGTTAGAGTAGTATAGATAAATTGATAGTTGATATAGAGTTATGCTAGAAGGTGAATTAAATAACATGATTGATTTAACAATAAGAAATTAATGTTTTGTTTACTTCCAACAAGTTATGTTAATAATTAGATAGTGTAACCTTTAAGTGCAGATTGGTTTCTCTAGGGGACTAAACTAGTATTTTGTAACAAGTGTATGATAATGAAACAAATATAATATGACTTGTTTTAAAAATTAGATCAAATGACATGTAACTCAATATACTTAAGTAAGATTGAATAATCCATTATGTAGGGTTGAACCCTAAATATATCAATATTGTAGAAGGGTTCTATTTGCATGACAAAAAATGATACTTGTGAGCCTAATATAACTAAGTTATACCTACTTATCTTGAAATCAACTTAAGGGATTGGGAACCTAGAACCTCTTGACTTGATGACATACCATTGAAGACCAAACCCTTTCATGTATATTTGTCCAAGACAATATTTTAACCATAGACTGAAAACCCTAGGACACTAGCAAAGTAATTGTGCAAGCTCAAAGACTTGAACTCAATCACCATATTTCCACAACACATTCAATGTTAGCATGTATTAACTTTGTTTTTATCACATTATATATATATATATAATTATATTTTTGCTCTGAAATTTTGGGCATGACATAGTGACCATGATCATGGTAGATCTAATGTTGGGAAGACAAATTTGTCATCATTTTGCATTATTCTTTAAATGGTACTAGCTCAATGGAAGATCACTTGCTTTATATGTAGGAGGATGAGAGTTCAATTCCATCATGCCCTAATATGACTAAATTAATGATTACATAAATGACCAAATATACTACCATATATAGTACCAAATATACTACCAAATAAATTACCAAAATTACCAAATAAACCACTATATAAACTACCAAGCAACAATAATAAACAACCAAACCAATGAACTAATGAATGATTAAAAAAGTTTAGTCATAAATTTGGTTGAGAGATAAATGTCTGGCAATAAATTACTATTGATCATGTGATCGAAATTAGTCACATAACTACAAATTTTAATAGTTTATTTAGTAATATATTATTGCTTTTGTACTTTTGATTATCTCTTCTTCTTGAGTAGTTTGTGTTACCCTTGAGGCAGTTTTGGCTATCAGGATTCCTTGCCTAGGATTGTTTTATGATTTGATTATTTGTGTGTTGATCATACATTATCTCTCTTGCATGGTGGGAGTGGAAGCCTAACTAGGTAACTACGTGGTCAGGAGGTAGTGTCTCCTTACCATTTGGATCCCCCTTATATTTGTAGATGTTGGATGCTTTTTGGTGCAATTATACTCTTTATCATTCTTATTCTTATCTTGGAGAATTCTATTCAATTGATGTATATATGTTATCATGTATCTTGTTTTGGATGTACTTGTATCTATTTTGACATACCTTGCGACATGTCTAGTGGATGTTATGAATTTGATGTATTCTCATTGTATTCCTACATTTTCTTATGTGATGATGTATCTATTTTCCCCTATGATTCATGAGCATGTAATTGAAACTTAAACTAATTAATATAAATCTAGTAAATGTGACTCGACATGAAGCAACCCTTCGGGAATGAAATCTATATTGTAATTGTATTTGTGTAAATGTTGTGTTTGTGTATATTTCTTCCACATTGTTACTTTGATGTTATTTAAACTTAAAAAATACTTTAGGAAACTTTGTAACATATTATGTTTATTTCTTTTGGGTTCTTGAGTAGGGCATTAAATCAGGTATTAGAGCTCAGGTTTCAACATTGGGAAGTTTGGGCATACTATGTGCCATTAGTTAACAAGTAGTTAAACTTGCAACAAGATTAAAAAACAAGACTTATCAACATAAAATATAAACAACAAAATTTAAAACAATTTAACTATGAAACTAAAACATGGATTCATAACACTTTGTCTTTCAAATGCTATTTTGTGACTATATATATTTCATCTTTGTTATCTTAGTAGAAATAGTTGGCTTCAAGAATTAATCCTATTTTAAGGGGAGGAGGATGTAATACCCCTCTATTGCTACCATTGTAGACTTAGTTGTTAAAGTTCTATATAACTCCTCTATAGATTGTTAGCTATTATTTAATATTTAAAATGTAATAGTATGATATTTTGAGTAATTGATTATGTTAGGTTGTAACAATTTCCTATTGGTAGTGATGATGCTTTAATGACTCTTAGTTAGTTAATAAAATTACTTTTATGACAATGTCATATGGTGCATCTTAGAAAGACATTTAATATGTTCTCGCGATGATGTGATATTCATGTTGGAATATGATATTATTAATATTTAGGATTTACTATTATACTTACCCCATACTTTCATGTGTATGGTGTGTGTGTGTGTATGTGTGTGTGTCTATTTTATATTTATGTTTAATGTGCCTGATATGGTTGAGGAAGGGAGTCATAGTCACCTGCTAGTTGGGATATACATAATGTACCACTTCTTGCCATTTTTTGTTTAGCTTAGATATATATGTGTATTTACATGCTCATATTTTATATAAATTTATAAGTACCAGGCAAAGACTTCCCTTAATTGCCAAGATGAGCATTCCCTTTCACAATAACACAATAGTAAGAACGGGGAGATAATGTTTAGGTCCAATCCAAGCCATACCCTAATTACTTTTACTAAGAAGGAGGACATTAATATGACTTTCCACCCTTTCTAAACTCTTGAGTTATCTTTGAATGTGTTGTTTGATTTTGAGTTTTCATCATTTTTGGTAATGTTGCTTTTATGGGGATTAAGCTATGTGATTTATTTGGTAAATGATTTAATTATAATATTTTGGTTAATCATATAATATTGATAAATATTAAATATTATTTTATTAAAAAGAAAATATTAAAATATGAAAATATTTAATTAATTTAAAACTAATTAAATATGTGCTTTAATTTAAAAGACTTAGTTTAGAAGTCTAAATTTAGAAAATTGGTTAAGAATAAATTAAAATATAATGATATTTAATTAATTAGAAAGTAATTAAATATGTTTTTGAGTTTAAGATAATAAATTAAAAAGTATAATTTTAGAAGTTGGATAAACAAGAGTTAGAAGATTAAAGATTTAATATGGCTTTATTATAATTATTTAATTAATAATAATTAAATTATTGTTACATTTTAAAAAAAGAAGTTTGATAATTATTATTAATTTAAATAATAAACTACAATTTAAATAGGCAAGAGCCCACAACACAAATATAACTTGTGAGCCTCTCATGTGAGAGGTCTTGGGTTTGAATTCAGTTAACACATAAAATAAATTCCTTACAATAAATAATGATAATTAATCTAGTCTTCATCTATTTACCAATCTAAGAAAAAAAAACTACACTTTAAATAGTGCTTTCATTAATTAATAAAGTAGAGGAAAATAAAATAAAATAATATTTGAATTAGAATTTCTTTAAGTGTGCATGAAATGATTAAATAATTAATTTAATTATTAATTAATAAATTTAGTGGCTTTTAAAATTTTAGAGAACAAAAGCCATACTTAGGGTTATGGTTCTTTATAATGGGGTTGGTAGTGCATTTGAGAGACACATAGGTTTTGGGAGCTAAACTTAGAATTGGAGTAAAAGAATGGTTGAAAGTTAAAGGGTTTGGATTTGCCCGTGTTCATAGATTGTATCAGATTTTAACCATGGTTTTGAGATAGGGTTTGAAAATCCATTGACTAATTTTATTGAAAGATGTGTCTACTTTGTGTCTTCCTAAGTGTTTAATGTTGTGAGCGTGTTAATGTTAACTTTTATTCTCTAGGTTAAATTTGACAACCATCTACACTTTTAAAAATAATTTAATACCATATAAAATATTTGTTTAGATTATAATATTTGGAGAATCCATTTTTTTAGAAATTAAAATAATAAGATTAAGTTAGTAAAAAAATTAAATAAATAAAGATAAAAGAAATATAGATTTTTTTTGATGTACTAGATTAAATTATAATTATTTTGTAGTGGATATCTATCGGCATTTATTTGGTGTCTTCCTGAGTGTTTGTATTGATTTTTAGATAAAGAATTATGTTATAGATTTTGAAAATGAAAAAAAAACTTATTAATCAAGGGAAGATTAGAGTGGAAAAACTATAGAGAATTAGTATGATGTATTCTTTTAAATCCCTTTTCTAATATAGGGAAAATTCAATTATAGAAAATTAGAAGAAAATAATAAATAGAACAACTTGGGTTTCAACTTTAAATTTGTCATTAAAATCATGTGATTACCTTGACTTTTCTAAATATAGATAGATATTATTCTTACATCTAAAATAATTTAATTGAAAAATTTATAGGAAAAAAAAAGATTAATTGAGAGGAAAGCATCTTGTAGCTAAACTGATGCATGCATGTGAAAACAAATACACTAAAAATATAAAATTAAGCATATTATGGTTGCAAGGTTTGAGAGATCAAAGGAATGTGAAAATAATGATTGCATACTTATTTTTATTTTATAAAAATATAATTTAATTTTAAGAATAAATTTAATTTAAAATAAAATAAAATAAATGATTAATTCTTAATTTCAGAAATTAAAAAAATATTTTAGAAAAAATAATAATTATTATTCATTAATTTCAAAAATTAAATAAATATTATTTATTTAGTTATAAAGTGAATGTTAGTCTTAATGATTATTTAAATATAGTTAAAATCTTAGTTGCATATAAATAATTTATATATTTATAAATGGAAGAGTGAAGTTAATAAATAAATATTTGTAATTTTATTATAATTTAATAGAAGTTGTGGTGGAGTTCACTTTGTAATCATCTAGTTAGTAACTATTTGACTTAATGAGAGAAATTATAAATAAATCAATTAAATTTATAGTCTTATCTCTAGTTGCATTATGAATTTATTGGAAAAGTAAATATTAATATTGAACTTAAATAGAAGTTAAACTAATATTTTAAAAATGAAATTGATATTAATATTTAATCCAATAATACACATTTATGTTATGAATTAAATCTTTTAAGATTTAAGATTATTTTTATTAATAACATGATAATGTTTCATGATATTTTATATACATAAAGAGATTTGAGATTTAAATACTTATTGATTTAAATAAGTATATTAGCATAATAATGTACATTAATATGTGTAATCTTACTTTATTTTAAACTACATCCTTATGACCCAAGCTAAACAAGAGAAAATGATGGATTTAAATCATATGGCTGAAAACTGGGTGTTTTCTTATATTTTATTTATAGCCTTGTGATGTTTATTTTCATGTTGATATTCTTTGTAGGTTGTTTAGTTGGCCAAGTCAAGATGTGCGCTAGAGGCATTTTTGAGATTTTTTTAATGATTATTTGGCTATATGTCATGATGAACTTTATGATTTGAATTAAGATTTATGTTTTATGAGCTTTATGCTATTGAGCATTTTTGAGAACTTGGGTTTTGAGAATCAATGTTATTTTCGAGTTGCCTATTAAGAAACCAAATTTGATTAGTATTACTTTTGTAGTATGAGATATAATTGTAGTTTGTGAATTTTGGGAAGGTAGTCTATGTGTATGTCTATGAGAGTGACTTGCAATGGGGGCTATGGCCCAAAGTGGCTACTAGGGTAACTCATTGTAAGTTGTGTAATAAGTGATAACATAACAATTAAAATATTTAGAAAATGCTATAAATATAAGTCAGAGATTTTGCCTCACCAATGCTTTGAGAGCTTGTATAGGCTAAGGATAGAAATGTGAAGAAAACTAGTGAGAGGTATGATTGGTTTTCCTTATCTTCATGCAAGGGTATTCTAGTTCTACATGTGTCACATTGGGGGTCTGGGGTCCAGAGTGACCAATCTTGGGTAACTCAACACTTGAGGATCCAAGGTCTAGTGAGAGACAAGTCTAGGGTAATTCGATTAGTTTGATCATGTGATAACACTCCATAGTATGTAGCATGAGTCTTCTTCATGAGATTTTTATATTTTACTTTTGTGATGTACTTGTGGGATATTACTTTTGATGATGTATTTATTATGAGTTGTTACTCATTGATTGGATGTCATTTATCGTTGATAGTTGACTTGTATTGATGAGTTTCCACTATTTATTGGTGGTGTACTCATTGATTGGATACCACTTATTCACTTATTGTTGATAGTTGAATTGTATTGATGAGTTTCCACTATTTATTGGTATTGTACTTATCGTTGGATGTTCATATTGTTGGTAATATACTTTTATCAATGACAGTTGTTATCTATTGATTATTGTTCTTGGACATGTGGCTTTTAACTAAAGGTCAACATCTTTCATTGACTTTATCTTGATTTTTGAGACTTGATTTATACTTGGTATTTGTATGTTGACTTGGTGTGTGATGTTAGTATTGGAATGCATGTACTTTTGATTTTGATTATCTCTTCTTCTTGAGTAGTTTGTGTTACCCTTGAGGTAGTTTTAGCTATTAGGATTCCTTTCCTAGTATTGTTTTATGATTTTATTATTTGTGTATGGATCATACATTATCTCTCCTACATGGTGGGAGTGGAAGCCTAACTAGGTAACTGCATGGTCGGGTGGTAAAGTCCTCTTACCATTTGGGTCCCCATTATATTTGTGGATGTTGGATGCTTGTTATTGCAGTTGTACTCCTTATCATTCTTATTCCTATCTTGGAGACATCTATTTAATTGATGTGTACATGTTGTCATGTATCTTATTCTAGATGTACTTGTATCTATTCTTGCATACCCTATGACGTGTAGTGGATGTTATTTATTTGATGTATTTTCTATGTATTAGTTGTATTCATGTATTTTCTTATGTGATGATGTATCTTTTTTTTCCCCTATGATTCATGAACATGTAATTAAAAATTACACTAATTAATATAAACTTATTAAATGTGACTCAACATAAAGGAACCCTTCAGAAATGAAATTTGTATGGTAAATTATATTTGTGTGAATATTGTGTTTATGTATATTGCTTGCACATGGTAAGTGTGATGTTGTTTAAACTTTAAAAAAATGAGTTCTGTAAACTTTGTAACATATTAGGTTGATTTCTTTTGGGTTTCTAAGTGGGGCATTACAGAATAAAAAATCCTTTCTATGAAAATTTGTAGAGATGGAAAGACTAGAAAATTGACATTATCTCAGGTTTATTATATTGCAAAGGCATTGAAATGTTTCTCTATAGAGAATGCTAAAGTTTTCAGTACACCTTTACCTAGTCATTAGAAGTTGACTGAGGAGATATGTCCAAAGAAACAAGAAGAGGAGGATAAAATATCCATGATACCTCATGCTTCAGCTATAGAAAGCTTGATGTATGCTATGGTGTGTATGAGGCTAGATATTGCACATGTAGTGGGAGTCATTAGTAGGTATATGAGTCATCCAGGGCTTGAGAATTAGAATGCAGTTAAATAGATTCTTAGATATTTGAGAGGAACATCTAGTAAGTGTTTACATTTTTGGGGCTCTACTACTAATTTATATGGCTATGTTGACTCAAATTCGGTAGGGGATATTGATACTAGGTGGAGTACTATAGGTTATGTATTTACTATTGGTGGGGCAACAATGAGCTATATTTTTAGGTTATAGAAGGTGAACACTTTATCCATTACAAAGGTGACGTATGTTGCTTCTGTAGTGGAAACAATGGAGATGATATGGCTTCAGTTCTTCTTGGAAGAATTGGGATGCCCACAAAAGGATAATTATCTTTTTATAGATAGTTAGAGTGTCATTCATCTTCTAAATAATTCTTCTCTACATTCAAAGAAAAAATACATACAATTGCAGTACCATTTCATTCCCTCAATTTTGGATGATAGAGAGTTAGAATTGGATAATATACATATAGATGGCAATCCAAAAAATATGTTTACAAAGGTAGTCCCAAGGGAGAAGTTGTTCACTCCTCTTTAGGTTTTGTTGGTCTTCTAGATTGAATAGAATAAAAGAACAATAGAGTCTAGGGTGGTTTGATCTAGTACTAGGAGCCTCATGGAATAGCCACATTGCTACATAAGTAGTCTTCAAGTGGAAGATTGTTGTCTAGTGTGGAGCCTGATTAGTCCCCAAGTGGGAGATTGTTAGTTTATGGTGATTGATCAGGTATGTACTATACATACTCCATAATTTCATTTTTGGGCCAACATGTTGTAACTAATGTTAAACCTAAAGCGAAAAAAATACTTGTATAAAAAGGGCTTAGAGTTAGAGATTTCATAAGTTATGATGAAAAAATTGTTTCTTGTAGTGGTATTGAGCTATAAGGGATTACATTTCGTATTCATATTGTAATCACTGGATCATAATAATATTGGTCTCATTGTTTGGTGGACATAGCCTAGGGATTGGGCGAACCACATCAAATCTTGGTGTCTTGTGTTTTCTTTTGTTGTATTTATTATCTTATGATTATTTATATTTGCATGTAATTGTTATTTTTGTCTATGGTTAATCCTAACAAATAAACTTTGTCATTTTTCCTAGTTGAGATTATTACACATAGCATTATCAAGTTTGTTCAGTTTTGGAAACCTCTTACCCTTTTCATTTTACTAATGCTAACCAAATTTTCAAAATTTAAATGACATATAATTTTGTGCCATAACCAAATATCTTCATTTTGTGCAAAAAAAAAAAATTCTCATTAGAAAAATCTAGATAGAAATGTAACTTAGACATAGAGAAGAAAAAAAATGTAGCTAAAACATGCAAGGACTCATGTCTACAAGTATACATCTAGATGGATAGGAAAACCTACATTTATAGGCATCTATAGATAGTTAGTCACATGTGTCCTATGGATATGATAATTTGCAATTCACATTTCAAATTTGTAGTTGGGTAAGATAAATTCTAGGGTATTTATTGTGAATGGTGAGAGTGATTTAAATTCATGCAAACTTCATTTTGAATTTGTTTCTCTTATCAAAGACATGGTAGTCATTTCTCTAACTCTAAGAAGATCTAAAAGATAAGTTGAGAGAATGACCTGCTAAAAGAAATAAGATAATGAATAAGTTAGGAAAAAGCCAATATTTAATAGAAAAAAAATAAGGAGCAAAGTGGTTCTAAAGAGTCTAAAGAAGCAATCTTGGAGTTGATGACTAAAAATGATAAGATAAAGGAAAATATTAAATTTCAATGAAAAAGGAATAAGAGCATGCAACAGTAAGAATGTGTGAAACACAAAATGAAAAATGAAACACTACTATGACAAGAAATCAATCCTATGAGGCACTTAGACTAGCTATGGAATAAAGAAAGAAAATTGAGAACTTAATGAAAGAAAAGGAAGATGGGATAACTCTCATGGAGGTAGAGAACTACTATATCACACAAGAAAACATTGTCTTACAAGATGAATGTCATGAAAAAATTGAACTAGAAGTTCTAAATGAACAAGCTAAGTAGCTAGATGAAAAGATTCATCAATTGATGGAGGAACTAAAGAATATAAAGGAAGAAAGAAAAAGTTTGAGAAAGTCCAACAAAAGCACTAAGAAGATGATAGAGCTAAAAAAGACTTAGAGAAAGACCACTAACACAATTGAGAAAGGAGAGTAAAAGCACAAACCTATGTCACCCTTTTGTAAAGGAAAAGGCTAACAAAAGTATAAATATTCACATTGAATGACATAAAATTGGTATCATTATTTTGAATTTAAATGAAGTAAACTAATGAAATGTGTAAAAATGGATGAAGTGTAGGATTATAATTTTTAATAATTATTTGGAATAAGAATTTATATATTTTCCTAATTTTTATGGATAATTTTTTAGCTGTTGAAAAACATGGAAAATTAGGGGTCTAGTTCCCACCACAAAACTATGTCGAAATAAAACTATTTTCCTTTGATCTTAGACTATGTTATAGATAACATATATTTTCTCTTTTATAATGATTCAAATTTCAACTTATTTAAAATCAATAGTTTTCATCTCCCACCACATTTTTCAAAATAAATATATTCTAACGAGGAGAAAAATTATACATTCTAGAAGAGGACTCTCTCCTCTAGAACATCATATAATTTTAAAAGAAAATTCATATGATTTAATATTTTTTCTTTCTCAAAATTGACATTTTTACAAGTGTTAAAATATGTGGTTATAGAGTTTTTTGATTATAATATACTATAACTAATTAAAACACTATAAAATCCATATGAGAATAGTCTTGACTCTGAGCTCTACAAAATGGTGTTTATATGTTATTAAAAATATATCATAAAAAATAATAAGAGTTATTGAAACACCACTTTTCTAAAACAATTTTATTTCTTTAGTAATTGGATACAAACTAGTATAAACGTGCATTTAATAGACATTTCCAATTGCAAAAGTGTGAAGCCATATATATCTTAGCTATAATAAATTTATCTAGATAATATGTTTGAACAAAATTAATTTTTAGATAGAAATACTCAAATTTAGTCATTCTGATAGGTCAGCCTGAAAGGTGACAAAAATTTGTACTTTTACTTGAGAGTCTTCAAGAGGAAAAAAATCAAACTCCACAAAGAAAAAAAGGACAATGAAGAAATGTATGACATAAAAAAAACTACTTGTTTCTATTGTGGTAAAATAGGAAACAAGTCAAATGTGTATTAGCATAGGAAACTTGCAATCAATAGTCAAAATTCTTATAGAGGTTATTGCTATTACTGTTACATGTATGGTCATAGTGCCAAATATTTCTAGTCAAAAGCCTAATCATATCATTCATCTCCTAAAAGTAAGAGATAGGTTTACATCACTTGTCGCAATAAAATAAGTATTGCATCCTATTACAAATGGAATAGGTCATTGGAGACATGCAAGACCTTGGAATAACACAAGGACGTGCTATGTATATCACAAAATTGTAGCCAAGGATTATTAGGTCAGACATAAACCCAAATGACATCAAGATGAAAAAAAGGAAAAGACAAGGCCATTAATGTTAAACAAATCAACAAGGACTTTTCCAAACTGTGGACTAGGAAGAGGTCAAAGGATACATGAGTAAAGATTGGAGAAAAAATAAGCTCACAAGGAAATGGTGAGTCTTCCCCATAAATTTAAGCTAGAATATCTTAAAAGAGTTAGGCAAGAAGATTCATCCTTGCACCATTCCCTACATTCAAACCAATAATTCATGAAGAGTAATGTATTTGAAATTGAACATATTGCATCTTAAAAAAAGACAAGTTGTCACAAAATTGAATCGTTGGATAAATTGTTAGAAGAAATTTATTGCACAAATGTAGAGTTAGGTAAGATATGAGGTTCCCTTTAGACTTTGATGTTATTTTTTAGTTGCATTTGTAAATACATACATCATTCAAGGAAAATCTCTTCACAATATTGAGATCCAAAGACCTTTTACTTGCAAAACCTTAGCTACCAAAAGAGGATTCTTTATGTGAATCTAAGCAAAAAACTACTAGTCACTTTGCAACCCTAGTTTCAATCTAGTGCAATACACAATGTGGAAGATGACCATTTCAAAATAAAATATTATGACACAATATGATGGTCTATTTGATATTTAACTAGTCAATGGATGGGAAAGAGAGCCACCTATCTACAAACTAATCTTGCAAAGTGCCGATGAAAAGGACAATAAAAGAGCCCTATCCTCTCTCACAAGTAATTTATTGTTTCTAACCAAAGATGGTGGTGACTATCTCAAATAAAATATCATAGAGTTAGGAGACATAAAGATAAGAAAAATGTATGAGAAGTTCCATGAGAATGATTAGTGGAAATTTGGTTTCAAAAACTTAGAGGGAATAACCCTAACTTGTGAAATAGATATCCCTAATTTCTTCAAGTTTGAATGGGTGATATACATGGTCCATAGGATGTACACAATAAATACATGTGGCTTGACAAGCCACACAAGATCATGAAGGACATAATCAAGATAGTTACAAGGTTCAACAAAGATGGAAAAGAGCTAACTAGCTATAAGTATAAGTTAGTAGTAGTGGAAAAGCTAATTGGATGCCATCATAATGACAAAATGTGCTCACTAGAAGATGTTATAGATAAAATGGTGTATCTCATTGGAAGGGTGATTGTACACATGATTTATCATTATAGTCAAATAAATAATGTGCCCAACAAACTAGTGTATGGAGCACACTATATAAAAATAGAGAAAACCCAACTTAATTTGAATGGGTGGCCAAATGGACAACTATTTGATAATATAAGGAAAATTAAGAAGGAAAGAAGTGTGTATATATTCAAGTTTGGCACAATATTGCAAAACATATGGATGATCCCACAATAATGGGTTCCACTTTTTGACCAATTTTGACACTAAAATCAATATTTTTGAAACAAACCTCACATTCGAGTGAATACATCTCTAAAAACATGAATAATTTGAACATGACACAAACTAGTGATTTTTAAAAATTGGTACGTATAAAAAATACAAATTTTTAAAGAGTGAAACTCTGCTTGAAAATCATAACCCTTTTTTGTAGAAATGATAATGAGGTAATTCTTTTGATGTTGGATTTGTCACATCAATATCTAGAGAATGCATTTGGTTTAATTCAATTTGATTGAATTTTGTATAGTTTATGAAGGTTTGAAGTGACATCAATCATAATTAAAACATAGGTTCATTTTGACTAGGATAACTTGAACTCAATGTATCATAAATCAAATTTTCTTTTTTTAATAGAAAGTTATCTCAGTAAACTATTTCCTAGATATTTTTAAATTCTTTTGGACCTAATTCATTATTTTTCCCGAAGTGTTGAAATTAGTTGATGTTCAATCATTAATAAAATTATAATGAGTTAAACTCATTTTTGAATTGCTTAATGAATATAATACCTATTAAAATTATACTCATTGGAAAGATTGCTTCGAGAGACACAATTTGACATTTATTGATTTACAGTAGGAGATCATTTGATCCTAATTTTGAGGGTCAAAACACCATTTTTTTTTAATTTAAAAGAAAACAGCAAAGTTTTTTAAAAGACATGTTCATGCAAACATAGTTTACATGTTCACATGAACATATGTTTGGGTGAACATATGTTTTTAAAAAATGGCAATTTTATGATGAAAATAGTAACTTTTGTATGCTCGTGTGAACATTTATAGAACTTATGTTCATACGGGCATTCCTATTTAAATTTATTTATGTTTGCATGAACATAAATGTAGGGAATTTTCATGCAAACATTTCCTTAATGTTCACGCAAATAATTGAAAATTGGAATTTTCTATCTGTTCCAAATTTTGTTTGTGTCACAAAAGTGACACCTAGTAGTGTGGGATTTTTTAGAGTAAATATATATTATTTACGCTTTTACTTAAGTTTACCTAGGTTAAATACATTCTTTATTAGTAGTCACCTAGGAGTTAGCATACCTTTTATGTGTTGACTTGTTGACAACACAAAAGTTTGTGTATGTGTTGTCAACACCTTGTCATACTTATCCTTTCACTTACTTGGAGGGTAATCTACTTTTCATAGATGTATGCTTAGTTTTCATGCTTATCTCCTAGCATCTTCCAGCTTGTTCTAGAAGCTTCCTTGAGGCCTTTATATTTGGGCTCTCCTATTATAATTTCTTAGAGCATATTGTATAGTAATTCATTTTTCATTGTTGCAATATTTTTTCTCTCACTCTGTTTAGTTTCTCTAGGCTCTACACTTCCTCCTTTGGTTTCTCTTTGATAGGTTATTTTATCAACTTCTACATGGTATTAGAGCCTCCCTACTACTTCTTGGTTGAAGAATTTTTGAAGCTACGATTCAAAGACATAAACCCTAGTTTATTTGTGATTTTTTCTTCAGTTAGAAGGAAAAGCATTTTTTAGGAAAGTTTGGGCTCAAATAGATGTTTCCATTACACTCAGAAGGCTTGTTATAGTTAGAATTCATATAAAATTTGTCCATTTTGGACAACATTGCTCTGGGAGGCAAAAAATTTTATCTAGAGGGTCGTACAGATGAGTTTTTTGCACATTTATTGTAGAATTTTTTTTAAAAATGTGTAGAGAAGCTACCACTTAGTGGCCAATGTGGCCCCGCCACCACATGGATCAGGCACCACCATCATTGGTAGTGTAGCCACAACATAGTCGCAGTGTGGCTGCCACTCTGTGGCCATTGCCACCTAGCTAGCTTGCCACTCACCTCTGTGATGTCGCCCTTGACAACAACTCTGCCACTGCCTCTGCCAGTGTTAGCCACCCTTGTGATCGCCATTGACATCCTTTGCTACTAGCCCACATAGTAGCTTCTGCACATACCACGTGGCATGGGTGCCACGTTGTGACCTGCCATGTGGCTGCCATGTCATGCAGCCATACTACCACATAGTAGCAACATGGCAATCTTTCTTTGTCTTGACAACCTCCTAGCCATCATTTTTAGGCTCATGGAATGCTAACATTAGCATGACATCAACACTGCATCAGTACTCCTACAGTCTCTTCAAGTCTTTATTTGATATACTCACAATTTTTTGGCCATAACTTAAGCATACAGAGGTATTTTTTCGATCCAAAAGAAGCACCAGAAAGCTAGTTCTGAGATAGAGACATTGGTGTACATATTTTCTAGTTTTGATGTAGTTTAGTTGCCTATTTTTATAGTCAAAGTTTGATGTTCTATTTTCACTCTAGCAAGCATATCTTGAGTGACCCATCTCCATTTTTAGTTCCTGCAAAGGTAGGAATACTTATGCATTCATGCCAATCCAAATATGACATTAACACTAACCAATCAAATCCAAGAATTTAAAAGATTATATGAGATTTCAAATGTTTATATCTTTTTCTAATTTTTCATTATTTTATAAATCACATTTTTCATCCATTTTATTAGTCCATACTATTTTTGGTGGGGGAGAAAATTAATTTTCTTCAACAAAAAATACAACTCTTTTCTAACAACCTCATCTTGCATTAATGAATGTATCAATTATAACTTTATCTTTTCCACATTTGTGACAAGTTGATAAGATTTTATTTTTTCAATCATTTTATCTTCCACCTCACACCACATGTCTAATCAATATTAATTATCACAATCTTTTAAATTATTTTATTTCTTATTTTAAATATATTTATTATTAGTTTTACATTGATGTTTATTTTTGATTATTTGATATAACTTGTTCCTACAACTTCATGTAATGCATAAGTTCAAATTATTAGTTATATATATATATATATATATATATATATATATATATATATATATATATATAACTAATAAATATGTCTTTTTAATATAATTTCAATATGTTATATCTTTGTATTTGAATTTCTAATTTTTTCAAAACTTTGCTTTTTTAATAAAAGTAGTTAAATTATTACTATTATTTTACTTTAATAAAAATAAATTAAACAATATTATTTTTTAATTATATTTTATAATAGTGTTTGTAATATGTATAATTGATAAGTGTTACAATTTTTAAATTATATTTTTTTTATTATTAATATTTTTTATTTAAACAATTTATCATTTAGTTTAAATACATTTAAAACTTAACTATATATATTTTAATATTAAATTAATAATTATATTTTATATCAAAAAACATACTAAAGAAATAAACACAAAATAGAAATAATTCAATTCTAAAAGATATATAAATTATTATTAGATTTTTATAAACTATGTATTAAAATTAAATAGTTATATTTTATTTCTTATTTATTACATCATATTTATTCATCAACATCAAATTTATATGTATTACATCTATTTATTATTTACAAATGTACATATTAAATTGTATAGATATTATTTCATAATTAAAAATTACTTAATTTTATGAAAATTTTGGAAATACAAAACATTAAATAGTAAACCTTCTCTAATTGTGTAAAATTAAATAATTAGTTTTACTTATAAAATATTTTTATATTTCAATACATTTCATTTTTTCTTTTAAAAATGTGAGTTTTAATATAAAAATTAAATTCTTAGTTTCATTAATTAAAATATAATATATTTTAATTTTTTATTATAACCATGATTTTATTTTGACTATTTGTTTTACTAAGAAAAATAATTATATTTAATTCTCTCTCTCTCTCTCTCTCTCTCTCTCACACACACACACACACACACACACACACACACACACACACAACTTATGTTGGTATCACTCTATCTTACTATTTTATCTCTCTTCCTCTTCCTCCTCTATATTATCTATCCTTTTTTCCTCTGCATATATGTTTAGGTTGTTATTGTTGTATTCTACTATTTATCTCTATCTATATCTCTATCTTAGTTTTTGTCCAATGCTAATGATTAAAAATAGTGAGTTCCATTTGATAATCAAGATAAGAATAATACATAGTTGGGGGAGTTATTCCAACCACTCATGGTTGTCTAGTAGCATACATGGTATGCTTAAACATATAATGCGATACTCCAAATGCTTCATCACTTCTTCAAGTTCTATATTTCAAATATTGGTATGGATATCTTTTCTCATTGCACATAATTTAAGCTATCAATGTAGAAGGTGCAAATTTGTCTAAAGCATATGTATTGATTGTAGTATGATATTAAGTACTTAGTGCCATATTGGAGACTTTGGTCTCTTATTCTTGGGCTTAAATGCCCAAAGATATAATAATATAGCACAAGAACTTAACAACAAAATATGAGCCATCCCATCAAATCACAAGCACATTTCTAGAACAAGAATTTAACAACAAAATATGAGCAATCCTATCAGATCACAAGTGCATTTCTAGGCAAAAATTAATGCATTCATAATGTTAATTTAAATTCTCGCTCATCTACACCTCTACAACCATTATGCGTTAAGCAGGAACTATGACACATTGCATCTCTTGTTTGAAAGCGTTATATTTTTGGAATGCTAGTTTTGTCATCTTTTTAGAAATGTTGTCATTTCTTTTAGATTCTACCCCATGCTCTTTCTATCCTAATTTTTGCATTTTTTTCTCTATGGTAGATATCTTAGGTGTTCCAAGTCTAAGGATCATTTTCATGGCATGGGATCTTTTATTTTTGGTTGTACTATCTATTGTATCAAATTTTTTCCCTTTTTGATCATTTTTTATATCATTTGTAAGCATCTTTATGCAAACACACTAAGATAAAGTGCCACTCTTGCATTTTGGGATCCTGAATGTTGTTCTGAGTTAGTTGTACTTGCATTATATTATAAAGTGCCATGGGGGGTTAGTTGTTTCCATTTTTGTGCCCTCTTCCTTTATCATGTGAGTGTCCCTTCCATGAAATTAGCCCCATGATGTGTTTGTGACACATGCCTTTATAGGTTTTCATACCTCTTCCTCTCTCCTTGTTCTTAGCTCTTTCTATAGAGGACTTTGGCCCACCTCACCCTTTCTGCATTAAGGGGGGTTATTATATTATTTCTAATGCTTCCTTGGTTCAATGGTTCAATGGAGTGAGCTATGTATTTAGTATTTGGTCCTTTATTGATGTAGGAGCATCCAGAGGTATAATGGCAATCCTGTGTCACCCAAAAAAAAATGTACTTAGACTTAGTTTCTGTTTCATGTGTTTTCATTTTTGGATAGCCATTTGGGTCAAATAAAGGTTCTAACTCTCACAGTTCCGCTATCAGTGTTCTAGGATAGAGTATTTGAACACCTTGGGATACTTGTAAAAGCCAAAAAAATAGGAGTATGTAGTTGAGACATCATTTTGGTGAACTAGGAGGTGTAAATTGGCCAGATGAATGTAATTTTAATTTAGAGCATTCTAGAAAAAGAATGAGGTCAAAAGGCCCCACAGTTTGAAAGTTATCGTAGTTTTTTGGGTTTTGGAGACCTCCTAAGAATGCTTCAAAGTCAGGTTAGGGGCATTAAATGACCTCAAAAAGGGTCAAAAAATGGGGGACAAGCAAAGTTGGTTCATAGGGCTATAGAGAACTTCGAGAGATTTCCAAAAATGTAAACGGTTCGTCAATCGGAGCTACAGTTCAAAAGTTATGCCTCTCGAAAGTTCGGTTACCATTTTTGGATTCGTCTAGATTTGCACCAACTTCTAACATGGCTTCTGGAGCCTTCTACTTGGTCAGTAGATGCCTACTAGCACTTTCTAGAATTTATTCCTAGTCCTTAACCCTTCGGGGTCTATTTAAGAATATTTTTGGCATTGTAAAAGGTAGTTCGGAGTGGAGTTTGAGAGGAGGTACTGAAAGGAAAAATTATCTCCAGATTTATGTTATTGTAAGCCCATAGGGCATGTTATAAAGTCTATTTTCTCTATACTGAATGTACTAGCTTATTTTCATAGTTAATACAATTTCCCTTTTCCTATTGTGTCCATTCTGTGCTTGGGTTGTGTCCCCATCAAGTGGTATCAGAGTTGGTTTTCCTGAGTGTGTAGACAGAGCGCCGATTGTGAGGCAATTTGCACCAAGACTGTGTGGTTGTGGGTTTGAGTTAAGAAGAAACCTCCATGAAGAGAGTGTGGTGGAAGGGTCGGAGCTATTAATCCTTAGGAGGTTAGAGCCCTCCAAAGGCAGGTACAAGCATTGCAGGAGGAGCTATGTAGAGGAACAAATGTTGTTGCAGGTGACGATAGTGAGGATGACAATGAAGAAGAAGAAATTGGACTAGAAGGGGAATTTGATGGGGAAGTTTTGAATCAGGTAGAGGAAAGGCTTTTTAGGGCCATTACTAAATTTGGGAAAAGACCTACAATTGATGTGGGTGTATTTTCAAAAAATCTGAAACCAGATGAGTTGATTGACTGGATCAATGAACTAGAAGAATACTTTGAGTATGAAGATATCAGGGACCCAGATAGGGTTAAGTTTTCAAAGGCCAAACTGAAAGGCCATGCCAAAATCTAGTGGCAAGAGGTTCAATTGGAAAGAAACAAAAGAGGAAAGGAGAAGATCACAAGGTGGGATCACATGGTGGACAAATTGAAGAAGCAGTTCATTCCTGTGGACTACGAGCTTTTTTTGTTTAAGAAGATGCATGGGCTAAAGCAAGCAGGAAGATCAGTCCAAGAATATACAGAGGAGTTTTATCAACTTTTGATTAGAGTAGGGCATGCAGAAGAAAATAAGGAGAAGGTTGCTCATTATATCAGTGGGTTGCGACCTAGCATCTAGGAGGAATTAAGTCTGGTAAGAATGACCAGAGTTGAAGAGGCATACTAGTTTTCCCTACGAGTTGAAGAGAAGTTGAATAAGAGGTTTGAAGGAAGACAAAGAGGGTGTGGTCAAGGAGGAAGGGGACATGGTAGGCCATCTGGAGGTCGAAATGAAACCCAAAAGAAAAATGAAGATGTGGGTACTAGCAGGAACCAGAGGAAAGAGGGTTTTGACTGCTCCCATTATCAGGACTTTGGAAATCAGAGAGGAAGAGGTAGAGGACATGGACAAGGAAGAGGAGGCTTCCGTGGTACCTATTTCCATTGCAATGAAGAAGGTCATTGTGCCTTTGAATGCCCTCAACAACAAGGAAGCACAGATAGGAGAGTTGAGGGCCAAGCTAGGGTTGCTCATGTGGATGAGGATGCACAATCATCACATTCAGAGGATGCAGAAAGAGGAGAGACCTTGGTGAATGAAAGGGTCCTACTAAGTGGTGAGATTGACCAGGACAAAGGAGGAGTTTGTTCCGTACCAAATGCAAGTGTGAGGCTAAATGCTGTGACGTAATCATTGATGGTGGTAGCACTGATAACTTGGTATCAGAAGAGATGGTCACTAAGCTGAAGCTTAAGAGGGAGAGGCATCCCCAGCCCTATCAGATTGCTTGGGTAAAAGATGATCATAAGGTCCTGGTAAGTGAACAATGTCTCATGAAATTCAAAATTGGGAGTTACCATGATGAAGTTCTCTGTGATGTTATTCCAATGGATGTTTGCCATCTATTTTTGGGTAGACCATGGTAGTTTGATAGACATGCAGTACATGATGGTCATGCAAACACATACTCTCGAACAAAGGATGGAGTTTTCCACAAACTGAAGCCCATGAAAAGGGAAGGTGAAAAGGTATGTAGCAGTGATAGGATTTGTCTTGTTGATGGAAGAAAGTTTTTAGATGGAATGAAACATTAGCATATGTGCTATGCTTTGATTCTTAGGAAAGAAAAATAAGGCAGTAGTGAAATACCACTTGAAGTCTCAGATTTACTAGGTGAGTTTGGAGATATTATCTCTGATAATGTTCCAGAAGGATTTCCACCAGTAAGGCAAATCAGTCATTAGATATATCTAATTCCAAGAGCTAGTTTTCCTAACAAGGCTTCTCACGGGATGACTCCTACTGAAATAGAGGAGCTAAATAGACAGGTTCATGAGCTATTGAGGAAGGGCTTGATTCGAGAGAGCCCGAGTCCATGTGTAGTACCTATAGTATTAGCACAAAAGAAGGATGGAGAGTGGAGGATGTGTACACTCTCAAGCTATAAATAGGATAACCATCAAATATCAGTTTCCTTTGCCAAGAATGGATGATCTTATGGACTGCTTGAATGGAGCTCGGTACTTCACAAAGATATATCTCAAGAGTGGTTATCACCAGATATGGATTTGAGAAGGAGATGAGTGGAAAATGGTCTTCAAGACCAAGGAGGGTCTTTATGAGTGGTTAGTCATGCCCTTTGGATTGACAAACGCCCCAAGCACCTTCATGCAGCTTATGAATGAGGTACTTAAGAAGTTCTTGGGAAAATTTGTTATTGTCTATTTGGATGATATTTTAATTTTCAGCAAGACTTTGGAAGAACATTTATTGCATATTCATAGTGTCCTTGAAAGGTTAGGGGAAGAGAAACTATTAATTAATTTGAAGAAGTGTATCTTTGAAAAAAGGGAGTTAGTCTATTTGGGGTTTGTTATATCACCTAAAGGTCTCAAAATGGATCCAGAGAAGGTAAAAGCCATCTTGGAATGGCCTACTCCAAGGTCTGCAACTGAGGTAAGATCATTTCATGTTCTGGTTAGTTTTTATAGGAAGTTTATTAAGAATTTTAGTGGCATATGTGCACCCCTAACTGACACAATAAGAGGGGATAGAAAAGAGTTCAAATGGACTGCAGTAGCTATGAGAAGTTTTGAATTATTGAAGAAGAAGGTGATAGAACAACTTGTGTTGACACTTCCAGATTTTAGAAAGGTGTTTTAGGTGGATTGTGATGCTAATGGCAGTGCTATTGGGGCTGTATTGAGCCAAGAAGGTAAGCCTATTGCATATTTTAGTGAAAAATTGAATGATGCAAAGAAGAATTATTCTGTTTATGATCAAGAGTTCTATGCAATAGTTCAAGCCTTAAAGAAATAGAGGCATTATTTATTGCCAAAGAAATTTGTTTTGTATACTGATCACCAAGCATTACAGTACCTAAATAGCCAAGGTAAATTGAATCAGAGGCATATGAAGTGGGTAGAGTTCTTGCAGAGTTATACATTTGTGTTGAAACATAGAAGTGGAAAATCTAACAGGGTTGTAGATGCACTAAGTAGGAGATAGTTGTTGCTTACAGTAATGCAGGTTGAAGTAGTTGGGTTTGATGAACTCAAGAATTTGTACCCTGAGGATTCTAATTTTATTGAAGCATGGAAAGCTTGTAAAGATCCTATTGCTGTAGATAGAACCAAGTGGTTAGACTATTTGATTCAGGATGGCATGTTGTTCAAAGGTAGCCAATTGTGCATTCCAAGGAGTTCCATGAGGGAAAATTTGATTAAAGAGAAATGTACAATGGAGGGATGGCAGGACATTTTGGTCGAGATAAGACCATTGCCATTCTTAGAGAACATTATTTTTGGCCTCAAATTTCACAAGATGTGAAGAAGTTTGTACAGAGTTGCCAGGTTTGTCAAGTTACCAAGGGATTTAGCCACAATACTGGATTATATCAGCCATTGCTCATTCCATCTAAGCCATGGGAGGACATAACTATGGATTTTGTTTGTGGATTTCCGAGGACACCAAGGGGTAATGACTCAATATTTGTGGTGGTTGATAGGTTCTCCAAAATGGCACATTTCATTCCATACCACAAAACTCATGATGCTGTCCATATTGTAGACTTGTTTTTCAGAGAAGTGGTAAGACTACATGGTCTTCCAAGGAGTATAGTTTCTGACAGAGATACTAAATTTGTGGGGTATTTCTAGAGGACATTGTGGAAAAAGTTGAGAACAAACTTGAAATTCAGTTCCACACATCACCCACAGACTGACGGCCAAACAGAAGTGGTAAAAAAAAGTCTGGGCAATTTGTTGAGATGTTTAGTTGGGGATAAGCCCAAGGGATGGGATTTGATTCTACCATAAGCTGAGTTTTCTTACAATAACTCTATAAATAGGAGTACTAGTAGATCACCATTCCACATTGTATATGGAAGTAGCCTAAGGACTGCGCCAGAATTGAGGAAGATAGAGCAAGGGGAAAGGACAAGTGCTGAAGCTGAAGAATTTGTTGAACATATCAAGCGTCTACATGAGGAAGTTCAAGCACACATTACCAAGATGAATCAAGAGTATAAAGCTAGGGTTGATCAAAGGAGAAGACATAAGGAATTCCAAGTAGGGGATCTAGTCATGGTGCACTTACGAAAAGAAAGATTTCCAGCTAGTACTTGTAATAAGCTAAAAATGAAGAAATTTGGCCCCTGCAAAATTCTGAAAAAACATGACTCAGGAAATGCATATGAGGTGGAGCTGCCAGATGGTATTCACATTTCTCCTATTTTCAACATTGCAGACTTAACAGAGTATCATGATGATGGTGCAGATCAGGAGCTGGTGTTAGAGCAATGCCCAATTCTTGCTTCTAAGAAGGAGGAGATAGAAGACATTCTAGATCATTGTGTGGGTAGGAGCATCAGAAATAGGCAGTATGAAGAGTATTTGGTCAAGTGGCAAGGATGGCCAATAGAGGACTCAACCTGGATTTCAGTAGCTGAGGTTTCCCATTTGGGATTTCCTCTACCATTCATAAAGTGACAGGGTCACTTTTCAATCTACCCTAGGTGTCTGATGTAGGAGCATCCAGAGGTATAAGGGCAATCCTATGTCACTCAAAAAAAAAAATTACTTAGACTTAGTTTCTATTTCATGTGTTTTCATTTCTGGATACCCATTTGGGTCAAATAAAGGTTCCAACTCTCACAATTCCACTATTAGTGTTCTAGGATATAGTATTTGAACACCTTGGGTTACGTATAAATGCTAAAAAAATAGGAGTATGTAATTGAGCCATAATTTTGGTGAACTAGGAGGTTTAAATTGACCAAATGAATGTAATTGTAATTTAGAGCATTCCAGAAAAAGAATCAGGTCAAAAGACCCCACGGTTTGAAAGTTATCGCAATTTTTTTGGGTTTTAGAGACTTCTTAAGAATGCTTCAAAGTCAGCTTAGGGGCATTAAATGACCTTGAAAAGGGCCAAAAAATGGGGGAAAAGCAAAGCTAGTCACTAGGGCTATACAGCGCTTCGAGAGCTTTCTAGAAATGTAAACGGTTCATCAATCGGAGCTACGGTTCAAAAGTTATGCCTCCTGGAAGTTCGGTTACCATTTTTGGATTCTTCTAGATTTGCACCAACTTCTAATGCAGCTTCTGGAGCCTTCTACTTGGTCGGTGGATGCCTACTAGCACTTTCTAGAATGTATTCCTAGTCCTTAACCCTCCAAGGTCTATTTAAGGACATTTCTGGCATTGTAAAAGGTAGTTCAGAGTGGAGTTTGAGAGGAGGTACTGAAAGGAGAAATTATCTCCAAATTTATGTTATTGTAAGCCCATAGGGAATGTTATAAAGTCCATTTTCTCTGTACTGAATGTACTAGCTTATTTTCATAGTTAATACAATTTCCCTTTTCCTATTGTGTCCATTCTGTGCTTGGGTTGTTTCCCCATCATATATACTAAGAAATTGCAGTGGCTAGCTACCTATGGATTTTGGTGAGATAGATTGTCTACCATATAGACATTCTTTTTGTTCATAGCCTTCTATTTCCATGGAGGTTCTTTAGATTAGCAATTTCCTTTTGACAGAGTTTGCGACTTCTTCATGCTTCAGTGATGTTCTTTGTGATGTTCATGTTCCTATTTTTGGGAAATTCCTCTAGTTGGAGGTTTCTTTAGTCCTTCACTATGTTTTCAGCTATCTCTTTTTGGAGAGGGGTTTTTCCCACTGGATTTTCTCCTTTGTCTATAGTTTATAGAGATTGCATTGCATTTCTTATGCATTTGTTCATGGGTACCTAACATGGCCTTGTGGTAAGGACCCATTATGCATTTCATCTCAGCTATTGTGAGCTCAAGTAAATTCCCCTAAGTTGCACTTAAGGGGGGGTGTTAGAGTAAATATTTATTATTTACACTTTTACTTAAGTTTACTTAGGTTAAATTCATTCTTTATTAGTAGTCACCTAGGAGTTAGCATACCTTTTATGTGTTGACTTGTTGACAACATAGACGTTTTTCTACATGTTGTCAACACCTTGTAGTACTTATCCTTTCACCTACTTGGAGGGTAATCCACTATTCATGGATGTATGCTTAGTTGTCATGCATATCTCCTAACATCTTCTAGCTTGTTCTAGAAGCTTCATTGAGGCCTTTATATTCAGGCTCTCCTATTGTAATTTCATAGAGCATATTGTGTACCAATTCATTTTTCATTGTTGCAATATTTTTTCTCTCACTTTTTTTAGTTTCTCCAAGCTCTACCCTTCCTCCTTTGGTTTCTCTTCAATAGGTTATTTGCATTTAGGTGATCTTGGAGAGCTATGAAGTTGTCTTTCATCAACTTTTATAGGATTACCCATATTATTCTATTTTAAGGAGGAATATCCTTGATACAAGAAGTCCTATTTGAAGTCTAGGAAATCCATACCAACTCAAATAATGAATATGTATAATAAGGAGAGCATAGTACCTTTTACAAGCCTGATAAGTATTTCAAGAAATTTTAGATAGAAATGCAAAAAATAATGATTCCAACAAATCTGACCTATGATTACTTAAGAAACATCTTCTTCTTAGCAATCACAAATATATACATTGTACAAGTAGTCAAATTGCGAACCTAGTAGTTGATCAATTTTCCCAATGGGGTTAAAGAAAACTCAGACATAAATCTCATTGTCCAACTATTGACAATTCTTATTGACATGGAGAAATGAATTTTTGAAAAAATTCAAAGAGAAATGAAAAGAGCTGAAGGAATAGGTAGAAGAAATCTTAGAGAAGAAGAACTAAATGAACAAGATAATCACATGACAAGCTGTGAAATAGGCTAAAGAAGAAGTAGACCATGAAAGTGAGGGAGTCCTCAATTGGACACTAAAGATGACTCTTCACCTAAATGTGAATATGAAGGGGAAGAAGAATCTTCAAGAAAGAAGAAGGCTTCTACTACCAAGCCTCCAACAATAGAGACCCACAAAAGAAAGAAAAAATAGAAGAATACAATGAAACCTCCTATCTATTAACATGAATAATGATGATACTATATTGGGGGAGTATCCTAAGGATTGAAGAGTATTGACATGTTGCATTAATGACTATGTTTGAAATTGATGTCAACATAGTATTAGTTTTGTAAAGACTAAGAGTACAATAGTAAGAGTTCTTACTTGTATGGACAATGGTCTGATTTTTTGGTGATGCATAGTTGAGGATATGATACAGATGATGTCCTGATGACATGGTTAAGTGTGCAGAGGGTAAGCCAATGGTGTATGATAGTTGTACCTAATTTATAGAGAGAAGTTCAGAGATAGAGTATTGGGAATGTAGTTCCTAGTGTTTGATTGCTAGCTTACATTTGAGATGTAATGAGGAAGTGTGTAGTCACAAAGTGATAGAGGATATTCATGTAGTAATTTTAGTGAGTGTGCAACTCTTAGTATCACACGTGTGAAGTTTTGTATAGACTATGAGCCAACAATTCTATTGTAATTGTAATTAATTAATTATCTTATTATAATTAATTAGGATAGCCTCAAGGCTAACTCATGGAATTATTATGAAGATATGATATTATATGTTTTCCTTATTTGTAAAGTGTTTATATGCATCAAGTATTGATTGAGTGTGAAGTGTGAAAAGGAGCAGAGCATTTGGAGAATGAATAATGCAAGTAAGAAATCCAAGGGATCACTAGATGTGAATTGTGAGATCTGGTTACAAGATCTAAAGGAATAGAAGTCTGGTTGATAGGAAAAAGATAGAGGAAGGAATTATATTTCATTTCTATTATTCAAGAAAGAATAATACATAGATCATTTGGATAGTGGATCCATTGGTCTTAACCTTGAAGCTATTTGGGTAGTGGGTCTAGCTATCTTCCAAAACTCCTAATAGGGTTGGCACAACTCCTAATAGGGATGCAATCTCCTAATAGGGATTCAAAGTCTCCTAATAGGGACTCATATGTATTGAATGCATTTATGTAGACTCCTAACAAGGTTCATACTCTAACAAGGAACATTTTTATTAGTACATCATCTTGTGAGTACCATACCCATCAGGGTTTTCCCTTTGATCAAGAGTTTCCTTAGTTAATATATTTGGTGTTAATTATGTATGAGTATCTTGTTGTGGTTTTAGCTTATATTTCTCTTATAGTTAACTTTTATTAAGGTTAATATTTGTTATAATAGTTGGATAACTGATTCACCCCCCGCCCCCCAACCCCTCTTAGTTATATTAGTGGACTAAATATTCTAACAATTGGTATTAGAGCTTTAAGTCCTTGAGAAGAAAGTTTAAAAACTTTGGGAGATCAGTGGAAATAAAGGATAGTCCTAAGTTAGATAGAGGGAATTTTGATGCCCTAAAGATGGATATTCTTGGTGGTTATCAGATTTGTGAAAAGAATAGAGTTAAAAGTTTTTAAATCCATAATCCTTTTGTTTCTTACAAAAGAATAGAGGCATAAGTAAAGATAGACCCATATCCAAAGAATACATGAAGATCAAGGAAGGTATTGATCTTCATATGAAAAGAGAGCTAGAAGTTATGGAAATTTCATTTTTGTTCGAAATGTAACGAGTTTGGTTATTTTTCATCTAGATGTCCAAAGAGAGTAAAGAAATCTAGAAAGAGTTCACTTTCTGATGAAAATGAAGAGTTTAAAGAAAGTATGGAAAGACTCTTGAATAATTTTGATGATAAATATAATGATCCTAAATTGGTTAAGGAAGAGGAAGTAGTAGAAGAGATAGCTTTAGTAACTATTGTTGATCCAGAGGCTAACCATGAAAATGGTGAAGTTATCATTGAGACTAATAATGACTTATAGAATGATGTGCTAAATGTTCACTATAGAGGAGAGTAGAGGTCTAAACCTAGAGATGAGATAAGAGTTGAGATGTCAATTCCCACCTCCAACAAAAACATGACAAAGAATCACCCTCTAGAGAAGATAATTGGAAGTAAAGATAAATGTATGATGACAAAGAATAGAGGAATGAGGAATTGTGTCTAATTTCTCAATTTGAGCCTGAAAGCATAAATGATGCATGTAAGGATGATCATTGGATTCAAGAAATGAAGGAAGAATTAGATTAGATTGAGAAGAATGAGACATGGGAGTTATTTCCTAGACCTAAAGATAAGAATGTGATAGGAACCAAATGGGTATTTAGGAATAACATGGATGAACAAGGAGAAGTTGTGAGAAATAAGGCTAGGCTTATTTACAAAGGATATTCATAAGAAGAAGGAATATACTATGAGGAGACATATGTAGCTGTAGCTAGAATGGAAGTAGTTAGAATGTTCTTGGCTTATGCAACATATAAGAAATTCAAGGTCTATTAGATGGATGTCGAATCAGATTTTCTAAATGGAGAATGTGAAGAAGAAGTCAACATTGAGCACATTGATGGTTTCCCTATAATAGAAGAAAAAGACATGGTATGTGGACTGAAGAAAGCTTTATGGTTTGAAGAAACCACCTAGAACCTAGTATGCAAGGTTGGACAAGAATTTGACAAAGCTTGGATATGTTAAAGGTATGACATATTTTAATTTGTATCGAAGATAAATTGATGAATGGTCTATTTATCATTGTAATATTTTTTGATGATATAATATTTGGAGGTAATGATGAAGAAAGTAATAAGTTTTCTAATGAGATGAAGAATGATTTTGAAATGAGCATGATAGGATAGATGAGTTTTTTCCTAGGATTGCAGATTGTGTAGAACAATGATGGCATTTTTATTTCACAAGATAATTACTTGAAAGACTTGTTGGAAAGATTTGGATTAGAGAGTTTTAAACCCATCGGTACAAATATGATAACTGATCACAAGCTATCCAACAAGGATGAGATTCTTACAACTAAGAAAAAGAAGTACAAATCCATGATTGGAGGATTGTAATATCTGACTCACACCAGACCAGATATAACAAATGTAGTTGGAATTGTAGCTAGATTTCAAGATGATCAAAGGAAAGTCTGATTATGGTATTTGGTATGATAGATTGAGTAATTTCACTTTGTGTGCATATACTAATGTAGATTGGGCAGGTAGTATGGATGATAGAAATAGCACTAGTGGTGGAGCATTCTTTCTTGGAGGAAGATTGGTTTCTTGGCTAAACAAGAAGTAGGATTGTATCTCATAGAGTATTGCTGATATAGATTATTGTAGAAATAAATAACTACAATCAAGTTATGTGGAAGAAGTAAATGTTGAAGAATATTGGGATTGAGTTTATAGAACCTATTATCATTTAATGTGATAATACATGTACAATGAGTATATCTAAGAATCATGTATTACATTCTAAGATAAAGCATATATCTATTAAATATCATGTCTTGAGTGAAAAGGTAGCATAAAAGGAGATCATATTGGAGTATGTAACTATTAAAGATCACATTGCAGATATCTTTATGAAGCCTTTTCTTAAAGATAATTTTGAGTACCTAAGAGGTATGCTTGGGGTTATGCCCCTACCTACTTCTGAGTAGATGATGCAGAAGTGCACCAATTTGGTGATATAGAGCACTATGGTTAGACTGGAGTGAATGTTGATGGATCATGTATGGGGGAGTATCTATTGTGAACTAAGTCATTGAGGAATCTTGGTATTTGGTAATTGAACAATGTCTTTGGACACTCGAGATATTTAAAGAGTTGAAGAAGTAAATCTAATAATTAGTATTTTGTATTTGTTTGAGGCTTTTGACATTGATGTCAATGGAGGAGATTTTGCATGAAAAACATCTCCTAATAAATGGGGGAGAAGAATTAATAAGTATGTATGAGGGAGAGATATATCTTTAGTGAGATTTAGAAAGATTCATGTAAGGAAGCAAGAGTATGCAGAATCTAGAGGATTTCAGATTTGATCGATGAAGAGGATTTGAGAAGATGAGAACTATAGCAGCAACAATAGAATATAGTTTGGTATTCTTGGAACTTAGATGTTTTTCTTCTATGTTGCCATTAATGCCAAAGGGGAAGATTGTTAGCATCATGAACTCTAATGATACTACATCTAGGGAGTATCCTAAGCATTGGAGAGTATTGACATGTTGCATTAATGACTATTTTCATCATTGATGTCAACATAGTATTGGTTTTGTAAATACTAGGAGAACAACAATAAGAGATTTTACTAATACAAATAATAGCTTGATTTTCTAGTCATGCGTAGTTGAGAATATGTTCTAGATGATGTCCTAATGAGGTGGTTAAGTGCATAGAGTTTAAGTTGATGGCATACAATAGTTAATGTACCTAATTTACAAAGAGTAGTTCAGAGATAGAGTATTGGGAAAGTAGTTCCTAATGTTTGATTGTTATCTTATATTTGAGATATAATGAAGAAATGTGTAATCAAACAATGATAGAGGATAGTCGTGTGGTAATGTTAGTGAGTGCACAAACCCTGGTATCACACATGTAAAATTTTGTATAGATTGTGAGCTAATAGTGCTACTGTAATTATAATTAATTAATTATTTTATTATAATTAATTGTGAAAGCCTCAAGGCTAACTCAAGGAATTATTATGAAGATACGATATAAAGGAAAGATGTTTTCCTTGTTTTTAAAGTCTTGATATGTATCAAGTATCAATTGTGTTGAGTGTGAAGTGCAAAAAGGAGCAAAGCATTGGAGGACATGAGTAAGTGATCCAAGGGATTATTAGATGTAAATTGTGAGATATGGTTACAAGATATAAAGGAGTAGAACTCTAGTTGATAAGACAAAGATAGAGGAAGGAAGAAGACAATTTCTTTTCTATTATTCTACAAGGAATAATACAAAGATCATTTGGATAGTGGGTTGATTGGTATTAACCTTAAATTTGTTTAGGTAGTGGGTCCAACTATGTTCCATAACTCCTAACAGGGTTGGAATCTCCAAATAGGGATTCAAAGTCTACTAACAGGCATATGTACAGAATGTATTCATAAAATCCTAACAAGTTCCATCCTCTAACAAGAAATATTTATATTAGTACACCATCTTGTGGGTACCATCCCCATGTCATGGTTTTCCCTCTAACCAAGGGTTTCCCTAGTTATATCTAGTGTTAAGTTTATATTTATCTTATGGTTAAGTTTTTTAATGTTAAATTTTTCTAATAATAGTTGGATAATTGATTCACCCCCCACCCCCCCATATCAATAGACTATATATTGTAATACTATCTAGTTAGAGGAAGAAGAATTTGAAGAAGAAGAGACTGATATAAGAAGTTTGAAACCCTCTAACGAAGGTAAGAAGATTTCACTTAAGAATATTCTTGAAGATATTCAAAATAATAGAAATTATTATACTTTAGAAAATAGATTTGTAAAGTTCAATAAACAAAATATAAATAAAATTGTAAAATTTTTACTTGTGAGTATGAGAGTGTTTGATAGAAACTGGGTAAAATAAAGCCACAAGTTCCAAGTGAACTATTTGTGATAATTAAGGAAATATGGTCCAAGGACATATTCAAGTGAATAATATGCTAGATGAATCTTTAGCTCGTCATAGATCTGATCTAAGAAAAAAGGACAAAACAAAGATAGTGGTGTCATGGAGATGAATTGCTAATCCACAAGAGAATGTAATCTAATAACTACAAGTTTGAGGAGGGACTTCTTTGAAAAGAAAGAAAATTTTGGTCTTAACTATAAAAATAATAGAAGGTTAGATTTGGAAAGAAATAAAGGAAAGACCAAAAGGCTAAGGACAAGACAAGGGAGATCAAGACCACATGTACCAAAACTTCAAAGATGAAAATTATAAGATAACTTAATCTAGAGGTAAAGTAGAGAACGCAAATAAGTTAAGATCTGAACCAAGAACCCAAGAGAATTAGAGAGACACACCATGCCTCTACAACAACATAAACAATATATTAACAATGGAAGAATGATACCAAGACAAGCAAAGGTCACCTGAATATCATTGGCATAACTAAAATGAACTCTCATCCAAAGGATAAAGAAGGAGAAGGTCATGATGTTGAAAAAAATTATTCAATTATTAGTTATCTTTGATGTTACACAAATTGTCAAGTCTTTACTAAGAAGTTAGTAATATCCAAGCTCACTTGGGCATTGAAGGTAGCTCTTTGTATGTGTTGAGAATTCATATTTAACAAATTTTAGAGATAGTATTAATTGAGCTCTGTTGGTTGATTCAACATGATGTTAGTATTCACTGAGTTGGGTCAGTTAACTATATAACTCTTATTCTAACTGAGTTGGTCAAGGAATTAAATGAACCTCAATGTTAACCAAGTACTCAATTCTATAATAGCTGACTATCAACATATTAAGTTTGATTAACTTATTGGTTAACACAAGTTGACTTAAGGGATGATAATTGATTGATTAAAAGAGTATTCAAGCTAACTTGACAAGGTGAATCATATAAATATAAGGTCAAGTTGAGGATTGAAATGTGGAATTGAAGAAGATGAATTAAGGAAGCGTATTAGAAGGATATCTAAAGAGGATAGATTATCAGAGTTGACTAAGCTCCAAAGGAAATTTTGATCAAGGAGGATCAAGTAATCAAGCCAAAACAAATACCTAAACTAGTAAAGTTAGTTGCATCAACAATTAGGTCAAGTTAAATTGTTACTTTCTAATAATTATAGAAGTGAATTGAATCTCCTAATAGATTTATCCGAACAACTATTTAGTAAATCCTCTAACAAGGTGGAGTTTCTAGATTGAAGTATCTAAAGACCTCTAACAAGGCCACTTCTAATAGGGTGAATTAAATCCTCTAACAAGGTCATACCTAAAAATGTATTTTTTAACATTTAACAGGGTTGGCTCCTAATAGGACTAACTCTGAAAGAGTGAAAAATAGTAGCTAGTTGCAATTGATGGTTTTCCCAAATTGGGTTTCCATGTTAAATCTTGATGTCTCATGTGTTCATGTTATTTCCTTTATGATTCTACAATTAAGTTAATAAGGCTAATCACATTTAATATCTCAAGATCTTCATATTCATTGTTAACTAAGTGATAGTAATATATTCAGTGTTAACCAAGTGACAGTAATATATTTAGTGTTAACTAAGTGACCATAATATATTTAGTGTTAACTGAGTTTTAGCAAGGATCTCTCTTAAATTTGACATATTAAGGGATCTAGGATTTTTATTAGCAATAACTAATTTACCCCTCCCCTCTTAATTACTCTTTTGATTTCCAATAATTGGTATCAAAGTTATTGGTGCTTTTAGATAAGGTTTCAAGGACTTAAGCTAAAGATCAAGATATCTTATAGAAGGGAAATTCCTAAGTTGAACAAAGATAATTTCCAAGAATGGTAGGAACTCAAGAAGCTTCATTTAGCAACCATTAGAGACATTGGTCTAAAATACCTAGAGAACAAGTATGAGACACCTACTAGAACTTTGACTGTGGACCGAATTTTGGAAAAAAAAGAATCACAACATAATGATGATAGGCATTGATTCTACTCACAATTATGTTGAATTTGATAGTCAAATATGGTCCTACTACTCATGAAATTTTGATCAAGATAAAAGATATCTATGGAGGAGATGATTATGTGAGGAGAGTTAAGGCATAAACTCTAAGAGTCAGTTTGATCAAATGAAGATGAGAGAAGTTGAAAAAATTGCACAATATAGTGAAAGAATCAAAGAAAGTGTGAGTGAAATCAGAGCCTCAGCAGGGAAAATAGATGATGTGATAGTGGTTAGCAAGGTACTCAAAACTTCTCTTCCTATTTATGTAATTAGAGTCTAAGATATTCAAGAAAAGAGATGTGATCCCAAAAAAGATAACTTTGGATGCACTAGTGGGAAGGTTGATAGCCTTTGAGTTAGACAACTTTGATAACTATGTTCCTAACTCTAGTAGTATTGAATCTAGATTTCAAGCTAAACTATCACTCAAATAGAAAAGTGGAAAATCTAAAAGAAAATAGTTTGACACTGAAGATGAAGATGATTCTGATGATGATCTTGAAACCATTGAAGCCCTACTTGCAAGAAGACTTACTAAAGGAAAAGGAAAGTACAAAGGTAAAATTCCCCTAATCTATTTTTCTTTTGAAGAAGTTGGCCATAATGTTACAAGATGTCCAAACAAAGAAGGCAAAGAAGAAAATAAGTACAACAAGTAAAAAGGCAAGAGATATTTCAAAATCTACAAAGATAACAAGGATAAAGGTAGGAAATCTTGTTACATGGCTAAAAACTCTAAGAGTAGTAATGATGATGAAATGGTTTACATTGCTATTAAAGATGAATTAGATGATGAAAATGATAAGATGGCCCTCATTTCTCATATTAGTAAGAATGATACATGGTTTGTAGATAATGGTTGTTCTCACCACATGACTGGTGATAAAACAAATTTTGAGCACTTGGAACACTGTGATGGTGGAAGTGTCAGATTTGGAAATGATGAACCATATTATGTAAATGGAAAAATTTGCATTTCTTTAACTAGTGAACCTAGATGTGATAATGCATAGTGGGTTGAAGGACTAAAACACAATATACTTAGTGTGGCATAGTTGAAAAGCATTGGTTTCAAGGTAGAATTCATGAATGGAAAGGCTAAGATGCTAGATGGAAAAAAAATGTCATTGGGATTGGCAATCAAACAAAAGGCAATGCATTCTATCTAGATCTAACTGAAAGTTCATGTTTCCTAGGACAAGTAGAGGAAATTTGGTTATGGAATAAAAGTCATGTGAACTTTGATAACCTAGTCAACATAAGGAAAAAAAAAAAAAGAGTGAGAGGTATTTCAAGTTTGAGGAAACTTGATATGAGCATGTACAAAAATTGCCAAATTGGGAAGATGGGAAAGCTAAGCTTCAAATAAAAGAATTATCATTCTAAAGAAGTTTTGGAGCTGGTTCATATAGACCTTTGTGGACCTATTACAATACAAAATTACTTTAAAGATAAGTATTTCATTTTATTTTTTGATGATTATTCTAGGATGATGATAGTGATGTACTTGAAAGATAAATTTGAAGCCTTTCAAAAGTTCAAGTGGTATCTGGCTAGAGTGGAGAAAGAATTTAAAATGTCTAAGGTCAGACAGAGGAGGAAAATTCATCTCAATTGAATTTAATGAATTCTATGATGAAAAAGGAACCAAAAGATAGGTATTTTCACCTTGTACACCTTAGTAGAATGACATAGCAAAAAGAAGAAATAGATCCATTATGGATTATGCAAGAACACTGATGATAGAGGAATTTTTTGTAATCAAATACTTGAAGGAAGCCATTGGTACAAAAATTCATACCTTAAACCAAGTTCAACTAAATAAAGATGTAGATAAAGGACCTTATGAACTATGCTATGGATATAAACTTAGTGTTTGTTATTTCAAAGTATTTAGAGAAAATGTTATATCTTAAAAAGCCAAGGAAAGGAAAATTTGATGTCAAAAGTGATGAAGGCATATTTGTAGGATACTCCAACAAAAGAGAAGAATATAAGTTCCTGAATGTTACAACTCATAATGTTATAGAAAATGCATATGTAAAAATTGATGAGTTTGTGGAAAAGAGTGAAGAAAAAAGCAACAAAAAACTTAAAAACTACAACAACTTTGTTTACTATGAACCTAATACTTTACCTAAAATTCAAGCAAATGGAAATCAACAATCTTCACCACCTAAGTCCCCTAAATCTCTAGTTCAACCCAAGTTGTAGCTAGTAAAACCTCAATGACGCAAGGAAAGACCAAATAAACTAGGGCCAAAGGATCACCCAGCTATCCAAACCACCCTCCAAGAGTTAACACAATAGAAGCAAACACAAAGAATAGAAGTCGAAGGAGGAAGAAGAGAAAACCACTTTCATTGATTCTTCAAATATTCATCATACATGCCCAACTGTAAGGCCTTCTGTGTTATGGCCAAATACAAATACATTCACATTCAAAGATGCAACAACAATTTTGCACTTCCTAGTTATGCTAGCAACCCTCTTCCAAAAATCGCCTAACTCCAAGCCTACACACTCTATATATACTTGCCAAAATGGATTATAGGTCATTCTAGAAAATTACATAAGGGGAAGGTTGACCCAAAAATGGTTTTGACATATCCCAAGGAAACATCTTAACATAAATATTGCAATCAAAATAAATCCTGCAAGTTGGCTCACATAAATCACATTCAAATTCTAAAACTTAGCATAAATAGGAAACTTAGCACATAAAGATTCACTTAGCATACACTGGGTAACTTGGTACATGAAGAGTCACTTCGCATACATTAGGTAACTTAGCACCAACTAAGTGCTACAATAACTTGGCACCAACTAAGTGCTACAGTAACTCGACACCAACTATGTGCTATAGTAACTCAACACCCACTAAGTGTTATAATAACTTGATACCAACTAAGTGCTATAGTAACTTGACACCAACTAAGTGCTACAATAACTTGGAACACACTAAGTGCTACAGTAACTTGACACCAACTAAGTGCTATAGTAACTCAACACAAACTAAGTGCTACAATAACTTAGCACCAACTAAGTGCTACAGTAACTTGGCATCAACATGCAAAATGAAAAAAAAAGAGCAGGATAACAAGGCAACCTAGGATGCTCCTACATCACTCAATCATAGTCTGAGGGACTTGAGTCTCATTTACAAGGACCCGAGTTCTAGATAGTGGAACTCGAGACACAATCAGAAGGACCTGAGTTATAGATAGTAGGACCCAAGCATGATTCAAAAGATCATTTTAAGCACAGTGAACCAAATGAATCAAGTCCAAAATCCAAAAAGAAGGAACTTATAATTGCTAGATATGTCTAAAGGCATCATGCACTTGAGACAATCATTGGAGATTAGTCAAAATGAACAATGAAAAGGAACAAACTTAAAGGTACATGTTTTCTTACTGAGTTTAAACCTAGTATGGTTAAAGATGCATTGGATAATGACAATTGTATTTAGGTAATGAATGAAGATATTAAACAAACTGAAAGGAAAAAAAAACTTGGATTCTTGTTCCTAGTGTAAGTTTTTTGCAAATTCTGAAGATATAATACTGATGTAGCATTACTATCTTCCTACAAACCAATCTACTATGATTTTGGGTTGAATTTATTGTTTTGTAAGTCTACAATAAATTTTGGAGATTATATTTTATTTCTACACTAAATATCCAAGGATTAGATTGCTAGAAAAATAGACTTAAGATTCTATTTTGTGTCTTTTATCCATAATCTTGCTCCTACTTATATATTACCCAAGATTCTTTCCTTTTCAAATAGACACAACCCCTTCTAGGTTAGCTCTCCATGAAACAAACTACTCCTCCAAAAATTAGTGCCCTTTCTGATTAACTAATAATTAATACTTAGTTAACTACAGTAGTCAATAGAAGGCATATAAATATGCTTGGAAAATTTCTGATCTATTCTAAGGGAGATGTAATTATCATGAGACCATATATAAAGGAAATGACATGCATTTAGATATATCAAATCTAAAAAATTAGAATGTTAATATGATCAAGTTATCAAGATTTACCACCCCCTCTTAACTTGATAATATAAATGAGATAAAAATATCTAGCACCATCAATTATGATGACTAAGAATAGATTGATACTCTATATCTATTTGAATCTTTCAAGCATGTAGTATGATTGTACAAATCATACTTTTTCATATTACTAAACCCATAATATGAATTGTCACCTAGTCTTTGGATAACATTATTGTATGGAATGAAATACATAGGATAAAATATAAAGATTAATTAAATTATTCTTTTATCCATGTTGTGACTTATAGGTGTTGGCAAGGCCACATCATAATATGATCTTAAGTTAAACTTTTTTAGTTAACATGATAAAATCCAGAGAATGATTAAACTCTTCCTTTATCCAAGTTGTGACTCATAGGCATAGAAATGTCTACATCATAATGTGATCTTGAACTCATCCACATCTAATAGTAGTTCTCTACTATTTCATACATTATCCTAGAGATTGTCATCTCTCATAATGTCTTTTATACAAGTGTTCATTATCTCAGAGATCATCATCTCTTAGATAATGAATACAAATGGTGAAGCACATAATAGTTAATGGCATGACAATAATAATTTTAACACAAAATTATTTTATTAATAGTTAAAGAATACAAATGTATTATAATTCAACCACACGAAGTCTTTTTTTGAAGTTATCTATCTTCACTCAAGAGAGAGAGCTTTGGTAAGAATGTTTCTTGTTTGATCTGTAGTGCAAATGTATTCTAACATGACAATTTTCCTGTCTAACACATGTCTTATATAATGGTAAGGAATTTTAATATGCTTGGATCTATCGTGAAAAACTCAATTCATAGAAAGATTGATGGAACTCTAATTATCACAGTGAATTATAGTGGGATTCATGGGTTGATCAAATAATCCCACAAGTAACTTTCTAAGCCAAACTACTTCCCGAGAAGCCATTGCAACTACAATATATTGAATTTTTGTGGAACTATGTGCCATTGATGACTACTTTCTACATATCCATAATATCATTGCCAAGCCTAAACTGAAACAAAATCTTGAAGTTTTTTTCCTATCATTAGCACTTCCACTCCAATGTAAGTCTATGAGTCCATGTAAGATTAAGTCAAATTTATCATACTTAAGCCCAAGGTTAAGAGTGACTTCTAAGTATCTCATAATGTCTTTGACTAAAACTAGGTGAATCTTCTTTGGCTCACATATAAACTAAATTAACACATTAACAACATAGGAAATATTAGGTCTTGTATTTACCAAGTACATAAAAGACCCAATCATCTATCTGTAATGAGTCAAATCTATGGAGGGTGATTCTACTACTACTTCCTTAAGTTTGTATAGATTAGTTTCCATTGCAGAAGACATAGGACTATAGTTCCAAATTCTAAATCTCTTCAAGATTTCTAATTTGTACTTTCCTTATACTTCCAGTCCTAGGAAGTAATGAAGGAGTCCTAAATGTTTCATATCAAATTCTCTGATTAGGTATTTCTTGCATTGATCTATAAGATGATCACCACCTATTATTAGTAAATCATCAACATATAGTGTCAAAATTATCATATCATCTTTATCCCTTTTATAATAGAGATTTGGATCAACTTCATTCTTAGATAATCCTAAACTAGTGAGATATGTATTGATTCCTTCATACAATACCTTGGGATCCTATTTAAGTCCATAGAGATCTTTCTTGAGTCTACAAAAAAAGATTTTAGGATTATGAGTTTCAAATCCTTTAGGTTGTTCCAAATATACCTCTTTTGTAATCTTTTCATTTAGAAATGTTTCTTTTACATCTATTTGATATACTTTCCATCCCTTTGATGCTGTAATAGCTAGAACTGTTGTTACAAAAATGTATTTGGAAACTAGAGAAAATGTTTCTTTATAATCAATACCTTCCTTCTAAGATAATCCTCTAGCTATAAATCTAGCCTTATATTTTTCAACGTTATCATCAACAACATGCTTGATCTTAAATATCCTCTTAGAAGAGATAAAAGATTTTCCTTCAAGCCTTGGAATAATTTCCCAAACATCATTCTTAATAATGGATTCATATTCTGCTATCATGAAATCCTTCCAAGCTGTATGTTTGATAACATCTAAAATAATTTTTGGTTTTGATTTAGATAAGTCACTCAAGTTTTCAACATATCTAGAAAATCTTTTGTGTCTTTTTCTCTTTCTGAAGGTTCCAGACGGTGCAGTGAATTCTTGTGCTTCCTCTATAGTCTTAATAGCCCAAAGTGGTCTTGGTCTTTTCTTAGGATTTTGAGTTTCCTCAAGATTAAGGTTTTGAATCTCACCTTTGATTTCTTCAATATTCTCATTTTGAAACCTAGGATCATGATTTTCTTTAGAACCAAGTATATGATAAGGGTCTTCAAAACTTAAGGATTTATTGAATGCACACTCTTCTTAAAAGAAAACATCCCTACTAAGTTCAATGATACTTGACAAAAACAACTTTTCTTCTAGAAGGTTCTAACTTAGTTCTCTTTTCTTTTGGAACATGTATGTATAAAGGGAACCAAAATATCCTAAGATGACTTATATTTGGTTTAACCTTAGAAAAGACTTCTTTAGGATTTTTATCTCTAAGGTAGGAGTGAGGACTTGTATTTTGAATATAGACAACAATACATGAGTCTTCTGCCCAAAAAATTCTAAGTTTTGATCAAGTATCATAGCTCTTGCTACTTCTATAATTATCCTATTCTTCCTTTCTATTACCCCATTTTGTTGAGGATTATAAGGAACAATATACTCCCTCTTAATTCCTACTTCTTTACAAAAATATTTAAACAAATCTGAAGTATATTCCCCTCCATTATCAAACCTAAGAGTTTTAATTTTATGTCCTGATAGTTTTCAATTAAGGTTTTGAATTCTTTAAATCTCTAAAGGATTTCTTGTGATTCTTTACATTTTAATAAGTAAATCCATGTTTTCCTAGAGAAATAATCTATTAAAAGTATATAGAGAAAATATCATGGAAGAGAAGTAATTGACATAGGTCCACAAAAATATAAGTGGACGAATTCTTAAATATTGTTAGATTTTCTAGTGCTCATTTCAAATGGAATTTTTGTTTTTTACCTAGTGCACATCCTAGTCAATAAGGCTTTGAAGTTTAGGTTCCCTGACCTTCTATGCCACACTTCATTTATATTGGTAGCTTCATGGTTTAATGCTTGAATAGGTTCTATATCTAATTCATACAAGTATCCCTTTCTTTGACTAATCAACTTTGATTTCTTAAATGAAGAGTTCATAGACTTGGTCATTACTTTACCATCCATGAATGCAACCATATGTCCATCATCTTCAAGTGTTGTAATAGAGATTAGATTCCTCTTGATTCCTAGTACATAGAGTACTATTTTGAGATGAAGAGAAAAAAATGACTTATGTTTCAAGGTGGAGGCCCAACTCCTTTGACAGAATAAGTGGAATTATCACCTATGGTAACTTTGCCATTAAGTTATTTTGATATGGAGTCTAGTACTTCTTTGTATCTTGTAATGTTTTGAGATTATCCATTATTAATTACCCATGCTTTTCTTGATACTTCATTTAATAGAGCTAAATAAAATTCACATTTCTTAGGATCATAGTTTTCCTCATTCTTAGTAACATTGTACAATTTAATTTCTCCTTGTATTCTCTAGGAAATTTTCTTTATAGTGTCCAAATTAATGTTAGTTCTTTATCATCAATTATGTACCCAATTCTTGTAGGTTAATCTCATAGACTAGCCACCCTTAGGAAGTATGAATTCATAGATTCTCACTTCGTTATTTTTATATGATTTAGTTTCCTTTTTAGTGAGTAGGTCAATGACTTCTTCAACAAATGCCAACAACTTGGACATTATTCTTTCAATGTCCACTATCCTGCCATTAGTAGACACAAAGGACTTTGTGTGCAAGATCTTTAAGTATTGAAACAACTTTTCAATGATCATTTACACTAGGTCATGCACATCCTTGAGTTAATTTGTAGATCTCACAAATTTTTCTATGAAAAACTCCATTCTTCCAGTGGAACAACATCTCTTTGCAAATCTTTAGAATCCCATGAGAAATGGACGCATTGGTTTTCATATCTATCACTTCCTATAGAAGAACTAATTTCTCTTTCAACTTGTCTACTACCTTCTATATGGTTGTTTGATGATTTGATGTAGTCTCTCTAAACTTATTAGTGTCAAGTAAAAAGCTTCCCAAATTTTTAACCACTAGAGGACCTTGATCCTTTATCTATTCTACTTAAGCTCAGCCTACTTGCCCAAATTTCCTTTCTTTTTGTAGCTTGAGTAGTAAGTTTTTATTTTCTTCTATATTTGGGCCAAACTAACTAAAAGAAGTACTTCCAAGTGTAGACCTTATCTAATCTACCAACTCTTTCTTGGAGGCCTTCAATATCTCATTCTCTACTCTTAGTTCCTCCAACTTGTCCTCAATCTTCTCATTGGTTCTCCTCGACATATTCGCCATGGAATCATGAATTGGAAGACCAAGATCTAATATTCTGATTTGGAAGTCCTCTTTTGAGAACTTCGTCCTTCTAAGGATCTATAATTTCAACTAGTATGTGGCAAGTTGTTGAATCTATAGACACAACAATGATTGTCATCTACTTCCTTGTCTTGTTTTATGGCTGAGAGGAGGTGACTTGCGTGATCAAGTCCTTTGATAGGGTTACATCCTTGTATCTCCTCTTCTTTCTATAAATGGTTTCTTCAAGCCAAGACTCTATAAAGAGCACATTAATAGCATGTTGTAGTACAGATGGCTCAAAAAACTTTCTCAAAGTCATTAGAGTTGGTTTTGTTTGGGAAGCAATAGCAAAGACCACTACCTTGGTAACCAAAAGGGATAATGTATCCCCTTGCTAAGAAGTTTCATGTTCTTGTTCATCCATGGGATTTGTATCATTATCCAAATTGATGACTTGAATAGGGGAGGATGGCTTAGCCACTGATTTCTCTTGTTCCTTCCCCTTATCCTTTTCATCTTCCTTCTCTGTTGTCTTTCCAATGTTTAGAAGAGGGAAATATCCATAGGTGGGAGTATGTGGCATATTATTTTCTATAGGATGGTCTCCTCTTTGGCCAATTAATTATGATGGCCCATTAGATGTTGTTGTAGTGGCAATTGTGGTCATAGCTTCAACTGACTAGGAAACTCTAGTTGATACTAGATCTATTGAACTTGCAGCTTCAGTCCTTTTCTTCCTCACTTGGGTCCACTCCACCCATTTATATGTTCTCTTAATTATCCCTTGCATGAGAACCTTAATTGTATCAATAACTAGATCTAAAGGTGGGGTAAATAGGATAGATGTTCCTTTGATCTTCTCATAAATTTTGGGGTGCATGTAGGCTCCATCATCTAGAAGGTCAAAAATATCCACAAAGTCATTATATAACTTTATTTACTCAATAGTTAACCATGACCAAAATATTTCTTACATTTGGAACTCATCAAGACACATGAAATAGAGGTCTTCAATATCTAGGACATACCTTTAGGCATATCCCAATTTCAAATGATCCTTCAGAAAATTCACTGGATCATATTTAGGCTTGAGCACCTCATAGTTCGTCAACTTGATCTTTCTTTCAAAATTATTTACCAAGTTCCTAGCATTTGATCTAGAGGCACATGAATATGGGCCTACCACAATAGGGAATTCAATCCTGACAATTTTCTTAATATTTTAATGTAGGGTGTTTCCTTTTAGAATTTGTCAACACAACTCAACTAGAACTACCCCGTCCTCTGGATATCTGGGCAATATTTTGGGAAATCCATCATAGGCCCCTATTCAAAAATAGGGAAATCTTGAAAATTGGATGAATCAGAATCCAAATAGGATTATAACCAAAATTTCCTTGGGTCATAATCTCCTCTTAGGGAAACCTTGTAATTCTTAGCACAGTCTCATTGTAAAAGCATCATTAATAGCTACATACTCCTTATAGCTCCTTTGTAGTTGTAGATGCAGGTAGAACTCATAGAACTTAGTGTGCTCATTGTAATTTGAGATGCTAGGGATCCCAGGGAAAAAATGTTGTGTTGCCAAAGCATAAATAGAAAAGGAGGACATGTAGACCTACTTAAATCCTCTCACAAAATTCATCTGGGAAGCAAGCTCATGACAGATGATATGTGCCCAATCGATCTTCATATCTTTAGCACATATTTCTTGTACTAGGAAGAAATAGTGATCAATGAACTCCAAAATCTCCTCTTTACCCTTTAGTCTAAGGAGAAGTGTGAGGATATCCATGATATCTCACTTTAGATTTTTGCCAAACTAATTTTTTGTCATTTTTCTCTTCTTTGAGCGAACAGTCTGGAACCAGGTCCTCTGCATGTCCTCCCATCCAAGGGTCTTTCTCTCATTGAAAATGAATGTAGAGGACCCATAATCAATATTACAATACTTATCTTGCATAGGGATACTAAATGTTGACTACATTAGCACCTTATTAATTGTCAAGAGGATAGACTAATTTGGAAACAAAATATGCATCATTTTTGGATTGTATCTCTAAATTCCCTCCTTTACTAATTTAGGTGCATAAATTTCCATTGGAAATTTAAATACCTCTAATAACTCACTCTCTTTGAGTTTTAGAGTGATTGGGTGATGGGTTGGGAATTTAGCCTCCTATTAAGATCACCCAAATTGTAGAAGTTGAAGGATGTATCTATATAATCTTTTAACTCACTTTCCAAGCCAATTAATCTTTCATAACCAATAGCTTTGATTACCATTCACTATGATTGCATAGGATGTAGTTCTCAATAAATAGTTATTAAATATACTTGTAGAAACCAATTGCTTGAAATTTTGATGAAATAGATCTAAGGAATTAGAATGTTGGTTTCACACACAAAATTAAGTTTGGCCAATGATTATAATGACTAGATTTGCATTTAATTCCTGAAGAAGTGACTATTTAAAATTTCTATTTATTTGCACATAAAATATCAAGTTCACAAAAGCAATCTTACTTTACTTAAAGTAAAGTGATATGACTAAAAGGCACTAAATAACACAAATACATAGCTTTGCAAGAAATGCCTCACTTTACTTTAGAATTCAGAATGAAGATATTCTTAACAATATTAACATATGCGGGAGAGAAAGAAACACTTAGCTTTCCTACAACATTATTTTCCTTTTATTCACAATTGAAACATGGGGAGGTAATCCTTTTGATGGCTTGTGCACTTTGTTCTTCCATTCTCTACCTAAGGCATTTAACACTGCTTTTCCTTCATAATGGGTTTGCATCTCTAACACTAACTTCTTTGAAAGTATCTTTATGGCATATCCAAAGGATATTCAATTCTTTGGGTAATGTAACCTTATATTCTCAAAGCCTCCAAAAAAAAAAGAAACCATTTTATTAGCTTTGGGCAGAAAACTCTTTTTTCTGTAGCATTTTCTAGACTAAGGCACAAAAAATAGTATTCAACTTTTAATTTTGATCTGATGAGATTGAAGAAAACCCCAACCATTCCTAAATCACCTAATTCCTCCACACATTAGCAAAATAGAAAACTAGAATAGAAAGGTTAGGTAAATTTATTGCAAAGGGAGACCCAAGAAATGAAAATAGTAGAGTACTTTAGGAAAGATGAGAAATAAGTGACCTAAAATAGACTTAGAAACCTCTGACTTGGAAAGAAAGTCACCTTAACTAATGACCTCAAGTTTAAAAGGTGGAAGACTGAAACTTGGCAACAACTAGTTTTGACAAGGGACTTAGACATTGCAAATATCTTAGAAGGGATCTTGAATCTTTGGTTTGCATAGATGGAACAACAAAACTACAGTGGGAAACTAAGATCAGAACACAATAGGGAGGAAATATAATCTAGGAAAGTAGGAAAATAAAGCATAGAAAGATGCAAATATATCTACCTACATTAACACTAACTCTAGGGGATACCTACTTTCAATTGTGAACTTAATATAACTTCAAATACTGCCATTGTATGAAAATGACAAAACATCATTAGAAAGATATGCCATGACAAAGGAATTGTTCTAGATTTATTGCATTATCCTAAAAGGGCCCTTCTAGAGTGAGTCAAAATTGTGATGAATTCCTTTAGGCTCATGCCTTGTATCCCACAATAGGACTAGGTCACCTTCTATGAACTTCCTTGGTCTGGCCTTCTTGTTGAATAATGACTTCATGTGCTTTTGATGTTTTATCATATGATCAACCACCCTTTTTCATTCTTCTTCCAAGTTATTTAAGTACATAATGTATTTCTCTAATCCATCTTGGAATTCTAGATCTTTGATCACTTGGTGGAGTTTTCAAAAGGATAGCTCTAATGGAAGAGGAAGACAAAATTCAACTTCAAAAAATAGTTCAAACAAGAAAATCCAGATTGCCTTCTTATGTGTAACTTTGTTTTCCCATAGCACATCATATGATTTCTTGTGTCAATTCTTTAGGTTCATAGAGACCAACTTCTTCATGATATTTATCAAGTTCTTATTACTTGATTCCACTTGACCAATTCTCTGAGGGAAATAATCTAATGAGTGACTTAGGTGAATATTATTGTCATAAAAGAATTTAGTAATTTCCACAAAAGAAAAATAGGAAGCATTTTCAATGACAAGCTTCATTGGCACTCCTAACCTTGTAAAGATATTTTATTTAATGAATTGATAGACTACCTTAGAAGTAGTCTTGTTAGTAGGCTTGGTCTCCACCCATTTGGTTAATTAGTCTTTAGTAATGATGACATATAAATGACTAGCAGATGAGGGTGGACTGATTGGTCCAATGAAATTGATTCCCCACTACTGAAAGGGACCTTCTACTATGATTGTCCTTAAAGGAAGAGCAACTAATTGAGGCTTGCTTGAGAACAACCTACACTTGTCAGACTTTGCCACCCACTAATACACATCCTTGAACATTCTAGGCTAGTAATCTAATTTCCTCAAGATCTTATATGTTGTGACTATTGATGAAAAGTAATGGTCATAGGCCTCATTGTGGAACTTGTGGAGTGACCTCTCTTGTTGAGGTTTATGCACACATCCTAGAAAGGTCCCATCTATTTCCCTCTTGTATAGTTGATCATCATACATGAAATACTTAACTGATTTGATTCTGAGCTCTTTTCTCTCCTTCTATGTCAGTCCATCAGGGAAATCTCCACAAGTTAGAAAGTAGGCAATGTTTAGGAACTAGGAATACCAAAGATTGCCCATTAGTGCCCTTGCTGATTCTTCCTAGCTTAAGTCCTAATTTTATTCTATCATTTTGCAAAATCTATTTCCTCTCACCAAGGTTGGCTTTAGATCAGTGTCATAATCTTGAACCCTAGCTATCCATGAACCTTTAGTATTGCAACCTATTTCTTGTTGAGTTAATATACTCTTGATAGTTGAATCAGGTACAAACACAATATAATGAGAGTGCACTACATAAAATCTAAAGTTTTTAAGAGCTCTTACCAATGGATAGGCATGCTTTTCCATTTGAGAATATATTATCTCATTCTCCTTAAGTGGGCTATTCATGAAGGAAATTGGTGCTTGGATACCTTCCTTGTTCTCCTGCATGAGTATTGTAGATAGTGTATGGGTTGAGGCATAGTAGTATAGTACAAAATCCTTGGTGTAATTTGGAAGTTCCAACATGAGTGCTTTGCCTATGACATCCTTGATTTGATCAAAATCCACTCTTGTAGAGTCATTCCACTCAAAAATATGACTTCGTTTCATCATATCAACAATGCACTTGGTGATTTAAGAGAAATCAGGGATGAAGCATCTCAAAAAGTTCACCTTCTTGAAGAAGGATTTATCTCCAGATTTTTTTTTTGAAAAATTTAATTGTTGGATGGATCTAACACATTTTGGGTCAATCTTGATACCTTCTTGAGAAACTATGTCACCTATTAGCTTAACTTTTGTGATATAGAAGACTAATTTCTTGGGATTGAGCAAAATTGCATGCTCTCTGTATATTCTCAACACCTTCTCCAAGTCCCTTAGATGATTTTTTTTTATAGAGAAAACTATTAGATCATCCAAGTAAATGATGATGGTCTTATCCTTTAGATCATAAAACAATGAATTCATAGCTCATTGAAAGGTGGCACCATGATTAATAATCCCAAAGTGCATTTTTTTGTATGGAAATGCTTCCCAATGAGTGATGAATGTAGTTTTGAACTAATCTTCTAGGTTTACCTCAATTTGGTTGAAACTTGAGAATCCATCTAGCATGGAGATCATTTTGGAGCCAACAATTTTTTATACAAGGTGATCCATGTTAGGAAAGGCATAGTTGTCCTTTAGGGATGCTTGATTCAAATTTCTAAAATCTAGACAAATTCTGATCTCCCCACTCTTTTTCCAGACTAGGACAATGTTAGCTATCCATGTTGAATGATGTATGGGGTAGATAATTTTGGGTTCCAACATATTTTTCACCTCCCTAAAGATAGCATCAAAGACCATAGGATTGTAGTTATCTTTCTTTTTCCTAAAGGGACCAATGGTAGGCTTGAGGGTGATTTTGTGCTTGAACACATATCCCTAGAAAAATAGATCCTAATATTCTATCAACAAACCCTTTGCCTTTTTTATTTCTTCCTTTGAGAAACTACAACTAATATTAATAATTTTTGTAAGAGTTTTACTTAGGGAAAAATAACACCAAGATAAAGAGGCTCAAACACTAGCACAAAAATGGACCAACATATGATCAGCATAACAATAATTAGAATGTGCTTTGTTCTTTATATGTCATGTATAATACACACTAGAAGTTCTTGTATATAAAGGCCTCTAAGATGCATCTAGAATGTCTCTAGAATGAGCTAGGACATAAGAATTACAACTAAGCACACGTCCACTAGAAGAGGATCATCCTCCATTATGTATGAGAGAATAAGTATGACAAGGTGTATCTCCTATAGAGATGTTGTAGACACCATGCACTTAAATTAGATGCTAACTCCTATGTTATAGACACCATGTGCATAGAAGAGTTGCTAACTCCTATGTTATCAACAAGACAAATTAGATGAGTACTCATATTCCTAATAAATAATAAAATAATGCATTAACCTAAGTAAACTTAAGTAAAATTTAAATAGTGAATTACTTATTTACACCAACACCACCCTTAAGTGAAACTTAAGGGAATGTACTTAAGCTTACAAAATTCATGATGGGTCCTGGCCATGAGGTCATGTTAGGTTCCCATTTAGAAAAACAATGTTCTAGTTATAATTTTATGCAATGCAATCTCTCATAAAGTGAAGAAAGAGGGAAAACCTCATGGGAAAAACCCTCCTCCAAAAAGAGAGAGAAGTAAATAAAGAAGATGAGAGAGAAGAAGACCTTAGATGAGGAAAAGATCCCTCTTAGAAGAAAGGAGAGAGAAATCAAGGGACTCCCCTTTTTGAAACATCTTGCACCCCCAAGAGATCTCACAAATGGATATAATTAACCTTAGAGAAGGGTTTGGTGAAGATATCTGTAACCTGCTTTACTATAGGAAAATATTGTAATGCAATGATGTGCTAATGTATTAACTCTTTGATGTAGTGCATATGAACCTCAATGTGTTTGGTCTACTGATGTTGAACTAGATGTTTTGAGATCTCAATAACAATCTTATTATCATAATGTATGACTATGGGTTTAGGTAGATAAAATCCAAACTCCTTCAGAATGTGTTGTAACCATAGAGCTTCTATAGTTGTAGTGATAGCTCCTCGATAATTAGCCTTAGTTGAAGAAAGAGAAATAGTATTTTGTTTCTTACTCTACCAAAAAATGGGGCTAGAACCAAGGTGAAACATGTAAAGTGAAGTAGACTTGTGAGAATAAAGATCCCCTGCATAGTCTAAATCTATATATCCAACCAAGTAAATTCTTGTACCTACTACATAGTGTCTCCCATGTATATGTGTACCTTGTATGTAGTGTAGGATGTGTTTGGTAGCCTTCCAATGAAGCTCATGTGGATTTTGCATAAAGTGAGAAACCCTGTAAACTAAAAAAGTTATGTTAGGGTGTGTATGTGTCAAGTAGATAAGACTCCCAACCAACTATCTATATAATGTAGCATCAAAAAGTGGAGTGGTACACTTGGCCTCTAACTTGACACCCAAAAGAAAGGGAGTAGGATTAGGCTTGTAGTCACTCATGTGAAACTAAGAAAGAAAATCAAGAGCATACTTGGGTTGAGAAAGTGCAATCCCTGCTGAAGACTGTGTAATGTCAATACCATGGAAATAATTTAGTAAACCCAAGTTTTTCATAGAAAATCTATCCTACATAGAGGTCTTGAAACTGGCAATGATGGATGAGGTACTTCTTGTAATGATCAATTCATCTACATAAAGAATGAGTATCAAGTGTGAGTCATCCCTCTGAGGAATGTAAACATTTGAATCAGAATGACAATTGGTGAATCCTACAAAGAGTAGGAAGGAATCCATCTTGGCATACCAAGCCTAAAGAGCCTGCTTAAGACCATAGATAGACTTCTTCAATCTGCAAACCATAATAGAATCTTGTATGAACCTATGTGGTAGCTTCATATAAATCTCCTCATGAAGATCACCATTGAAAAGGGCACTCTTTACATCCATCTGATGTACAACCCAACCATGAGGTGTAGAAATAGTGAGTGTCAAATGAATGTAGTTCATCTTGGCTATTGGTGCAAAGGTTTCAGTATAGTCAATACCATAAACTTGTGAGAAAGCTTTGGAAACTATTTTGGCCTTATTCTTGTCCACACTTCCATCTACTACAAATTTGGTTTGATAGATCCACTTACACCGAACCAACTTTCTTCCCTTAGGAAGGGGAACTAAGTCCCATGTGTTTTTTTCATCAAGGAGTTATATTCTTCCTCTATAGTCTTGTCCCATTCAAGAATCCCTGATGCTTCCTTAAATGATTTTAGATTAGAAGCAATGGCAATATAAGCATGTGGAAATGATTTGTGTTGTGACCTTGTCCTCTAAGTATCTAAAGGATCTCCCACCAATGAACCTACTAAATCAAGTGTTTGTTGTGCCCAACAAGGTCTAGTGGAAGAAGAAGAAATGTCCTAAACTATTTATGGACCTTGCAAATGTGGTGTCCTGGGAGTCAAGGTTAAAGGAATTTCATCTTCTAAGTCACTATTGTCACTAACATCACTTTCTATGAAGGAGAAAGAAGGAGGAGTTGAAGAAGTCAAACTTGGACAAGTCTCTTCAAAGTGAACACTCCTCTCAAAGAATATTTCATAAGTATTTGGATCCATGAGTTTGTATGACTTAAGATGGTTAGGATATCCAAAAAATATACAAGGTTTTCTTTGAAGTTCCAATGCCTTTTGTTTTTGTGGAGGTATCCGTGCCTATGCTGGACAACCAATTTTTTTAAAGTGCTTTACACTTGGTTTTCTACCACACCAAGCCTCAAAAGATGTAATTCCATCTAAGGCCTTATGGGGACTTCTATTTTGGATGTGATTGGCACAACACATGGATTCTACCCAAAACACTTGATCTAGAGACTTATGTTGAAGCATACAAGTGGTCATCACCTTAAGGGTTCTATTTTTCCTTTCAGCAACACTATTCTATTGTGGCATGTATGCAAATAAATTTTGAAGATCAATACCCTCATGAGTACAAAAGACTATAAGCTTGAAGTTCACATATCCCCTACCATTATCTATTCATAGAATCTTGATGGATTTCCCTAATTTTTTCTCAACTTGAGCTTTGAAGGTGATAAACTTATCAAATACTTCACTCTTATGACCAAGAAAGAATACCCAAGTGTAGTGTAAAAATTCATCAATAAAGTTGAGAACATAGCGAGCCTTACCAAATGATGGTACTGGAAATGGACACATGTACACATCCTTGGTATAGTAGTTATATTCTTCCAGTATAGGACACAACCTATTCTTCCAGTATTAGTATAGGAGTTATATTCTTCCTTGAGTTGTGCACTATACATGTCTACTTGAGTAAGATAATATTTGATGGTGTCAAAATTCCTAGGATCCAACTTGAGAACTTTGTCCTCAATGGTGTAGGCCATATCTTCATCTAATTTCCCATACAATGCTTCAAGATTACCCTAGACTTCTATTGGATTGGTAAGGTTCCTTATGTGATATTTGACAGGATCTGAGATATTCTTTAACAATGTTCCTAGGGCCATTTCTTGTTTGGATTCCTAGCCTTCTTTTTGAGCCTCATTAGCATCATTAGGAGGTTTCTTTTTTGTACTAGTTACATAACATAGTAAACATTTTTCAACTAATGGTTTCTTTATGTTTTCATTTGAAGTAGCATAATTATGTGGAGTTAACTTTGAAAAAGAACCCATAATGCAAGAGCACAATATCAAGGAGACACAAGAACACAATACACCCCCCCCCCCCCCTGCCCCACTTTTCACTCAATCAAAAAACCCCCCAAAATGGAAGATTTTGGCAATTTATATGTATTGCATTTAAAATAGGCCACTCATCAAAATGGAGAAAAATGGGATTCTAATTTTTCTATTTACAACCTCCTTTCAGAGTTCAAATTTGGAACTTTACAATGTAGCTCAGAAATACAAACATGTTGAAGCAATACAATGCAAAATAGGACGCATTTTTAAAAGTGTTATATTTGTCCACACAAGCCTATAATCTAATTACAAATTTGGAAAGTAGACAAAAAATTAAACACTTCAAAAAAAATGGAATCTAAAAATTTGTCTAGATGAGCCCGTATCTAGCATTTGAAGTTGCAAAATGCAGGATTGGATAGGTATAGTCACCAAAAAATGTAATTTTTGAAAAATCTATGCACCAAAACTAGAAAAAAATAGCACCATTTAAAAGTTTAGGAAATTCTAGCCAAAATAACAAAAAATTGCACCTAATTTATAGTCTAGATGACTAAGATATGGCCTCTCAAAGTTGGACTGTCAAGTCAAAATTAAATCTGTAGAGAGGTCTATAGGAGAAAACACTTTGTTAAATTTGATGTCCAAATGTTTGTCACAATAATTCAATTTGTCCTAGTGATGATAGTCAAACAACCATCAAATTTAGGCTCGTGATCAACTAACGTTAGCTAAAAAATAGCCCCTTGATGATGTGGCAGTGACATCAATGATGAAATTAGCAGTATGGAATCATACAACCTATGACATGGCAAGGTATAGTGCTAACATGGTTCAACATGGAGTGTATAGCCTACTGACTATATTGGGGGTGACATGTTGGCTGCATGGCTTGTTGAGCTTGTGCTACATGTGACTATTCATGGGATAAGGTGGTAGAGCATTTGGAGGTGGTTACAGATGTGGCAAGCTATATATTTGATGTAGACTACTAACATGGTCCTAATCTAGATCTAATTGGTGGGAGGCTTTTGCATTTTCTAGTGCTGGTCGGAAGATAGCTAGTGGCTAGGAGTTTGAAGACAGTGTCAATTGTTTACATCACTAGTGGAGGATATGTTCAATAGTGGGATTGTCTTAGTCCTACATGCTCAATGCAGGCTTTGTTTTATGTGCTTTAATACACAAATCCATGGGGGGTTAAACAAAATGAAGTGATTGGGTTGTAATGTAACCACCGTAAATGTGATGTCATCACCAAATTTGGCTTGAGCTGCCAGAATGCCAAAATTTGGTGTATTATTGTTAGCCGTCAGTGGAATAAATGTCACCAATGATGGAATATTCTATGACTATAGGAGCTAGCATTTGACCACCTAGTTCTGAATTTGTAAATTAGGCCTTCCAGCTCTAGTTTGCAAAAATCATTTGCCTTAAATTTCACTATAGCCTAGGGTAGGCATATTTATATTCAAATTTTACTGAATCGATGCTTTGGATGTAATGCTGAGGTTAGCTTTGGCTCTAGATGCTCCCAATGACTACAGATACTCTAGATCTAAATCAGGTCCCTTTGAGAGGTGAAGCGACAAGGTCTCCAATGGCTATGTGAAGAGAATCTTCCTCTACTCTAATACCATGTATGAATTTTCCTTAGAGAAAAATAACACCAAGACTAAGAGGCTGAAATACTAGCACAAAAATGGACCAAAGTATGATCAACACAAAAAAAATGAGAATGTTCTCTGTTCTCTATATTTCATGTACAATACACACTAGAAGTGCCTATATACAAAGGCCTCTAAGATACATCTAGAATGTCTCTAGAATGAGCTAGTAGATTAGCATTACAACTAAGAACATGTCCACCAAAAGTGTATTATCCTCCATTATAAATGAGAGGATAAGTATGAAAAGTTGTATCTTGTATAGAGATTTTGTAGACACCATGTGCTTAAATTAGTTTTTAAATCCTATGGTTTAGACACCATGTGCATCAAAGAGTTGCTAACTCCTATGTTTAACCTAAATAAACTTAAGTAAAGTGTAAATTGTGAATTACTTATTTACACCAACAATTTTAGGCTTATTTTTGGTGCCAATATTCATCCCTTCATATTCTCTAGAAGTTCAATCTTTCATTCCTCTTTCCCTTCGAATAAAAGCATCATGCCTATCAAAAAGTCTCTCAAGGGAAGTGAGGTGATGATGAATCTTGTTACGATTGAGTTATTTGGCTCCAACCTCCAAATCCCTATTGGTGTCAGGTGTGAAATCCTTACAAATGCTTTCACTCCCTTCATAATATTAGTCACTAAAAGGTTTGGATCCTTCTAGGAAAGAATGGATTTTCTTATTGTCATTAAATACTAGCCAGGTTTCTATGTTATCACAGACGTTTGGTCTAAACAAGACCTCAACCTTGAACTGATTATATGTGGAATTTGGATGAGGGAGTAATAATGAGGAATACATTGCTAACAAGTCTATCCTTACATTCTTCTCCTTGGTAATGACCTGAATTGAAAAAGCATCAAGGTGCTCAATCTCATCCCACACTCTATTTCTATAGTTCTTGAGTCTAGCATGCTTCATAGTGTACCAAGCTTGAATTTGTTTTACTATAATCTTATCATCTCCTTAAGATCTTATAGGTTTGATTCCTCTCTACTTTTTAATAGTAATATCTAACAAAGCTTCATATTTTGTTGTATTGTTGGTGTTCTTAAAAGAAACTTTTATGCATGCTAAGTTAGATCTCCATTTGGGGATACAAGCACCACACAAGTTGTGGACCAGGGTGAAAATTCCTAGATCACAAGAAGGATATAGTTGTTCCTCTAAATAATTAGAATCAAATAACATCATGTAATTCTTGAACTCCATCTCTTGATATAGGATCTGTGCCTTAGGATCATCAAAATTTAAAACTGTGAATTTTGCCTTCTCCTTCGGTTCCAACTTGATTTTCTTATTCCCCATGGGAATAATGGAATGAGACCAATCCATCTTAATATAACCCACCATGTCTCTATAGAAGCTTCTAATTAAAATCATCTCATAGCTAGCATGAATATCTATTGTGAGGATATTCATCTTTATTCTATTTATATGGTAAGAAGCCAATGCCACTTGTGCATATTTTACTTGATCTATAAGAGGGACTTTCTTTGCATACATGGAATAGAAATGTCCTAATTTTTTGGTAAGAGTCAAGCCAAGGGCATGGGAAACTAAAGAGGGTATGGCATTATTAGAAGCTCCAGAATTGATGATGCAGTTACTAAGCTTATCACCATTTACATATAAGGATACATAGAATAGGTCTGGCTTTTAACAAGGAGAGGTAGCTAAAGCTAACATGTCTTCCTCTTTGAAGAGTGTAGGAAAAACAAGATCTTTATCAACTAGTGGGCCACTATCCAATTGTGGCTATTTATCGCTAATGGTAGAGTTGACATTAGGCTAAGCTCTAGCATTAGCATCACTTTTACAATAATCTACTAGTTTTTACAATTCATCTAGATAAGTTTTGAGATACTCAAGGGGAGATAACTAGATATGAGCTTCCTTAAAATATTGTCTAATATCAAGTGAGGAAGTAGTCTTACCACTTGGTTCAAAATTTGATTTCTCTTTCCTCTAGGATGAGGAGATATATTCTCTAACTACAACTAGTGAAGGGCCAATGACTATGTTCTAGGAAGAAACAAAGTTCATCAAATGCTTCTCTCTCAAACTTCTTGTAGCCACATTCATCTAAATTCAATCTAAGGTTATGAAGAAATCACCTCAAACCTCTAAATCTAATTCATACTCCAAAAATAATATTCTAGAGTTGACATGGGGAATAGAATCATCTTCACTTTTAGGGTACTTGATGATTAGCTCATTAAAAGTAGTGAGTTCCTTGTATCTATTCATTTCTAGGCAATAATTTCCATCATGATCAACTCATAGATGAGAAATGAACATCTTTTACTTCTTAGGAGGTGCCTTAGTAGGAAGCTTCTATTAAGTAGGTGACAACTGCAATGGTCTTCCTTCATGTTGCCTTCATGGAATGTCATGGTATGATTGTTGGAGCAAAGGGTTGGGTTTTTCCATTTGTCTCTTCATGGAAATCATTTAATTGGAGAGATTTTGAAGCATTGCTTTAGTATTTTTGGTAATACTTATCCACGCTAAATCTCTCTTTTACATTTTTCAATCACTATCAGGTCATCCTACAACTCAATTTCCAATGTCTGAGCAGCCAAAAAATTAGCCACATGTGTAGGTTTGATCTAGAAGCTTATGTCAAGGGGCACAAATGTAATAAAGAACATCTTCATGTTATCAGTAGTATGCATGCTAGCAACATGGATTCTATTAACCAACTTATTAAATTTGGCAATGGAATCTCTCATAGGAATGCTTGGTTCTTTCTTTATCTAGGTAAGTTGACTAAAAGATAGTGTGCTTATCCTTTGTACTTTTATAGCATTCTTCAAAATGATTCCATGTATCATTCTATCTTGTGATACATCCAATAGGGAGGTGCTCAAACTAGCTAGCAACATTCTCAACTAAAGTCTCCACAAATATCCTTACTACTACATCCTCATGTTGAGGGTGAAAAATACTACATACAGTGAAGAAAGTTGCAATGCACTCATCAAAAAAGACCTTCCCATAAAAATTGAATTTAGGGAAGTTCTTTCTCGAGGCTCTAGGTAGATCATTTTTAGTAGCTAATTGGAGTGGATCAATGGCACTACCCCATGGAACAACCATTAAGGTAGGAAGAATCGTAAGTACAACCTAAAAGGTAACAATAGTATGGGTGGATTCTTTGTGACTTGTAAGGGCATTGCAAATAGATAAGATTTGAGGATGGAAAATAGGGGGTGAAGAGGAAAGGCTGCATATTCAAGCAATAGGACAAGGAGGCAGAAAAAGAGCACCATGAATACCCTCGTACAACAGATCCTGAGAGCATGTTCTTCCTCTTCCTATAGGATCTTCTAATAAATGGAAATCAACTTTCTATAATTCTTCAAACATAGGGTCAACTTTCCCTTTATCATGAGCACTGTAGATATATGTGGAATCAAGGGTGAACTTTCGTAGCTCACAATGGGTGTAATTCTCTTAATCTTCTTTCCTACAAAAATCCTTCCCAATATTCAACAGTGGCTTCCTCTCTTTTGAGGGTGAAGCTTACTTTTGTATATTGGTCTAGGGACTTTTGGCTTTTCCAGGGAAGGGTATTCAACTAATTTATTATATCCTTTTGTTCATCTAGAAGCCAAGATTAGGTTGCACTACAAGGATTTTTCCTTCATGAGGCAACACCATTTATCATTAAAAATTTAAATACAAAACTCAACTATTTTAGTGCCATAGAGACAACTTCTAAGTTTCTCATTAAAGCCACAAACAAAATTACTTAAGAGAACTTAGGTCATATGAGTAAATCACCAAAAGAATCGGCAATAATTGTTGGTTAAAAGTTTTTCTTCCTCAATATATTGGTTTATACCCTGACTCTTTACTTTCCCAATTCTCGTGGAAAACACAAAAGTTAATAACACAATGGGCCAACATACTAATCTATCAAAGACCCCTAAATTGAAATGTACAACTCCCTTAATGAGTGCAAGATATGTAATGAATTTTTCTTTTGGGTTGGGGGTATGCTCTTAACTAGAGAGAAGAATAGGCAAAAACCAAGTTGCTCAACACTTTAAACAATCTAGGCAAAGAAAGGGGATTATCTCATAGGATGAAATCTACTCAAATTAACAATGCATAGAAATGGAAACATGCAAAACTAATTGCTACAATAGGGAGAAAGGAAAGATTGTGAAGTACGTAATTCCTAGATTACAGAGTGAGCTGATGTTTTGACAATACTCGTATTGTCTATCCCTCAGATCATCCATACACCAGTTCCCATCTTCCTTATAAAAAGAACTAAATTAAACACACATACCATGGAAAATAAAATAGAGGTAATAGAAGACATGCTTATGTCGAAGAGAGTATAGCATACATTATATTGAACAAATTAAATAAAGCCAAGTTCATTCACATTCATTCACCTTTCAGAATTTAACACATTCATTCCATAAACTTTACTTCAACTAATTGAACAACATAACTTAAAATGAACTCAGAGTCTCACAAAATAGTCCTAGCTATAGAGGTTTTCCCAAAGTAAATTTTACCAACTTAAAAGGTTACATATATGGGCCTTCTCAAAATGGGCAGTTACATTGGATGATTGCTTGGAAAATCATCGTTGAATAAAGTAATCTAGAAATAGGACAAGTTCAATTCATTATTCATTATAGAGATTATAAAAATTCCAAGAAATTCTAAAAGATGAAAAATAAGGGAATAACAATGGGTATCAGAAAAAGCATCAGAATCATCATGCCTTCTTGGAAGTAACTAATTTAGCCCTATATGATTGCATAGCTTTGCTTACTTTCTCTAGCTCTTTGACACCTAGAATAAGGATATTATCAGCTCAGATCATCCACTAATCATGCATCTTTGTAAGTTGATCAATGCTATCTACTCTTGATTAGAACTTCTCCATTTCTCTTTTGATTACTGCATCTAGTACTGATAGTTCTTGGATCCTGGCCACTTGGAAGTTGAGTAGGACAATGGCTTCATCAACAAATGCCAAAAACTTGGACTTCATTCTTTCAATTTCCACTAGCTTTCCATTATTAGATACAAAGGACTCTGTGTGCAAGATCTTCAAGTATTGAAAAAACTTATCAATGATCTTTTGCACCAAGTCATACACATCCTTGAGTTCATTTGTAGATCTCATAGATTTTTCTATGACAAGCTCCAAGGATTGCTTCTAGTGGAACAATGAATCTTGGCTAGTCTTTGGACACCCATGACCAATGCCCATATTGGTCTTCACATCTATCACTTCTTATGAAAGAGCCAATTGCCCTGTTAGCTTTTTTGCTACCTTTTGTATGGTTGTCTAATGATTTGAGGCAGCTCCTCTAAGATTTTCAGTGTCTAGCACCAAGCTTCCTAAATTTTCAACTGGTGGGGGACCTTGAGCCTTTATCTTTCTACCCAAGCTTGACCTACTTTCCCTAATTTCCTTTCTTTCTATAGCTTGAGTAGTAAGTTCTTTTTTTATTTTGTATTTGGGTCAAATTGATTTGAAGAAGTACTTCCAAGTGTAGACCTTATGTACTCTACCAACTCTCTATTGGAGACCTTTAATATCTTCTTCTCTGCTCTTAGCTCTTCCAACTTTTGCTCAATCTTCTCATTGATTGTCTTCCACATATTCACCATGGAATCATGAACTAGAAGACCAAGATCCAATGTTCTGATTGGAAGTCATCTTTTGAGAGCTCGTGAAATCTCCTTCATTTTGAGGTTGTGTAATTTCAACTAGCATATGGCCAATTTTTGAATCTATAGATAGAGCAAAAATTGTTTATCTTCTTTGATGGCTGAGAGGAGGTAGCTTGTGTGATCAAGTCCTTTGATAGTGCTACATCCTTGTGTCTCCCCTTCTTCCTATATATGATATCTTCGAGGAAAGATTCTATAGAGAGCACATTGATAGCAGATTGCAGTGTAGATGGGTCAAAAAAATTTCTCAGAATCAATGGAGTTTTCTTTCTATGGGAAGCAATAGGGAAGGCCACTACCTTGGTTACTAATAGGGCCAATTTATCAACTTATTGAGAAGTTTCTTATTCTTAGCCATCCATGGGACTCATATCGCCATACAAAGTGATGAATTGTATAGAGGAGGATGGCTTAGCCATCGATTTCTATTGTTTCGTCTCTTTATCCTTGTCTTCTTCCTTTTGTCCCATCTTCCCAATGTTTGGAAGAGGTCCAAATCCATAGGTGAGATTAAGTGGCATGTTATTTTCTAGAGGATGGTCTCCTCCTTTCCTAATGGATTGTGATGATGCAACAAATATTGTTGTAGTGGTCACTATGGTTGTAGCTATAGCTAACTGGGTGGCTCCAATTGACACTCCATCTTTTGAACTTGTAGCTCTAGTCATTTTCTTCTTTTCCTAAGTTGACTTCACCCATTTATTTATTCTTTTAATTATCCCTCACATGAGAACCTCCATTATATCTATGACTAGCTCTGAAGGTGGGGTAGACAAGATAGGTGTTCCTTTCATCTTCTCATAAGATGTGGGGTGCACGTAGGCTCCATCATTTGAAAGATTAGAAACATCCACAAAATCATTATATAACTTTATGTCCTCAATAGGTAGGTGTGACTAAAATATTTCTCGAGTTTGGAACTCATTGAGACACTTAGACTAGAAGTCTTCAATAGTTAAGACATGCTTCTAGGTGTATCCCAATTTTAGATGATCCTTCACAAAGTTCATTGGATCATATTGAGACCTAAGCACATCATAGTCTATCAACTTGATCTTTCTTTCAAAATTATTTACCAGGTCCTTGGCATCTAATTTGGGGGCACATGAATAAAGGCCTACCATAATAGGGAATGGAATCCCAATAATTTTCTTAATATTTGAATACAGGGTGTTCACCTCCAGAATTTTTTGACACAACTTAGCTAGAACTACCCTATCCATTGGATATCTTGCCAATATTTTGGGAAATCCATCACAGGCCCCTATTTGCAAATAGAAGAAGCTCAAAAATTGGATGAATGAGCATCCAAACTAGCTTATAGCCAAAATTTTATTAGGTGATAATCTCCTCTCAGGGAAACCTTGTAGTCCCCAACATAAACTCATTGTAAAAGCATCATTGGCTACTACATACTCTTCATAGTTCCTTTTTAGTTGTAGATGTAGGTAGAAATCATAGACCTTAGTGTTCCCATCATAATTTGGGATACTAAGAAGCCCAAGCCATAAATGGTGCATTTCCAAAGGATAAATCAAATAGGAGGACATATAGAACTTCTTGAATCCTCTAATATAATTCAACGAAGAAGTGAGCTCATGATAAATGTTCTATGCCCAATCGATCTTCATATCTTTAACATAGATTTCTTGTGCTAGGAAGACATGGTGCTTGATGGACTCCAAAATCTCCTCTTTTCCCTTTAGTCTAAGGAGGAGTGTGAGGATATCCATGATCTCTCATTTTAGATTTGTGCCAAACAAGGTTTTTGGTATTTTTCCCTTCTTTGAGCACACAGTTTGGAACCAGGTCTTCTACATGTCCTCTCATCTAAGGGTCTTTTTCGCATTATAGATGGATGTACCAGAGGACCCAAAATCAATATCATAATACTTCTCTTACATAGGGATAGTAAATGATGACTGCATCAATGCCTTGTTAATTATCAAGAGGATAAACTAATTTGGGAACAAAATCTACATCATTTCTAGATTTTATCTCTCAATGAACTCCTTTACTAACTTTTGTGCATAAATTGTCATTGGAAAGCTAACTACCTCTACTAAACCACTCTTTTTGAGTTTTAGAGTAACTGGGTGAATGCATTTGGAATTTATTCTCCTATGAAGATCAACCAAATCATAGAACTTGAAGGATGTATCTGTATAATCTCTTAACCCACTTTCCAAGATAATTAATCTTTCATAACTAGCATCTCTGATTGCCATTCACTATGATTGTACATGATGTAATTCTCAATAAATATTCGTTAAATATACTTGTAGAAACTAATTGCTTGCAAATCTGATGAAATAACTTTAAATAATTAAAATGTTGGTGCCATATGAATAAAATTAAGTTTTTCCAATGGTTATAATGGTCAGATTTGCATATAATTCCTTAGGAAACAACTAATTTTATTTTATTTTTAAATTTTCACATAAAATATTAAGTTCTTGAAAGCACTCTTACTTTACTTAAAGTAAAGTGATATGACCAAAACTAAACAATACAAATACTTAGCTTTGTGGGAAGTGCCTCACTTTTCTTTAGAATCCAAAATGAAGATATTCCTAACAATATTAACATATGTGGAAGGGAAAGAAACACTTGAGTTTTTAGCAACATTATTTACCTTTTAGTAGGAATCATAGAATGGGGAGGTAATTCTTATGCTAGCTTGTGTGCTCCATTCTTCCATTCTCTGCCTAAGACAATTAAAACTACTTTTCCTTCATAACGGCTTTGCATCTCCAACACTAACTTCTTTGGAAGTATCTTTTGGGAATCTTCGAAGGATGTTCAATTTTTTTGGTATCTTAACCTTGTATTCTCAAAGCCTTTAGAAAATAAGCCCTTTTTGTTACATTGGGTGGAAAACTTCCTTCTTTGTAACATTTTCTGGACTAAGGCACAAAATAAAATATTCAACTTTTAACTTTGATATGATGAGCTTGAAGAAAGATCTTGAGAATGCCTTACTATTTATGATCCGTTAAATCATTAGGCTCACACTATTTGATCATTTGAACTAAGATTTGGCCCAGGTTTATGAGGCTTCATAAATTGAAAAAATGGCTCTATTTCCATGATTATGCAGCAACAAAAGTTTAAACCCATATTCCTTAGTAATATTTGATCTTATCTCCATAAATCTGAATGAGAAACACCCTAGCCTCCATCCATAGAATCATAAATCCTTGGATATTTGGAGAAAGAATATTCATAGCCCTTTTAATCCCCTTCCATGGCTCCAATCTTTGGATTCATAGTTGGTGTAGTTTGTTTAATGGGAGAATTAGCTCGAGAGCATGGAATTTGTGAGATATTCAATGTTAGGTCAAGATGATAGATAATAAGGTTTAGAACACTTCTCATTTAGAGGATGCATGGTCACACCCCAACCATGCCTAAACCACCTAATTCATACATGCACTAGAAAAATAGAAAACCTATGTAGAAAGGTTAGGTAAATGTATTGCAAAGGGAGACCCACAAAATAAAAATAATAGAGTGCTTTAGGAAAGATGAGATGTAAGTGACCTAAAATAGAATGAGACATCTCACACTTGGAAAGATACTCACCTTAACTAATGACATCTATTTTTAAAGGGGAAAGACTGAAACTTGGAAACAATAGCTAAGTAGTAGATTGTTAGAAAAGGAGACTTTAGATTGTATTGTGTGTCTTTTATCCACAGTCTTGTTGTTGATCTCAAACTAGTTTTGACAAGTGAGTGTCAACAAACTTAAGCCTTTTATTTAGTTCATCTCAAACTAGTAATACATGTTGAGAAAAACGTGCAAATATTAGATCATGTTCAGTTGTAATGAGTGCTAAGTCACTCAAGTGTCGAGCAAATAGACCATGCCTAGTGACCCATGATACCTAGTAAATAGTGGATATTGAGTAATACAGATGCCAAGTAACAGTATACAAAATAGTGCATGCTAAGAATCAGATACTTCATATGTCAAGTAACACAGTTTTGACATATTTATTTGTAATGGTACAAACAACTATGTAAACCATTTTTGAGACAACTTAAAGATCATATTTTGACCTTTTGGAGATAAGGAAGAATCTCTATTTAGATTAACTATGAAATTACATGCAACCAATCAGAAAAATAGAAGGTTTAAGTAGAAAAATGGATGAATCTTAGCCATAGATTCATACCTAACCCTAAGCCACCAAAGTTTTCTTAAGGGGGATGAAAACCCCAAAATTTCAATGACAGTTGGAGGAGCAACCAAGACAATTTTCATGTAGATTATTCAAGGTGACTTAGAAGATAGAGTGAATTGCTGAATTAGTTAGAGAAGAACAAAGTATAGAGGAAAAGAAATACATCATTGACACATCTGATCGAGAAGGATAAAGAAAGATATTGTTTAGAGGGGATCTATTATCAGGCAAGAAAGTGTCAATTGTAGGATCTATGCTGAGACATTTTAATAGGTGATTATAGTTAAGTCTCTTAATAGAGTAGTCCTAATAAGAAGGTTCTATGCTAAGACATTTTAACAGGTGATTTCAGTTAAGTCTCTTAATAGAGTAGTCCTAGTAGTGATTTTAACAAGGTTCTTACTTAATTGTAAGTTAAAGTTCTCTAACCAAGCACATTTCTAAGAGGGTGTTGAAAACCTTTAACAAGGTAAGACCTAATAGTCTTTGTAAGCCTTTAACAAGGTAGACCTTTCATAGGGTAGATCATGTTTCATGGTCAAATCATTGTAACTTTCATTGGACACACTTTATTTCTATAGTAGCGAAGATTTGTGGGTGTCATCCCCACCCTAGTTTTACCTTCTCACTTGGAGGGTTTTTGGGTAATCATATCTGGTGTTATGTGCTTGAATGCTTACATGATTATATGTTTGAGATGCTTATGCTTTACATGCTATTTCAGCTTACTTTTTAAATGCATGTGTTGAATATATGGTGAAATTTTTATGGGTCCAAGGTTAAACTATTGATTCAACCCCCCCTCCCCCCCCTCAGAAGTTTACTCCTTCCACTTGTAATTTCAACAATTTCTATCAAAGCTAAGTTCTTAGAAAGGAAATGTTTGTAGCTTTGAGGAAAATATCATGAAATGGAGGTCTAAAAATTGGGAAAGATTATTGAGAATCAAGGAATTGAGATACAACTCATTCTACATCAACTGGATAAAGCCATAGAAGAATTAAAGAAGTCCTTGAAGAGAAGGAAAGAAATTGCTATTTTAGAGAATGACATACAATACAAAGATATCAACACTACCAAGTTATTTTCCATGGTGAATCTAATGAATTTGATGCAGCAATTGCAGATCTAATGGAAAAGAATAGAGTACAAGTTGAGGAAATCAGAAATCTCAAGCTAGAGTAGGAATTTCAAGCTATGATGCTATGTGAGGTAACTGAACAAAAGAAGAAAGCTATGGAATTCAAGGCCATGATTGAAAAGGAGAAGTCAATAGAGCTAACCAAGAATTCTAACATGCAATTAGATACTCTAAGTAAAATGATGAATTATCATCATGAGTTAAATGTCAAGGACATTGAGATAACTACATTGAAGTTACAAAATGAACAATTGCAAAGTGACCTAAAGAGAGAAAAGGAATTTTTTGAAAGTTTCAACAATCCAAATGAAGCCATCAAATACTTTGAGAAATTATTGAGATCCCCTAGATCTAAAAATGATATGTCAAGATTTGGCTTCACAAGAAAAGAAGAAGGAGAATCATCCAAAGTTGCAGAAGAAAGGAACATCAAAGGTAAGAACTCCAAACCTACTTGCCATAATTATGGTAAGAAAGGATATACTGCTAATATGTGAAGGAGCAAGTACATGATTCAAAATATTAATCCTAAGAACATGATTCATTGTCATAAGTGCAACAAGCAAGGACATCAGGCACATGAATGTAGAACCATGACCATGCATACACAAAAATTTGAAGGATATTATTACAATTGTCAGAAGTATGGACATAGAGCTTTTGAATGTAGATCCAAGCCCATGTGGTAATCAAACAAGCCAACAAAGGTAAGAAACAATGAATTTTTTTATAATTGGGATTATAATACAAGATATAGCTGTCACTATTGTCAAGAATATGGACATATTCCTGAAAATTGTATTAGGACACACTTTAGGGGTAACTATCAAAGATGGTTGAGTCAAACCACATGTTTCAGCTATTTCAAACCTGGTCATATTAGTAGACATTGTCTAAAAAGGTCAAAGGCACAAAATTGTGAATTAGACAAATGAAAAGGTAAGGAAAATGTTGAACACATTAGAGATAAGATGAACAAGACATGGAAAAAGAAAGATGTTTGCAACACATCAAATGGAAAAGGGATCACTTCACCCAACAGGTCAAGTGATCATACCTCATCAAACTAAGAAAGCAAAGAGGTATGTGGGACTGACATTTAAAGGTTATATCATGCATCAGTTCCAAAAGAAGATAGTATTGAAAAGATTACATTAGCATAAATAAAAGATGAAAAAAGATGTTAGAAATTCTAGACAAATCTTTATGTTTTTCATGTTGTTTTTGAGTATGAAAAGTTTCCTGTATGTGCCAAGTGGAATGTTAGTTGATGCCAAGTTATCAGAATAACTTAGTGGATGTCGAACATGTAGTAACTGCTAAGTGATGGAAATATCAATGGATGTCAAATGATTCTAAAAATTGGTTGATGTCAAGCTTACAGTTGTGTAAGAACTTAGCATTAAATGCAAGATTTTTGAAGAGTATATGATCAATTTTTTCTCATTATTCATCATTTCAAATTCAAGCAAGTGAAAGTAGAGTAGAAGGTGATTCATAAACCTATCCAAAGCATTTGCAGAGAATTTAGTAATGATCTCACATCAATCTATCAAATTTTACAAGGTATTTATCGTAAGTTGAGCTATGCAGTTTACTTTTGCATAAACCATAGCTTGAGAAAATGGCATCTAGTTCAAAAAATGTTGAAGGGAAGGAGGTTTTGAGTGTTTAGCTTGCTAGTAATGAAGTTAAGAAACCCATATTTAAAGCCATTCCTGACATTTCCTATAAACAAGATCCTTCTAGAGCATTGTTAATGATCCTGCCAAACGTAATTATGGTGCAAGATGTGAGGAAGTCTTATAATTGAAAAATAGGAGGTATAGGAGACATGGATATTAGAGATGCATATAAAAAATTGTGTGAGGATGGTGTTTTGAAGGAGGAACACAAAATCATTGAGAAAAAGGGTTTAACACAAGCCTTAGATTTTTTGAATGTGTTTAAAACTAAGTTGGTACAAATTTTTCTAAGCAAAATTCATGATGATTCTATATGGCTAGAAGGAGGATCAATTAAGATCACCAAGAGAATAATTCATAGGATTACTAGCTACCCAACCCTAGATTGGCCAAAGATACTCAAAAGTGACTCCAAGGAAGTAATTGAGAAGAACATTGGAGCATTTTGGAATAAAAGAGGTATGACTATAGATACCATTACTAAATTTTTCTATAAGGGTAATCTCATATAAATTCTATCAATCTAGTAGATTGAATAGTGTACCCTATATCACTATGGATGTTGGCTAAAAGATTGTAAAGAAAGATCATACATATGATCTAGAGGAACTACAATTACAACAATTGATGGAGAATCTTGGAGCTATTAGAAAAACCAAGAGTGCACAATGTAAATTTGGTTCAATTCTAGTTTGTATATTCTTTTATGTATAGAAAAAATTTCCCTCTTTTCATACCATAGAGTGGAAGACCCATAGGTCAATTACAGTACAAATTAATGAGTTCATTAAGTAGATGGGAGAAAAATTTGAAACCTTGATGAAAAGTTACCTTGAAGATTTTAAGAAATCAATGAAAGAAAGAATGAGGATACTAGTTTCATTGGTTGAAAAACACTACAATGACATATGTTTCCTTGTTGATGCTTATTACACATATGCGTAAGTTTCCATACCAAGGGTAAGATGGCTAAAACCCTTAGGATATGAAATTAATGTTGATGAAGCCTTAACAACCATCATTGCACTCCTAGGAGAAGAAATAGATAAAAATGCAATAATATTTGGCAACTATCAGATGGTAAAATTAAATATTACCATGGAGTTGAGAACTACCTCCACACTCAAGAAGAAAGATAAGCTAGTTAAGAAGTTGAAAGAAAAAGTTGGAGAAGATGTAGAAGAAGAAGAGGATGAAGAGGAAGAACAAGCACAAGAACCTCTAGCTCTAACCCAAGGCATGGGATAAGACAAGGAAGAGGAGGAAACTAAAGGTTTCAAGGGAGAAGAAGTTGAGGAGGCACCTACTCCTACTAAGGCAAAGAAGAGGAAGGCTAAGGCACAACTAGTGGCAAAGGAAAGAAGATTGTCAAACCTAGCCCAACCAAGCCCACAACACCTACCACTAGAGCTAGCATACATGTTGCAACTTAGAAGGCTAAGGAAAAGACAAAGAAAATAGAGCAAGGTGGCCAAGATAAGAAAAGACAAAGAAGAAAATATGTGGCATAGCTAAATTCAGATGAAGAAAGGATAGAATCAGATGAGAATAACCAATTTAAAGTGGTAAGTCACAATCTCCTATTTGATCTTGAAAATTTATGTGAAAATATCAAAAGCAATGTAGACTTATCTGGTTTGAAACATATTGATTTTAATAAACTTGGAAAAGAATAGAAAAATCAAGTGGAAGATGCATTATATGCCATGATGTCTATGTTTAAGAACACTCCACTAGAATTTGCCAACACAATACCAAAAGGTTTATATGATATTGTTGAGCAAAAATGGCATTACTGTTTGAATTTAGAAAAACAAATTAGTGAAACAACATTAGCTAAAGTGATGCCAAAATTGAGAAAGGGACAGATTGCTAAGGCTTTCAAGAAGTATGTAGCCAAGTTTACATCAAAATACATAGCCTTCAACATTCTTTAGAATAATATTGAGGATGTTGTGAAAAAGTCAACACAAATTTGGAAACTCGTTTATGGGTTGATCATTGTTAAAAAAGGATAATTTGACCCTTTAGAGGGTAAAGATGATGATAAGGATGAATATAAAAAAGAAGATGACAAGGAAGAAGAAAATACAATCAGGGGAGAGATAGATAAGAAAGATGATGACAAGGCAACAACTAAGCAGCAACAAGATGAACAGAATGTGTAAGACACACAAAATCCTAATGTCAGTCCTCCTCATGACACAAGTGTAACAACTGAGGCTATAACTATTACGGATGTTTCTAATGCTTTAGCTCATAACATTAATCCACTTTCTGTAGAAGACCTGAAGAAGATTCTACACCAATCTACACTCCATGCTAAACTTTGTGAAAATTTAATTTTGGTCAATGTAGAAGAATTCCAAAAGGTAGTAACTGAGGTTACAAGAAAATAGGTGAATATGCAAGAACCACATTCTATCATCCCTTTTATTACTAATGTACTATCTTTGGTTCAAATGCTAGATATAACATCTATCAAGATTGATACAAGTGTTAAAATTTATATTATTGAGAAGAAAGAAGAAGAGAAAGATACAACTACAAGTCAATAATAGAAAATAGGAAAAATAGACTCATATGTACCTAAAACACAGGAACAAGGTGCTATTCAAGTTATAGTGATAGATCAGGAAAAGCCTCAAGAGCATGATTTAACATCTAAGGTGAAGGAACAAGAAGCTATCCATGCACTGGTAACTCTACCAACGTCTGACACTCCTACACAGGTTCTTTAGAAGCTGAGAACAGAAGCCATTCCATTGCAAATCTTAGTTCCAAGCCCTAGTTCATCAAAGGTTGATAAGGTAATTCACTATGGAGACATAAGCCTTGATGAAGAAATTGTGATTCCAAAATTTGACTATGACACTATGACATTGGAGAAAATAGGCATATTACAACAAGCCTTAGAGAAGAAAAAGTGTCAAGAAATTCTTAGGAGAGAACATAGGTAGGAGCAAGCACTCCAAGATATAAAGGAAATCTTTTTAGATGCATTTAGCCTCCCAACTCTTGAAGAGACCAAGCCATTGATAGAAAAACTAATAGATATAGTGGAAAAGGTCAGTAATGAAGACCTTGATACTACTACAAAACTTTTAAAATGGTTTGAGAAAAAATTTCAAGGAAAGGTGAATGAGAAAATATCTAGTGAAATAGCACTAACCCAAGTTGCATTGGAAACTAAGGTTGAAGAGGTAAAGAATGTGCTTGAGAGTATATTCTTATTGTACACAAAACCATGTGATCCTACACTTTTCACTCAAGAGACTAGTAGTCATATTTTGAGTTTGGATAGAAACCTCAACATCAGGTACTAAGCTACCTTAGAACCTAGCTCAATGTGAGAAGAATTTTAGAATGTTACTTTAGACACAAAGTCCATTAGTTGTACTAATAGAAGATGAGGCTTTCATAAGAGCCAAATTGACATGCATATAGGTATCCCTTACCCCACACATGGAGATACTGCAGAAGGAACTAGGTTATATCGAGACCCTACTGAAGAAAGACCCCAATCTTTCTACTTTATATGGCCTAGTGCACCTTGCTGGCAAGCTTGCAATCCAAATCAAGTCATTTGATGTTGCATGTGACAATTAGGATGCAGCCCTCAAGATCATACTAGAAGTCCATAAATCATTTTTGGACAAACACACTATATGTGTATAGCCCATTTGAAATAAGTGTCAAAAAGGGGGAGAAATATAACATGGGGGAGATATAATATAGGGGGAGAATAAAAGAAAGGAAGAGATATAATATGAGAAACATATTTGGAGGAGTATGACCAAAAGGGATAAAAATTAAAAAAATTGGAAAATAAAGAAAGGGGGAGATAGAAATAGATGAAGACAAAGAATAGTGGCAAAGATTATATCATTGGGGTGATATACATTTTTGGAGATCCATAATTAAAGAAAGCAGTGAACATATATAGATATTAGCCAAGATAGAGCATATCAGATTAAAGAGTATCAGATAAGTGCATTGAAGTTAGAGAGAAGCATATATTTTGGATACAAACTAGACACATTAACTCAGGGGGAGTTATCAATCTTGAGACATATAGGTTATTACAAAATTTTGAAATTTTGAAGTTTTGTATATAAGTTGAGTCATGGATATGTAATGCTCAAGAAATTAAGGTTAATATTGTATATTTAAGTACTTTTGACACTCATGTCAAAGGGGGAGATTTTTGATCTCAGACTCATTTTGACAAGTGAGTGTCAACACACTTAAGCCATTTACATAGTTCATACTGAACTAGTAATACATATCAAGCACAACATATAAATATTAGATCATGCCGAGTTGTAATGAGTGTTAAGTCACTGAACTACCAAGTAGATAGACTATGTTGAGTGACCTAGGATACCGAGCAAACAATGGATACTGAGCAATATAGATTTCAAGTAACAGTATACAAAATAATGCATGCCAAGAATCAGATACTTCATATGCTGAGTAACACTGTTTTGACTTTTTTTTTGTAATGGAACAAACAACTATGTAAGTTATTTTTTAGCCAACTTAAAGATTAGATTTCAATGTTTTGGAGATAAGGACAAATCTCTATGTACATTTCCTATGCAATTACATGCAACCAATTAGAAAAAGGAAAGGTTTAAGTGGCAAAATGGATGAATCTCAATCATAGATTCATACCTAACCCTAAGCCACCAAAGTCTTCTTAAGGAGGACAAAAACCCCAAACTTTCAATGAGAATTGGAAGATAGAACAAGGTAGTTTGCATGCTAAGCATCCAATGTGACTTAGAAGAAAGAGAGAATTGTTGAATCAGTTAGAGAAGAATAGAGCATAGAGGAGAAGGAATACAACATTGACACATCTGATTGAGAAGGATCAAGAAAGATGTTGTTTAGAGGTGATCTGTTATGAGGAAAACAAGTGCCAATTGTAGGATCTATGCTAAGACATTTAACATGTGATTTTAGTTAGATATCTTAATGGAGTAGTCTTACAAGGTTGTATGAAATCCGTTAATAAGGTGCTTACTTAATTGTAAGTTAAAGTCCTCTAACAAGACACACTTCTAACAGGGTGTTGAAATCCTTTAACAAGGTAAGACCTTACACTCTTTGTAAGCCTTTAACAGGGAAAACCTTTCACAAGGTAGATCATGTTTCATGGTCAAATAATTGTAACCTTCATTAGGTACACTTTATTGTTGTAGAACTGAAGATTTGTGGGTGTCATCCCAACCCCAATTTTACCTTCTCACTTGGAGGGTTTCTAGGTAATCATATCTAGTGTTATGTGTGTGAATGCTTACATGATTATAAGTTTTAGATGCTTATTCTTTACATTCTATTTCATCTTACTTGTGAAATGCATGTGTTGAATATATGGTGAATGTTTTATGGGTCCAAGGTTAAACTACTAATTCACCCCCAACCCCCCCCCCCCCCCCCCCCCCCCCCCACACACCCCCTATCCTCGAGAAGTTTACTCTTTCCACTTGTAATTCCAACACTTACTACTACTTATATATTACCCATGATTCTTGCCCTTTTACATAGTCACATCCCCTTCTAGATCAACCCTCCATGAAACAAACCTCTCCTCTAAAAATTGTTGGCCTTGCTCATTAACTAATAGTTAATACTTACTTAACTATAATAGTTAATAGAAGGCATATAAATATTCCTAGAAAATCATCGATCTATTCTAAGGGAGATGTAATTATTATGAGACCATATATAAAGGAAATGTTATGCATTTAGATCTACCTTATCTAAAAAATCAAAACATTAATATGGTCAAGTTATCAAGATTTAACACCTAGACCCAATGACACAAATATAATTGGCACAAAATTGGTATTTAGAAATTAATTGAATGAAAATGGAGAAGTATATAGAAAAAAGGAAAGATAAGTATCCAAAGGTTATTCTCAAGAAGAAGGTATTGATTATGGAAAAACATTTTTTCTATTGCAAGACTAGAAGGTGTTAGAACACTACTTTCTTATACTGCACATAAGGTATTCAAAGTATATCAAATGGATGTAAAGTTAACTTTCTCAAATGGAATCCTACAAGAAGAAGTCTACATTGAGAAACCTGAAGGTTTCATAGATCCTAACTAAAGGGATATATTTTGAAGATTAAACAAAGCTTTATATGGTCTTAAACAATACCCCAGAGCCTATTATGAAATATTGCATAGTTATTTTGTAAAAAATGATTTTCAAAAGATAAATGACAACAATAAACTATGCATCAAGGAAGAACCAAAATAGAAGAAATTGTTGGCATAAATTTTTGTAAATTATATATTGTTCACTATGCATGATGACTTATGCAAATATTTTTATGAGGAAATGAGTAAAGAATTTGAAATTTCAATGTTTGGAGAGATTAAATTCTTTGTTGGCTTGCAAATTGAACATAAGAAGGATGTCATCTACATTAGTCAATCAAATTACATTTACGAGATTGTTGTCACAAAAACTTGCACCATTGCATGAAGTTTTTACCAAAAGGAAACATTGTGAAACATGGAAACAACCTCCAAGTTGTGGGACCTGAACAATGAGGTTGAGTCTCTACATAAGGTCGACTTCCTTTACTAGCAGGATGCACATAACTACTCTTGGAGGGAAATAGGGGAGAAGGCATGCATAAAACACTGACCTAATCTATCCTAAGGTGGTGATGCACCAAAATAGAGTGTTCATACCAATCTCTTCCCATACATGCACACTTGAACTATTATGACATCAAAAATATATAGATCTAGACTTGTTTAAATCCAACAGCCACATGCAAATCAGACAACCAAAATGAATAACACAAGTAAGAAGAGAGTTCACTTATATATCATTCATAGGTCAAAAGAGATACAATCATGCAAGTTGCAGATAGCCACAAAATATTGAAGAGAGATAAATAAATATTGCACAGTGCATTAATGGCTGAAAGAAGGTAGAATGTCATTGGGTCTAAAGGTAAAGGGAATTTACAATGAACTTGTAGAATAATATTAGAGAAAATAGAGAAGATACCACTGATCAAAAGATTACAAAATATTCTTTTATATCTTAAGCATAACTTAGATAACTTCTACCCTAAGGAAAAACTCAACAACTAAGTTCAAAGTTAAAGAGATCAGTTACTACAAATTAGGGAAATATCTAATCATGGCATGCATCTAGATGTGGGAAAATCCCTTATTCACCAACCAAAGCCTTTGAGAAGATAGAAACAATGGCCATTATTATTTTGAATGATTAGATGGACCAACATGCAACAATGGAGTGTCTCTCTTCATTTATCAAACATGAGGAACAATGAAAGTGGTTGTAAAAGATCAAAAAGTCGAATGTACCATCAAAGAGTTGCTTCCTTTATTATTAATACACCAAATCAGTTGTATCATTGGTCAATTATAGTCAAACCTTCCCATTTTCCAACACCTTACTTCATTAGTATCTAGTATTTGAAAAACTATGAACAATCTATCAATCATTGGTTTGCAGCCTATCCTTGGCATCCTCCTTTAACCATCATGATTAGGTGACAATGACAAACTAAAATATTGCATCATCATTGCTCAATATCCAACTAAGCATTAGATGCCCATAACCGAGCAAATCAATCATTATCTCTTCTTTGCATCATGCCCTCAACATTTTGCATGGATAATCACACCCCTGCAAAGACTAAGATCCTTAACTACATTCACAGAATGATCACCTTAACCTATCACAACCATGCAAAACAAGGAAGATCACTTGATTGCACCACTTACTGTGGTCTTATCTTTAACCTATGTGATCATGCAATACAAGGAAAATTACAACATCACTACTTAAACTTGGGTTAGCCACTTCATCCTTGCAACCATGCAAAAATATTAGAATCACACCACCAAGGCCTAAACTTTAGTTAAAACTTAACCCCCCGCATTCGAGAAAAGATAGTGTAGTTGCCTCATTGCCACTCAAACTTAGGTTAGCCCTTACTTTGCCATTACTATGCAAACCAAAGGGTGATTCCCACTATCACAACTTAAAATATTTTAAAGACATAACATAAAGAGGCCACATAGATTTAGGATAAAAAGGATGTCACGCATATTAATTTATTTCATAAAAACTTTTTAAATTTTGAAATTTTAAAACCCTAGGTGACTGTTGAATGACCTATCATTTGAATTTGATTTTTTAGTGGGAGGGAATTTTTGGCTAATAGAGATATTGAAGAAATTTGGAATAGAGGATTCTAGACTAGTTGGAATACCTATGTCTACTGGACATAAGCTTTCCAAAAATGATGATTCCAAAGAGTTAGATCAGACCACATATAAACTAATAATTGGAAAAGTTCAGTATGTGGTACACATAAGTCCTAATATTGCATTAGCAGTTGCTATAGTGGTAAAATTTTCTCCTAGTCCAAAGGAAAATCATATGATGGCAATAAAAAGAATAATGAGGTATGTAAAAGCTACTGAAGATTATGGTTTGTGGTATACGAAGGAAGAAAAATTTGAATTAAAAGCCTTCACTGATGCTGATTTGGCAGGAAGTATTGATGACAAGAAAAGTACTAGTGGTGGAGAAAAATTTCTTGGAAAGAGGCTAGTGTCTTGGACAAGATAGAAGCATAATTATATTTCTTAGTCTACAATAGAAGCATAATATGTTGTATTAGCAGTAAATTGTTCCAACATCATTTGGTTCAAATAATTGTTCTTAGGTATGAGGGAAGAGATCAAGGATCCAATAGTTATCTTTTGTGATAATGCTAGTACAATTGACATATCCAAGAATCTAGTGATGAATACCAAGACAAATCACATTACAATAAAATGTCATTTTTCTGAGATAATTAGTGCAAGAAAATAAGGTGAGCTTGGAATATATGAAAACAAAATATCAAAGTGAAGACATATTCACTAAACCATTACCTAAGGATGAATCTTTGTATCTTAGAGGTAAGCTAGGGGTCATTCCCCTATTTGAAGCTCACTTAAAAAATATTATTGGTGCACCAGCTGAGTATTTGAAGATCAATCAAGTTGGTGTAGTATTGTCAAAGTAGATTGCACATGATTCAGTACATCAAGTACATGGAAAATCCACTGAATGTTGTCTTTGGCATGAGATATCAAAGAGGGGGAGTTTTCTTTCATATCAGATAAAATTTTTATTAGTAATTTAGAGGGAGAAATTAGAGTTTGAGAAAATCATTCTAGAGTGAGAGATTTATGTCAAAGGGAGTTCTCACTAATAGAGGGAGTTCTCATGGGTGAGAATCATAATCAAACTAAGGCTATTATCCTTTTTTTTCTCTAAAATTTCTATGTACTATGACATGTTGTGTTTCTATCAATGCCAAAGAGGAAGATTGTTGAAAATAATGATTCAATTGTATGTTGTCTTTGATGTTATAGAAAATGTGAAGCCTATGTCAAGTTATCAGTAATAGTCAAGGTCACTCAGACATTGAAAACAATTATCTTTATGTGTGTCATCTTCAACATTAACCAATTTCAAAGATAGTATAAACTGAGCTCATTTGGTTAATGAAGCCAAGTCAATATTAACCAAGTTCAATCATTTATCAAAGGAAAGTCAGCATGAAGTTAGTATCGACTGGGTTGGGTTGGTCAACAACATAACTCCTCTTCTAACTGATTTGGTAGGTGAACCAAGGGATCCTCTATGTTAACTAATAACTCAATTATGTATTAGCCAATTTTCATGATATTAAGTTTCATAAACTTATTGGTTGATACAAGCTGACTTAAGGGATGTTAATTGATTAATTAAAAGAGTATTCAAGCCGACTTGACAAGGTGAAAAATATATATAAGGTCAAGTTGAGGATTAAAATGTGGAATTGAAGAAGATGAATTAAGCAAGAAAATTAGAAGGATATTTGAAGAGGATAGAGTATCCAAGTTTATCAAGCTAAAGAGAACATTTTGATCAAGGAGGATCAAGTAATTAAGCCCAAATAGAATTATGAATCAGCAAAGTCAAATGCATTAGAAATCACATTAAGTCATTGTTACTCTCTAATAATTTTAGTAGTGAATCAAATATCCTAAAATAGTTAGCCTAACAACTATCTAGCAAATCCTCTAATAATGTGGCATTTCTAGATCGAACTATTTGAAGCCGCCCTCTAGCAAGGCCTTTCATAAAAGGGTGAATTAAATCCTCTAACAAAGTCACATCTCACACTATTTTTTGTAACCTTTAACATGGTTGGCTCCTAATAGCCCCCGATTTTCTTCAGAATAGTGAAAACAATAACTAGTTATAATTGTTGGTCTTTCTAAATTCGGTTTCCACATTGAATCTTGGTATCTCACATGTTCATTTTATTTCCTTTATATTTATATAACTAAGTTAATTAAGGTTAATCACATTTAATATCTCAATATTTTCATATTCAGTGTTAAGTGAGTGATAGTAATATATTAAGTGTTAACTAAGTCACAATAATATGTTTAGTGTTAACCAAGTGACCGCAATAAATTTAGTGTTAACAAAGTTTCATCAAGGATCTATTTTAAAGTTGAAATCTTAAGGGATTTATGATTTGTTTAAGTGGTAATTAATTCACCCCCCCACACCCCACAACCCCTTTTAGTTATTCCTTTCAATTTCTAGCACATTATACAATTGGTCACACTATGGGAACTAGAAAAGGATGCATACGATATAATGGGTGATACCCAAATTTCCATGATGAAATTAACTAAAGAAAAAGGGGAAGAATAGGAAAAATAGGTTGAGAAAACAAAAAGGAAAGAAGTAGTTCCATCAACTCAACATGAGAAGACACCAATAGAGGAGCCATCAACAACACCATAAAATGAATAAAGGAGTGTCAAGAAGCTAGAGAAGGGAAAAGATATGATAAAAATAGATTTAGATGAATTTGTAAGCAAGAAGAAGACTAGAGGGTGACAAGAATCCCTAGAACCTATCGAGTCATTAACATTAAAAGATGAGGGTGAACTCTATCACACAAATTCAACAGAAGATACAAATATGCTAGAACTTGGTAAAATAATCAAATCAATGGGAAAGTAATTTTGATAGATGGATTCAAAGTAACTAAATAAATATGCTAGGATAACAAGAAATTATAAACAAATTAATCAAATTAGCAAGAGGTATGAATGAGCCAACACATTGGTTGACACTTGTGACATACTAAAAGGACTTGTTGAAGGGACATCCTATAACAAGGATAATGATTTGATTAGTTAGATCAAGGATGTCATAGGACACCTTCATGAGAAAGTGGAGGAAAGATTCCAATGCTTACAAAGAAATAGGTTCTAGTTAAATCTCTTAATGAAGAGAAGAAACTAATTTCAAAGAAGGGAAACTAGTGACACTCAAGGATGATGTAGGAGCATCTAGTGGTGTAAGGGAAATCCTGTATCACCAAAAAAAATGCTTAGTGTTAGTTTTTGTTTAATGTTTCTTTATTTCTAGATACACATTTAGATCAAATAGAGATTCCAACTCTCACAGTTCCACTATTGGTTTTTCAGGGTTAGAGTTTTTTAGCACCTTGGGATACATGCAAATGTAGAAAATAGGTTATTTTGTAATTGAGCCATAATTATGATGAGTTAGAGGGTTTAAGTTGGAAGGATGATTATAATTGTAATTTAAAGCACTCCAAAAAAAGAATCAGGTTAAAAGGCTTTATGATTTGAAAGTTATTGTAGTTTTAAGTTACGTAGAGACCTCCTAAGTACGCTTCAAAGTCAAATTTGAGGCACTATATGGCATTGTAAAGGACTAAAAAATGGGGGATGAGTGAAGCCTATTGATAGGTCTATAGAGAAATTAGATATATTTCCATAAATATAAACGGTTCATCAATCAGAGTCTCAGATCAAAAGTTATGCCTTCGAAAAGTTGGACTACCATTTCTAGATTCTTCTAATTTTACACAGACTTTTGACATGTTTTACAAAACCTTCTATTTTGGTGGTGGATTGCAAATGGCATATCCTAAAATGTAATCCTAACCCTAAACCTAATTTGGGTTACTTGAGATCATTTATAGCATTAAAAACATAGTTTTTGGTGGAGTTTTGGAGAAGGTACCGTGAGAAAGGTTTTTCTCTAGAACCTGATAACATTGTAAGCCATAAGGCATGTCATTGAATCTATTTTCATTGTATTGAATGTAATACCATATAATTTCTAATAATAATATTCCCCTTTTCATGTTGTGTTCCTTTTGTCTTGGGTTGTGGCCTCATCAAGTGGTATTAGGGAGCATTTTCTTGAGTGTGTAGAAAGAACACTAATTGTGAGGTAGTTTGCACTAGGACTATGTGGTTGTGGGTTTTGATATAGTGAGATGATGCCTCCATGAAGGGAGTATGGTGGAAGGGCTGAAGTTGTTCCTCTTGATGTTAGAGTCCTCCAAAGACAAGTTTAGGCATTACAAGAGGATATCTGTAGAGGGATGAATATTTCCATAGGCAACAAAAGTGAGGAGGAAAATGAAGAAGGAAATATTGTGTAGGAAGGGGAAGGAGATGGAGATGTCCTTAGCCAAGAAAAGGAGAATTTTTTTAGGGCCATTTCCAAGCTGGGAAAAAGACCTAAAATTGATGTCAACATGTTTTTGGCAAAACTAAACCCAGATGAGTTGATCAACTAGATCAATGAGGTAGAGGAATATTTTGAGTATGAGGATTTTAAGGACCCTAATAAGGTTAAGTTTGTGAAGGCCAAAATGAAAGGCCATGCCAAAATCTAGTTGCAAGAGATTTAGTTAGAAAGAATTAGAAGAGGAAAGTAGAATGGGAACACATGATAGACAAACTAAAGGAGCAGTTCATTCCTATTGATTACAAGCTTGATTTGTTCAAGAAGATGCAAGGGTTAAAGCAAGTAAGAAAATATGTCTAGGAATACACATAGGAGTTTTACTGAGTGTTTATTAGGGTAGGTCATGTAAAAGAAAACAAGGATAAGGTTTCCTATTACCTTAATAGGTTAAGACCTAGCATTCAGGAGGAGTTAAGTCTAGTTAGAATGACTAGCACTAAAGAGGCATACCAATTTTCCTTATGATTTGAGGAGCAGTTAAACACAAAGTTTGCTGGAAGGTAAAGAGGGAATAGTCAAGGAGGAAGGGGTGGTGGAAGGTTATCTGGAGGCCAAAATGAGAACCAAAAGAAAATGAATATTTGGGTACTAGTTGAAACCATAGGAATTAGGGTTTCAACCACTCCTATGATCAAAACTTTGGAGATTTGAGAGGAATCGGTAGAGGATATAGAAAAGGTTCAAGTAGAGGAGGCTTCTGTGCTACCTATTTTCATTGCAATGAAGAAGCTCATCGTGCCTATGAATGCCCTTAATGCCAAGGTAGGATAGATATGAGAGCTAATTCTCAAGAAAGGATTACTCATGTAGATGATGATGCATAGTCATCTCATTTAGGGGATCCAGAAAGAGGAGATGTTTGGTTAATGAAAGGGTCTTGCTGAGTAGTGAGACTAAACCTGAACAAAGGAGTTTGTTTTGTACTAGGTGCAAGTGTGAGGGTAAATTTTGTGATTTGATTGTTGATGGTGAGAGCACTAACAACTTGGTGTCAAAGGAGATGGTCTCAAAGCTAAAATTTAAGAGGGAGAAACACCCCCATCCCTATTAGATTGCTTGGTTGCAGGATGATCATAAGGTCCTAGTTAGTGAGCAATGTTTTGTAGAGTTCAAATTGGGAGTAACCATGATGAGGCTCTATATGAAATCATCCCAATAGATGTTTTCCATTTATTATTGTGAAGGCCATGGAAGTTTGATAGACATTCTATACATTATATTCATGCAAGCACATACTCTCTAACAAAGGATGGAGTTCACCACAAATTGAAGCCCTTGATAAAGGAGGGTGAAAAGGTATGCAGTAGTGCTAGGGTATTTCTTGTTGATTGAAGAATATTTTTTGATGGCATAAGACATCAAGATATGTTTTATGCTTTAATTCCTAGAAAATATGAGGAAGGCAATAGTAAAGTTCTACTTGAAGATTCAGGTCTATTAAGTGAGTATGGAGATGTCATCTCTGATAATGTTCTAGAAGGGTTGTCGCTAATAAGGAAAATTGATCATCAAATAGATTTAGTCCTTGGAGCGAGTTTTCCTAACAAGGCTACTTATAGGATGACTCCTACTAAGACTGAGGAGCCAAATAGACAAGTTTAGGAGTTGTTAAGGAAATGTTTTATTTGAGAGAGCCCAAGTCCATGTGCAGTACCTATAGTACTAGCACCAAAGAAGGATGGAGAGTGGAGAATGTGTATAGATTCTTAGGCTATAAATAAAATAACCATCAAGTACTTGTTTCCTTTGCCAACAGTGAATGATCTTATGGATTGCTTGAGTGGAGCTTAGTACTTCCCAAAGATAGATCTCGAGAGTGTCTATCACTAGATATAGATATGAGAGTGAGATGCATGGAAGACTGCATTGAAGATCAAGGAGGGTCTATATAAGTGGTTATTCATGTCCTTTGGACTAACCAATGCGCCAAGCATCTTCATGCAGCTTATGAATGAGGTACTAAAGAAAGTTTTGGGAAATTTTTTTATTGTCTATCTAGATGATATTTTGATTTTTAGTAAGTCTTTGGAGGATCATTTATTGCACATTCATAGTGTCCTTGAAAGATTGGGGGAAGAGAAATTGTTGATTAATTTGAAGTAAGTGTAGCTTTGTCAAAAGGGAGTTTGTCTATTTTGGGTTTGTTGTATTAGCTTAAGGTCTCAAAATGGACCCAAAGAAGGTGAAAGTCATCTTGGAATTGCCTACTCCAAGGTCTACCATTGAATTGAGGTCATCCCACACTCTAGCTATTTCTTATAGGAAGTTCATTAGGAATTTTAGTAGTATATGTGCACCCCTAACTAAAAAAATGAGGGGAGATAGAAAAGAGTTCAAGTTGACTACAAGAGTTGCAAGGAGTTTTGAATTGTTAAAGAAGGTAAAAGAGCAACCTATGAAGTATTCTAGGTGGATTGTGATGCTAGTGGTAGTGCTATTGGGGTTGTCTTGAGCTAAGAAGCTAAGTCTATTCCCTATTTTATGAAAAAATGAATAATGTAAAGAAGAAGTATTATGTTTATGATTAGGAGTTCTATGCAATAGCTCAGGCCTTAAAGAAATGGAAGCATTATTTATTACCAAAAGAATTTTTTTTTTATACTGATCATCAAGTATTGTAGTACCTAAATAGCTATGGTAAACTGAATTAGAGACATCTGAAATTGGTAGAGTTCATGCAAACCTATACATTTGTATTGAAACATAGAAGCGAAAGGTCTAATATGCTTGTAGATGGATTAAGTAGGAGATAATTGTTGTTGATAGTAATGTAGGTTGAAATGGTTTAGTTTGATGAACTCAAGAATTTATACCTTGAGGATCCTAACTTTGTAGAGGCCTAGAAGGCTTGTAAAGAACCTGTTACTCTAGACAAGACCAAGTGACTAGATCACATGATTAAAGATGGTATGTTGCTCAAGGGTAGTCAATTGTGTATTCCAAGGAGCTCAATGAGGGAGAACTTGATCAAGGAGAAACACAATGGAGGGATGGTAGGACACTTTGATCTAGATAAGACCATTGTCATTATCAGTGAACATTATTTTTGGCCTCAATTGTCATAGGATATGAAGAAGTTTGTGTAGATTTGTCGAGTATGTCAAAAAACTAAAGGATTTAGTCACAATACTAGACTCTATTAGCCATTGCCTATTCCCTTGAAGCCTTGGGAGGACATAAGTATGGATTTTGTTTTCAATTTTTTGAGAACACAAAGGGGTAATGACTCAGTTTTTGCAGTGGTTGATAGGTTCTCCAAGATGTCACATTTCATTCCATGACACAAGACTCATGATGTAGTGCATATTGTAGATTTTTTTTTTAGAGAGGTGACAGTAGGCTACATGGTCTCCCAAAAAGTATTGTTTCTGACATAGATACTAAATGTATTAGGCATTTCTAGAGGATTTTGTGGAAGAAGTTGAAGACAAAATTGAATTTTAGTTGTGCACATCATTCACAAAGTGATGGACAAACATAATTAGTGAATAGAAGTGTGGGAAATTTTCTAAGGTGTTTAGTAGGAGATAAGCCCAAAAGATGGTATTTGATTCTACCACAAGTAGATTTTTCTTACAATAATTTTGTGAATAGGAGTATTGGTAGATCACCATTCCAAATTATGTATAGGAGTAGTCCAAGGACTGCACCAGAGCTAAGGAAGATGGAGCAAGGAGATAAGACAAGTGTTGATGCAGAAGAGTTTGATAAACATTCAAGAACCTACATGAGGAGGTACATACACATATTACCAAGATGAACATGTAGTATAAGGGTAGAGAAGATCAAAAGAGGAGACCTAAGGAGTTCCAAGTTGGGGATCTAGTTATGGTATATGTGAGGAAGGAACTATTTCTAGTGGGTATCTATAACAAGCTGAAGATAATTTTGAAGTAATATGATTTAGGAAATGCATATGAGGTGGAGTTCCTAGATAAGATTCACATTTCTCTCCTATTTTCAATATTTTAGACTTGATAGAATATCATGATGATGGTGCAAAGGAGAAGTTAATGCTGAAGGCATGTCCAATTTCTACTTTTGAGAAGGAAGAGATTAAAGAAATTTTGGATAGTCATGTGCATTGGAGTACTAGAAATAGACAATACTTGGTGAAGTGGAAAGGATGACCAATGGAAGATTCAACTTGGGTATCTTCAATAGAGGTTGTCCATTTGGGTTTTCCTCTACCAACTATAAAGTGATAGGGTTACTTTTCAATCTACTGTAGATGTCTGATACAGGAGCAACTAGTGGTGTAAGGACAATCCTATATCACCATGCTTAGTTTTAGTTTATATTTAATGTGTCTTTATTTCTAGATACCCATTTGGGTCAAATAGAGATTCCAACTCTGATAGTTCCACTATTAGTTTTGTAGGTTAGAGTTTTCTAGCACCTTGGGATACATACCAATGTAAAAAATAGGTTATATTATAATTGAGACATAATTATGATGAGTTAGAGGATGTAAGTTGAAGGGATGATTATACTTTTAATTTAAAGCACTTCAAAAAAAGAATTAGGTCAAAAGGCTTTATGATTTGAAATTTATTGCAATTTTAAGTTGCCTAAAGACCTCCTATGAACACTTCAAAGTCACATTTGAGGCACTAAATGGCTTTTTCTGGGCCCAAAAAATGGGTGATGAAGAAATCCTATCCATAGGGTTGTATAACATTTGGAGAGTTTCAAAAAATGTAAAAAAAATTGTCAATCAAAGACCCAGATCAAAAGTTATGCCTCCCAAAATTTGGACTACCATTTCTAGGTTCTTCTAATTTTACATTGACTTTTGACGTGTTTTCTAGAATCTTCTATTTTGGAAGTAGATGCCAAATGGAATATTCTAAAATATATTCCTTACCCTAAACCTAATTCAGGTTACTAAGATCATTTATGGGATTGAAAATGCAATTTTTGGTGGAGTTTTGGAGAAGGTACTATGAGAAAGGTTTTTCTCTAGAACCTAATAACATTGTAAGCCATAGGGAATGTTATTGAGTCTATTTTCATTGTACTAAATGTAATATTATATCACTTTTTGATAATAATATTTCCCTTTTCCTATTGTATTCATTTTTTCTTGGGTTGTGCCCTCATGAAAGGATTAGTGTTCCAAAGCCTTGAAAGAAATAACCATAGTCTTTCAAAAACTAGGAACAACACACACCTTAACATGTGGTTTTAGCAAAAGAGAATGAAGGCTCAAAAAGAGCATGATGAAGCCACTCAAAATTTTGATCTAGTCTCTAGATCAATTGTAGACCATATTGCAAAGATCCAAGATACAATGTATTAGGTACATCAACTACAAGAATAAGAGGAAAAGCAAGCTATCCAGCAAATGTAACTTTAATGTTTCCTCATCCCACTAATAGTGGTCATTTTTTCACATCTAAAGGAAGAAAATCCTCACATATTTGTGCCCCCAACAAAGATAGAAGATGTAATCTACCAAAAATTTAAAGAGTGTTGTATTGGCACTCAAACATATGAAAGAGTCATGGGCGAGTCTTCTAAATACAACACAAGAATGATATAAGTGAATAATTGGTGATACCCAAATGTCCATGATGAAATTAACTAAAGATAAAGGGGAAGAATTGGAAAAAGAGGCTGAAAAAATACAAAGGAAAGAAGTAGTGCCATCAACTCAACATAAGAAGACACCAATAGAGGAGCCATCAACATCACCATAAAAAGGATAGAGTAGTGTCAAGAAGCTAGAGAAGGGAAAAGATAAGATGAAAAGAGATTTAAAGGAATCCATAAGCAAGAAGACTAGAGGGAGATGACAATCCCCAGAAAGTGTCAAGTCATTAACATTAAAAGATGAGGGTGAACTCTATGACACAAATACAATAGAAGATACAAAAATGCTAGAACTTGGTAAAAGAATCAAATAAATGGGAAAGATTTTAAAATATGAATTCAAATGAACTAAATAAATATGCTAGGATAACAAGAAAGTACAAAAAATTGAATCAAATTAGCAAGAGGTGTGAACAAGCCAACGTATTGGTTGATGCCAGTGACATACTAAAAGGACTTGTTGAAGGGAAATCCTATAACAAGGATAATGATTTGATTAGTTGGATCAAGGATGTCATAGAACACCTTCATGAGAAAGTGGAGGAAAGATTCCAATACTTATGAAACAACAAGTTCTAGTTAAATCTCTTAAAGAAGAGAAGAAACTAATTTCAAAGAAGAAAGTGAAAATAATGACACTAAAGGATGAGTATTCTGAAGCCTTGAATGAGATAACCATACTCTTTCAAAAGCTATGAACAACACAGACCATAACATGTGATTTGGACCAAAAGAGAATGAAGTCTCAAAAAGAGCATGATGAAGCCACTCAGGCTTTTGATCCACTCTCTAGATAAACTACAAATCATATTGCAAAGATTCAACATAAAATGTATCTAGTACATTAACTACAAGAACAAATGGAGAAACAAGCTATCCAACTAATGGAACTTTAATGTTTCCTCATCCCACTAATAGTGGTCATCATTTCACATCTAAAGGAAGAAAATAATCACATATTTGTGCCCCCAACAAAGATAAAAGATGTACTCTACAAAAAATAGAAAAGCTTAAGAGTGTTGTACTGACACTCAAACATATGAAAGATTCATGGGAGAGTCTACTAAATACAACAAAAGAATGATACAATTCCATCTTTAAAAAGCTTTAAAGAGGGAAAACATAGGAGAGGATAAAAATGAATAACACATGGGGAAAATATACCTAGAAAAGAAATATTATAGGTAATCCGAAAATACCCATTTTCATTGATGACAAAAAGTGGAGAAGATGAATATATAAAGAGAGAAATGGGAGACTAATATTAAAATGGAGGGGGGGATGATGAAGAATATGGAGGGGAATATGTAAGAAATAGATGAAGAAGAGAACACAAAGGGAAAATAATCCAAAGGGGGGGGGGGGTGTGGGGAGAGGGGGGTGGGGGGCGGGTGGGGGGTGGTGGGTAGACTCAAGAAAGTCTAAGGCCACAAATAGGAAGAAATGAGAGATATTAGCTTAAGCCTATGAAGCAATGTAAGTCTTGTTAACCTATGAATTTATATCCAAGTATAAAGTATATAGGTCTTTCCATCAATGCCAAAAGGGGAGATTGTTGGACAAAAAATACATTGGCAGGAATAACCAAGAAAATGGTAAGCATAATACCCATTCATCAATTAAGTAATGAAGTGTTGTCATTGATTGGAAACTAGTTAATAAGAAGAGTTGAAGCATTGCAACTAAAACCACTAAAAGACTGACATAGGAGTCTTGATAGAAGAAAGAAGAAAGACATGGAAGTTTAATGGTTGAGGCCCGATCACCATTGATCTGATGAAGAAAAAGAAGGTCAAAAAGGGACTCGACATGCACAACAAAAGAAGCAAAAGAATGTGGCTAAAATACACAAGGAATCATGTCTACAAGTATAAATCCACATGGATAGGAGGACCTAGATGTAGAGGCATCTATGGATAGGTAATCATATGTGTCCTGTGACTATGCTCAATATGCAATTCAAATTTCAAATTTACAGTTTGAGTGGGATGAATTTTTGGGTTTCTATCTGTGAATAGTGAGAGTGATTTAAATTCACTCAGAATTCATTTTGAAATTATTGGTGTTATTGAAGACATGTTCATTATTGTTGTAACTATGTTGAGTAGAGATATATGATGAAAGACTAGAATAGTTATGAAGAAAGAGTAACAACTGATTGATGCAATAGGACAAGAAGGAGGAAGAGGAAGTGAAGAAAGAAAATTCACCAAGGTAGAACCAAGGAAGGAGATTAAAGTATCTTTGAAGAGTTCTTAGAGAGGAATTACAAATCAAGGTGTTCCAAGTATTTAGATTGAATATCTAGTTTTCTTTTTAACCATTGAAACTATTGTAAGCCTTTTTTGGGGAAGACTTGTAATAAGTATTTTAAATACTCTAACAAGGATCTCTCAAAAAGAGATAACAATCCTCTAGTGAGGTAGCCTTAATAGGTTGATGTAATCCTAATGAACTATATGCATTCCTAATAAGATACATTCTTAGAAGGAACATATATATGCCTTTAATGAGGCACACTTTTACTTGAAAGGAAATGCTACTCAAAATATTACTCCCAAGGTGGTTTTTACTCTCACATTGGGGGTTTCCACATAAAAATATGTGCATAACCGATGCATTCATATTTGTGTAATATTATATGGTTTTATTGAATATATTTTATCATTACCTTAATAGTAAAGGTAAGAGTGTACATTTTTGTATTTAAGTTAGCTATAGTAAACAATAGAACTTGTAGAATTGGGCGAATTGATCCACCCCACCTTCTCAATACCTATTGGGACCAACAATATCCTAGATTTAAAGTACCAAGTTCAAGCAGTCAACCTTGAGTTTATTGTTCTGAATTTCTTCTTTGATCTATTATTGGATAGAAGGGGTTGGTGTTGATAGCTCCTTTGATGTTGTGGAGACCTCCCATTGATCAATAATGCCTTCATCAATAGTATAGCTTAAGAAGAAAATAATATGGCCCATATTAATGAAAGGGAAAATGGAGTATAAGGACCCAAAAAAAACTACTATTAATCTATTGAATAGACCGTCCATTAGTTCAAGCCATGCCCAAAAAAATACTAAGAAGGCCATGAGAATCACTAGAAGAGAAAACCCACCTAAGTAGGAAAAGAAAAATTTGAACTTGATGTCAAGCACTGCAACATCACCATCACAAAATGATATCCAACCACGGGTACAAATAACATAAAGACAACATTTTTGGCACTAATTTCTACTAAAAGTTGAGGGATCATTTTTTTTTAACAAAGAAAAGCCTAGTCAAAGCCCTTCTTTAGAAGTAGTAAACTAGAAGCACTATTACCCGAATAGGGAGTCTCCTCAAAACCCTTATGCTCCATACCTCAACCCAATATATAAGCGATAGATGATTTATCCTAATTATTGCAAAAATACTCCCATTTGCCTCATCATCCTATTTATTTGCAACATCTCCCTCAATTATAGAGATCCTAAAGTCTCCTCCAATCCTCCAACCTCTATTTGTTTGCATCATTTTCCTCTTCTACATATGATAACCTAGATGTTTATGGTTGAATAAGTTATCTTTAGAGCTAAATTTTGGATATTGTAGTGACTGAAATCTTACACATTATTCTTGGAGGATTTTTTTAACTCTTCCATGTGGCACATTATTCTTGGAACTTTTTTTTAACACTTCCACTTGTCGAATTTGATTTTAAAATGATTAACACTTTCAAGTATTTAATAATTTAGTAATTTTGAGATCGATCAAATAACAAATAATATTGAAATCAACCAAATAACAAATAATTTTGAAACTAACCAAATAATAATTAAGAACTTAATAATAATCAATAGATTGATTAATCATGTGAGAAATATGGTACATATATCTTTACCAAAATCAATAGATTAATTGATCATATGATAAATTTGGTCTTCATAAAAAACCAATGAATTTACTACAATAAACTAAATTTTGAAATCCTTTGCTAAAAATGAAAATGAAATTTTAGTATTGGAAATGTATGTAGAAGGACATCTTCTCTACATACTATAGTGATAATTTGTTAGAATTCTTTAGAGTAACTGAGAGGGATGGGGGTGGGGTGGGGTGGGTGTGGGGGTGAATCAGTTATTCATGGTCTAGATGTACAAATAAAACTTTTCAATGCTTAGTAGATCCATATCCATAAAATATTATCATGCATGCATCCATTAGATCATACAATACTTAAAGTTTGTAGGCTAATGTCCTAGGTCAAAACAACTTTGTAGAAATGTAAACATGAAACATCGTAAGAACATTGACACAATTTGATGCAAAGATTTTTTGTGGAAACCCAATTTGGAAAAAACCACCAATAACATGCTACAAATTCTCAATATTATGAAGTGATGCCCTATGAAAGGCCAACCTTGTTAAAGGTTATAATACACACTATTAAATGTGACTTGGTTAAAGGATTTCAATCACCCTGTTAGGAGTGAGCCTTGTTAGAGGACTTTAGACCATTCCATTATAATGTCACCTAGTCAAAGGATTTACAAATGACTATTAGGTTAACCTTAATCCAAAATATTTACCCTAGGCTGATACAATGATTAGAAAGTACTAGTAAGGCTTGATTTGACAACAAATTATAACTCACTTGTAGATTATAGATCTCTATTCTAGTCCTCTATTCTTCTTGGCTTTCATACACTTTAGCTCTAGCTTATTCACCCTTCAAGCATTCATACTCTTCAACCTTCTTTCTTTGTATGCCAGTTGCAGTCTCTTCTGTTTGGAAACTAAATGAAGTAATACCCTAGACTCCTTGTCTTCCTTAGGTTCTTGCACATGACAACCATTGCTTTTGGTTAGCCACCTCTATAAATAGTGAATTTGGATCTTTTTCCACTTAACCACAATTGTCAATTTTAGTGTGAGGCAGGATTCAATGAATCTAACCACTTTTCCATTTGGTTCCTTTAGAAACTTCTTCTTCAATCTTCCTTGAATTCACCTTAAAATTATTTACCTCAGATTATGTGTCACTAACTCATCATAGTTATGTTTCACAAGCTTCACATAATTCAATAAATCAAATTAGTTGGCTCAAATTTGTCAAATGTTCAATTTAACATAGTTTGATGTCACTCGACATCTATATTATTTTGTTACTTGGACAATACTAGTTCACTCGAAAAACACTAAATTTTACTAATATTTGGCACCAACTAAACTTTACTTGACATATACTAACAATCACTTGGTTTGTACTATTTTTTGCTTAGCAAGGCTTAGCAAACACTTTTCTTTCTTGATCTTCTTCTAGTCTTATCTTGAGTAATCTTTCATTTCATAATTTAATTAGATAAACAATATAATATATTGTCAATGTCGTACTTGGTCTTAGTGCTTCTTTTACATACCAAATAACTCAACCTTTCTCTAGGTGCTCTTGTTATCTCCTCTTTTCAAATCCTCTTCACTAATCAACAAAATGATAGCTTTCAGACCAAAAAAGAAATTTTCTCACCAGAAGGTAGAAGATTTGGCATCATTGACAAAATATTGATTGTCCCATTATAGGTTCTTTGCTTCAAAACAATCTCATATCAACATAATTGTCAAAAAGAATCAAATTCACCTGACCCTAAATACTTTGAGCCAACCACCTTGGACTATCTCTTGTTTATGCATTAAATTTTATAGAGAACATAGATGACTCTAATTCCTATTGTTAAGGATATTGAGATTCCACTCTTTGCACTAAATAAAAATAAAAATAAAATATAATTAGCAGCTTCGTAATGAATGGTATTATAATATAAGATTCTTTCGAATGAATGGTATCAATAGTCAACAGATTCTCCATGAACAAGACAAACACCATTATCACCCCATTATAATACCATCCTCCATACAAGAATTCATCACAATAACTTAGGGGATATTGTATGGTTTTATTGCATATTTTTTATCATTAGCTTAATGGTAACTTATAAAATAGTGACAAATTTTGTATTTAAGTTCAATTCATTAACTGATAGAACATGTAGAATTGGGAAAAATGATCTAACCTCCCTCTTAGTACTAGTTGGGACGAACATCATCATTTTTAAGTGAACAAGTCCAAGTAATCAACCTTGAGCTTATTCCTATGATTTTTTTCTTTGACATCTTGTTGGATAGAAAGGGTTGGTGCTGATAACTCCTTTGATGTTATGGAGACACTCCCATTGATCAATAAATGCCTTCATCAACAATATTCATCAAGAAGAAAATAATGGCCCATACTAATATGGGATTGGACAACAACTACTATTAATCTCTTGAATAGATCCTCTAATAGTTTAAGCCATGACCAAAAACAATGTTAAAAAAGCCATGGAAATCATTAGAAGAGAAAATCCACCTAAATAGGAAAAGAAAAGCTTGAAATTGATGTCGAGCGCTGCAACATCATCATCAACAAAATGGTATCCAGCAAAGGGTGCAAATAATATAAAGAGAACATCTTTTACACTAATTTATACCAAAACTTGAGGGATCATTTATTTTTTCAATAAAGAAAAGCCTAGTAGTAAACTAGAAACAGTGTCAATGATGAAGGGTGCTTCCCCTAATACCATATACACATAATAGAAATAAAGAAACATCAACAATACAAGAACAAAATATGGACTTCTTATTTGTGCTGCAAATACAAAATTATAGAGTTCATAAGTACAATATGCTAACCCACATGGGTGCCTTCATTATAGTAATTTGCAAGACTAAGTTGCGAACTACCACCTAGAGCTATCCTAGACAATGTTTGGGCCTTTCTTAAATAACCACTTTTTAGAAATGTCGACTCCTAATGTACAAGCTCAAAATGGTGCTAACACCCTTCTGTCAATTTTTTGGATCTCATCTAGGCACTCTAAGGTACCTAACGGTGACCCTGAAGATTTTTTTGCAAATTTTTCCACCAAAAATCTGCAATAACTTCTTTGATACTTAAGCTAGAGCAATGATATTTTTATGGTAGGCTTATAACTCTAAAATGAACCATCTTGTATAAAATGAGAACATTCTGAGCTCATATGAAAAACTTACTAAAAATAGAAAGTTCTCATAAATAGTAACCACCATGTCTACTAGCCCTTATTAAAATAGCAAAGACTAAAAATGAATATTTTTGGGTGATGTAGGATTGTTGTTACACCCAGGATGCTCCTACATTAGTCAACCAAATAGAAAGCCTCCTCAAAACCCTTATGCTCCACACCTCAACCCAATATAGTAGTGAGAGATGCTTTACCCCAATTATTGCATAAACACGCCCATTTGCCTCATCATCCTATTTATTTGCTATCTTGCTCAATTGTAGAAATGTTAAAGTCTCCTCCAATCTTCCAACCTCTATTTATTTCCATCATTTTTCTCCTCTACATATGATAACACAATTGCTTATGGTTGAATAAGTTATCTTTATTGAGATACATTTTGGATTGTTCTAACACTGAATTGATTCATGGGACAGTGAAATATTGTGAGAGTTTTTCTTATAATTTTTTACTACTACATTATAATGTTTCTCTGTACAAGCATATGCATTACATTGCAATGTTTCTACGTAAGTATATAGATTCTCAATTTATTTTTTTGAATTTGTTTATTACTATATTATCAATTTTCTCAACGTTATGTGTTTCCTTTGCTTCTACATCCTTCCATCATTCACATGTAACCAAATGCAATTATCATGTTATAACACTTTGTTTTATTTTTATGCTTAAAAATCATGATTTGACAAGTCCTACACTAGATAAGTTCATCATTTAAATAATATATTTTTATAATAACTAATTAATTCATTTTGATTAGGTTTTCCAAAAACCTTACATCAACTTATTTATTTAAAAATATGTTTTCTTTGTCTTTAGATATTTTTTGTATTGTTTAATTAATCAAACTAATGATCATAAACCATTATATTCCAATTTATTCAATGATCCTACATCTTTCTTAATATTTATTTATTATTTAAAACATTATTATTATTATTCACACTTATTATAAAATATTTACAAGTTTCTTAAATATTATTATGAAGATAGAATCATACATACATACATTGCTTTGTCTATTTCTCGTTGCTACAAAATCCATGAAACCATCAAAAGATTCCAGTCTCTTGGTGCCTTGCATATTGTAGTAGCTGAAATCATACATATATTATTCTTGGAGGGTTTTGTTTAACCCTTTCACATGTCGACTTTGATTTTTGACATGATTAGCACTTTTAGGTATTTAATAATTTAAATTTTTTGAAATTGACCAAATAACAATCACAAACTTTATTATAATCGACATCTTTATTAATATTTATATATTATTTAAAATATTCTTATATTATTATTCATAGTTATTTTAAATTCTTATTATAAAATATTTACAAGTTTCTTACATATTAGTATGAAGATCGAGCCATACATACAAACATTTCTTTGTCTAGTTGTGCTAAGTAAAAAATTCATAAAACCATCAAAAGATCCCAGTCTCTTGGCGCCTTGCATATTGTAGTAGATGAAACCTTACATTATTTTTGGAGGTTTTGTTTAACTCTTCCATGTGTCACACTATTCTTGGAGGTTTTCTTTAACTCTTCCATGTGTCACATTATTCTTGTAGGTTTTGTTTAACTCTTCCATGTATCACATTATTCTTGGCGGTTTTATTTAACACTTCTAAATATTGAATTTAATTTTTAACATGATTAACACTTTCAGATATTTAATAATTTAAATATTTTAAAATCAACCAAATAAGAATCAAAAACTTTATTATAATCAATAGATTGATTGATTATGTGAGAAATTTGGTCCCTATAAACAACCAATGTATTTACTACAATAAACTAAGTTTTCAAATCCTTTGTAAAAAATTGAAAATGAATGTTTACTATTGGAAATATATGTAGGAGGACATCTGCTCTACATACTATAATGATAATTGTCAAAATGAATCAAATCACCCTGAATTACTTTGAGCTGGCCGGCATGGACTACCTCTCGTTGATTCATTCAATTCCTATTGTTAATTGAGATACCACTCTTTGCACTAAATACAAATACAAGTTAAATATAATCAATAACTTCATAACGAATGGCATCAGCAGTAGGCAGATTCTCCATGAACAAGACAAACACCATTATCGCCCCATTATAATACCATCCTCCACACAAGCATTCATCACAGTCTTTGAAGCCTCTTCTAAAATGGGTTCTCACAAAATCGGTTCTCACAAAATGACAGGCCAGAATGAGAGCGAGCAAGTTATACCTCTCGTTGATCTTTCTCTTTTGAGTAATGGAGATATTGATTCAGAGAGTTTGTGTATTGAAGTGAGAAAGGCTTGTGAAGAATGGGGGTGTTTTTTAGTTGTGAATCATGGAGTGAAGGAGGAGATAATTCATGAGATGGAATCAGTTGCTAGAGATGCCTTTGCACTCCCCAAGGAAAGCAGACAGAAAAACATTTTTCCAAGAAGAGACTTTGGTTACATATGTGATGTGCCTGCATTGCCATTTTATGAAAGCCTTGGTGTGCCTGGTGCCCCAGATCCTACTGCCATTCAAAAGTTTTCACATCAACTGTGGCCTCAAGGAAACCCACAAATCTGGTAATTAACTAATATCATCTATCTTTTTGTTTTTTTAAAGTAAGATCTAAGTCAGGTAAATTTGAGTAGATTGATAGATATAGATTGATTTGGTGATTCACTAATACCATTTATCTTTCTTTTTTTAAAGTAAGGTCTAAGTCAGGTATATCTAACTGAATAAACTAATGAGATAGATAGGTTGATTGATTGATCGAACTTTTCTATTATGTAGATCTAGTTTCACAGATTATTTTCAATATATTCCATTTTTGTTAGTTCATAAAATTTTCTCCAATCTTGATCGTCTACGAGAAGAATACATTAAAGTTACTCTTATTGATGTATAAAGGCATTTATTTCATTTTACAATTATAAACTGTATTTAAATCCAATATTTGTGTTGGTAATCATTTTTTTTTTCACTTGCAGCAAAACTATTGAGGAATACACATCTCATGTTGAAGAGTTGATGATAAGGATTATCAAAATAATATTAAGAAGCTTTGGAATTAGCAAGTACTTTGAATCTCAGTTTTGCGGCCTTCTTCGTCTGAATTACTATGACATACCACCAAATAAAACTGGAGGTGTCTCACCGCATGCTGATCATGATTTTATAACAATAATTTATCAGGATAAGAGTGGTGGGCTTGAGGTTCAAAACAAATATGGAAAGTGGGCAAAAGTGAAAGTGATGCCAAATTCTTTCATTGTTTTGATGGGCGATTGCATGAAGGCATGGAGCAATGGGAGGATATGGAACGGCATACACAGAGTGATAATGGGGAAATGTGAGACACCAAGAGTATCACTTCCATATTTTTGCTCCTTTTCAGATGAGAGTGATATACATGCACCTCCAGAATTCATCGATGAAAATCATCCCCGTCTTTATAAACCATTCAAGCATCCAGAGTTCAGAGCTTTCTATGCAAAAATATCGTACAAGAAGATGCAGGAGTCTCAGACTTTAAGAAATGAAACAGAATCATCCTTCATTGACATGTTTGCTCTTATTAACGAGGAGTCTCAAACTTTGCCAAATGATACAGAATCACCCATCATTGACATGTATGCTTTTTCAGCCAGCTCTGTCGGTTAATGAATAAGTTCCTATTGTTGTGACCATGTTGATCAAACACTTCAAGTTTTTTTGTGTGTTTAGATTCGACTAGACGTCTCTTACCTTAACGCCAAGATTTCTTGAACCTTGTGGCATTGTAAGGAACACGGTGCCAAACATAATAAGTTTTATACATGTTAAAATATTCGAAGGTCGCATTTAATTCTGAATATGCACTACATAAAGGAACAATAGAAAGATCGACTAAATTCTGTGTAAAATGCTTACAAAGTTCATTTCCCCATCTATACTAATGCAGCAGTGCGAAGACAAATATTGACATTCCAATCTATTGCTAAATTCTAGCAATCATTGAAGTTTATGAGTCTTTGGGTGCCTACATTTCAGTTAGTGGCTCTTTCCATCTCTAAACGCCTCTATTAGTATGTTCAGAATGCCTACCACTTCAAATTTATTAGAGGTAAAGAACTTGAGAGACCATTCTAAATATCGAACTTCAAGAATCTTCATGTTTATGATAGTGTGTACCTTTCTTAATGGTAAATATCTTTATCCATAAGAGTTTAACTTTTTTAATGATGTTTCAACAAACACGTACTGTCGTACTTTCTATTTATGAAATATTTTTAAATTTTCTTGTGCTATTGAATTAGATAGAGAGAAACCCTTCCTGCCCTTACTATTGAATGTACATTCTTTTGATTGTCTTTGTATGCTAGCTGATGAACTACACATGATAGACCTATATGTTAACCTCCCATGGTTCACAAAAATTTGTTCTAAATTATGAGTTGTGGAACTTTGAAGGAGTAATCACTCATTTTTGATGAGTAATCCCAATTAGTTGGAAACAATTGGCAAAAAGAAAGTAGGCACCAAAACTTGGAAACACATTTTAAATGAATATAAAAATAAAATATGTGCATAGATTGGAAAAGTTACCAAATATTGTAAAACCTTGGCCAAATCCATTAGAAATATTGCATATCAAGTCAACTCACAATTTGTCTATGAACAAACATAATGATATATTTCATCACTAAAACCATCCTTTGATGTTGCACGATGACACTAGATTTGCACATTCCACTTACAAATTGAATTCCATTGACAAAAGTTTTCAATATACAAATGACACATAAATTGAATTTTCTTGCGAACTCATTTGAGGCAATTGAAGAGTAAAACATCAACAATTTTACATCAACTAGTCATAGAATGCAACAAAAATCCTAAATCAGAGATAATCCAACATTAAACTTAAAAAAAGAATATATATTACATGTATCTACCACTCATTTGAGAGGACATTTAGAATAACCACACAAAAAGGAATATATTTTATGTATTTTATGTTTTTAAGATGAATGCAATCTAACAATACAACTATATGAATTCCTAATTTAACCAAGGGGTTATTAAAGAAAATAACGAAGATAAGGAAACATGAAATTTAAGCAAATAACATGAAAGTAAACCCTAACGGACATAAGCTTTGGAAACAACACATCTGTGAGTTAAGCTTTTGAAAACATCATTAGGTAACCAATGAAAATAGTAGAAACACTTCCTTAATTCTACTAATGCAATTATTAATGGGAATTCAATAACCGTCAGATATTTTACCTTTCATCAAATTGCAAGGCCATAGAAAGTGCACTCATGTGAGACGAAAAGCTATGCAGGAACAATATGATGATCTCTTCTCAAACTAAGTATGTTAGAAAAATTTGTAGACCTGTAGCAAACACCAAAATTAAAAGATCACACAACCAAAACAATACAATAAAATTGTTGGCTCAATTACATCCCATGAACATTCATTCACAAAAATATAACACATTCAGGCAAGATTCGCTACACTCCAAATGCGAGCACCAAAAGAATATATTATTGCATCAAAATAATGATGGCCTTGAATACATATTACATTCCTATATTTATAAGAAATCTTCTCCCCAATTTGTGTTGAGAGCGAGAGATATCTTTATGCAATCATATTCTTCTAAATTAATAAAACAAATCTAATTATGTACAAACTGACTATCTAATTGGTGCTAAGTAGGACTCCATCCATATTTATATCATTAATTGGATGCATCAACCTTTACATATCATAAAACAAAGAAAACATTAGAAAATATGAAAGAGAAAGTCTTCAGTTAATGTAGAAGTATCTAGAAGTGCCAAAAATAGGAGCTTCTTCTCCACAAGTATTTGTAGGAGTTAAACTGCTGCCAAAATGTGTTTCTAATGCATGGAAAGATCTAAATTTAGAACTAATAGTTAACTGGTGGCACACCTTTGAATTCCTCAAAATCTTCCAGAACATCACTGAAAAAGTGTACCTGTGCACCTGACACTCCATCACAACAATGCAACTCAGAAGTAGGTTCCAAAAATTTGCAAAATTTCACTATGTGTCAAAATCAAAATTCTAGCTTCTGGGGTTTATTTCCCTTTATAATGGAGCTATGTATGGGTATTTTCCCTTGAATTTCTTGATTATCTTAGTGACTTGAGCCACATCTAGAAAATCTAAGGCTTTATACTTATCTTTTACCTTCTGCTTGTAGTTGCCAACCTTGATACGAGTCTCCGCAAAATCTCGTAATTTCACATCTAGATCTAGTAAAGCCTCTTCTATTCTAAATGCTTGCCTAATATCATCATCATTAGTAGCTTCCTCAAAAGTTCTCCAGAATTGTTCTACTACAACTTCTACCTTTATTAATTTCTCCCATGTATCATCTTCAAAAATGTCTAAACAAGCATCACTATAATGCTTCTTAGCTTACAAAATTTTCTCTTGGGTTTGATCCTTAAGCCTATGAAACTTTGCATGTAATGTTTCCATTAATTTATTACCATCTACAATCTTTTCAATCCAATCATCAATCTTGTCCAACTCTTCGGTTGTATATACCTCCATCAGTATCTGATACCTCTGTCCTTTGATAGACTGCAATGCTTGCAAGTCTTTCCCCCAGGTATGTACTTCATCCATTAGACCAAAATCTTGATTCAAAATGGCCACTAGCCTATTCGCATTCTCCTGCATGATGTGTAAGAACTTCATATTTCCTTGAATGTCTAAACACCTTTCTCTTCAAAACTTTCTCTCCATTACTAAGCTCTCAAAAATGGGTCCAATTGTACCACACCCTTATCCATTCTCTCTATTTTTGCGTTCAAGGTTTCCTTAGGCTTTGTGGTGTCCAAGGGACCAAAAAATTTGTTCAGATATCCCTTCAGGATTTCATTTTGTCACCGAAGTGTTATTAATTCTATCCCATCTTGTTTCAAGCTCCTAAATACTATTTTTCTCCTTGTTGTAACCTTTAGTTTAGTAGTATCCAAGGTTGGTTTCCCAAGCATGACCTCTCTGATATGATAATCTCATGGAGTCAATTCTTCAACATTTGAATGCAAAGGAGGAATAGCCATGTGAGAAAATAAGTCATGGCTTTGATCACTCGTGATAAAGGCTAATGCTTGTGCATCTTTTGGTGGTGACTCAAGTTTCCTCAACACTTCAATCAATTCCACTCTATCCTCCTCTTCAGTGGTGAATTGTTGCCTCTTATTTCTTATCACTTCCTTTCTCAAACATCTTGGAATATGATGTACTGAGGATTTTACTTTTAAGGATGAAGGAGTTTGATTGGCTATGTCTTTTCCCTTATTTCCCCTCTATGGAGTCCTCTCACTTTGTATGAGATCTGCATTAGGATTCTTTGTGTCTGTAGAGTCCATAGTCCTTACCTTAGTGTCTTGGGAAATTAGCTAAGTTTGTTCACTTATCTTCCCTTCCTCTGACACTTCCTCAGTAGATGTTTCTTGTGGATCTTCCTCTTGCTCTGTTTGGACTTTTTTTGCTTCTATTCTTGGAGGAAGAGGGGTAGCCGACCCCTTATCTACACAAAATGTGATTTGTACTGGGGATGATGGTGCTACCTCAAGTCCTTGCGGTTTGGCTGGTTGCTAACTCCAATCCTCCTATTGAGGTTGATTGGTTGGAGTATCTTTTATCATATCCCCAACCAATTTGGTACCCACAGACATGAAATTAAAATCTAACATCTGAAAGACATCAGTGCCCTCCACATCCTGCTCATCCATCCACTATTGCATTTCATCTTTTGTAGTTGTAGTCTGGATGGGTTCTTTAGGAATAGATGACAATGTGATTGTGGAGATTCTTCTCCATTTTGACTCTATAGCTCTTGTGAGTCAAGTCCTTTGGTTCAAAGGTAGATTGTCCTCTTCATCCTCATCATCCTCTTCTTCTACTTCTTCAGGGATTGGTTTAGGGATTGATGGGAAAGGGATCACTCTCCTAATAAATTTTCTCTCTCCTTTTGATTGGAATCTTGATCTTTCTTTTCTTAAGAGCCAAAGAGGAGTCTTGTACCTCTTGTGAAGGAAATTTTGGTACTTCAATTTCCACTTCTCCTTGGCCTTGTTCAGTTGGTGGCACTTGAGGATCATTTTGAGCTTGTGCAACTTCAAGATTCTTTGATCCTTGCACATCTTCTTCTCCTATCTATGGAGGCACTTCATTTGATTGCTCTTCTAGCTCAACTTGCTAAGGAGAAGTCCTCTTTCTCTTTCCTTTACCTTTTCCTTTTTGAGCCCTATAATACCCAATTGGTCTATCAAGTTGGTGCACCATTTCTAGTCTTATTGGTGACCAGACAATAAATATAGGCACTATGACCTTTGTTCCTCAGCCTTTAGTTGGGTGGGCTTGAGCATGGAAGACCATTTTTTTACGAATTGGATCAAGTTTGAAAGGTCTCTTGATCCAATAATTTGTCAATTTGATGGTGTGCCTTGCCCTGTGATTAATGTTGAAGTTCTCTTCTTTGTTAATCTTGACATTCATTATAGGTCTATCAACAATCTTATCTTATTGGAAAATGGATTGAGAAGAACTTCTATATGTTGTTGCACAATCTTCAATGGAATCTTGATCTTCAAAGCACTCTCTACTAGATATAGAGTCTTTCTACAATAGTCCCTTATGTGGACATCATAGTCATCTGGTGCATTCATCCAGTGATCTTCAAGGGCATCTTGATGCTAAGATTTTTTACCTACTAAGTATTGCACTTTCCTGATGTTATCAAAATAGGGTCAAGGGGAATTATACTCATCCAAGGGATACAAATCCCATTCAAACTCACAAGATGGAATATCTTGCCTCTGATCCACCCTGAAAGGTCCTATAGTCATAGGCCATATCCAAAATATTTTGTGTTGCTTTCTAACTCTGTCATATGCAAACAAGAGTTGTCAAGAGATCTCCAGGAGAATAAGTATGTCACTAGGATACCTAGGGAGCTTCTTAGGGTTGATAGTTGTACCTGCTACCCTCAAATATGTAAACATTTAGAATTGGATATAGTAAGCTCCAACTTCTAATATCTTTGCAATTGCCTCTAATAACATTCTCTTCGCATAATCCCCCTCTATAAACTAGATTATTGTGAATATGAAAGCATCAAATGTCCTATATTCCTTACTTTTCTTTGAAAGCTTCTTCTTTACCAGCTATAGATATACAATGTAAGGCCATGTGTTTGCATCCTATATGCTACCCTTCTTATAGAGCCCTAGATAATCTATTGCCCTTGCAGCTAATAGGTACATCAAGTATGATGTCATGTAATTTTTTTTGTTATTCTTCACTGCCACTAGTTGCTCACCCAAGTTATACCTGTCCATGAACAAGACAAACACCATTAACCCATTATAATACCATCCTCCACACAAGCATTCATCATAGTCTTCTAAAATGGGTTCTCACAAAATCACATGCGAGAATGAGAGTGAGCAAGTTATACCTCTCATTGATCTCTCTCTTTTAGGTAATGGAGAGTTTGTGTTTTGAAGTGAGAAAGGCTTGTCCTTGTTATTTAGTTGTGAATCAACTACTAGAGATAATTGATGGCATGGAATCAGCTACTAGAGATTGATAGATAGATTGATCGATCGATCTTTCTATTACGTAGATCTACTTTCACAAATTATTTTCAATATATTCCATTTTATAAAGCAAAGTTAAAAAACACCATAGGTAGTTCATAAATTTTTCTCTAATCATGACCGTCCACAAGAAGAATACATTGAGGTTACTCTTGTTGATGTATAAATATATTTATTCTATTTTACAATTTTAAACTATATTTAAATCCAATTGTGTTGGTAATCTTCATTTTTTTTCACTTGCAGAAAAATTATTGAGGAATAAACATCTCATGTTGAAGAGTTGATGATAAGGATTATCAAAATAATTTTGAGAAGCTTTGGAATTAGCAAGTACTATGAATCTCAATTTTTAGTTCTGCTTTGTCTGAATTGCTATGACATACCACCAAATAAAACTAGAGGTGTCTCTCCCCATGCTGATCATGATTTTATAGCATATCTTTACCAAGATAAAAATGGTGGACTTGAGGTTCAAAAAAAGTATCGAAAGTAGGAAAACGTGAAGTGTGGAACAATCAGAGGATATGAAACTACATACACAGAATGGTAATGGAGAAATGTGAGACACCAAGAGTATCACTTCCATATTTTTACCACTTTTCAGATGAGAATGATATACATGCACCTCCAGAATTGAAATTGATGAGAATCATCCCCATCTCTATAAACCATTCAAGTATCTAGAGTTTAGAGATTTCTTTGAAAAAATGTCGTACAAGAAGATGGAGTCTCAGACTTTATGAAATGATACAAAATTATTCATTATTAACATGTTTTCTCTTATTATGGTAGAATAGAATATTGTCATGCCATTTAATATATGCCATTGGTGGATTATTAAAGGAATGTATTTATCACTTTAGCTATATTTTAGTGTCAATATAGATGTCACTACTATGTTTTTAATACATCAAATAAACAAAACTATATTAGTCTTTTATTAATTGTAATTGTAAATACTATTGCATTCATTTGTACAAACTAGTGAATTTATGTTTTTGAATTTTCTACAATAAAATTTAGATATTATTGTATGTTCCATAGGCAATACACTATTGTTTTTTTCTTAAAAAAAATTGATAAATAGCCAAAGGCCTTGATTAATTTTATTAATTCGAATAAATAAGTTACATTAGCTTTTCTCCATTCAAATGGGCACTGGTAGAAAAGAATAGAGAAGAAAACCTCTAGTCTAGCCTGGGACTAATGTCCTTTAAAGTTACATCTTAAAAGGTGCATACCCCAGTGAGATCAAGTTCTATTTAAATACATCATTGAAATTACATCAAATGAGGGACATTCCCCTGACAATTTCCATCCGATTGATTACAGATTATCGATACATTCATCAGGATCCACATAAACTGGAGTTGAATACCATCTATGAGCTCACAAACCTCTTGATCAGAGCAATCATCACTCCTTTTACTCTTATCAATCGACATGATTAGAAATTGATATAAACTTATAAGATAACCAAGATACTGAATAGATGTTAATGATCTACTAACATAATAGAGGAAAATACTCTAAATTAAAAACCATCAAAAAAAGATAGCACTAAATTATGGCAAGAATAGCCTAAAGGAGACTCCATAATCTATCAAGATATATTAACCAACTAAACCTAGCCTCAACCTTTAATGAAAATGCATACCCTAATTTGACCACCAAGGACAACCTCAAGCATATTTCACTTAAAGAAAAATTGGCTGAGAGGGAATCAAACTATCCACATGTCTCTCTATAATTAGACTAATATAAACAAGGATATCAAAACTAGCAAATAGAAACCTTATAATCTAAAATTGAGTTATACATTCTACTATCTAAGGAAAGCATCACCAAAGCACGCTAATTAAATTAAAGATATAGTAAAATAAAAAAGATTTAACATATCAGCCTGAGCCCCATAGGTGCTCTCAGATCAAGTTAATTCTTTCTAAGCTAAAACTAGCTCAACCAAACTTCTCAATTTACTCTACAATAAATCCTCCCACTCCAAAAAATTAATATATGACTAAACAAAGTTATACCCTAAGATTAATTAGATCAATAAGGAAATATAAAAGGCATCCTATTTTGGAATTAATGAATGAAAAAGAGAGGAGCCTCAAATGAGCTTCATAAATCAACCACATGTCCTTAATAGAGACCCTCAAAATAGAAGATTCACATGAATAAAGATGTCAAATTCTACTGTTATCTACAATTTTAATACTAAAGTCCAGCTTTAACACTTTTACAAATGAGGAAGCATGAATGTTAACAGAATTAAGGAAAAATTGCGGCCTTCCCTTGCATCCATATAATTACCATAAAATGTAAATAATCTGTTAAGCCAAAAACATGACTTGCTCTAGCTTCAAACATAAACATCCTCTGCAAACTGATTCCCAAAGCAATTATACCAAACCAAAAAACCCAATATATAAGGAGTTCATACCATAATATTAACCATTGCTATTTATATAACCATATAGCCAGTTGCTTTACATTGTCCAGAAATAGTCATAATATCTAATATCTTATAATAGTAAAAAGCTATAGACAACCTACTAACTAGGTTCTACCATATGCATATACAATCATCTATCGATACAAACCAAAAAGGGCATGAGCCTAAATCGAAAATGCTAGCCCTAGCAAACTATGACTGACTCTTACATACTACGAAATATACCTAAACCTATAAACATATCTTATTTTTTGTATACCATAATAATATTGGAGATGTCATTTGGGTTCTCAGCCTAATAATTAGGGGGAAATTTGAAATCAAAACTTTCCCTACTAGTCTTTTTCGCATTTAGCGTGCAAAAATGTAGGGCTTCTAGATCTTCAAAGGAAACCCTAGGTTGAATATAAGCATTAATTGCTTTCAGACATTTGACTAACTAGTCTTTACTTTCATCCTCCACTAGGCCCCTCCAATGTAGAAGGAACTAAATACTAGCCTCCATTGTAGGCCACTCCCTATAGAAGGCATAATTCTCTTGAAAAATTAAAGATGGTCGGTGTAAAATGACCCTCAATTTTTGAGATCCTAGTAGCAATTCCATATATATTTGTGGCAGTGGGATCCTTAGTTTGTCATCAATAATACAAACCACTTGTTCTAGCCCTTTCCTCCATGTGGGATCAAAGATGCTTTGGCAGAGACGAATGGAATCCTCAGAATTCATTTTTTCCCTTGCCAAACATCTGATGAATGAACCAATGATCTCACTGTTGGTTCTCCAAGTAAATGAGTAATTGAAGACCGCTTCCCCAATTGCTTTGTTGACTGTAATTCTTGCCATGTTGTCCATAGGATTCATTATCCTATTCCACCGTTCCAATTTGACGTTCCCACAAAATGTCATTGTTCAGAATTCAATGGTATGAAATACATAAACATTCCAATCCATATCTACCAGTCGCTATCAGCTAGAATTTAGGGAAAGAAAAAACCATATAATGATAGGGGAATTCTCTAGAACCTAGCCTAGCATGATCTCATTTGGTTGATGAAAGCCTTCCTATTCACAGGGAAATCCCAAAAGCTGTATTCAGATAGCTATGACTTAGAGAGCAAGTAGTGCTTGATGGAATGCCACCATTAATAATGATGGTGAGACTAGAGGGAACTGATGGGTTTAAATCACATCCCAATTTCATCATAAAAGTGTATAAAATCTATACCAATGGGAACTTTCTACAAACTAAGACTGAAACCTAATTAACATCCTAAGTTTATAAGGTAAGAATGAAATATTAAGAGTATTAACCCATGGTGGGAAGAGGGAAGAGTCTAATTTTATCCTCACTAGAACGAGGTAAATCATTATTATAAATCAAAACATTTACTCCATTAGCTCCAATGTTTGCTAAACCATCCGCTTTCTGATTTCCTTCTTGATAAATATGACATATTTGAACTTCCTCAAATTGATCTATAAGAACAAGAACTTCACATAATTTAGTGTTCAAGACCCAATTGGGACTAGAATGCTTCCTAGTTGTATTTAGGATAATCTGTGAATTACCTTCAATGATGAGCCTATTCAAACCTAATTCAAGACATAACTACAACCCTTTGTCCAAAGCCTCTAGCTCTGCTAGGTTGTTCAAGGTAGGCATAATGGATGAGGCTTTCCTTGCTACCCACTTACCTGGATCATTGTTGATGATACAACCTAGACCTACCACCCTGGGATTACCTCGAGCTGCCCCATCAAAATTGAGTTTGAACCATCCAATTGGGGGTGGAGCCCAGCTGCAACTATTGCTTTGCTTCTTACTCTTCTTAAAGTAAACTAGAGGAGGATTAATCAAGTTGGACCAATCCTTCTTCATTTTTCTATCCTAGATCGAAAAAGAGCCTTCCTCTTTCATGGATTTCCTGAAGTGGGAGTTCATCACTTCCACTATACAAGCCTCTATCTTTATAAGGAGCTCATCTAATTTTAACTCATCATCTTGAAAAATGCAAAAATTTCTCTCCTTCCATATTTCCCAAGCCACAATAGAGGGGCACAAATTCCAAAGTTTATCATATACTCCTTTACACATGCCTACAGGCCAGGCATTAAGGAAATCTATGAAAGATTCTGACATCAAAGAGGACCACCCTAACTTATTTCTAAGCTAGTCCCAACAGGCCTGGGTACGGGGGCATCTATATAGCAAATGATCCATGTCCTTGCAGTTCTGTTTACAAAGATTGCACCTTGAAGGACCTAAAATACCAATTTTAGCTAATCTGTCAACTGTCAAGATTCTATTCTGGGAAGCCAACCATAAAAAAAGCCTGCCTTAGGAAGATATGTTGAATCCTAGCAAATTTTGAGGGGGACTTCAATTTTACTCCATCTATGAGAATGGATCAAGGCATGATATCCATTTTTCACACTATATCTTCTATCATTTGAGGCTACCCAAATAAGTTCATCTTTCCTTTCTGCTTGCTTAATCTTCCTGGTTGACAAAATCTTCTCATAAGCCTCACTGGATAGAGTGTCTAACCCCAATCCTTCCACCAATTTCCATCACTGGGTACCCTCTGAAGAATTCTTAGTCTTATAATTACGCTCTTTATTCACCCATAGAGAGACCAACTTCTCCTTGAGGTCCTTAAGAAGGGGACTGGCCAAAATTGGGAGAAGGCCATCCCAAGAATCATCCCAAAATAAGGCTTTTTTCGCTAGGCCCACATCCCAAGTGAGAAAGTTGCTAATTAAAGGTCGACATCTAATCAGGAAATTCTAGCTTTTTGATCCTTTGGATAAATTAATCATTCTAAATAATTGTAGACACCTAAATCTGATTACATCACTTAAGTAATCCTATTTAGTCATCTCCTAAGGCATCATTAATCAAGTATTTAATATTTAATTAATCTATTGTCATCCTCTAGTTAATTAGTTAATTTAATTAACTATAGTCCAATTGATAAAATTAAAAGATCACCCAAAATCAATTTATCAATTAAATCCCTATTCCTCTATTAAATTGAATAAATCCTCAAATCTATTCAATTTAATTCTATATCCCCATTTTATTAAATAAATCATTTAATAAAATATCTAAAATCCTAAGAGCCTCCCTAAACCCTATCCTAACCCCTAATCCAACCCATTCGCACATACTAACCTCACTTAGCCACCTAACTAACCCATCCCATAAAATATAAGCCACCTACCCCCTAATCCCCCTCTAATCCAAGCCTAATCCTCTTCTAAATCATGTGCACAACTTAAGCAAGGCTTAAGACTTGCTAACCCAAGTCAAAGTCAACAATCTCATCCTCCTCCCAACCATCTCTATTTATGACCCAACCATCTCTATTTGACCCAACCATCTCTATTTATGGCTCAACCATCCCTCTTTATGGCTCAACCTCCCTCATTACTCCTTTGACCAACCCATATCCTACCCTCTCACATCCAATCACCCTATGACATGTGTCACCTCCTAATTGGCTTCAAACAAGCACGATCCATGTGCTCCCCTTTGAGTGCATCCTAGCCCTCCCTCACCGTCTTGCCATCCTTGCATCTTGACCATCCATCCCTCTACCCCTTGGCCTATAAATAGAAGCCTCGTCCTTCACTAAAATAATACACTTTTGAAAAAAACTTATAATGCTATTTTGAGAGCCTAAAAACTACCAAAATACCATCATAATGTTGAAACCCCTCTATACCTTCATTGCTGAATCATTCACCCACACCCATATTTGATTATCACTCATCCACTTGGAGCTTGAGCACATCGTGAGCATACATCCACTATCCATCAGGGACATAGCTTCGTCATCATGAGAAGCACTTGAGGAGTTTACCATCTTTGGTCTGCTTTCCTCAATTTTGTCTTCTTTGGTCCTATCTTAAGTGTTTACTTGTTTTTAGTATTGAGAATGCTTTTTATATATTAGTGTTCATTTTACTCTACTAAATTAGGTGATACAATAATGAAAAAGGATCCTTTGGATTAAGGTATTTGTTGCAATATATCTTTGCCCACTTTTTCTCATGCTCTTTATACAGACGCCAGATGAGTTTCACACCTAAAGCTTCATTTGGCCATTGCAGATTCTTAATTCCTAAACCTCCCAAATCCTTGGATTTGAATATTTTTTCCCATTTTATGAGTGCTAACTTTTTATCTTCATGACAATCCTTCCACAAAAAAGTCCACAGTTTAGTTTCAAATTTATGTAGTGAACACTTAGGGCAAGGCAGGTAGGAAAGAGGGAAGGTTGGAATTACAGAGAGGATTGAACTAATCTTAGTTATCTTCCCTACTTTAGTTAGCCATTTATCTTTCCATCTTCCAATCCTAACATCCAGCTTGTCCATTATGTTGTTCCAAATCTTACTTGATTTTAAGCCCTTCTCTAGGTCAATTCCTAGGTATTTGCACAGAAACTGACCCCTTTTATAACCCATAATTTTGCAAATCTGATCTTCCATCTCAGGTTTAGTATTTAGAAAATATATCTCCGATTTGTTTTCATTCATTTTTTGACCTAAGGCATCCATATATGACTTAATGATGGCCTTGAATCCCAAGGCTTTAGAAACTGTAGTCTTTCTAGACAGTATCATGTTATCTGCATATTGTTGCTGCGTGATATTCAACATATTGCTATCCATAGAGAACCCTGAGATTTCTTGATTTTGATATGCTTTAGAAATCTCTTTCCCAAAAGCTTCTACCATAATGATAAATAGGGAAGGGGATAGAGGGTCTCCTTATCTTAAACCTCTTGATATTTCAAAGAAGCCTTCTAGCGATCCATTGATGAGAACAAATATTTTGGGGGTAGAGATAAATTTAAAAACTAGATTTATCCATTGATGAGAGAAACCAAAGGCTTCAAGGACCTTGCATAAAAAGCGCCAATCAACCATATCATATGCTTTTTGTATATTCAATTTCATGAACATCCATGCTTCTCTATTTTTTGATGCTAAATGAATGGTCTCTTGGATTGTAAGGATGCCATCTAGAATGAATCTACCTGGGACAAATCTTGTTTATTCTTTAGAGATTAACTTTGGCAATACACATTTAAGCCTATTTGCTAGAATCTTAGAGAAAACCTTATAAATCGTGTTGCATAACATGATAGGCCAGAAGTCCCCTGGGTCCTCAAGCTCATCCTTTTTGGGGATTAAAGTGATAAAGGAGAAGTCGATCTCTGCTAGTAGTGCTCCTCCATTTCTTGAGGCTTCTATGACTTTCCATAGATCCTCCCCTATAATATCCCAACATTCCTAGAAAAAGAAGGCCCAGAATCCATCTAGACCTGGTGATTTGTCCGGATTCATGCTGAAAACTACCCCTCTCATTTCTTCTAGTGTAATAGGTTTAGTTAAAGACTTATTCTCTTCTGGAGATATTAACTTAGGGATAACTCTAAGAATCTTAGCTTGAGCCTCTCTATTTGATCCTTCATAATTATTCAATATTTTCTAAAAATGAGATACAAATGTATCTACAATTTCTTTCAGGTTTTTACTTTGAATACCCAAACTATTTTTAACATTGGTAATTTTACTTCTTGATCTATTATATAGAGTGGAATTATGGAAGAATTTCATATTCTGATCTCCTTTTTCTAGCCATTTTTCTCGCTATTTCTACCTCAAAAAAAATTATTCTTTGGAAAAGATGTCTTCCTGTTTCGTGAGAAGTTCTTCTTCTAGAAGAAAGCTATCATTATTCATGCCATTCTTAATAATTTTTGTGTTCAAATTTTTCAGTTTATCTTCTATCTCCATTTTTTCTTCAAAAATGTTATTAAAATGTTCTTTATTCCATCTAAGTATCCTTTCTTTCAGCATTTTTAGTTTAGAGACAAAAATAAACATCTTGGAACCTTCAAATTTATCTAGCTTCCACCATTCTCCTATGTTCCTAATGAAGTCAGGGTCTTGAAACCACATCTTTTCACATTTAAATAGATTTCTAATAGGTTTTGCGGGCTCACTAAGTTCAAAGTGAACTAGGTAGTGGTCAAACCCAACAATGGGCATAATAGTGGACTGGAAGTTTAAGTTATACTCATCTATGTTTCCTATCATAAAAAACCTATCTAATTTCTCAGCTATATATGCAAAGTCTTTTCTTCTATTATTCCATGTAAAAATACCATTAGCTGATTGGATGTCAAACATGTTATGCTTGTCAATCCAAGCTTTAAAATCTAATGATTCTTAAGAGAGGTGTTGAATGCTACCTTTTTCTTCTAGATTTAAAATAGTATTGAAATCACCACCTATCAAAGAGGCTATATCCCTAAATTGAAGAATAAAAAAACTAATCTCATCCCAAACTACTCTTTTCCCTACTATACTAATGGGACTATAAATATTAATTAGAATTAATTGTAGATTAGACTTAAGACTCTGGACACTTGCACTCATCCAATTAGGCCTAGATATCAAACAATGACTGGCTACTTTCCTAGGGTTCCAAATTAGACCTAGACCTCTTGCAACCCCCTCTGATTCTTGGAAGTTGGAATCCCAAAAACCTAACATCTTATTTAACTTGGTGCCTTCTATTTTATTTAGCTTAGTTTCCTGTAGTAGAATAACATCTAAGTCAAAGGTTTTAAGATTATGCTTTAGTAACCTTTTCTTGCTAGGGGCATTTAGGCCCCTAGCATTCCATGATGTGATCCTCATGTTTCCTTGGGAAGGCACTTCCCCTTCCCGACATTCATTAATTGGTCTATCTTCCTCTGTTCTCTGCACAATCCCTCTACTACTCTAAGTTCCTTCAAGGATTTCCTACCTCTTTTTCCATTTATTCTACCATATTTTAGTGAACTCAAACCTTCTTGGTTCATCTGTATCCCAAGGTGCTTAAACTTATCTATTTCATTTTGACCAGCTAAAGCTATTGATCCACTTTGCCCTTCCTATTCTTGATTCTTGAGTTCACTAATGATCTAGTGAATTATGTGTGCCTGCTCCCCATCTATTCCTTCCTTGTTATCTCTTTTGTTTCCTCTATCCTCATGCTCTGCCCCATTCTCACCTATCAAAAATTGTCCCACCATATTGTCCTCAATCTCAATTTTTAGTAAATCTCTTCTTAAATCTTTAGCCAAATAATTATCTCCTCTTAATTTAAGATTTTTTTGGATTAATTCATCCTTCTGGGTCTCTAAGTTGTTGTCAATATTGTCCCAAGTGAACACCTAGAGTAACTCTTTAGATATTATGTCTAGATCCTTATCTTCTAAACTTACATTGTCCATTACAGGGACCAGACTGATGTCTTTGTTTAGAAAGTTTTGCACTTCTACTAAGGAGTTGTCTACACCTTTAGTGATTTGTTCTTTTTTCTTATCTTTTGGAGTGAAAGGGGAGCTAATAGTTGCTGTTGGAGTCTACCAGAACTTAAAAGTTCTTATACTAACCTCCTTGTTGGGAGTAGTGATCCTTTCTACTTAAACTTGCTTCTAACACTGTTCTGTGTGACTCTCAACCTTCAGTTCTCCATCTCCTTCAACTATGTTAGAATTTACTTCAAAAAATAAGGAGTTTTTCAAGCTCTCTATATTGTCTTTCCCAAGACCCTCTACTATAGAATTTAGCCCTGATAATAGAATTTCTTTGCCTAGGTCCTTCTCTCCTGTATGACATGATTGTTTCACTAGACCTTTATTGATAGAAATATTTTTGAAGTGTTGATCCCTCTTATTGGTTCTATCTAAGTTTTCTCTTCTTCCTTTGTAAGTGTCCTATTCTTGGTTCCTTTGTGCCTTACTCACAATATCTGATCTATATTTTCTCTTGTCTAGGCTACTTTCCTTCCCTATGTTGCTCTTTGATACTTTCTGCTTCTTTTTAGTTCTTCGTTTGGTGGATGCCTCTTTCTTATCTCTTCCTTCACCACTTTCTTTGTTTCCCACCACAATGATGGATCTGATTTTGTTGTCTAGTTCTGCTCTATAACCAAGATCCAATTCAATACATTGAAGATCCGAATGGGAATTTGGCTCACCATGACTTGAAGATGTGATTAACTCAGTCGATCTAGTCCTCATCTCCTTTTCCTGGGAGCTTATCCTTGGAACCATACTCAAAAAGTCTGAGGTACGAGGAAGATATCTCAAATCTATCTTATTAACATCCTTTGCCCTTAAGATTTCAGATATCTCCTCTTCATATGTTTGTAAAATTATCTCATAGGAAGCCTTTTTTGTTACCACTCTTTTGCAAATATTAGAAGATTGATTAAATTTAGTTTTGATCAATAGTTTCACATTGTTGGAGTATTGGAAGGAAGCATCTATCTGTATGACTTCTCCTATGACAAATCCTTTTGATTTTAGGGTTTCCACTTATTTCAATTCTGATGGTAAAGCCTGAGTATTGAACCATTTAGGGCACCTAAAAATCTATCCCATCTAACATAAAATCTAGACACCAATCTACAAATTTAACAATATGACTATTAAAGAAACAATCCAATACATTCATAAATTCCTTTTTAATTTTTGCACTCATACATTGCAAGTAAAGGGTTTTATCTGAAAAGCATGAGATACTTACTTGGTCATGATAGATTTCCTCTAACCAGTTTGAGAGAAAGAACAAATCTTTGCTAGGGCTAGTCCATAGTATGAAAAACCCCATTTATTGACATTCGCTCCATGCTACTTTGATTTCCTCATAATGAATGTAGATGGAGTTTTCCTTGTGGACTATTTTGGCATTATTATCTATCTTCCTTTGAGGGTTTAAGGTATCCTTGTAAACCTTTTTTCCAGATCTTTGATGAGGGGGGAGATAGGTGTACAGAGATTTGTCTTGAGATTCAACCATACTAGGGGTTTAAGAATGAAGAGGAGTGGGAGGACCAAACTTATCAATTTCCAAAGAAGGCAAAATGATAGGCTTGGGAAGGGTGTATTTGGTGAGGTTGAACACCCTAAATTGATTGTTCAAGCTTTCTATGGTGAAGAATGACTGAGGCTGAAGATATCCATCAGAGCCTGGCGTGATACGAAAGGTATTGGCTTGCAATTTTCTTGGCTTCAACCATCTCTCATGTGATGCCTTCTAATGGGGTATTGATTTACTAGGATGCCTCCTTTGTTCCTTAACATCTTCATTATTTTCTAGCAGGGAGAATCTGTTCATAGTTTCCATCACATATTGCATTCCTTGTAAGTTTCAAGACTCTTCAAATATTTGCTCTGCTTTTTTCATGCTACTGCTGAATCTCGCCATCTTTTTTTATTCGTAAATTCTATAAATATACTAAAAAATTAATTTACATAGTATAAATTAAATTATTTTTTAGGTAATACACTATTGTATTCACTCTCTCCAAAATCTAATTAGTTTTCATCAATAAGAAGAAATTATATTTTTAAGTAACTCAAGTATTTATAAAGTTTTTAAATTTATATATAGATTTTATACACTATAAAAAATATGATTGGTTAAATTCTTTTGGTGTTTCCATATTTTAATTTTTTTGGCTAATTTATAAATTAGATTATTTAAACATATTTTATCATATGATTATTTAAAGATAATTATATTTTTAGTTTATTTTGTAAACACATTACATATGTTATATGAAAATGGTTTTTTTTTTTAAAAATGAAGTCACAATATTATAAAAGAAAAATGCACTTTAGATTTTTCGATAAAGAGACAAGCTATAATTTTTTTATTTTTAGATTTAAATTAAATTAATATTTTTCTTCTATTTGACCTTTCATCCAATTCAATATACTTATAAAACATTATAATACCACTGCTAGAGTATTTTTTTCAAATTTGCAAAACATAAAGTTCCACCTCTTATAAATAAATATATAAACATAAAGTTTAAAATAATTTATTAATTGTGAATTCTCTAACTTTCTACAATAGTTTTCTAACTAAACATTCAACTACATTAAATTGATTAAAAATATATAACAAAATAATAACTTATATTCCATAAAATTAAAACAAATGCAACTAACTTTAGTGACAAATACCAGACCACTATGTGGACACTAGTTTGAAATATCATTGGTTTATACAATTTAGTGTTATAGAGACACCTTTTGTAGACATCTCCCATATTGGACTAGTTTTGCCTACATTTTAGGATAATTTCTTTTTAATGAAAATAATTAAACCTATTATTTATTTGACTTACAAGTTTACCTTATAAAACTAATATTGAGTAATTAAATTTCAGTAAGCTACTTAACCTACTTAAATTTTTTTTTTTCTAAATTACCATAGTCAAATAAGATAATTTATTTAACCATTTTACTCAGTTCCTCAATTGCTATTAAAGTTATTTAAAATAATTTAAACAAGTATCATATAATGGCTTAGTACTTGTCGTTAGTGTAGACACCTAAAATTCTTTAGAAAATAAAATATTTTTGTTTTCTGAAAAAAGTCCCTGATGACATCATCATTAAATAATTAATTAATTATTTTATTTATTTATTTATTTTTATGCCATTAAATCCCTTTATCTTAATTAAAAATATTTAATTAAGGAATCCCTCCCAAAAATGTTTAAATCTTATTTAAACATTATTTCCTTATTTATTAATTATTTAATTAATAAATTGACCAAAAAACCCAAAAAAAAAAATAAATTATTTTTTGCCCAAAACTTGGCCAATTTCCTTAAGACCGCTAACCTCTTCCAAAATCTTCTAATCCTTCTTTAATTTTGATTAAAGGCTAATCCCATCATTTCCTACCCCTAATCCCAACTGAAAATATTTAATTAAGATTAAATATTAATCCTCATGTTTATTAAAAAAAGTTTTAATAAATATCTCCTCAACCCAAACCCTTGAAATAAATAAAACTTTATTTATTTCCTAAAAATCTAATTCATCCTCATCCTAAGAAGTTCTAAACTCTTCTAGAAAGTCTTCATCCTCATCCTAGGAAGTTCTAGACTATTCTAGAAAGTTTTTATCCTCATCCAAAGTCTAGACTCTTCTAGAATGTCTTTAAACCTAATCCTAATCCCCTCCTAACCTTGTCACATTCCCTAAAAATGGGTCAAGACTTACTAACCCAAGCCAAAGTTAACAAATATCTCCTCCTTCACCCACCCTCATTAAATGCCATCCACTTGCCTATCCCTAAGCTAATCCTAAACCATCCTAATCCATCCTCTAATCATTTTCGCAATCCTAAGCAAGCTTAAAACCTTCCTAATCAAGCCCAAGTCAAAATTCCTCTCATCTCCCTCAAAATATCCCAACCATAAAACTTTATGAAGCCCATTAGGCCATAAATGACTCTTCCAAGCCCTTTCATTGCTCTTACAAGCTATTATGAGGGTCTTTATGAAGATTTTATCCCTTGAGCCTCCTTTGTTGACTCATCCTTCCCCTTTCCTCCATCCTCTCACCCTGTGACATGTGTCACTCCCTGATTGGCTGTAAGGAAGCACAATCCATGTGCTCTCCTCTCATGCAATATGAGCTCTCCATGAGCTTTTCCCCATCCTTGCATCTTAGCCCTCCATCCCTCAAGCCTTTTGCCTATTTAAGGAATCCTCTCCCAAGACATTTTAACACAATCCATGAAGTAAAGTCATAATGCCATTTTACATCAAAACCATACACTCACACCCAAATTCCAACTCCATTTGAAGCCTTTTTTGAAGCATAAGCTTGAGCATACATCCTATCTATTTAGACAAAGCCACTCAACAAGAGAGCTTCTCATTGAGAGAGCCCATTAGTGGCTCATATTCTCAATTGAGAGCTCATCTTAGTCTATGTTGAAGTTTATGAATTTTTTTTAGTTTGTAGAAGCTTTATTTAAATTTGGTTTCTATTAGCATACTAACATTGCTCATATACATTTTGGCACGCTCGATGGGACAACCAAGATCTCTCAAAGCCAAGCAGATTCAAGAATTTATGTTAGAACAATCCAAACCCAAATAGAAGTTTCAGAAAGCCAAACTCAAGCCATCTCAGGCATACCAAGAACTTTCAGCCAAGAGAAAGGAAATAACACCAAGCCCTCAAATTGCCAAACTCCACAAAGTAGAGGACAAAGCTGCTGACGAAGCCCTTCAAGATGCCTAGTTAGATCACACTATCCAACTTAACCAACATCCATGAGTTAACCCTGCTTATGCATTACCAACTAGGCATGATTTCTATGACTAGACCCCCTTGTTTCTCCACATCTTCTTTCATAAGCTTCACTTTAGAGTCATCTTTGTAGGAAAGCTAGCCATCTTTAGTCCTCCCCTTAAGCATTTTAGCTCATCCATCTCATTTAGAACTAAACCATCTAGCCAGCAATCCAAAAAATTCACATCCAAGCCTTCAAAATTTTTGTCACCTTGCCAAAAGTTTTCCATTCCTAACATCTTCCCAATCCACAAATCTCACCAAGGTTATCCCTTTGAAAGAGCTTTGTCTAGGGTAATCTAGCTTTGTCACTTGTTATCCCTCATCAACTTGAGCTAAAGGTTGGGATCCACAAGTGTTCAATCTTGTGTTCTTCCTAAAGGATCATCAGTCTATCCTTAAGTTGGCACAATCACTACCAAGCTTACACATAGGAAAGTAGACCTTTCATGCTTTGGCAACATATCTTTGAAGTTAGAATTCCCAACCCAATCCTCCTTAGGTTTTGTCATATAGCTTTGCCTCTACCTAGGAAATCATTTGCATAGAAAAGACTTCCTCTTTTGCATCCATCAGCATTGTTGCATCTCATCCCTAGGAAATATTCTACATTTTCATGCCACCCGTCACTCGCTTAGGCAAGAAGAAGAAGGAAACAATGGAGCCCTATCATTTGGATCAAACAGCTTCACTCCCCTTGAGCAGTCAACCATGCTTCAGCCCAGAGAACACTATACCATCACCTACTGACATCAAAGCTTTCATGAAACAACTAGGAAATGCAGTATTGGTGAACACCATTATAGACAAGAACAAAGAAACAATCATGGCTAACTTTCAAACGGACAATATAGGAGCCTTCGACTTTGGAAGACCTCCTCCCTTATCAGATCTATCTCACCCATTGTTTGGGAAGCTGCCACCATCCATAGGCTCTTATGATTCAGATTATCCTCAATATGTGCCAAAAGAAGAGCCTCAAGCCAATCCTTTTGATCTAACAGACCCAAACATACCATCCTCCACCCAAGTTGAAATCTCCATTCCGCAAGCCAATCCAACCACCACCACTCCACCCTTGGTTCATACCTCACCACTCCAAACTATCTTTACCCAAAACACCTCACCATTAACCCCCTTCACTATTGTTGTTGCTACTCTCCAACCCAACCTTCCAAATGCGCCCATCTCCCAAATCAGTGCTAGCATCTTTGGCCAACCTCAACAATACACAATCAGGATGCCACCCATGGGGCCAAGTATTCAACATTTCATCACCCCCAACTTGTTTACCATAGCCCAAAGCACAATTCCATCATTTCCACTAGGTCCTTGGAGCTCAATACCATCAGCCACAAATCCACAAGCTACTACCCTCACCCCACAAAGCTATCAAACCCCACAAGCTACTACCAATGTTTTGTCAAGCTCTCAAGTGACCCAAGCTTCTGCCACCACTCTACCAAGCTTTCAAATCAAGCCACCAAGCTATCAAACCCCATCAATTCCATTCCCAAGCTTTCAATTCCCACCACCTCCACCACCAACTAATCCATTACCTCCTATCACCAACTATTTTTCTATGCCACTTCTAGGAGGAAATCCACCCCCACCAACCACCAATTACTTGGCCTCTTTTGCCATGCAGATACCTTCCCAAATGGGGGCATAGCCCACATATATTGGTCAAACTCCTCAAATCCAAAGTCAAGTTCCACAAGCTCCCCGATCCTTTCCCCAAGCTACACACCCATCTTATACCTTACCTCCACAAAGCAATCCATTTATCCCATAGCCAGCTTATGTTCCTCGATTCCAACCTCAAATCCAATATCAACAACAAGCCTCACAACACATGCAGCAATATGTGCCACCTCCACCTCAACAACCCATCATCCATCATTCAGTTTCCCAAGCCATGTACAATCCTTACTAGCCCATACCCCAAAGCCATCCATATTTCATTGCCCCATCTAGCACATACCTACCTCAGGGCATTCCTACATTGGGGGCACCCCAGCCATCACCCATTAGTTCAGAATAGGAAGCCATGAAGACAGCTTTGAAGAACATCTAGGAGGGAAATGATCCAAAAACCTTCAAGTTTGAGAATGTGTGTCCTTACCCATTTGATAGAGCTATTACCATGACACCATTTCCCAAACACTTTGAGGTACCCAAGTTTGACAAATTCAGAGGAAAAGGAGACCCTATCACACATATCAAAGAATTTTACATGCACTACCAAGAAGTGGCATACAATGATGTCTTCCTCTTGCACCTTTTTTCCAAAAGCTTGGCCAAACCAGCTCTTGAATGGTTTTATAGAATCCCATATGGAACAATTAGAAACTTTTCTAAATTTTCTGAGGCATTTGTAGCCCAATATGCCCATCTTGTTGAAACAGAGCTATCAGTAGTTGATCTTGTCCACACTAAGCAAAAAGGTGGAGAAAGCCTTCCCGAATATCTGCAAAGATGGCAAACCCTTACCACCTGCATATCTTGCACCTTGCCAGAGCACCATTTGGTGAAAATTTTTATTGATAATGCCCATCCCAGCTTGGCTCACCACATGACCATGCACTATTTGCAGACCTACAAGATATCAAAGAGAAAGGAATGATCCTTGAGCAAGGAATTAAAGATGGTGTGGTCAAGATTTACAAGGAAGCCAAACAAAAGCAAACACATTCAAATGACAAGTCTAGGTATTAAAACAAAAACAAGCATGTTGCAATAGATGGCGTCACTGACACCAGACATGTGAATATTGTTGGTCCTTCCCAAAATCAGTCCAACCCACCATATCAACCAAACAATCAATAAGCTATCAACTACCAACAATAGAATAACCAAATCTATCAAAACCACAATCTAAGACCCAACTTCCAAGGATCTAGCAATCAAGCTAATGCCATCAATGTAGCTATAGGACCAAAGCCTAAGTTCCAACCTGTACCTAGAAACTATACACTCCTTGGTGAGCCATTGGATGTTATTTTTGAGAAATTAGTCAAGGAAAACCTCATCAAATTTCCTCCTACCCAAAAAATTGTACCAAGCCAATCCAAAGCTACATGGTACAAAGATAATGAGTGCTGCAAATTTCATAGGGTAAAAGGTCACACAACTCTCAGATGCATGAAACTAAAAGATTATGTGTAGGACCTCATTGATCGAAAAGAAATCATCGTTGGTGCCCAAACCTCTCCTAATGCAGGCTTACAAATCTATCAAAATGATTTTCCTCCTCACAACAACCAAAATCTTGGAAAAGCACCTATCCAAACCAACAACAACACCAACAACCACCAGCTAAACCAACAGCATGGGAAGAACAATGACCACACTTCATCCTACATAGACTATGGTAGCCTCATAGGTTGTATATCCAAGAAAGAGCCTTCTGTCAATGTTATCAATATCCAAGGACCAAACAATGAGTGTGCAGTCACCACTTGAAGAGTACGATTTAACATTGCAGGCCCACCCATTTCACCAGCACCATCAACTCCATCAAAAACCTAGTACAATATCTTGGAACACCTTGGGTACATGCCAGCCCAAATCTCCATTTTAGACCTTCTCCGCCCTAGTCCTATGTACAAGAACATCCTTGAAAGTGCTCTCACAGAATCCCATGTCCCTTCAAATATCAATGCTACTAATTTTCATAATATCATTGGATACCTATCCTCCTCATGTGCCCTATCATTCAAACCCACCGACATACCCGTGGTCGAGCCAGATCACACCCTTCTGCTCTGCATAGCCATCATGGTATCCAATTTTGTCATTAAAAGAGTAATGATAGATAATGGATCAGAATTGAATATTTGCACCCTAAAATTCATAAAACAAGCTAGGTATACTGAGGCAGATATCATCAATGAGGTTATCACCATCAAAGCTTATGACAACTTGGAAAGAACAATAGAAGGAACTATTTTACTGCCAATCAAGGTTGGGCCAGTCATCCAAGAAACACTCTGCCATGTTATTGATCTAAACCTACCATTCAACATCCTCCTCAGCTACCCATGGATTCATGCCATGAAAGTTGTTCCATTCACTTACCATCAGTGCATCAAATTTCCACATCAGGACACTGAGGTAACCATCCATGCCAATCCAGAACCCTTTTCTTATTGCAATGCGTTTGAAGCTTCATATACAAACCATTGCCCTAGAATTGATATCAGCACAGCCATCACTAGCTCATCCCACACTTGTAATGACCTAGAAACCATCCTCGCCTCCACCCTATCTACCGTGAAGATCAATAACAAAGGTTGTGAAGAGTATAGTCTGTTAGATGCATTTTCTGTCGGGGCACTCCCACTTGATCCACACGCCCATGGACGACTAACATATCACAAAGCTAAAGAGATTCCACCTCCTCTATACAAACAATTTGGCCCAACAACCTTTGTATCCTCAAAAATCCCTCTTCATGAGGAACTCACTCCAGATATCAACAATTGGTTACATAAGGATGCACCTCCAAGAAATCAAGCACACCTTGATCACTTCAACCAGAAGTATCCTCAAGAACATAAGCTCATCACTAACAAATGGAACTATCAAGGTGGTGCTCTAGGACCAAAAGAAAGAGGCATGCAGTGCCCCATCGAAGCACACCAGTGGGAAACGAAGTCAGGTCTTGGCTTTGGCATACCCACAACTGGGGGCACCAATGAGAATGATCACACTTTTTCAAACATTCATTGTGACCTTGTCAAAATTGAAGACATTCCTAAAGAAGTTGAAAAGAGAGCCTACGACGATATCCCAGACCAAATCTCCCTGGGAGACTCTATTCTCCAAGAACTATCCATCCATTTCATCGACCTACCACTCGCCCATCCACAACTCATAGATTGGGACCAACAAAGTGTCATACACATTGATGAGTTCACATCAGAGGAAGTGCTTCTGAGATTCATGGGAGCCAAAACTCTTCACAAACAAACAAAGCCAGATTCTGTCTATATCTATAAGCTAGATCCCAAGGGGTATTTTAGAGAGAATCCCCAACCTAGTTTTGATACACCACAAAACTGGAACAAAGGTGAATTTGGGACTAGCTAAGGTAATGAAGAGAGCCCCTCAGCAAGAAAATCCAGAGTCACAAGCAGCACATGAGGATTTGGCATTGCCTCCTCAAGATAATTGACCAGAGGTGTCTTTTATTCTAATTGAGGATACTAGAGAAGTCAACATCGGTTCTTCAGAGATCCCCAGACTTGTTCACATTGCTACATCCCTATCACAAGACCAAGCTGATCTCCTCTTTGAGGTCTTAAGAGAGAACATTGGTCAATTTGCATGGTCATATCAGGACATGCTAGGGCTAGATCCAAATATTGTAGTTCATCATCTTGTAGTCGATCCAAAGATCAAGCCCGTTAGACAAAAGCTTAGAAAAATGCACCCCAAGGTGGCTTTACTAGTCAAAGCTGAATTAGAAAGAATGTTAGCTGCTAAGGTTATCCGATCTATTGACTACTCAGAGTGGATCTCCAACATGGTCCCCATCACTAAACCTTCTGGTGACATCAAAATCTGCACTAATTTTAGATATTTTAACAAAGCTTGTCCAAAAGATGATTTTCCCTTGCCCAACTTAGATATGATTGTAGATCTTACAACTAGACATGAAATTTTGTCCCTCATGGATGGATTTTTTGGGTATAATCAAATCAAGATTGCAGAAGAGGATCAGCATAAGACAACATTCACTAACCCTTGGGGAACCTTTTGTTACAACATGATGCCTTTTGGCCTAAAGAATGCAGGGGCTACCTATCAAAGAGCTATGACAGCCATTTTCCATGATCTTATCCATAGCATTTTGGAGGATTATGTGGATGATATCTTGGTTATTTATCACACCTTCATGGATCATCTTGCTGACCTGGAGAAAGTCTTTGATAGGTTAGCCAAATATCATCTCATGCTAAATCCCAAGAAGTGTGTCTTTGGGGTCACATCTGGCAAGCTTCTAGGCTTTATAGTTTCCAAACAAGGTATAGAGATTGACCCCAAGAAGGTCAAGGCTATCTTAGACATGCCTCCTCCCCAGACACTGTGATAGCTTCACTCTCTTTAGGGAAAGCTCCAATCTGTTCGGTGCTTCATCTCCCAACTTGCAAATAAGTGTACGCCATTTACACATTTACTGAAGAAGGATGAAAACTTCAAGTGGGATCCTTTATTTCAATGCGGCTTTGATCAGCTCAAGTAGTACCTCACTAATCCCCCTATCTTGGTTCCATTAGTTCCTGGTCGTGCCTTGATCTTGTACATATCAGCAATGCCTACTGCTCTAGGGGCACTTCTAGCACAGATCGATGACTACGACAGAGAAAGAACCATCTACTGCATTAGTAGAACCCTAGTTGGTTATGAACTCAATTATACTCCTATGGAAAAAGCTTGTTTGGCAGTTGTTTTCTCAACTCAAAAGCTTTGCCACTACATGCTAAGTCATACCATCCAACTAGTCTCCAAGATAGACCCTCTCAAGTATATGCTCTCCAGAATAGCACTTACAGGCCATTTGGCCAAATGGGTTATGCTCCTTAGCGAATTTGACATCTAGTATGTGGATAGAAAGACAATCAAAGGGCATGCTATAGTAGATCAACTCGTTGATGCACTACTAATAGATGCATATCCTTTGATCACAAAATTTCTAGATGAGCATATCTATCTAATTGAAGAACAACCCCCATGGAAACTTTATTTTGATGGCTCATACACATCTCATGGATCAGGGGTAGGAATATTGTTGTTCACACCTCAAGGAGATTACATTCCAAAAGCTTTCAAGCTATAATTCCCTAGCACCAACAATATATCTGAATATGAGGCTCTAATAGTAAGACTCAAGATAGCTGTAGAATGGAACATCACTGAGTTACAAATCTTTGGCAATTCTCAGCTCATCATCAAGCAAGCCCTAAATGAATATCAAACCAAGGATGAAAAGCTATTACCCTACAAAGAGCTAGTTGATCAGATAAGCTAGCATTTTACAAAGCTTCAATTTACACAAGTGCCTTGAATGTAGAATGAAGCAACAGATGCTATGACTACTATCGACTCGCTCTTGGAAATTCCCCAAGTAGCTACACAGTATGAGTTTTTAGTCGAACAGCTCCTCACACCTACCTATGTGAATGATGACTCAAATCATGTTTGTATCTTGGTTTGTCCCCAATCCCCTTGTTACCATGAGATTTATGCTTACCTTAATGATGGTATCATATCCCCTCACCTCACACGTACCCAATGCCAGAACCTTATCCAAAAATCATCTCGCTATGTTATCATAGCCAATACCCTATATCATCGGGGTTATCACGATACTCTCTCTCGATGTTTAGATGAAAATGAGGCTGCGATGGCGTTAAAAGAAGTACACTCTGAACTTTGCAGTTCCCACATGAGTGGTATTGTCCTAGCACAACAAATCCTTAGATAAGGCTACTATTGGCGTACCATTAAAGAAGACTCATGTGACTTTGTTAGAAAGTGTCTCCCATGTCAGCAGCACACAAATCTCATGCACGCTCCAACACAGGATCTACAGCCTATTGCACCACCTTGGCCTTTTGCTTGTTGGGGCCTTGATCTAGTTGGAACTATCACACCTCTCTCATCTGATGGACATAAATAGATAATAATAGCTATAGGCTATTTCACTAACTGGGTGGAAGCAGTCCCCCTAGTCTCAGCTACAGGAGTTCAGGTCTCCAAGTTCATCTTGTACCACATTATTTGCCGCTTCGGCATCCTATCTACCATCTTCACCGACCACGGAGGTAACTTTGAAAATCTCAACATGGAAGAATTATGCACTTCCCTCTACATCCATCACCACTTTTCTAGCCCATATTTCTCACAAGGTAACGGCCAGGAAGAGGCAACTAATAAAACCCTCCTCAAAATCTTAAAGAAAGTTGTCAATGATTTTGGCTGTGATTGGCACCTACAAATTAATCCTGTCCTATGGGCTTATCGAACTTCCTTTCACACATCCAAAGGCACAACTCCATACTCCTTAGTCTATGGTGCTAAAGCAGTACTACCCATAGAGGTTGAACTTCCCTCCTTGCACATATCTTTGTAAGGGAAAATATCAGATGAAGAATATAGAGTAGCTCGGCTCACCCAGCTAGATCTCTTAGATGAGAAGCGAAAACAAGCCTATGATCATCTCACAGTCTATCAAACTCATCTCAAAAGGAATTTCAAAAAGAAGGTGCTTCCACAACACTTTTAGCCGGGTAACATGGTCCTCAAAGAAAATATGAAAGTCCAAGCTGATCGAGAAAAGAAAGGCAAGTTCAAACCTACTTGGCTTGGTCCTTATGTTGTCACTACCTCCTTTGGCTCTGGAGCCTATCAGCTATCTACACTAGAAGGAGAACTCTTGAATGATCCTACTAACATCATTCATCTCAAGAAGTTCTATGCTTGAAGATCCTTGGTATACCCAGCTTTTGAAAAATTCAAAAAAAAAAAAAAAAAGAATTTTTAAAAAAAAAAAAAATAGTAAAGAGAAATAAGCGTCCAATGGTGAAAACTTGGCAATTCAAGCACCTTGGATAGGTACCTTGGTGAAACCCTAGTAATTCAAGCACCTTGTGTACTAGGACCAATCCATTATCTATCACTATCCTATCCTTCATCCATCCATTCACAATCCAATAAAACACCTGCTTGTTCCCTTAGTGTTCTAACCAAATATCCAAAATCTAATGAAGCTTGTAGATACCTCCTGTACAGCTTGTAAATCATGTACCTCAACTTGTAAATCTTGTATCATCCCTTGTATCATAACTTGTATATCTGAATCTTGTCCAAAGCTTGTATCCTAGTTTGTATCCTATCACATGCACACAAAGAACTCCATTTTCACTTAAGCTTTTCACAAACCATCTACCTATCTGCCTATCAACTATTACAGACATCCCACTCTTCACAAACATTTCCATCTCACATAACCCAAACATGAACAACTTGTACATTTGTAACATATCTTGGTCCATCAGCTTGTACATCCTCTTTAGCTTAGTACCATTGTATCTATCCAGCTTTTGTGTCAGTTCCTCCTTGATCAACATCCTGCACACATTGTACAACCCTTGGTTAGCTATTCATGCATCCTTTAGCTAGATCTCCTATCACCAAAGTGTTATCCTTCTTAGTTCAGCTTGTCGGACACATCACTCATCCAGATCCATCAATTTAGGTACTCTTTGATAGATCCTTGTAGGATATAGCTTTCCTCATGTCTGATCTTGGTCCGTTAGTACCTCGTCCTACCCATCTTGTTGGCAAATGGTTCTCTTTTGGATTTGGGCTTTGTTTTGATTTGGAATCTTCCCTTTTGGGTCTTGAAATATCTTTTCCAAGCAATCCTTTTGTTCCCTCCTCAAGGTTGCCAGGATCTTCCATATCATGGTATACTGGGAATGGGGCAATCTGAGTGTAAGGTCTTGATTGGGTCTTTCATTTGTTTTTCTTTTTTGCTTGTGGGTTACCTAGTGTTGGTTCCATGTTGCTTCCTTTGGGATTCATGTGTGATGTTGGGGCAATCCTTGCGTGTTTGTTTTCAGTCAGTCCATCAGTCCTCTGGACAGTTGGTGAAAAGGCCTTGATGTTCTTGGTAACTTTGGCAATTAACCAACAATCCTATAGCAAATCTAGTGCTCAACTACATGGTGGTACTTGTCTTTGAAGTATCCCCCTGCTAGAAAAAAAAGCTTCAATGGTTTCCCTTCATCTCCATTATCCCCCATCCATATCCAACATCTTTCTCTCCTACCCTGACTTATGCATCAGTATCTCTTTGAATCAATCTGCACTTTTAGTTTTAGGGATCCACCAATCCAATCAATCCACCAAGCCTCATCTTTCAAGCTCCACAATCCTAGTCCTAGGGATCTCTGAAACCCATCTTCTGCCAATCTGACTCTTTGAAATCTTGTTGCATCAGCTTTATCATCCCATAATCCATCTCCCTATCCTAGATTCCTTTTTATATCACTCTACTCCTTCATCCTCTGCAATCCATGAGATCTTAAGCTTGCTTCCTATTGTGCCTCTGATTCTCCCTTTATCATTCTCCCATAGTGAGAGTTTGAGCTAACTAAACCTCTTCTCTTAAGCCAATCTAAGTCTCCTTGCTCATCTTGGATTCTTGTAATTTTCAATAAGTCATCGAGCCTTTCTTTCTCTCCCTGTCGCCTTCTTGAGGGGGCATCTCATAGTCCATTCTCTCCTCTTCTACTCTAGCCTTGGGCATCTTATTTTCTTACCTTTGATGCCATGCCACTTGCGGCATCACATCAAAGAGGGAAAAAATGTAGACATCTAAAATCCTTTAGAAAATAAATTATTTTCATTTTCTGAAAAATGTCCCTGATGACATCATCGTGTATTAATTAACTATTTATTTAATTTATTTATTTATTTTTATGCCATTAAATCCCTTTATCTTAATTAAAAATGTTTAATTAAGGAATCCCTCCCAAAAATGTTTAAATCTTATTTAAACATTATTTCCTTATTTATTAATTATTTAATTAATAAATTAACCAAAAAACTCAAAATAAATAAAATTTTTATTTTTTGCCCAAAACTTGGCCAATTTCTTTAAGACCACTAACCTCTTCCAAAATCTTCTAATCCTTCTTTAATTTTGATTAAAGGCTAATCCCATCATTTCCTACCCCTAATCCCAACTCAAAATATTTAATTAAGATTAAATATTAATCCTCATGTTTATTAAAAAAGTTTTAATAAATATCTCCTCAACCCAAACCCTTGAAATAAATAAAACTTTATTTATTTCCTAAAAATCTAATTCATCCTCATCCTAAGAAGTTCTAGACTCTTCTAGAAAGTCTTCATCCTCATCCTAGGAAGTTCTAGACTATTCTAGAAAGTCTTTATCCTCATTTAAAGTCTAGCCTCTTCTAGAAGATGTCTTTAAACCTAATCCTAATCCCCTCCTAACCTTCTCACATTTCCTAAAAATGGGTTAAGACTTACTAACCCAAGCCAAAGTTAACAAATATCTCCTCCTTCACCCACCCTCATTAAATGCCATCCACTTGCCTATCCCTAAGCTAATCCTAAACCATCCTAATCCATCCTCTAATCATTTTCACAATCCTAAGCAAGCTTAAAACCTTCCTAATCAAGCCCAAGTCAAAATTCCTCTCATCTCCCTCAAAATATCCCAACCATAAAACTTTATGAAGCCCACTAGGCCATAAATGACTCTTCCAAGCCCTTTCATTGCTCTTGCAAGCCATTATGAGGGTCTTTATGAAGATTTTATCCCTTGAGCCTCCTTTGTTGACTCATCCTTCCCCTTTCCTCCATCCTCTCACCCTATGACATGTGTCACTCCTTGATTGGCTATAAGGAAGCACAATCCATGTGCTCTCCTCTCATGCAATATGAGCCCTCCATGAGCTTTTCCCCATCCTTGCATCTTAGCCCTCCATCCCTCAAGCCTTTTGCCTATTTAAGGAATCCTCTCCCAAGCCATTTTAACACAATCCATGAAGTAAAGTCATAATGCTATTTTACATCAAAACCATACACTCACACCCAAATTCCAACTCCATTTGAAGCCTTTTTTGAAGCATAAGCTTGAGCATACATCCTATCTATTTAGACAAAGCCACTCAACAAGAGAGCTTCTCATTGAGAGAGCCCATTAATGGCTCAGATTCTCAATTGAAAGCTCATCTTAGTCTATCTTGAAGTTTATGAATTTTGTTTAGTTTGTAGAAGCTTTATTTAAATTTGGTTTCTATTAGCATACTAACATTGCTCATATACAATTAGTATAAGTATAAATTTAGTTTTCATTTAATAAATTTATTATAGTATATAGAATATTTAAATTAATAAAAATATTATATAGTATTTTTAATAATAATATATAATCGTATTTATTAAAAGATAGTATAATATAAGAATATATATTATTTTTTATTGAATGAAAAAAATTAATTTGTAAAATATAATATGACAAATCTTAACAAGTATAAAAGTACCTTGTTTTACAATTCATGAAATTCAGCCCATATAAGAGTTAAAATGATTCATCCAATCAATCATAGAAAAGTATTTTATAATTATTAAGTTAAAAATCTTGCATCTAACTATGCACAATGTATTGATTTTATAATTAAATTTAAACTATTTGAAAGAAAAAATTTCTAATAACTAGTTAACTCATAATATACAAAAAATATTACGATAATACTTAGCCTATGAGAAGTACTAATAAATATAATAACTATTATACTATCTATCATCTTTAATTGTATATTTCTAACCACTATATACTATATTAAGTTTTTTAGAAATATTCCAATTACTAATAGCATACTCATTTTCTAATTACTTTGTTATTGATAAAGATGGACTTCACATCCAACACTAATACTATTCATTCGTATATTCTTTATCATTAACGTTTTCAATATAAAATCAAACAATTGATTTACTTTTGCTAATTATTTTTAATATATAAAATAATTAAATAAATATGATGAAAAGAATTCAGTTTAGTTAAAAAAATATAAGTTGCACTTCTTTTTAATTCAATTCATTTGAATATAGATAATAATATTCTACAAAATAGATATATAATTATATCCTTTTCTTATTTATTTTAGGTTTTTCAATCATTGTGTTATTTTTTCTTTTTTTAATTTTATAATATACAACATGATCATAATAGAAATTTTAAATAATTACAAAATATGACAATGTTAGTTAGTATCAAATATTTGCATTACAAACCTACAAGGTAAGTATTGGCCACTATGTGACACTTGTTTATATAATTGAATTCCTTGCATAAAACCCTTTTCCATAATTCCACAATGATAAAGGAAAGCCTTCAAAGGATTAAAATCTCTAATCCATGCAAACCCTCATTCTTGGTAAAGATTGGAGTACACTTTTTCGTTGTGCTCTGAATTTTGTCTCTGATTGATAAAATCCAGGACATCCTACAAACTCCATTTGATCACAAGAAAAGTTTTCGATTTCCTTAACACAAAATTGTTCTAAGGTGGATAAAATCCATGATCACTTGAATCCTAGACCACTTGGTGGACAACATTCAGAATCATGAAAAAAATTGAAAAATTCCTTAAAATCTCAAAAAAAAAAAAAAAAAAATTTGAAAAATCTCCTACAATGGAGAAATTCAAGAAAATTTTGAAAAGTGAAAATTGTGACATCCAAATGAAAAAAAAAAATTGAAAATTTTGGAAAACTTAAAAAAATTCAATCTTGTGAAAGTCCAAAATTTTTGAAAAAGTTTGACAACAAAAAATTAAAAAATTAAAAAGTTGGAGAAAATTCTTGAAAGATAAAAAGTGGGATTTAAAAGTAAATTTTTTCAAAGAAATAAAAAATAACTTTTTGTTTTTATGGAATAACAGAATAGGATTTTTTAGGATTTACATAATAATTAAATATTAATTTAATTAATATTTAATTGATTATTTAAAAAATTAAAATTGGAGAATTGAAAGAAAAGTGATTTTTGCATTAAATGAAAATTAGTAATTAAATATTAATTTTTAATAAGATGGTTGTTTTTGAATAATTTCTTTGGACACTTGAGCTAGTAAGAATTAGTTAACATTGCAGAGTTTGATAGGTGCTGAAACCTTTGACATTGATGTTAATGGGGGAGAAGATTACCATGAAAGACATCACAAGGAAAAGTATCATGGGGGAGAAGCAAGCAAGAACAAGTACAACATGTTTAGGAGAAGAAAATAGTTGGTTAAAATGATTGATGAAGACGATTTGAAAAGAAAGGTTAATAGTATTTAATTGTTGGTATTCTTGGAACTAGATGTCTTCATCTATGTTGCCATCAATGCCAAAGGGGGAGATTGTTGCAAGCATGAATGCTGATGATATTCTTATGCAGGAGTATTGTAGATATGTTACTATGATGATATGTTACATTCATGACTGAGTTTTTCATTGATGTCAACATAGTAGTTTTCTACGATATCTGACAGAAGAGTAGTGAAAAGATCAAGTTGGTACGGATAACTAGTTAACTATTTTCATTATCCAAGGTTATGGGAGAGACATATAAGTATCTAGTATATGCAGTTAACGTTAGGTGAAAAAATGTGAAGTCTGCAAGAAGTTATGTAAGTTGTGGTGAACATTGTTTTGGTAAACTTGTTACATCTCTTAGCAAAATTGTTATTCTAAGAATCAAGGTTGAGGATGTGTAGAAGACATGTTGATGATGATGTGGTTAAGCTCACTCATCATAATATTACATGTAAGGAATGACATTCAAGTTGTAAGGAAAAAGATTAATGTTATTGATAAGTATAACATGTTCTTAATGTATTCCTATATTAACTAATTGAGAATGTATAATAGCTAAGTCAAGGAATTGTTTTATGGATTTTCTATAAAGGAAGGTCACTTTCCTTTATCAAGTATGAGATGAAGAAGTGATTGTAAGTAGTAGAGAGATCTAAATGCAAAGTTGAGTAGAGCTAAGTGGAAGTAAGGAAACTTCAGTGCCAAGGTTTTATTGTGGGATCTGATGTTTGATATTTGGATCTAAGGTTCATGACCTAGCCTACAAGGTCTAACAGTGATTGGCTCAGTTGATAGAATAGAGGAAGGAGGAACTTAATAGTAGATTACTTGTTTGGGTAGTGAGCTCTTCTTGTAATTAAAATTACATGTTTGAGCTATTCTTGTATACATTGTACTACAACTTCTAGCAGGGTGACACAACTCCTAATAGGGTTGAAATATCCTAATAAGGATTCAAAGTCTCCTAATAGGGACTCTTTGTACTAAATGTTGTAATAGAATCCTAATGTAGGGTCCATCCTCTAACAAGGAATATTTACATTAGTACATTGTCTTGTGGGCATCATTACCACTGAGGTTTTCACTCTAATCAAGGGTTTCCCTAGTTAACATATCTAGTGTAATTGTTTATGTGCATCTTATTATGGTTGTTGTTTACTTTGGTTGAATGGTTAAGATTTTTTAAGGATTATGAATGTTTTAATTATTGGATAATTGATTCACTCCCCCTCTCAGTTATCTTGGTGGACTATTGTTTCTAACAATTGGTATCAGAGCATCAGGTCCTTAAATTTAAAGTTTAACATCTTTGAGAGATTAGTGGTGAGTTATTTCAAAAAAGATAGTCCTGAGTCTAATAGAGGAAATTTTAACACTTGGATGGTGGAAATTCTTTGTGAGTTATGAGAATTGTGTAAATAATAGAGTATTTAGTTTTTAGACCTAGAATCCTTTTGTTGTATACAAAAGGATAGAGGCACAAGTAAATATAGATCAAGATCTAAAGAAGACATTCAAAGATCAAGGAAGGTATTGATCTCCTCATGAAAAGATAGCTAGAAGGTATGAAAATTTTTATTTGTTGGACATGTAAAGAGTTTGGTCATTTTTCATCTAGATATCCTAAGAGATTAAGGTAAACTAGAAAGAGTTTACTTTCTGATCAAGTTGAAGAATTTAAAGAAAGTATGGAAAGATTCTTAAATGACTATGATAACAAACCTAGATTGGTTAGTGAAGAGAAAGTAATAGAAGAGACATCTTTGGTGACTATTATGGAAAGTGAAAGTGTAAGAGTTGATGAGAAATTTAGGATACAAGAAAGAATAGCTGATTAAAATTTAGATGATGATGTTGTTAAACCAAGGAATGATGAAGTATTCTTTGAGACTAACAATGATTTGTAGAATGAAGGAGAGCTAAGACACGAACAAAGCTCAGAACCTTCAACAGAGCCAAGAGTTGAGATAACAACTCTTACTTCAAGAAAGAATATGAAAAAGAATAATCCATTAGAGTAGATCATTGGAAGCAGAGATAAAGGTGTAATGACAAGAAGTAGTGTCAATGAAGGGTATGTGCAAGATCATGGTGTACCAAAAAGTGGCAATCTGAAAAATCTGTAGTTTTGAAATATTTCAAACCATTTCAAAATCTATTCCAACTTTTTTCCCACCCACCCTGATACTAAATGAAAACAATTAATATCTTTATAAGGTCTACTATATCTTTTGATACCAAACCTATATGGTCAACTTTAAAAACATCCTAAAAATATGCTTTTGGCATGTTTTTATGTGATTTTTACTTCAAACATGTAGCTAATGACTTTTTTTCACGAAAATCTGATGAAATGAAAATGATTTCTTAAGAACGTTCTTATCTTTCCATAAATGTAAGGTTTGTCAAATTAAGAGTTTAGTAAGTAATTATTATTTATTTTCTAATGGAGTTATGCATAAAGTGCTAATTGACACACTACTTGAAAAACAACTATAAATTTCAAATGATACAACATTTTTTAAATCCCAAAGATGCATCAAATTCTATGCTTCTTCTACTATAAGGAAAAAAATAAAAAATTGAATTTTGCAGAGTTTTGAATTAGTTAAGTTGGTCAGACACGAGAGTTTTTTAATTTCAAAAATACTAAAGTCAAAAATTAATTATTTATTGTTTATTTAGAATAAAAATACCCAAAAATATGTGTCACATCTAGGCATGAGTCTACTACTTATATCTAGAATATTATTAAAAAATATTATCATTTGATTTTGATTAAGGTCGTCAGACATATGTGTACTTATTATTTTTGTTTTGAAATTTTTGTAATATTGCATTAAAATTCAAAATTTTGACCAATCAATTTTATTTTTTTTGAGATAAGTGCTAGTGGTTTAGAAACTAGATTCAATTTGCTAGAGATTATTTTCTCTCAGCTTTTTGATATAAAGTTAATAACAAGTAGAAAATTGCACGTCAAGTTGACATAACCCTGATTTTCTAATTTTTTATTGCCACTTAAGAGCATAGTTTGGTTGACCATGATCCTGCACATACCCTAAAAAGCTATGTTTGATATCTCAATTTGAACCTAAGAATATAAATGAATCATGTAAAGATGAATATTGGAAGAAAGTTATGAAAGAGGAATTGTATCAAATAGTAAAGAATGTGACATGGGAATTGGTCCCCATACCAATAGACAAGAATGTGATAAGAACTTAATGGGTATTCAAAAACAAGATGAATGAACAAGGATAAGTTGTAAGGAACAAGACAATATTTGTATGTAAAGGTTACTCACAACAAGAAGGAATAAACTATGATGAGAACTATGCTCTTGTGGCTAGAATACAAGTAGTAAAAATATTCTTAGCATATGCAGCATACAAGAAATTCAAACTGTATTAGATGGATGTCAAGTCATCATTTCTAAATAGAGAAATTGAAAAAGAGGTATAAATTGAATAGCTTGAAGATTGTCCTTTGATAGATGACAAGGACATAGTATGCAGATTGAAGAAAGCTTTGTATGGCTTGAAGAAAGCACCCAGAACCTATTATGCAAGGTTGGACAAGCATTTGACAAAGCTTGGATATGCAAAGGTATGGCAGATAGTAATCTCTATGGGAAAGAAATTGATGATGGACTAATAATTCTGGTAATATTTGTTGATGATATCATAGTTGGAGGAAATGATGATGAAAGTGAGAAGTTTGCAAAAGAAATGAAGAAATAATTTGAAATGAGCATGATAGGAGAAATGAAACATTTTCTAGGATTGTAGATTGTATAGAATAAAGAAGGAATCTTTGTTTCTTAGACTAAGTACTTGAAAGATTTACTAAAAGGGCTTGGTTTAGAAACATGTAAACCTATTGGAACACCTATGGTAATTGGACACAAGTTATCTACAAAGGATGAGACACCTATTGTTGGGCAGAAGAAGTACAAATCTATGATCAAAGGTTTGCAATATTTGACTCACACAAGGTTAGATATAACAAATGTAGTTGGAATTGTTGCAAGATTTCAAGCTAATCCCAGAGAAGGACATTATGAAGCAGTTAAAAGGATATTTAGATACCTGAAAGGAATACCTGAGTTTGGATTATGGTATGATAGATCTAATGATTTCACTCTAAGTGCTTATACTGATGTTGATTGAGCTAGCAGTATGGATGAAAAAAAGAGCACCAATAGTGGAGCCTTCTTTATTAGAGGAAGATTTGTTTCTTGGCTAAGAAAGAAGTAGGATTATACCTCACAAAGTACAATATAAGTAGAATGTGTTACAGGAACAAATAATTGTAATCAAGTTGCTTGGATGAAGTAGATGCTGGAGGATATAAGGATAGAATTCAATGAACCTATTATCATACATTATGATAACACAAACATGATAAATATGTCTAAGAATCTTGTGTTGCATTTGAAGGCCAAGCACATTTCTACCAAATATCACATGTTGAGAGAGAAAGTTACATAAAAGGAAATTAGATTGGAGTATGTGAGAACTAAAGAGAAGATTACAGATATATTCACTAAGGCTCTTACCAAAGAGACTTTTGAGTATTTTCAAGGTATGTTAGGGGTTATGCCCCTTCTTACATCAAAGTAGAAGATGCAAGAGTGCATCAGTCTAGTGTAATAGAGCACTATTGTTTGTCTAGACTAAATGCCAATGCTTCCTGTATGGGGGAGTATTTTTGATGGACAAAGTCATCAAGGACTCTTGTTGGATGTTATTTTTGAATAGTGTCTTTGGACACTTAAGCTAGTAAGAATCAATTGTTGCAAAGTTTGATGGCTGCTAAAACCTTTGACATTGATGTCAATGGGAGAGAATATTAGCATGAAAAACATCATGAAGAAAAACATTATGGGGGAGAAGCAAGAAAGAATAAGTACAACATGTTCGGGAGAAGAAAACTATTGGAGAGAATGATTGATGAAGAGGATTTGAAAAGAAAGGTTAACAGTCTTTAATTGTTCATATTCTTGGAACTAGATGTTTTTCATCTATGTTTCCATTAATTCCAAAGGGAGAGATTGTTGAAAGCATGAATGTTGATGATATTCCTATGGGGGAGTATTGTAGATATGTTACTATGATGATATGTTACATTCATGACTGAGTTTGTGATTAATGTCAACATAGGAATTTTTTGTGGCATCTGACAGAAGAATAGTGGAAAGATCAAGTTTGTATAGATGGGCAGTTGAGTATTTCCATTATCTGAGGTTATGGGAGATACTTCTAAGTATCTAGTATATGAAATTAATGTTATGTGCAAAAATGATAAGTCTAGAAGGAGTTATGTAAATTTTGGTGAAAAATGTTTTGAGGTAAAGTTTACACAGGCATATTTTGGTAAACTTGTTATATCTCTTAGTAGAATTTTTATTTTGAGAGTCGAGGTTGAGGATGTGTAGAAGACATGTTGATGATGACATGGTTAAGCTCTCTCATCATATTATTACATGTAAGGAAAGATATTAAATTTTCAAGGTGAATGATTGATGGAGACACAACCCAAGAATAGAATGTACACAACAGAAAAGGGAAATTGTATTAACTAAAAAATAAGCTATTACATTCAGTACAGAGAAAATAAACTTCAAAACATGCCCTAAGGGCTTACAATAGCATAAATGTGGAGATAATTTTCTCCTTTCAGTACCTCCTCTCAAACTCCACTCCGAACTGCCTTTTACAATGCCAACAATCTCCTTAAATAGACCCTGAAGGGTTAAGGACTAGGAATACATTCTATAAGGTGCTAGTAGGCATCCACCAACCAAATATAAGGCTCCAAAATCTACATTAGAAGTTGGTGCAAATCTAGAAGAATCCAAAAACGGTAATCGAACTTCCAAGAGGCATAACTTTTGAACCGTAACTCCAATTGATGAACCGTTTACATTTCTAGAAAGCTCTCAAAGTTCTCTATAGCTGTATGGAAAGATTTTCTCATCCCCCATTTTTTGGCCCTTTTTGAGGTCATTTAATGCCCCTAACTTAACTTTGAAGCATTCTTCGGAGGTCTCCAAAACCTGAAAAATTGCAATAAATTTCAAACCATGAGGCCTTTTGACTTGATTCTTTTTCTGGAATGCTCTAAATTACAATTACATTCATCTAGCCAATTTACACCTCCTAGTTCACCAAAATGATGGCCCAATTACATACTCCTATTTTTTCAAGATTTACACAAACACTGATAGTGGAACTATGAGAGTTGGAACCTTTATTTGACCCAAATGGGTATCCAAAAATGAAAACACATGAAATAGAAATTAGTCTAAGTACATTTTTTGGGTGACACAGGATTGCCCTTATACCTCTGGATGCTCCTGCATCAATGATTATTGTTATTGATAAGTGTAACGTGTTCTTAATGTGGTCCTATAATAGTTAATTGAGAAGGTGTAACAACTGACTCAAGGAATTTTTTTATGGATTTGGTATAAAGGAAGGACATTTTCCTTTACCAAGTATGAGATAAAGAAGTGATGTAAGTAGCAGAGAGAGTGGAATGTGAAGTTGAGAAGAAGTGAAGGAAACTTCATTGTCCAAGTTTTATTGTGTGATCTGAGGTTGATATTTGGATCATAGGTTTCTGATTTGGTCTATAAGTTCTTATAGTGATTGGTTTGGTTGACAGAATAAAGGAAGGAGGAACTTAACAATAAATTACTTTTTTGGGTAGTGGTCTCTTCTTGCATGTATTGTACTACAACTCTTAACAGGGATCCACAGTCTCCTAATAGGGACTCTTTGTACTAAATGTTGTAATAGACTCCTAACATGGTCCATCCTCTAACAAGGAATATTTATATTAGTACATCATCTTGTGGGCATCATTCCCAGAAGGGTTTCCCTTTGATAAAGGGTTTCCCTAGTTAACATATCTAGTGTAATTGTCTATGTGCATCTTATTATGGTTTTTGTTTTACTTTGGTTGAATGGTTAAGATTGTTTAAGGCTGATGAATGTTTTAATTATTGGATATCTGATTCACCCTCGCCAACCACCCCCACCCCCCCACCCCCCCCCCCCCCCCAAAGTTATTTCTATGTCTATTATTTCTAACACTTCCTTGATAAGAATTTTTATCCCTACGAGTAGGTGATTTGGGGTAATGTCAAGCACCTTGAATGGGTCTCTAACTTGGATATGGATTTTTCCCTTGTTCTCCTCTCTTTTCCACTTTCTTTCTGCACTTTTCTAGCATTTTGAACTGAGTTCCTAAGACTTTTGACTTTTCAGTCAAGGAAAAACTTTTAGGTCAAGGATGACCTAGTCAACTGTGACCTAGGGTAGGGTCGACCTTACCCCTTACCCTAGGTCCAAATTTTAAGGTTCCATGATTTTTGGATGTTGGGTTTCGAAAAGAGTTGTTTTCCTACTTCCCAGTTTTCTATTTCATGTTTCAAAATGGTACACTCTTAAATTGCATTTAATCTATATCCATTTCTATGGTTTAAGGTTAATTAGGATTTAATACTCCTATATCATCCTTCTCTAGAAGTTTGTGCTCTAGATCTCTATATAAGAAGCCTTCTTCCCTCATTTTCTCTAACCATAAGACAAGATAAGAAGATATGAGATGATCTGTTATCAAGCATCCACTTTCATGATCAAGCTCTCAAGTACAAGAAAGAATTTAAGTTTTAAGAGTTCAAGCATTCAATTCATCAAGAAAATCCATTGTTAGCAATTGAAGGATTTAATCTCTATGGAGCCCTCTTATTTAAGATTCAACCATTTTTATTCAAGCCTTTTCCTAATCCAAGATCCATTCAAGAATAGTGTTGAAGATCTAATGCCATTGTTTTGAGAGATCCTACACATAATTCTATTTTCATTTGGAGAATCCATACTTGTAGATTAAAGGATTCAAATCCTCCATAAGGATTTCAACATAAGCAAGGTGAATAGTTCCATTTGCTTTGTTTATTCATTTTGTAATTTCAATTACATTTGAAGGTTGATTCCAAAATTGAGTTTGACCAAGGCAAACCCCCCATTCAAATAAAAAACCATTTTTCTTGTAGTTATAAGTATGGACCAATGAATACTAGTGTAGATTTGGATACCCTTTTTGTCAAACTTGTAGGATCCACGAATATAAATTATGTCAGAGTAGTACAGGTCAAGGTTAACTTTTTCGGGCACAACTGTGCCCTAGGGTAAAATTATGCCCTGCTATTTGGGTCAAGGATGACCTACCCTTAGAAAAGTAATTTTTTTCTAGGTTTTTTAGATCTCATAGTTTTAGTTCAAAAATGTGGAAATCAACAAATTGTGTGATCATTTGACAAGGTTTTCAATTGATTCTTTTCTGGAGGTAAGTACCTTTTATTTCTTCATTTCAATACTAGCATTTCCAGATTTACATTCTATCCCCTTACAATTCAAATTTATTTGTAAAATATGGGTTTAGAGTCTCTTTCATGCGCACTATTCTAAAACCCTACATATCTATTGTTCATCTTACATTTTTGTGAACCCGACATGCTTACCCTCTTTTCTTTTATGAAATTAGACCTGCCCTATTGTGTTTTGTGGTGTTAGATTTCCTTTTATATTGTTGGTGTTAGATTTTTTTTTTATGTTAAATCTTTCATGCTAATTAAATTTCTTGCATCTATATTTCAAAAATTAAAAAATTGCAAAATTTCTTCAAAAATACAAAAATGTATACATTTTTCATGCTTTGTGCAATTAGATTCCCTATTCTGTTTGTGGTGTTTGATTTCCTTTTCATGCTTATAAATTTCATTTGAATGCATTTAGATTTATTTTTTATGCATTTCTTTATTTGTTATAATGTTGCACAAGTTGTTTCAAATGTTTTCCAAACTTTCTTCTATAAATTTTGGGATTACACAACATCCTCCTCTTACCTAACCATTGCATGGTGTTACACCTAGAAAGACTTTGTTTAGTGTGTGTGATGTTGCTTTGTCCTCTTTTGAACTAGCTTTTAGGGATATATTAGAGCAAGAAGATGACCTTAATATATCTCTCCATCATATTTCTCTTTATGGAGAAGAGTTGAGGATTTATGTTAATTCTTCTCCTAACATATGTCCTTTCTATGAGCCTACTTTAGAATATAATTTACCTTCTTCTCCCTTTAGGTATCAATATTTAGTACTTTATGGTGCTCCTCCAATGTGTTTTATTGATAGGGATGATAATCCTCCTATTTTGGATGAACCTTTGGATTTGGATGTTGATTACTCTCTTCCTCATGAAACCATTGTGGCTGATCCCATGTATAAAGACATTGATGTATCCCCTCCTCATGGAGAATATTTGATACAAGAAGGTAATTTCTTAATGGATGACATATTCAAACATGATGGTAACTCTTTTTCTAAAACACCCTTCCCTCATGTGGACATTTTAGTGAAATAAAATGACATTATAAATGCTTTAGTTCCATTTAAGATTCCTTCTAGTGATGAGGCATTAGTGGAGAATGACATTACTTCACTTAATGATCTCCCTCTTAGCGATGATCTTATTGAGAATCAAGATTCTACTTCACCTTCTCCTAGAATGTCTTCTTTTCTTTCTTCTAATGAATTTGTTTTTAGTATTGAGATGACTAACATGGTTTATCCAAAACCTTTGTTGACTATCAAAGGTTGTCCTCACATTACTATCAAAGGTAAACCTATGGAATATTTAGAGTCTTTTAGTGACCAAGATTCTATAGCTCACACATATTGTACAAGGAGTACCCTTCAACCTAATCTAGTGGTTTCTACTTCATTTCCACCTTCTCAATCCATTCTTCCTCCTCCACCCCATCTTCCTAGCAAGGAGTATGATTTGTAAACCAATTGCAAAATACTACTACCAAGATAACTTTATGAGAGCTTCTTCAGACTTCACCTACCTACAAAATTTATAAAACCATCCTCCACACAAGCATTCATCATAGTCTTTTAAGCCTCTTCTAAAATGGGTTCTCACAAAATGACAGGCTAGAATGGGAGCAAGCATGTTGTACCTCTCATTGATCTTTCTCTTTTGGGTAATGGAGATATGGATTCAGAGATTTTGTGTATTGAAGTGAGAAAGGCTTCTAAAGAATGGGGGTGCTTTGTATTTGTGAATCATGGAGTGAAGGAGGAGATAATTCATGAGATGGAATCAACTACTAGAGATTTCTTTTCACTCCCCAAGGAAAGCATATAGAAAAACATTTTTCCAAGAAGAGACTTTGGTTACATAGTTGATCTACGTACATTGCTTGGTGCCCCAGATCTTGCTCCCATTCACAAGTTTTCAACTCAGCTGTTAACTCAAGGAAACCCACAAATCTGGTAATTCACTAATACCATTTATCTCTCTTTTTAAAGTCAGGTCTCTATTATAAATTGATAATCTTATGTGTGTGAGTGATAAATGGATAAATGGATGGAGGTATCTAATTGACCAGTAAAGAAGTGTACTTTTCATGTAACTTTATTTAGATTTATTTTTCTATTATGAAGATCTAGTTTCACAAATTGTATACTTTGAATTAGTTGATTCATTGAATTTGATATTATTTATTTTTCTACTAAAGGTATTTCACAATTATACATCTAAACTTTTGACAAATAGATATATTGTTACAAGTTCTATACTTCTTATTTATTGCATTCATTGAATGAGTGTAGTGTGAACATTGTATTTACTTAATTGCTATTACAATAATGAATCTATTTTTCTACTATGTAGATATGATCTTACAAGTTATATGATTCATATATTATTTGTTTCATTGAATTGACTACTTTCATATTTCTATTAAACATATTATAATCTACTATTAAATGAATTGTATTTAAAGGTTTAAATGGATGTTATTGTTAACTATTGAAATAATTAATGTAGCAAGTTTTTCCTTGGAGCCAAATGCCCACCTACAACCCTTGACAGCTTGCAATAGTTAGAAACTTCAATGTGGGTAGGTGAGTTTGAAATTTGAAAAGAGAGGGAACCATTTTTGGTAGTAGACAAAAAGGAATGAATCTAGTTCATTCGACCAGTTAATTGATGCAGTTGCAAAAGAGTAGAGAGAAGGATTGAATCAACTGCAAAGAAGAAAATTGATCAGTAGATCAAAGTAAAGAGTTCAGAAGATACAAGGGTTTCAACACATGTTGGATCTTTTGTCATTATATAAGTTATCATTGATTCAACCTGTGATACAATAATTGCTCTAGGCATTATTGTATGTAGCCATTAGAGCTGTAAGTTTTAAGTTTATCAATTTGAAGATTTTAGGGTTTTCTAGTCGAAGCCAAATGCTCCCAAATTTTGTAAGAGTTTTGTTGAATAGAATATAAGAAAGTAAGTAATTAGACATACATATCTTGTCGTTCTCATCTTCTATTCATTTTTTCATGTTTTGCATTTGAGAAATTCCTTGTTACAATCTTCATCCTTTAGCTCTCTGCATTTTAATGGCAGTCTATCATACTATCACTCAGTCTAGTCTTTGACCAGACTATAACTCTATAGGCCTTACTGAGCTCACATGGCATCCTCTCATGCCAAGCTTCACCTTAGAGTGGTTACTAAGCTCACTCAACATAGTCTTGTGCCTAGATGCTTAAGTGTTGAGTTCACTTGGTACCTCTTGTGCTGAGCTAGCTTGACAGTATCTTCCTACCACTCGACACTTCTTTGTGTCAAGTAAAACTAGCACTCGACATTAGTTTTTGCGGAGCAAAATTCTATGTGTTGTGAGCACATTTATCACATGGTATCAAAGCTTTGAGGCCCTACATCTAGAGTGAGTTAGGGAATTTATTTTTTTGGGGTATCTGACATGGAAAGAGATGGTAGAAACTACCATCCTTTAATGGATAGAACTATGATACATGGGCAAAGAAGATGAAAAACATAATGGTTGAAAATGATTTGTGGGAGTTTGTGATCAATAGATTTAATAATTTTATAGTTCCCACAATGTATGTTTTCCTCTCAAATCCAAAAAAGACTTAGTTGGAATAGTCAAGGATAAAAGATGCAAAGGCATTAGGTCTAATTAAGGCAGCAATGATAGAGATGGTCTTCCCCAAGATTGTAACAACAAATTATACAAAAGAAGCATGGGTTACTCTTGAGACAAACTTCAAGGGGACTGATAAGGTCAAAGCTGTGAAGCTACAAATGATCATAAGAGAGTTTGAGAACCTTCAAATGAGGGACAATGAACCTATTGCAGAGTTCAACTCATGAATCTCCACTTTGATAAACCAACTCAAGTCAAATGCAGAAGAATATGTAGAGCAAAGGATTTTAGAGAAGATATTGAGGAGTTTGCCTCAAAAATATGAAAACCTTGTCATGACCATAGAGGAAGCAAAGGATCTCACCACATTGACCATGGATGAGTTGATGGGAACTCTTCAAACTCATGAGCACTGGATAAATAGGTTAGCAAAAACTTCCTAAGAGTAGTGTTTAAAGGCTCAAGAGAATTCAAGAGGTAGGGGGAAAGGAAGAAATAGCTCTGATAGAGGCTCAAGAAGTAGAGGGCATGGAAGGAATGGTCAAAGGAATGCTGGTGTAAAAATCTTAGGAAGAGAAACCAAACAAGAGGAAGCAAGAAATTCTCAAAATAGTTCTAGAGGAGGTAAAAAGAATTATAACTCCAATAAGAGAAATGTTGAATGCTACTACTATCATAAATATGGGCATTATGCAAGTGAATTCTGGAAGAAGTAGGGTGATCAGTCAAAGCAGAATGCTAATGTGGCTGATGTGAATATGAGAAATGCAAAAATCCCCATAGCCTTCATCATGTGTTACATTGGTGGAGAAGGGAGCCCTAAGGTATGGTACCTTGAGAGCGGATGTAGCAACCACATGAGTGCTAATGAAGGTCTATTCTCTTTCATTGATAAGACTTTTAAGTTTGAAATTAAGATGGGAAATAATGGAACCATTCCCATAGTGGGCAAATGATCTATTATGGTCTGCACCAAGCAAGGTGAGAAGAAGGAGATACAAAATGTGTAATTTTCCCTCAGTATGAAGCACAAGTTGATGAGTGCTGGAAAAATCATTCAAAATGGATACAAGATGCTAATGGAAAATGAAAAGTGTGTCATCCATGAGAAGGATGGGACCAATAAATTACTTGTAGTAGTCCAAATGACAAAGAACCAGATGTTCCCCTTGATGATATAGACATGTTTCTCTTTTTAAGTTAGTGTTGCACTTCCCAAGCATGCGTGTATAGTAGTAGACAAGCAATCAGCTCTTAGGAGCATGATTGAAGAGCCCTCCAAGCTTAGGCATCTTAGGTATTGACATGTTGGCTTTTTTGGCTTAAATTTTCTATCCAAGAAAAGAATGGTAGATAGTTTTCCAAGCATAGTAGATTCCTATGACAAGTGTGAGGCTTGTATTTTGGGTAAGCAACATAGGCTTCCCTTTAATTTTGGAAATTCTAGAAGGGCTAGAGCACCATTACAATTGGTGCATTCTGATTTGGTAGGCCCTATGAAAATTACTTCTATTGGGGGGAGTACTTATTTAATGATATTCATAGATTATTTTAGTCATAGGACATGGGTGTATTTTTTGAAGAACAAATCTGAAGCATTTGATAAATTTATTGAGTTTAAAGCCCTGGTTGAGAAAGAATGTGAACACTCTATTAAGGTCCTTAGCTTAGATAGAGGAGGGGAGTACACCTCCAATATTTTTGTAAATTTTTGTAAGAAAAATGGCATAAGAAAAGAGCTTACAGCCAGTTATACTCCGCAACAAAACAGAGTAGCTGAGAGAAAGAATAGGACCATTGTTGAAATGGAAAGAAGCATGATGAAAGAAAAGGGACTCCTAACTAAACATTGGGGAGAGGCTATAGCAACAACAATATATTTGATCAATAGGTGTCCTAAAAAATTAGTTCATGACAAGATTCCTCTTGAGGCTTGGTCAAAGGACAGATGGATAGTTGAACACTTGAGAGTGTTTGGATGTGTAGCATATGCACATGTGCCCAAAGAATAAAGGAAAAATCTAGATGAAAAAGGTGTGAAGTGCATCTTCATAGGGTATAGCTCAGAATCAAAATCCTATAGGCTATATGATCTAATTGATAAGAAGGTCATCATTTCAAGAGATGTGGAGTTTCTTGAAAATTAGTCATGGGATGGCTTGGTAGATCAATCCTCAAGCACTTCAAGAAAAGTGCCTTCTATTCAAGAGGAAGAAGATGAAATTTGTGATCAACAAGAGGATGGATTAGTAAACATATATTGAAAAAAAAGGAAAAAATTCAAGTATCCCTTAACATGCCGAGCAATAGCTCCAAGCACATCAAGACAACCCCGAGCTAGTATGCAAAACAGTAGTAGTAGCAACACTAAAAATTCTGATCCAACTCTCACCTCCCTATTACCAAGAAAGACTAAGAGTCTAAGGGAGATATAACAAGATGAAATGTATGATGAAGATTATGATGAGAGTGTAACTTTTGCATTATTTTCTCATAGTGACCCAATTTATTTTTAGGAAGCTATGACTGAAGAGAAATGGTGTAATGACATGGATGACAAAAGAGATGCTATTGAAATGAATGAGACATGAGGGTTAACTACATTGCCTCCTAAGGATCAAGTAATTAGAGTGAAATGGGTATACAAGACCAAGTACAATGTTGAAGAAAAAATAGATAGACATAAGGCACGTTTAGTGGTCAAGGGGTATAAGCAGCAATATGGTAGAGATTATGATGAGACATATGCCTTGGTTGCAAGAATGAAAACCGTGCATGTTGTCATAGCAATTACAGCCTAGCACAAATGGAAGGTATATCAAATGGATTTGAAGTCTGCCTTCTTGAATGGTGTATTGAAAGAAGAGGTTTATGTGGAGCAACCACTTGGTTATGAAGTTGTAGGTTAAGAACACAAGGTGTATAAATTTAAGAGAGCTCTATATGGACTCAAGCAAGCTCGATGAGAATGGTACAATAGGATTTACTCATATTTGATGAGCAATGGCTTTAGCAAAAGTGATGGTGAGCCCACTCTATACATCAAGGATGAAAGTGGTAATGTGTTGATTGTTGTCTTTTATGTTTATGACTTAATATTCACTAGAAATGAAAATTTCCCAATTGGTGAGTTCAAGGAGGCTATGAAAAATAAATTTAAAATGACAGACCTAAGTCTCTTGAAGTACTTTCTAGGCATATAAGTAAAACAAATGCATGATGGTATCTTTATCTCTCAAGAAAAGTATGCAAGACAAATCTTGGAGAGATTAAAAATGTAAAATAGTAAAGCAACCCCTACACTAAGAGTAGTAGGTCTAAAGTTGAGGAAGGAAGATTGCAGCAAAAGTGTGAATCCAACACTATACAAAATGATGGTTGGAAGTTTGATGTATTTTACTACAACTCAGATAGACATAATGCATGTAGTAAGTTTGATTTCCAAATTTATGGAAACACCAAAGGATTCCCATTTTCTAGCGGGAAAGAGTTTCCTAAAGTATGTGAATGGTACCAAGGGATTTGTAATTTTGTATACTATAGAAGATGATTTCAAGTTAGTTGGTTACATAGATAGTGATTGGGATGGAAGTTTAGATGATAGGAAGAGCACTTTCACATACATGTTTCATATAGGATTGGGTGCAATTTCATGGGCATCCAAGAAGCAACCTATTATTACTCATTCTATAGCAGAGGCTGAATACATAGTAGCAAATGCAATAGCATGTCAAGCTATTTGGTTAAGGAGAATCTTGACAAGTTTGAATCAAAGGCAAGAGGATCGAACCATAATTTATTGTGACAACATCTCCTTAATGGAATTGTCCAAGAATCTAGTCTTCCATGGGAGAAGCAAACACACTGAGATCATATATCACTTCATCAAAGAGTTGGTGGAGAATGGGAATATCAAAATGGCATTTTGCAAGTCTAAGCAAAAACTATTAGACATTTTCACAAAGTCATTAGGCATTGGAATATTTGTACACCTAAGAGAGAGTCTTGGTGTAGTTATTTTGGATCAATAGTGATCCTTTTTTTTTTTTGGCTCGGGAAAAAGGGGGAGTGTTGAAATACTTAATGTAGTAAGCTTGTTCCTAGAGCCAAACTCCCACCTACCACCCCTAATGGCTTGTAATAGTCAAAAACTTCAATGTGGGTAGGTGAGATTAAAATTTGAAAAGAGAGGGAACCATTTTTGGTAGTAGACAAAAAGGAATGAATCTAGTTCATTTGACCAATCAGTTGATGCAGTTGTAGAGGAACAGAGAGAAGGATTGAATTAGTTGGAGAGAAGAAAATCAATTAGTAGATCAAAGTAAAGAGTTCAAAAGCAAGAAGGGTTTCAGCACATGTTGGATCTTTTGCCATTCTGTGAGTTATCATTAATTTGACCTATAATTTAGTGATTTCTCTAAGAATTTTTGTATGTAACCATTAGAGCTATATGTTTAATGTTTAAAGTTTATCAATTTGAAGAATTTAGAGGTTTCTAGTTGAAGTTGAATGCTCCCAAATTTTGTAATAGTTTTGTTGAATAGAATATAAGAAAGTAAGTAAATAGGCATACATATTTTTTTTCTCTCATCTTCTATTCATTTTTGCATGTTTTTCATTTGAGAAGTTCCTTGTTGAAATCTTCATCCTTCAACTCTTTCCATTTTAATGGAAATCTATCATACTATCACTTGGTCTAGTCTTTGACTAGATTATAACTTTGTAGGCTCTACCGAGCTCACTTGGCATCCTCTCATGCTAAGCTTCACCTCATGGTGGTGACCAAGCTCACTTGGCATCCCTTGTTGCTGAGCTCACTTGGCATAATCTTGTGCCAAGTTTCCCAAGTGCCAAGTTCACTCAGCATCCTCTTGTGTGGAGCTAGCTCGGCATCATCTTCCTACCACTTGAAACTGCTTTGTGCTAAGAAAAATTGACACTTGGCATTAGCTTTTGCCGAGAAATTTTTTACGTGTTGTGACACATAGATATATTGTTACAAGTTCTATACTTCTTAAATAATGCATTCATTGAATGAGTGTAGTATGAACATTATATTTACATGATTTCTTTTACAATAATGAATCTATTTTTCTACTATGTAGATATGATCTTACAAGTTGTATGATTCCTATATTATTTGTTTCATTGAATTGACTACTTTCATATTTCTATTAAACATATTATCATCTACTATTAAATGAATTGTATTTAAAGGTTTAAATGGATGTTAGTGTTAACATGGTAGGAGAAATGATCTAGTTGTCATCCATGTTTGCATTGTCACCATGTCAAAAAGTTCAATTACCCCTCATAAGAAGTCCCAAAAAATGATAGCACATATGCTAGTAGTCGATCACACATATACTAATAGTCTATCATTATTAGCTTTCTTGGTTTCTAATTGGTCTATTTGTACAAAAAATACTATTTTTTTGGTGATTGGCTATTGGGGGGTGAACATAATGGTTTTTGGGCAAATGTTTTAAAATGACACTTTTAGATCACATCGCACTCTATGAGTTCTATAGAGAGTTCCATAAATATGGGAATGCCAAAAGTTTAAATTTAAGCTCTTCCTCACCTATGGAGGTTCACCAACAAAATTAACAAACCTTTAAATAAAGATTATTAATTTTAGGAGCACAAAGTTAGCTTGCATGGCTACTAGATCATTTCTCCTATTTATCAAGTTACTCTCACAACCATAAATATGCAATTCTACCATGCTTTCTATTATTTTATTCGTCAAATTTACTAGTCTATTTTTCTATTAAACAATAAATAACTATAAATGATGTTCAAATAACTATAAGTAGTCTATGGATAAATATAAATGTTTAACACCAAAAGTATCTAAATTTTAGAAAGTCATATCATGATAAGTTTTCCCATGTTTTTGTATTTTTGTATTATAAAAATTAATATCTATAAAAATTATTCTTAATTAATGATAACATATTTAAACCATCATTTTATCATAAAACATTTTTCTTCACCCAATTATTAGAATTACTTTTTAATTTTTAAATCAAAATATTACTGTGAAGGTGCCACATAAGTAAGACTAGAATTTACTCAATAGTCAATTTATGTATGTTGATTAAAATTTACTCAATCTATATACTGATGATGAAAGCTACTTCCATCAAAATAATTCTAGATTTATTGTGCTTAAATTGAAGTTATAATTGAGTGCTATGAAAACATATTTCCTCCTCCACTTATATTTGTGTAGATACCATGGATACATTACATTTTAAGCATGCCAATAAGAAACAAAATAAAATTCAACCATCATATTCTTTCATAAAATTATACAAAAAATAAATAAATATTATCTATTTATTTAACTTCTAATCTTTGTATTGTCATACTAAATAGATATATAATTCATTATTTATCTATTTTCTGTCATTTTTAATTAGATTTTGATGTAAACGTATATTAAAAAATTTAATCTTTTTAATAAATTATATAATAGATTTAATATTTCTAAGTTGTCACTCTAAAATTTTAAAGTGTCACCATCTTCAATTGGGAGGTTTGTTTTTCAATATATCCCATCTTATAAAGCATAGTTAAAAAACACCATAGGTAGTTATAAATCTTTCTCCAATCTTGATGGTGATGGTCTACAAGAAGAATACATTAAAAAAATTCTTATCGATGTATAAAGGCATTTATTCCATTTCACAATTTTAATCTGTATTTAAATCCAAATGTGTTGGTAATCTTCATTTTTCTACTCAGAGAAAAATTATTGAGGAATACACATCTCATGTTGAAGAGTTGATGATAATATTATCAAAACAATATTGAGAAGCTTTGAAATTATCAAGTACTATGAATCTCAATTTTTGGGCCTTCTTCATCTAAATTACTATGACATACCACCAAATAAAATTGGAGGTGTCTCACCACATGTTGATCATGATTTTATACCTATAATTTATTAGGATAAAAATGGTGGACTTAAGGTTCAAAACATGTATAGAAAGTGGGAAAAAGTGAAAGTGATGCCAAATTCTTTCATAATTTTGATGGGTGATTGCATGAAGGCATGGAGCAATGGTGTTGGAATATTAAATGAAAAGGTTGTTTGTCCCTTGAGCCAAATGCTCACCTAACCCCCTGATGTCCAAAATAGATAGAAACATAAATACAGTGGGTGAGATTTTTTTTGAAATCAGAAATGAGAGGGAAAAATAGAATGTGACAAAAAGGAATGTTTTGAGATTCATTCAGTCAGATTATTCAGCAGATCAGTAGTTGCAGAGCAAAGCAGAGAAGGAAGAACGAAACAAGTTTGTGCCTACAGTTGCACGTACTTCCCCTGTTCACTTTGTGAGTTTGTTGTTGTTTGGTTTTGTCCTGTTGAAGCAGTGATTGCTCCAGGAACCTTTGTATGCAGCCATTAGAGTTGCAGGTTTAAAGTTTTTGAAGTATTAAAGTTGTTTGAAGTTTTACCAATTTAGGGTTATTTTAGGGTTTTCTAATTGAAGCCAAATGCTCCCAAATTTTGTAATAGTTTATATAAAAGATTGAATAGAAGGCAAGAAGGCATACTTGAATCCATTTCTCTTCCCTTGTATGTTTCACTTGAGTAATTTATTTGAAAGGCTAAAGCTTTGGCTCTCTGGTTTTAATGGTGAAAGCATTCATGTTGTAATTTCCTAATTTATAATATTTTTAGTTTGAAATAGAACACTTGGCATCCTCTTCTATTGTTAATATTTTCTAAGTTATAAATTTTAGTTGGAGCTAAGCTCACTCGGCATCCATTGGTGCTGAGCATTTCCTTTGTGTGTTGAGCTCTTCTTGTGCAAGGGCTGAGGTAATGGAGGACAAAGGAATGCTGCAACAAAAAGCTCAGGAAGAGCAGATGGAGCAAGTAGCTCACAAAATACTTCAAGAGGAGGTAAGAAAAACTACAACTCAAATAGGAGTAATGTAGAATTCTACTACTATCATAAATATGGGCATTATGAAAATGAATGCTGGAATAAGAAAAATGATCAGTCAGGAAATGCAAATGTGGCTGATGTGAACATGGGAAGTGGAAACAATGACACTACTTTCATCATGTGTAATGTTGTTGAGGAAGGAAGCCTTGAGGTTTGGTACCTTGACAGTGGATGTAGCAACCACATGAGTGGTAATGAAACCTTTTTTTCATTCATTGACAAGAGTTTCAAATCAAAAATTAAGATGGGTAACAATGGAACCCTACCAGTTGTTGGAAAATGATCTATTATGGTCCGCACCAAGAAAGGTGAGAAGAAGGAAATACAAAATGTGTATTTTGCCCCTGGTATGAAGCACAATTTGATGAGCATTGGTCAACTCATTCAAAATGGATACAAAGTGTTGATGGAGAACGACAGGTGTGTCATTCAAGAAAATGATGGGATTAAGAACTTGTAGCAATTCAAATGACAAAGAAAAGAATGTTTCCCTTGAGGATAGAGACATGTTTCTCATCTCAAAATGGTGTTGCACCTCCCACACAATCAGCTCTAAGGAGTGTGATTGAAGACCCCTCACGGCTATGGCACCTCAAGTATGGTCATCTTAGATATGTTGGTTTAAATTTGTTATCAAATAAAAGAATGGTAGAAGGTTTGCCACGTATAGGAAATTCATGTGACAAGTGTGAGGCTTGTATTTTGGTTAAGCAGAATAGGCTTCCCTTTAATTCTGGAAACTCTAGGAGCACTAGATATCCATTAGAGTTAGTGCATACTGACCTAGTCGGTCCTATGCAAGTTACTTCCACTGGGAGGAGTAATTATTTTATGACATTTATAGATGATTTCAGTCATTGGACATGGGTGTATTTCTTAAAGAACAAATCTGAAGCATTTGATAAATTTGTAGAATTTAAAGCCCAGGCTGAAAAAGAATGTGGACACTATATCAAGGTCCTTAGATCAAATAGAGGAGGGGAGTATACCTCCAATTCTTTTGTAAATTTTTGCAACAAACATGGCATAAAGAAAGATCTCATAGCCAGCTATACACCACATCGGAATGGAGTGGTTGAAAGAAAGAACAGGACCATTATTGAAATGGCAAGGAGCAAGATGAAAGAAAAATGTCTCCCAATTGAATTTTTGGGAGAGGCTGTGGCAATAGTAGTTTACCTAATTAATAGGTGTCCTACAAAGGTAGTCCATGATAGAATTCCAATGGAAGCATGGTCACACGGAAGATGGACATTTGAACACCTAAGGGTGTTTGGATGTGTTGCATATGCACATGTGCCTAAAGAGAAAAGGAAAAAATTGGATGAAAAAGGTGTGAAGTGCATCTTCATAGGGTACAACTTGGAATCAAAGGCATATAGATTGTATGACCCATTGAACAACAAGATGACTCTTTCAAGAGATGTGGAATTTCTTGAAAATCAGTCTTGGTATGGTCAAATTGATGAGTCACCGAGCATTTTAAGTAAAGTACCAATTATGAATAAAGAAGATGCTAATGAACATCAATAAGAAGGAGCAGATAGAAGAAAAGGAAAGCAGGTTCAGTCATTGCCAAGCTCCTCTAGGCATGATCGAGTGTCAGTGCTAAGTACTAGTGAAGACTAAGCTAGTCGACAATGTAGCAGCAGTGAAGATTTTGATCCCACACTCTCCTCCGTATTACCAAGAAAGACTAAGAGTCTTAGGGAGTTATAACAAGATGAAAGGTATGAAGATTATGATGAGAGTTTTAATTTTGCATTATTTTCTCATAGTGATCCAATATATTTTGAAGAAGTTATTAAGGAGAAGAAATGGTGTAATTCCATCGATGAGGAAATAGATGCTATAGAGAGTAATGAGACATGGGAGCTAACTAAATTGCCTCCCAACAAGTAAGTGATTAGAGTGAAATGGGTCTACAAGGCCAAATGCAATGCTAAAGGCAAGATTGATAGGAATAAGGCAAGGTTGGTAGTCAAGGGCTACAAACAATGGTATGGAAGAGATTATGATGAGACCTATGCCCCAGTTGCAAGAATAGAAACTGTGTGTGCTGTAATAACAATTGCAGCTCAACACAAATGGAAGGTGTATCAAATGGATGTGAAGTTTTCCTTCCTAAATGGTGTATTGAAGGAAGAAGTATATGTGGAGTAGCCACCTAATTATGAAGTTGCAGGTGAAGAGAACAAAGTATATAGGTTGAAGAGAGCTCTTTATGGGCTCAAGCAAGCTCCAAGGGAATGGTATAGTAGGATTGACTCATATTTGATGAGCAATGGCTTCAGCAAAAGCAATGGTGAGCCCACTCTTTACATCAAGGTAGTAGATGGTAATGTATTGATTGTTGTCTTGTATGTAGATAACTTAATTTTTACTAGAAATGATAAGGCTCTAATTGGTGAGTTTAAAGAGGCCATGAAAAGTGAATTTGAAATGACAGACCTAGGTCTCTTGAAATATTTTCTAGGCATAGAAGTAAAACAAATGCATGATGGCATTTTTATCTCTCAAGAAAAATATGTTGGACAGATCTTGGAGAGATTTAAATTGTAGAGTAGTAAGGTAGCCCCCACACCAATAGTAGTAGGTCTGAAGTTGAGCAAGGAAGACTCTAGCAAAAGAGTGGATCCAACACTATACAAGAGTATGGTTGCAAGTTTGATGTATTTGACTGCAACTCAACTAGACCTAATGCATGCAGTAAGTTTGATTTCCAAATTTATGGAAACACCAAAGGATTCCCATTGGCAATCAGGAAAGAGGATCCTAAGGTATGTGAAAGGTATCAAGGATTTGGAATTTTTTATAATGTAAATGATGGTTTCAAGTTGGTGGATTACACGGATAGTGATTGGGCTAGAAGTTTAGATTATAGGAAGAGCACTTGCAGATACATGTTTCATATGGGATCAGGTGCAATTTCATGGGCACCCAAGAAGCAACCTATTGTTTCTCAATCTATAGTAGAGGCTGAATACATAGCAAGAAATGTAGCAGCATGTCAAGCAATTTGGTTAAGAAGGATCTTGACAGATTTGAATGAAAGGCAAGAGGATGGAACCACAGTTTATTTTGACAACATCTCATCAATTGCATTGTACAAGAATCCAGTCTTCCATGGTAGAAGTAAGAATATAGAGATCATATATCACTTTATCAGAGAGTTGGTGGAGAATGGGGATATCAAGATGGTTTTTTGTAAGCCTGAGTAGCAGCTAGCAGACATTTTCACAAAGCCATTAGGCATTGGAACTTTTGTACACCTAAGAGAGTGTCTTGGTGTAGTTGATTTGGATCAGCTATGATCCTTATTTTTTTGGCTCGGGACAAAGGAGGAGTGTTAGAATATTAAATAAAATGGTAGTTTGTCCCTTGAGCCAAACACTCACCTAACCCCCTAACATCCAAAACAGATAGAAACATAAATATGGTGGGTGAGATTTTTTTTGAAATAAAAAATGAGAGGGAAAAATAAAATGTGACAAACAAGAATGTTTTGAGATTCATTCAGTTAGATTATTCAGCAGATCAGTAGTTGCAGAGTAGAGCAGAGAAGGAAGAAGGAAACAAGTTTGTGCTTGTAGTTGCACGTACTTCCCCTATTCACTCTGTGAGTTTTTTGTTGTTTGGTTTTGTCCTGCTGAAGCAGTGATTGTTCCAGGCACCTTTGTATGTAGCCATTAGAGTTGCATGTTTAAAGTTTTTGAAGTATTAAAGTTGTTTGAAATTTTACCAATTTAGGGTTATTTTAGGGTTTTATGGTTGAAGCTGAATGCTCCTAGATTTTGTAATAGTTTATATCAAAGATTGAATAGAAGGCAAGCAGGCATAGTTGATTCCATTTCTCTTCCCTTGTATGTTGCATTTGAGTAATTTGTTTGAAAGGTTAAAGCTTTGGCTCTCTGGTTTTAATGGTGAAAGCATTCACATTGGAATTTCCTAAGTTATAATATTTTCAGTTTGAAATAGAACACTCAGCATCCTCTTCTATTGTTAATATTTTCTAAGTTATAAATTTTAGTTGGAGCCGAGCTCACTCGGCATCCATTGGTGCTGAGCATTTCCTTTGTGTGCCGAGCTCTTCTTGTGCTGACCTAACTCGGCACCTACTGCCTATCACTTGGCAATAGTTGTTGCCAACCAAATTGCCACTCAACACCTTCATGTGCCGAGAAAAACTGGCACTCGACAATTGTGAGTGCCGTGCATAATTTTAGGTTTAGGGTTCAGTTTGTGATTTTAATTTATATTTCTCACAAATGGGAGGATATGGAACTACATACACAGAGTGATAATGGAGGAATGTGAGACACTAAGAGTATCACTTCCATATTTGTACTACTTTTTAGATGAGAGTGATATACATGCACCTCTAGAATTGATTGATGAAAATAATCCCCATTTGTATAAAACATTCAAGTATCCAGAGTTTAGAGCTTTCTATGTAGAAATGTCATACAAGAAGATACATGAGCCTTAGACTTTACGAAACAAAATAGAATTACCCTTCATTGATATGTTTTCTCTTATTGTCATATAATAGAATATTGTCATGCCATTTAATATATGTCATTGATTGGTTATTAAAGTAATATATTTATTAACTTTGTAGCTATATTTTAGTGTGAATGGATATGTCACTACTATGTTTCTAATGCATCAAACAACCAAAACTCAATGTTTATTAGCATCTTATTACTATAAATATTTTAATGTGTTTAATTTTTAATACTTGATTAATGTGCATTGATTATTACTTGAAAATAAATTCAATGCTAATATTTTTCTATGTTCTTTAAGGAGAAAACCTTGAAAAGGTTGTACACTTTATCTACATATTTAATGAATTATTTCCTCTATGGAACATACTCAAGTTAACATAGGATTAGAAGTCAATTTCTTCAATGTATATATTGCATTCAAGGTGAAAATATGGAGGTGATCAATTTTATCTTCAATTAACATGCATAATTTCATATATTTCCTATCTTCTTCTTGACTATAATATTGAGAATATATTTATTACAAATTTTCCACAATTCTTCACAATTAGAAAATCTTGAATAATTATCCAACTTTTATCACTTTGTATAACTTTATAGAATGATACATAGGTAATAAATAAATTTAACACCATCTCCACATTGATACTTGATACCTCTATTAATATAGTTATGTGTTCTCTACTGAAGAAACCAATAAGTCTACAAAGAAAAACACCAATAATAACTTTCTCAAGATTTAGTAAACTAATTGTAACTATGTTACTATTTCCCTTATCTAATCTTATTATCACGCTTTCTTCAGAATCTAAAACAAATTTGATCAAGCAAGAAGAACCCTTAATTTCAATTTTATGAGTTTCTTTCTGATAAGAAAGTTACCCGACTTCATCCTATCCAAGCCTTGAACCTTGATCTCTTCTTATGCTACAAATTTTTCTATATTATTTTAGTTAGTAGATCTACTTATCTATGCTATATGCCTTAATACTATCCTATCCTTTTCTATTTTGACTAGTTTTTTGGACTTCCTTACCACTATTCCCCCTTAACTATTTTTTATTCTTCAATTTCATAAAGTTCTCTAAAAGGGCCTATTTGGTAGATAGAATTGGGTGGGAATAAGAAAATCTAAATACCCACATCCAACAATTTGACATTTGTTCGAGAAATAAAAAATTAGAATTAGAATTTGTCTCTCCTAATTTTACCCAAAAATGGTCATAACACTCTTCCTAAAAAAGGATGGAATAAGAATATCTTATTCTTATTGAACTTTTAATAAACCCAATTTGATAGGTTTTTGGGCTATCACTTTGCTGTGTGATTGCATTCTGGGACTATCTCCCTTGTTCCTCTAGACTATTTCCTCATTTCTAGTTTAGCAATGAGGACACATCTTCACCTTCTTCTATTGGTTTGTAGAGAAAGTGATTTTTTTCTTGTTAAGAAGTTGAAATTTCTAGGGACTTTATTTTCTAAATCTAATTGAATTGGGGTTTTGTTTTTTTAAGCATGATTTTCCATACTATTGTCACACTAATTATATACAATTAAATAGGTATTTACCTGCTCCTCGTCTATTTCTTTCATCTATACATGCTTTGTTAATCTCCAAATTTGTAAGCCACTAAAAATTTTTTGCTTTGAGAAATATTCCTTGGCTTTGTTGGGGTCATGAAATCCCTTATGGCTATTTCTATATATCGTAGGTTCATTAAACAAGAAAAGAAATTACAACGGTTGTATATGTATATCTTTTTTATTAGAGTCTACAAGGATTCTGTAAAAAATAAATCACAACTTCAAAAAAATTTCTTGACAACCAAAGGTGCCAAGTGATAGTTTTCCTTGGCATACGAGGGTGCCAAGTGGCAGGAAGAAGGTGTCAAGTTAACTTGGCACATGAAGAAGTTGAGTGTGCTTGACAACAAGGGGCAACTCAACACAATAGGGTACTAAGTGAACTTGGTAGTATAGATGCTAAGTTAGCTTGGTCAACAAAGGGAGGTGGAGCACAAAAGGATTAATATGCAACCAATAAAATGACTGAGTGAGCTTGGTTAGAGAGTGAACCAAGTTCTCTAACAACAAACTTTCTATTTGAACTTTTACACCATTAAAATACAGAGTGGATAATGACAAAACTTTCAAATATGAACTTCTCAAATACAAAATAACACACAATGAAGAATAGAGATTAGAAAACAAAGATTTATATGCCTACTTTCTTACTTTCTATTCAACCAGATTGAAACTATTACAAAATCTAGGAGCATTTAGCTTCAACCAAAAAAACACTAAAACTTCAAAATGATAAAACTTTAAACTTAAACTTACAACTCTAATGGCTACATACAATTATGCTTGGAGAAATCACTACTTCATAGGACAAATCAATATGAACTTACAAAATGAAAAGGAGATTCAACATGTGCTACTACAAACACTAGAAGTGAACCTTTTTCCTATCCTCTAATTTTTGGTCTGAATATTCTTCCTCTGCTTTGATCTATTTATCTTCTTCTTTTATCTTCACTCTACTTTGCTCTAACACTCTAGCTTCTCTAACTCAACAAATGAATCAAATTCATTCCTTTTTATCTTAATTCAAAAAAAAAATTCCCTCTCATTTTTGGATTTGAACTCACCTACCTGCATTAATGTTTCTATTTGTTGCTCTTGCAAGCCATTAGGGTGGTAGGTGGGTGTTTGGCTCAAGGGGCAACCTCTCACATAGATATTTCAACACTAGCCAAATAAAAATAAGGATCACTTTTGATCCAATTCAACTACACCAAGACTCTCTCTAAGGTGCACAAAAGTTCCAATGCCTAAAGGCTTAGTGAATATGTCTTCTAGCTGCTACTTAAACTTACAAAATTCCATCTTGATATCTCTATTCTCCACCAACTCTCTAATGAAGTGATATCTAATCTCAAGCACATCTAATCTCAATGTGCTTGTTTCTCCCATGGAAGATTAGATTCTTAGATGGTGCAATTGAGGAAATATTGTAACAAAAGTTTTTGGTTCTATCCTCTTGCATTTCATTCAAATTTGTCAAGATCCTTCTTAACTAAATAGCTTGGTGTGTTGTTGTATTCACTATTGTGTATTCAGCCTCTGCTATAGATTGAGAAACAATAGGTTTCTTCTTGGATGCTGATGAAATTATACTCAATCCCATATGAAACATGTACTTGAAAGTGCTCTTCCTATCATCTAGACTTCTAGTCCAATCAATGTCACCATTACCAACCAACTTGAATTCATTATCTATAGTATATAAAATCCCAAATCCCTTGGTACCTTCCACATAACTTAGGATCCTCTTTCCTACTTGCGAATGATAATCCTTTGGTGTTTCCATAAATCTAAAAATCAAAGTTACTGCATGCATGATGTCACACCTAGATGTAATCAAAAACATTAATCTTCCAACCATACTCTTGTATAATGTTGGATTCACATTTTTTCTATAATCTTCCTTGATCAACTTTATACCTACTGATGTTGGTGTGGGGGATAACTTACTATTATGCATTTTGAATCTCTCCAAGATCTAATTTGCATATTTTTCTTGAGAGATGAAGATACCATCATGTATTTTGTTTACTTCTATGCCTAGAAAATACTTTAAGAGACCCAGGTCTGTCATCTCAAATTCATTCTTCATGGCCTCTTTGAATTCACCAATTAGGAAATTATAATTTTCAGTGAAGATTAAGTCATCTACATACAAGATAGCAATCAACACCTTAAAATTTGTTGTTTTGATGTAGAGAGTGAGTTCGCTATCACTTTTGTTAAAGCAATTTCTCATTAAGTACAAACGAATTCTATTGTAACATGCCCTTGGAACTTGTTTGAGCTCATATAGAGCTCTCTCCAATCTTTACACCTTGTGTTCTTCACTTGAGACTTCAAAACTAGGTAGTTGCTCCACATAAATCTCTTCTTTCAATACATCATTCAAGAAGGCAAACTTCACATCCATTTGATATACCTTCGATTTGTACTAGGCTACAATTGCTATGACAACACACACAGTTTCATTCTTAAAATTGGGGTAGATGTCTCTATTGGATAGAATTATTCAATTGTGTGTTGTCTTTGATGTTACACAAATGTCATATCAATTATTAGTTAGAATCTACCAAGCTCAGTTGGTTAGCAAGGAAAAAGACAGAGTCTACTGAGCTTAGAAGGTTAGCAAAGAGAATTATAGAGTCTACTGAGTGTTTCTAGAAGTTATACTATGAAGTCAATCTCTAGTAAGCTCACTTGGGCGCTGAAGAATTTTATGGCAGAAGACAATTTCTACTAAGCTAGCAAGGTCAACAAAGGGAAATCAGTTTATACTAAGCTCAAAAGGTCAGTGAGGGAATGTTAGTTCTTACCAAGTTAACTCGGTCTCCAAAGATTTTTGCAGAGTTTGCAGTGTTTACCAAGCTTCACTTGGTTAATACTAGAAATCATTTCTAGAGTAGTGTTTACCAAGCAAGGTTAGCCAATGAAGGATTTCATTACTTTGGGAAATAAAGTTTATTTTTTTAATGTAATTTTTGTAGCCAACTAATGTATGGTTTATTGGTAAATGTAACTTGTAATTGAGCTAACTTGACAATCTGTAATGTATAAATAAAAGGTCAAGTTGTGTTATCAAATGTATGAATGGATGTATGAATAAACAAATATGTAAGTGAGTTGATTGTGAAGAATAAGTGTGAGCAAATTTTGAAGAAGGATCAAAAATCCTTGAAGAGTAGCAGAGTTGTATTCAATCAGTGAGGATCTATTGAAGTGGAGCAGAGATCTATATCAACAAATTTTATTTGCATCTCATTCAGGTCACTTATTGTTACTTTCTCACCATTGTAGCAGTAATTCCTAAATATCTTAATAGAGTTGGTCTAATAGCCATTTTGTAAATCCTCTAACAAGGTGGAAATTCTATTGAGTTGTTCTAAAGTCCTCTAGCAAGGCCACTCCTAATAGGGTGATTAAATCCTCTAACCAGGTCACACCTAATAGTGTATTTTGTAACCTTTAACAGGGTTGGCTCCTAATAGGGCTCACTTCAGAAGAGTGAAAACTGGTAGCTAGTTACTTGGTGGTTTTTCCCATATTAGGTTTTCACATTAAATCTAGTTTCACTTGTGTTCATTTTATTTTCTTTTGCATGCATGTTAATGATTGTGAATGCTTAAAAATTAGTAACAAGTTAATTTACCGAGTTATAGCATTTTTGGGTGGCTACCGAGTGATAGCAGTAATAAAGTTTTAAGACATCTAAGGGATCTGTGGATTTATTTTTGTGGTAACTGATTCACCCCCCCACCCCACCCCTTCTCTCAGTTACTCCATCTATAATTCCAACAATTGGTATTAGAGCTTTTGGTGCTTACAGGAAGGACTTCAAGGATCTAAGCTAAAGATCAAGATGTCTTAGAAGAGGAAAATTCCAAGGCTTAACAAGGATAACTTTTCAGCATGGCAAGGTCTCATGAGACTCCATCTGGCTTCTATTGGAGACATAGGATTCAAATATCTAGATGAAGCATATGTAACTCCTTCTGGTACATTATCTACTAATGATATTGCTGTGAAAGATGAGTTTGACAACGATGATGAAATGGCACTTATCTCTCATGTGAGAAAAAATGATACATGGATTATAGATAGTGGTTACTCTCATCATATGACTGGTGATAAAACTAATTTTGAACATTTTGAAGACTATGATGGTAGTAGTGTGAGGTTTGGTAATAATGAACCTTGTTCCATAAAAGGAAGAGGAAGAATCTCACTAACCAAAGAGCTTGTATGTGATAATGCATATTGGGTAGAAGGACTAAAACACAATTTGTTGAGTGTCGCACAGCTACTCAATAAATGAATTCAAAGTGGAATTCATGCATGGAAAAGAAAGACTGCTAGATGATAAAGGAAAGTTGATTGGATCAGGCACTCAAACAAAAGGTAACTTGTTCTAACTTGAACTTGGTGAATGTTCATGTTTTATTGCTCAAGTTGAAGAAATTTGGTTATGGAATAGGATGTTGTGTCATGTGAAATTTGATAACTTGGTAAAAATAAGTAAATTCAAGAAATTAAAAGGCATTCCTAATATAAAGAAAATTGAGGTTGGTCTATGCAAGAATTGTCAAATTGGTAAGATGGGAAAGACTAGCTTTAACAGTAAGAACTATTAGTCTAAGGAAATCTTAGAAATTGTGAATACTAATTTGTGTGGACCTATTAGAATTGAAAGCTATACTGGTGAAAAGTTCTTCATTCTTTTTGTTGATGATTACTTAAGAATGATGACTTCCATGTAACTAAGAGAGAAATCAAAAGCATTTGAAAAGTTCAAATGGTATTTGGCCAAAGTAGAAAAGGAAATAGGCAAAAGACTGCAATGCTTGAGGTCAGATAGATGTGGTGAATTCATTTCACATGAGTTCAATAAATTTTGTATTGAAAGAGGGATCTAAAGACAGGTATCAACACCTGGAACTCACAAGAAAAATGGAATAGTTGAAAGAAGGAATAGATCTATCATGGATTGTGCAAGAACCCTAATGACTGAAAAGAGCATTGCTATCAAATAATGGAAGGAAGCTATCAACACTAAAGTTCATACCTTGAACCGAGTACAACTGAAGAAGGATTCATGCAAAACCCCGTATGAGTTATGGTATGGCTATAAACCCAATGTAAGTTACCTACAAGTATTTGGAAGCAAATGTTACATTTTGAAAGAATCTAGAAAAGGTAAATTTGATGCGAAAGGTGATGAAAGAATATTTTTGGGATATTCTTGAAAAAGTAAAGCATATAGATGTTTGAACTTGTCTACTCACAAAGTCATAGAAAGTGCACATGTGAAAGTTGATGAGTTTGTAAAAAGAACTAAAGAAGAAAGCAAAAGGGAACTAGAAGCTTATAGGAGATTTGTTTTTATTGAACCTGATACGGTGCTAGATACACTTGTCAATAAAAAATCTTCTACTCCCGAGTCCTCAATAACTGAGTTGCAAGAAGTTCAAACTAAGCTACAAGAACCTGAGTCACGTTCTAATGCTACCGAGCCAATGCCTATTAAGTCTAAAGAACTCAAGTTGTAGATAGAATAGCTAGAACCCGAAGCTAAAGTACAAGAGGTTGAAAATGTAAAGCATTCAAAAGGCAAGGAACCTGTATTAGCTAAGTATGTTAGGAGACATCATACACCAGATCAAATTATTGAAGACAAATTCGAAGGAACTATGACAAGAAGTAAGTTGAAAGGTACTTGTTTACTTGCTGATTTTGAACCTAGAAGTGTCAAAGATGCATTAGAAAATGAAAGTTGGATTGAGGCTATGAATGAAGAGAGAGAGTAGATAGAGAAAAATAAAACATGGACTCTTGTACCAAGGCCTAAAGATAAAAATGTAATTGGAACTAAGTGGGTATTCAGATATAATTTGAATGAAGATGGTAAGGTATCAAGGAACAAAGTTAGACTGGTATGCAAAGGATACTCTCAAGAAGAAGGAATAGACTTTGAAGAGACTTTTGCTACTATTACAAGATTGGAAGGTGTTTGGACCTTACTTGCATATGCTACATACAAAGGATTTAAGTTTTATCAGATGGATGTCAAGTCAGCATTTTTCAATGGTATACAAGAAGGACATGCTCTACAAATTACACAAAGCATTGTATTGTCTGGAACAATCCCCTAGAGCATGGTATGAAAGACTGCATAACTATCTTATTTAGATTGGTTTTCAAAGAACTGATGATAACAATAGCTTGTATATCAAGGAAAGACCAAATAATAAGATTATTTTGGCAGAAATATTTGTTGATGATACTTTGTTCATAGGAAATGATGATCTTTGCAAAGAATTTTTAGAGCAAATGAACAAGGAATTTGAAATGTCAATGTTTGGTAAGATCAAATTCTTTGTTGGTCTTCAAATTCAGCAGAGTAAGAATGGCATCTACATCACTCAATCTAAATACATCAAGGAGATACTAAAAAAGTTTGGTATGGAAGACTGCAAACTAGTTGGGACTCCTATGTGTACTGGATTGAAACTTACCAAGGATGATGAATCAAAAGAGGTATATCAGACATTGTATAGATCTATGATTGGAAAGTTGCAGTATGTAGTACATACAAGGCCAGATATTGTCCTTGCAGTTGGTATTGTAGCAAGATTTTCAGCAAAACCAAGAGAAAATCACATGATGGCAATCAAAAGAATCATGAGATACTTGAAAGGCACTGAAGAATATGGATTATGGTACAAATTTGGAGGTGATATGGATTTGAAAGTGTTTACTAATGCAGATTGGGTTGGAAACATTGATGACAGAAAGAGTACAAGTGGAGGAGCTTTCTTTCTTGGAAAGAGGTTGGTTTCTTGGACAAGAAAAAAGAAAAATTGTACATCCCAATCCACTGTAGAAGTAGAGTATGTTGCAGCAACAATAAATTATTCTAATATTGTTTGGTTCAAATAGTTATTGGAAGGTATGAAGGAAGAAATCAAAGAATGTGTTGTTATGTTTTGTGACAATACAAGTGCAATTAACATATCTAAAAATTCAGTGATGCATTCAAAAACCAAACACATTGCAACAAAGTATCACTTTGTCAGAGAATTGGTGCAGGATAAGGAGATCAAATTGGAATATGTCCATACAAAGGAACAAATTGTTGACATATTCACAAAGCCTTTACCTAAGGAGGCATTTTGTATCTAAGAGGTAAGTTAGGGGTCATTCCCCTATCTAAAGCTCACTAAAATGAAGTTTTAGTGATGCATCAACAGATATCAAGTTGAAGATCTTTCAGTTGATGCAGAATAATCATGAAAATATTGCATATGAATCAGTACATAAAGTACATTGCTATTCATTTGGTTTATGTTTTCTTTGGCATGTTTTGTCAAAGAGGGAGAGTATACTGTCATATATTTCTTAAATTTGAATTTTTTTTTGAAGAGCTTGATGTTTGTAAAGAAGCTATGTAATTCCTTCATAGAGGGAGATTACTGTATTTAAGAAGTTTGAGGAATGAAATGTAAGAGGGATAAACATTCTGTTAGAAAAGACTTATTTCCAAATTTCATTCTGCTATGACATGTTGTGTTTCCATCAATGTCAAAGAGGGAGATTGTTGCATACAATTATTCAATTGTGTGTTGTCTTTGATGTTACACAAATGTCATAGCAGTTATCAGTCAGAATCTACCGAGCTTAATTAGTTAGCAAGGCAAAAGATAGAGTCCACTGAGATTAGAAGGTTAGCAAAGAGAATTAAAAAGTCTACTAAGCATTTTTGGAAGTTACACTGTGAAGTCAGTCTCTACCGAACTCACTTGGATGCTGAAGAATTTTATGGCAGAAGATAGTTTCTACCAAGCTAGCAAGGTCAGCAAAGGGAAATTAGTTTCTACCAAGCTCACAAGGTCAGTGAAGGAAAGTTAGTTCTTACCCTAGTTAACTTGGTCTCCAAAGATTTTTGTAGAGTTTGCAGTGTTTACTGAGCTTCACTTGGTTAACACTGGAAATCATTTCTGGAGCAGTTTTTATCGAGTAGGGTCTACCAATGAAGGATTTCATTGTTTTGGGAAATAAATTTTTTTTTTTAATGTAATGTTTGTAGACGACTAATGTATGGTTTATTAGTAAATGTAACTTGTAATTGAGCTGACTTGGCAATCTATAATGTATAAAGAAAATGTCAATTTGTGCTTTCAAATGTATGAATGGATATCTGAATGAGCAAGTATGCAAGTGAGTTGATTATGAAGAATAAGTGTGAGAAAATTTTGATGAAGGATCAGATATCCTTGAGGAGTAGCAGAGTTTTATTTGATCAGTGAGGATCTATTAAAATAGAGCAGAGATCTATATCAACAAAGTTTAGTGGCATCTCATTCAGGTCACTTATTGTTACTTTCTCATCATTGTAGCAGTAATTCTTAAATCTCTTAATAGAGTTGGTCTAACAACCATTTTGTAAATCCTCTAACAAGGTGGAAAATTCTACTAAGTTGTTCTAAAGTCCTTTAGCAAGGCCACTCTTAACAGGGTGATTAAATCCTCTAACCAGGTCACACCTAATAGTATGTTTTGTAACCTTTAATAGGGTTGGCTCCTAACAGGGTTCACTTTAGAAGAGTAAAAATTGGTAGCTAGTTACTTGGTGATTTTTCCCATATTGGGTTTCCACATTAAATCTGGTGTCACTCGTGTTCATGTTATTTTCTTTTGCATGCATGTTAATAATTGTGAATGTTTAAAGATCAGTAACAAGTTAATTTACCAAGTTACAACATTTTTCTATGGCTATTGAGTGACAACAGTAATAAATTTTTAAGATATCTAAGGGATCAGTGGATTTATTTTTGTGGTAACTGATTCACCCCCCCCAAGTTACTCCATCTATAATTCCAAAAGTCTCATCATAATCTCTACCATACTCCTGCTTGTACCCCTTGACCACTAAACGTGCCTTATGCCTATCTATTTTTTCTTCAGCATTGCACTCATTCTTGTAAACCCATTTCACTCCAATTACTTGTTTCTTGGGAGGAAAAGTAGTTAACTCTCATGTCTCATTTCTTTCAACAGCATCTATTTCCTCATCCATGACATTACACCATTTCTCTTCCATCATAGCTTCTTCAAAGTAGATTGGATCACTATGAGAAAATAATGAAAATTTGATACTCTCATCAAATTCTTCCTCATACCTTTCATCTTGTCATATCTCCCTTAGACTCTTGGTCCTTTTTGGCAATAGGGAGGTGAGAGTGCAATTTGACTTCTCAATAGTGTTGCTACTACTATTTTACATACTAGCTTGGGGTTGTCTTAAACTATTTGGAGCTAATACTCAACATGTTAGAGGCTTCTTGCCCTTATGCCTTTGTCTGCAATCCATGTTTGCTACTCCATCTTGTTGATCACCAATGTCTTCTTCTTCCTCATCAATACTTGACACTTTTCTTGAAGTTCTTGACGATTCATCAACTGAGCCATCCCATGATTGATTTTCAAGAAACTCCACATCTCTAAAAATGATGATCTTCTTGGTGATTGCATCATACAATCAATAAGCCTCAAGAGGAATCTTGTCATGAACTGACCTTGTGGGATACCTATTTATCAAATATACTATTGTTGCTATAGCTTCTCCCCAATATTCAATTGTGAGCCCTTTTTCTTTCATCATGCTTCTTGACATTTCAACAATGGTCCCATTCTTCCTCTCAGCCACTCCATTTTTTTGCGGAGTATAATTGGCTATAAGATCTTTCTTGATGCCATTATTCCTAAAAAAATTTACAAACATATTGGAGGTATACTAGACCCTCTATCTGATCTAAGGACCTTGATATATTGTCCATATTCTTTTTCAACTAGGGCTTTAAATTCAAAAAATTTATCAAATGCCTCAAATTTATTCTTCAAAAAATACACCCATGTCCTCTGACTAAAATCATCTATGAATATCATAAAATAAGTTCTCCCCTCAATGGAAGTAGTTTGCATAGGGCCTACTAAATCAGAATGCACCAACTCTAATGGTGCTCTCTAGAACCCTTCTAGAATTTCTAGAATTAAAGGGAAGCCTATGTTGCTTACCCAAAATGAAAGGCTTACACTTGTCATATGAATCTACTATTCTTGGAAAACGATCAACCATTCTTTTCTTGGACAAAAAATTTAAACCAAAAAATCCAAGATGTCCATACCTAAGATGCCAAAGCTTGGAGGGGTTTTCAATCACACTCCTAAGATGTTATTGTTAATGTACTATTATACATGCATGCTTTGGAGGTGCAACACTGACTTGAGAAGAGAAGCATGTCTCTATCCTCAAAGGGAACATTTGGTTCTTTATCATTTGGATAATTGCAAGTAATCTATTACTCCCATCCTTCTCATGAATGACACACTTGCCATTTTCCATCAGCACCTTGTAGCCATTTTGAATGAGTTGTCCAACACTCATCAAGTTGGGCTTCATACCAGGGGAAAAATACACATTTTATATCTCCTTACTTTTCTTGGTGCATACCATGATAGATCCTTTTCCCACTATAGGAATGGTTTCATTATTTTCCATCTTAATTTTAGACTTAAAAGTCCTATCAACGAAAGAGAATAAAATTTCATTACCACACATGTGGTTGCTACAACTGTTGTCCAAATACCATACCTTAGGGCTGCCTTCTTCACCAATGTTACACATGATGAAGGCTATGGGATTGTTTGCATTTTCCATGTTCACATCAACCACATTTGCATTTTTTCTTGACTAATCACCCTACTTCTTCCAGCATTTACTTGCATAATGTCCACACTTATGATAGTAGTAGCATTCAACATTTCTCTTATTAGAGTTCTAATTCTTCTTACCTCCTCTAGAGCTGATTTGAGAGATGCTTGCTCCCTCTTGTTTGCTTGCTCATCCTAAGCTTTCTACATCAGCATTCCTTTGACCATTTGTTCCATGACCTCTACTTCTTGAGCCTCTACTAGAGTCATTTCTTCCTCTCTCTCCCTGCCTCTTTAATTTTCTTGAGCCTTAAAAGACTTCTCTTGGGAAGTTGTTGCTGATCTATTGATCTTATGCTCATGGGTTTGAAGAGTTCCCATCAACTCATCCATGGTCAATGTGGTGAGGTCCTTTGCTTCCTCAATGGTAATGACAAGGTTGTTATATTTATGAGGTAAACTCCTTAGCATCTTCTCTACAATCCTTTGCTCATCATACTCTTATCCATTTGACTTGAGCTGGCTTATCAAAGTGGATATTCATGAGTTGAACTCTACAATAGGTTCATTGTCCTTCATTTGAAGGTTCTAAAATTCTTTTTTGATCATCTTTAGCTTCACTAATTTAACCTTATCAGTCTTCTTGAAGTTTCTCTCAAAGATATTCCATTCTTCCTTTGAATAATTTGTTGTTTCAATCTTGTGAAAGACTATATCTATCATTTCTCCCTCAATTAGACCTAATGCTTTCACATCCTTTCTTCTTGACTCTTTTAATTGAGGGTAAAAGTAAAAATTTGTGTCACCTTTTAGGTTGACTTATTAGAACAAGTAAATTTGAGTATTTCTATCCAAAAATCAGTTTTGTTCAAACATATGATCTAGATAAATTAATTCTAGCTAAGTTATATATGGTCTCACACTTTTCCAATTGGAAATGTCTATTAAAAACATGTTTTATATTAGTTTGTATCCAATTACTAAAAAAATAAAATTATTTTAGAAAATTGATGTTTCAATAACTCTTAATATTTTTTATGATAGGTTTTTAGTAACATATAAACACTATTTTATAGAGCTCAAAGTAGAGTATTCTCATATAGAGCTTATAGTGTTTTAATTAGATACAGTATATTGTAATTAAATTTTTTTATAAGCACATATTCTAACACTCAAAAAGATGTTAGTTTTGAGGAAAAAAACATATTAAATCATATAAAAAATTAGAAAATTATATGACATTCTAGAGGAGAGAGTCCTCTTCCAAAATGCATAATTTTTCTTTTGGTTAGAACAGATTTGTTTTGAAAAATGTGGTGGGAGATGAAAACTATTGATTTTAGATGAGTTGGAATTTGAATAATTATAAAATATAAAATATAGGTCTAAAGCCAATTTTTTTTTTGGATTGTTCTAGCTATATGTTTTATCTATAACATAGTCCCAATTCAAGTAGAAATAAGTTTATTTCCATATAGTTTTGCGGTGGGAACTAAACCCCTAATTTCAAAATTTTTCAATAAGTAAAAAATTATCTATAAAAATTAGGAAAATATATCAATTCTTATTCCAAATAATTATTAAACATTATAATCCTAAAATTCATCCATTTCTACACATTTCACTAGTTTGCTTCAATTTCAAATTCTAAATCATAATACCAGTTTTATGTCTTTAAAGGTGAACAATTATACTTTTGTTAGGCTTTTCCATTACAAAAGGGTAACATAGGTTTGTGCTTTTACTCTTGAGTCTTCTATGGGTTTGTAATGACACCATAATATGCTAGGTCAGTTACATCATTGAACCCACTGATCACAAACTACAACAAATTATTAGCTACCATTATGGTTCTCATCTTCTTTGCCCATGTATCATAATTTTGTCCATTGAAGGATGGTGGTTGCTGCCATATTTTTCTTGGATCTCCTACCATGTCAAGTAACCTAGAAAAGAAATTCCCTAACTCACTATGGATGTGGGGCCTCAAAGCTCTATTACCATGTGAAAAAGAAATCACAACTTCAAAAAATATCTCGTCAACCAAATGTGTTGAGTGATAGTTTTTCTTGACATAAGAGGGTGCTAAGTGGTAGGGAGAAGGTTCTGAGTTAACTTGGCACACAAAGGAGCCAAGTGTGCTTAGCAACAAGGGGCAACTCAACACAATAGGGTGCCGAGTGAACTTGGTAGTATAAATGTTGAGTTAGCTCAGTCAAAAAAGGGAGGTGGAGCAGGATAGGCTCAACACACAACTAGTACAATGACCGAGTGAGCTCAGTTAGAGAGTGAATTGAGCACTCTAAGAAAAAACTTTCTATTTGAACTTTCCCCCATTAAAATGTAGAGAGGATAATGATGAAACTTTCAAATATGAACTTCTCAAATACAAAATACTATGCAATGAAGAATAGAGAGGAGATAAAAAAGATTTGTATGCCTACTTGCTTACTTTTTATTCAACTAGATTAAAACCATTACAAAATCTAGGAGCATTCAGCTTCAGCAAGAAAAACACTAAAACTTTAAACTTAAACTTACAGCTCTAATAGCTACATACAATGATGCCTGGAGAAATCACTACTTCATAGGACAAATCATTATGAACTTACAAAATGTCAAGGAGATTCAACATGTGCTACTACAAACACTAAAAGTTAACCTTCTTCTTGTCCTTTGATCTTTGTTCTAAATATTCTTTCTTTACTCTGAGCTTCTGATCTCCTTCTTTTCTCTGCACTCTACTCTACTCTAACTCATTGGTCTCTCTAACTCACTGAATGAATCAGATTCATTCCTTTTTCTCTTACTAGAAAATGTTTTCTCTCTCATTTTTGGATTTGACCTCACCTACCTACATTAATTTTTTTATTTGTTGCTCCTATAGGCCCTCTAGGTAGTAGGTGGGCATTTGGCTCAAGGGGCAACATCTCGCACAAATATTTCAAAATATTCAAGACTTTCCATTTATCATTGAAACTTCAAAATTGTGCTTTCATTTAGTGAAGGTGGTGAGGGCTTTAAGTGATGTGGTTTGAGCTTGTTTTTGGGTGTTTCTATTATTTGCAAAAGAAAATTTTGTGTCTATTTTTGTTTTGTGGTTGAAAGAGGAGAAAAATAGATTTTTGGGCATTCTTGATGTCGATAATATATAGTTGTCATTGGTGTTGAAGTCACTACCAATTCTAAAGGTGATTTGCATTTTTTTTCATTTTTTTTGAAAGTTCAGCTTGAATTTGCACACTTAATGAATATTTTTCATTTACCTCAAGATTTTTCCTAATTTATATCTTTCTTGGGGTAAATTTGTTTGGTTTCTCAACAAATTTATATTAAGCTTTATAGGTCTTTCAACTAAAATCTTATTGGTTTCTCATTAGATTTGTATTCACTGTTTTTGTTTCTCAAAATTATAGTTCTTTTTATTTAAGTATGTTTGGTTATAAAGAAGATTTTCTCTTTTGCATTTGGCTTTTTGTATTTACAACTCTTTCATGCTAAATTTTTTTTGCTGCTTAGTCTTTCCTAATTTAATTTATGAGGCACGCAACTCGTTCAAATGTAGGATTCCCCCTAGTAAAGATGATCAAGTTGAATCTCACAATCAACATTTGTTTGAAGAAAAAATAAGGGAGAAATTCCCACCTCCTTTATGCATCAAAATATAATATTTGCATAGAGAAACTTTCATCCTCCTAGTGTGAGAACACCTCATTATCCACCATTTTCTCCAACAACTTCCTCCTTATCATTAGGATTTCATTCATATTTCAGACCTTCAAACCAAGCCTCCCCTTCTACGAGACCTCCTCAAAGGCCTCCACCAAAACTTCAATGTAGATGGGAAAGGATTATCTCATTGCCTCTTGAGCACTTAAACACATCTCCAATAAAATCAGCAGTTCGATCCCAATCACTGTAGACTAATCTCTCTAAAGAATCCACATCTCATGTTGATTCTCCTTGTTTCTTCCATGTTCATCAAAAGCTTCTAGAATACAATGACTTTGATGCCTAATTCATGATAATGAAAGAGCATTACAGGGCAAGTACTGCATCTAAATAACCCCATTAATTTATGTATAATACAGTCTCTCCAATTTAAGTTTGCTATTGTTCAATAGAAATACCCTAAAATTCCATGCAATGAGAGAAAAGGTAACAAACATTGGTAGGAGCAATTTGAGCATGTCTTGAGGTGTGGTGTTTTTTTGGAAATTCAATTGAAACTATCATTCATTGTTTTATTTAAATGGTACATTTTATGTTATAATTTGACTTAGATAATTCATACAAAATTATATTTATTTTTATAGAACCTAATTTTTATTGTTGTTTGAGTTTGAGTGATTCTAAATTTGATGAGCTATCTAGGGGAAAGGAGCTGGTAGTTGAACATGTACCAATTATTGTGAGGATGGTTAAGATTGTTGATCTAGTTATAGTATCACTATAGCCTATTGACTGAACGATAACATACTAATTTTTATGTTTTTATGTATTAATAATTATTTAAAATCAAAAAATAAATTTTATATCTTGTACATATCAACATTTGATCTACTAAAATTGATACCACTTCTAGACAAAGAACATTCATTGTATGTTCCATATAAACCAATATAAAATTTTAGTCACATTGTTCAATCTACTCTTTTATACAATATGAAGAAACATGTATAAAATATTGTATTTCAAATTGTACACTTTAAAAAAAAATTGTCCAAACTCATGGACAAGACATCAACTCCTTACTTTCTTTCCAATTAATTACTATTGTACAATTGTTCAACATCCAATGCATCTATAGTTATCAATAAATAAACAAAATTTCAACAACTCATCCCATCTCTAACAAATTCTTATCCCATATGATAAAGTTTGAGTCTTTGACAAGCAACTTTGAGTCCCTACATCATAAACATGGAGGTGTTTGAACTCCCCAATCCATAAAAAAATAGGTAATTAATGCAACACCAATCCAAAATCTTCTATTTACAAATCAAAGAATTAATGCAACACAATTCAAAATCTTCTCCTGAAAAACACAAAATCAATTGCCAACCAATCAAATTGGAGACTTCTAAAAGCCACTGATCAACCAATTTACAAATTCTAAACCAAAAGCCAAGATATGAAAGAAAAGCCATAAGTGAAAATAAATTGTCCATTTCAAATTCAAATTGTTGGAGGGAAAAAATATCTATTAATACTACATTCAATGAAAGAATTCTTTTACAAATGAATATACATTCTCCGTGAGCTCAAAATACTCTCTAGACACATAATCTATCAACATTCTCTATATTCTTTGTGCTTAGAATACTTGAATTTAAATTATCTCTGGGCACATAATCTATCAACATTCTTTGTATTCCCTATGCTAACATTCTAGAATATTAGACTTCTTTGTAGACTTCTTTGTCAGCACTCAGAGGGACTGCATACAACATTGGTTGCTTAGGATATCAAAAGCCTAGTAAACTAGGTATTTTACCACTAATATATAGTACTAATAAATATGTTTTGTAAATTAGTAAAAGAACTATTTAAATTTGAATACTACTTTTCCTTATATTTGTACTGTATTAATTTAATGTTACACTTTTGAAAATTAGTAAAAGAACATTTTAACTTGAATGCATTAACTTTCTCTGTATTCTATGTGCAATTTTCTAGAATATGAAAATTCTCTGTAAGCACTTAGAGGGACTACATATATAACATCTATTGCTCACAATATCAAAGGGCCTAGTAAACTATTTAGGTATTTTACCGCCGATATAATACAATGATGTTATTTTTAGGAATGATTGAATTTTCTCCTAACAATGGATAACATAGCATGATGTCATTAATAGGAATTATTGAGTTTTCTCACAAGAAAATAACAACATTTCTTATAATTTCTTTCATAAGTCACTATATAAATATGTTATAGTCCATCATTTTATATATCTTGTTATTTCTAAATGTTATAATCCATCATATAATATATGTCGTTATTCCATCATATAATATATGATGTTAATCCATCATATAATCTATGATGTTACTTGTAGACTAACTATGACTTTTTTTAGCAAATCTTCCAGTACCTTTTCGTAATTTATTTGTAGAATAATTGTTAATTCAATCCAAAAAATAATAGCATATTATATGATGGAATATAGCAGATATTCGTGGAAATCCATTATACAGTATGAAGTTATTTGTGGAAATATTATGACATAAATTTCATTTCTAAGAGAGTGAGTGCATAGATGGAAAATGACAAATCTATGCATTTTGGTGATTCTTTGTAGACTAGGAGTTAATTCATTTCCAAAAATAACAACTTATTATATGATGGAATGTAATAGATATTTCTGTCATAATCCATCATACAGTATGAAGTTATTTGTGGAAATATTGTTCATTTTGGAGTTTTTTCCACTGACTAATTGTTAATTGATTCCCAAAAATAACAACATATTATATGATGGAAAATAACAGATATTTCTATCATAATCCATCATACTTTATGAAGTTATTTGTGGAAATATTGTGACATAAGTTTTATTTCTATGAGTAATTGAAAAATAAACCATCATGTACAATATTAAGTCAAGATTGTTTAGCCATTCTCTTCAAAATTAATTTTTCTATACAAATCTTTCTATCACTTTTGTTGCTATAATATAATCTCTCCATGATATGTTTTATGACTATTAAAATATGTCTTTTTTTTCTATTTAGGATATAATATAATCTCTCCATAATATGTTTTATGGTTGTTAATATATGATATTTTTCTTTTAGGCATTATGACAATAGGAAAGAGAAGAAACAAAAGAACTACCCAAAAATTGACACCTCATTATCCAAGAGGTGTTAAATTACATGTTATTGACTCTGATGATTGGGACAATTCAACCAAGACAACTCCTGATAACACAAATCTAGATCTTGTTTCCAAGAATATAGAGAGTCCAAATAGAGTTTCCAAATCCTCTAAATGTAAAATAAAATAGAAAAAAGTCTCCATGAAAATCAATGGACAGAAGAGGATATGGAACATGCCATTCAAGATGTTGAAAGATAAATAATTTTTAATAAGAGGAGCCACAAAGAAGTGGGGTATACCTATTAGTATCTTATCTTATTGGCTAGGAGGACTCACAAAAACAAAACCAAGGGAGCACCAACAATTCTCTCCTTCAAAGAAGAGCTAGAAGTTGTTCAATTATGTAAATATTTAGCTCAACTTGGTTGTGGATTGGAGCTAATTAAACTTAAGTCACATGTGGCTCACATCTACCAAATAAGGCCAAATCCATTCAAAAATATCTTACTAGGTAGATCATGGTGGGCTAGATTCTAAAAATACCATCCATGTTTGACAATACAAACTATAGAGGGTCTAGATAGGGATAGAGCACTAATGCTACGACCAAGTATTTTGGTACATTTTTAGAATAACTTTAAAACATTGTATGATTCTAATCATTATAAACCAACACATTTACGAAACTGTCATGAAATAGTTGTGAAGCAGGGAGAAGTAATTGCAAAGTTGGGAAGTAGAAGTGTACCTCAAATCTTATCTAAAAGTAGAGAATGGATCACAATACTATTTTGTATCAATACAGTGGGTTAGAGCATACCAAGCTTCTATCTTTTCAAAGAAAAAATAAGACTTCAAAATTACTTTGCTAACTATGAAGTAGGATCTTGCATGACAACACAATCACATTGCTGGATGACAAAAGAATTGTTCTTAAATTGGCTGCGTCATTTTTCTAGATCTGTTCTAGGTGGTGCTTCATCCAAAAATTGGTTGATCTTCTCATTTTTGATGGACATGGAAGCCATGTTTCCTTTGCCACAATTAAAGAAGCAAGATCTCTGGGCATAGATTTTCTTATATTTCCTACTAACACTAGTCATTGACTACAACCTTTAGATGTTAGTGTATTTTCTCCATTTAAGGAATATTTCAAATCTGAAAGGTCAAAATGGATGGCTAAACATCCACTCATAGAAATAAGGAAAACATAATTGGTTGAACTTGCAAGCAAATCTTCCAAACCTTCCCTTGTGTCTTACAATATTACAACTGGCTTTTGAAGGACTAGGATTTGGCCATTGAATAAACATGATCTTTGTAATGACATGAATCCAAGTAATGCATTCAATGTTGAAGATGAAAATGATGCTACACAAATTGTAAGCATGTTAAGACTAGGTGGTTATGATGATGATGCCATTGAAAATTGTGTGGCAGAAATGATGAAATAAAAAAAAAATGATGCAAATGAAAACACAAGTTCATAATAGGAAGATGATGCAATTGAAAACAAAAGTTCACCAACAAATTTTGTGTCCTCACCAACACATATTAGCAAAAGTCAATTTGAAGATGACTTGCATGATGAAATGAGTATGCCAACATAGTTTAATCCACTAGATTGGGTTAAAGAAGGAGCAAAGAAATTGGGAGTACAAATTAAGTTTTGAGATGAAGACATTTCATTATATATTCATTATCCATCTCCAATGCCAAGAGAAGAGGTGGTTCATTATTATATTGAAACAAAAAAAATGGGAGACACCAAATTTGGAATGTAATAAAGATGAAGATGGTCATAATGAGCATAATCTAGATGGTTCAAATCTAGAATATACTGAAAATGAAGATGTACATGTTGAACATAATCTACATGCATTGAAGACATCTATATATGAAGATGGTCAAGTTAAATATAATCTGGATGCATTGAAGACATTTGTAGCTTTTGAGATAGAAGGTGAATATGTGTTATGTAATCAGGGATCATTATAAGTTTTTATAGCTACCAATTGAAATAATTACAAAGAGATTCAATCCATATGAAAATACTACTCTTAGATTGGGAGGAAGATGTCAAATACATACATCTATTGAGTACATAATCTTGTAAGAGAAAAAAAGAAAGAAGAAAGGGTGAACTTATAGAGTTGAAAGAAAGGAAGAAAAAATAGTTGGAGGAACAGAAAATTCATCAAACTAAATTGAGAAAAAGGAAATATCAACAAAAACTTGAAAGAAAATTAATAATAAAAATGAAGCTTGAAAAAAAGGTGCAACAACGAAAGGAGAGGGACTTGAAAAAGAAAGAAAAAATGGATTGTAGAAGGGTAAGCTATCAAAAGAGAAATTCAACAAGGGTTCTTACAAATTCTAGGGAGGGGGTCTCTTTAGCAATTTCTCTTGAGCTAAACAAAAATAGAGAAGGCCAATGTAGTACTCCAACAACCCCCTTACCTAAGCATCATCAAATTCTAAGGGATATGTAGAACATTCTATCCCCTAGCTATGTTGACCTTCACCACATGCATGCTACTTGTAGCCTAACCCCCCTTATTCTCTAATCAAAAAATTTTGAATTGGTAGGTTGTTGAATGAAAATATGTTTGGGAAAATGATTCTCATCACCCCATAGGTTTTTTTAGTTAGTCTAGTAAATGCTACAATAGATAGTACTGAAGAGGAGCCAAAACCCTTCCCTGGCTTCATGGTGAACTAAAGATGCTAAAATGTAGAGTGATGTTAGAATAAAGACTAGCTCTTTTTAAATAGAAAAAAAATGCAATGAAGGATTAATCCTTTTGATGGTTCAGAGGAATATTTTCACAAAACATATAGTTTCCAAGTGATCATTTTGTTATATCTTATAGATTGGTCCTTTTATTTTCACATGCCAGTCATTTTGTTATATCCTATAGACTAGTACTTTTATAATACCTCTTCTATAAAAGTTGGTCATTTTGTTGAGTAGACCATGCTGATTTTCCAATGACATGTTTGTCATTTTGTAATATTCTATTAAGTGTCACTATAGTTATAGCAATACATCTATTTTCATAGACACAAATGTCAATCTTACTTGTAAGGTCTACCTATGTCAATATATGATATTCATGAGATGTATAATCCAACCTATGAAAAATTAATGTATTTTATAGAAGAAATTTACATATTAGTTTCTACAAACACAATCACATTATAAATGTATATCTTCTTAATTTTACATGGAATCCATAAAAAAATGAAGACTCTTTCCAAAAAACTAAACTGTTCTACAAGAGTTCTTTGCTGATTTAAAGATCACATATTCTGACAATATAAATTTCTTTAAATTTATTCATTAAAATCAAGAAAAAAAATATTGTAGATTGAAAGAGTGACTTAATAAAAAATAGAAAAAAAAATCCATTACAAAAAATTTAAGAATACTAAAAAAAAAGAAAAATGGATTGATGGCTCATTGCCTGGTAAGGTCTAAAAAGACCTTACCTTCTCAAATAGCTCAAATTCTTCAATATAGTTGTGTCAATAGACATATTTTATAGATAACAAACCCTCTTTGCCTAAACCCTAGCCATTGTTCACAAATTTGTATGGACACAGTGTTCTCTGGGTTAGAGTCCCCTATTACCTGCAAATTTTATATCAGTAATTTTTTACTGAAACCTAACAACCCTTACAATGATTTCAGCTTCCAATTTAGAATTTATCTCAAAATCAGAGTTGACAAAGTTGACAAATTCTAGAAATCAAGAGAAAGTGGTCTGTAAAATGCTTTGTCGCTCACATTTAGCTTCCACACTGAACCGATCATTGCTATCTCTCTAGAAACTTTCCCAATAAAACCATTGTTAGACACAGAGAGTGCTCAGAAAGAGACTTCTTCATAACTTTCCTAGAAAATGCAAGAGTTTTGTTTAATTGAAGAAAAATGAAGGCTTCATTAAACGCCAAGAAAGACTAAAAATTTAATATACCCAGATATACAAACACAAGTTAAGGGGAATAAAGTGCCAAAGTCATAGTGTTATTCAACTGCATACTTCTAGCAAGTAAAGGATTTTATGTGCATGCATGTTCTCTGATCTAGATCCATGCCTTTGTTGATAGATAGGGTTCGATGATAACCTTGTTCAATAAAATTTATCTATTAATCACTTTCACCCCCAAAAAGATTTACCTATTAATGTAATTTGAATTTAAAAAATTGATTAAACTAGTCTGGTTTTATGTTAGTTGTTAGCAAAGCCAAATAATTTACCCCACAATTGTCCCACCCAAGAACTTCACTCCACCAAAGGAATGAAATAAAACCACATGTGAAGAGATAAACCAAATGTTTTGTTTGTTTATATATAAATCTTCCACCATATTTCTCTTGTCAATGTGATCAATGCCATCAAATACTATGTAGGCCACTATCAGAATAAGAGCCTTCTCCACTCATGGTTCAATGGTTCCCATACTTCATCAAATAATGGTTGGTATCGATTAGTCCCAAACTATTTGTGATGAATCCATAGCCCATCAACCTTACTCATTTTAGAGTTAACACGAATATATCCCCACATAAGATTTTTTTCAAAATAAAGTGTCAATAGATAGTACCACTACATTTGCAAGTATTGTTTGGTATCTTTTTCTTGAAGAATAAATTATGAATGTGGAATCATTGGCTTTTGTTGGGAATGAGAATGAAAATGATCTCATTTGATTAACTACTAGAGACAACGAAATTGTACAAGGAAAATTTAGATTCTTAATAATTGAAAAAAATGAAGAATTAAAAAAAAGGACACTTTGTTGAAATTTAATGTAGTAGGTCTTTTGCCTCTGGAGCCAAACACCCACCTACCACCCTGACAGCATCAGAAACATTAATGCACGATAGGTGAGTTTGAATTCAAATTGAGAGGGAAACCATTTTTGGTAGAAGACAAAAAAGGAATGAATGTGATCCATTCAAAAAGAACAATGGGATTGGATCACTTGCAGAGCAGAGAAGTGCAAGAGCACAGAGAAAAGAATGAAATTGATAAGCAAATCAAGTCAGAGTTTAGAAGAGAGAAGGGTTTCAGCTTGGTTTTTATAGTGCACGTGTTGGATCTTTTTTCATTTTGTAAGTTATCATTGATTTGACCTATGAAGCAATGATTGCTCCAGGCATTATAATAAGTTATAAGATTTTATGGTTTTTTGGTTGATGCTAAATGTCCCAAATTTTGGTAATAGTTTTAACTTATTTGAATAGAAAGCAAATAGGAAAGCAAGAAGGCATACTTATCTTGTTGTTCTCTTCTTCTATTTAATATTGCATGTTTTGCATTTGAAGAAGTTAATGGTTGAAACCTTCATCCTTCAGCTCTCTACATTTTAATGGCAATCTGGTATACTACTCACTCAGTCTATTCTTTGACAAATTTCTATCTCTATAGTTTGTAACGAGCTCACTTGGCACCAATTGTCATGCCAAAAAATTTAGGGCAAGAAAACACCAAAAAATTTTATTGTTATTTATTTTTTAAGTCTACTAAGTTGATACATGCTACACTTATCAAGTCGTGGAAAGATGACAAGATTTAAAGTGAGTTTCAAATACATATCATTAAGATGTAGAGTTGACATCTCTACATAATGCATGGGTTTGAACCCCTGAAGTCCTAATGATACGGGGGTACTTAGTTCCAATTGAATGTGTCGATCGATTAACATTTAGGATCAATTTGCAAGGGTATGACTTCCAAATCAAATTACATTTTAGGGTTTCCAAATTCAAAAGTTGACTATGATGCTATCCCTTTTAACACTATACTAGATCAACCCTTAGGAAGGTCTCATTCTGCATTTAAAGGCTAATCTATCATACTAAACTAATACATACTTTTGGATATGAACATAATTCATTTAGAACTAATTAAAATCCCTAAATATTTATCATTTAAACTAATCACAACATTGTCTCATCCTCTAATCAAAACCTAAACCATCCTATCAACTATCTAGACAACTTTAAATCCATTACACATTTAAATCATGATATAGCCATTAAATCATTTCTATTCATCATTTAATTTATTACAACATTCACATCATTTTAGAACATGAACTAATTCCCTGAACAAGTTATCTAGCCAACTAGAGTTATAACACTCCCCGATCCACAATCTACCTTTTAGTTTGGAATCTAAGAAAAAAAGTTCAATATCTCAACTCTAAAATCGTTGCATAAATTTAAGTCCCATCAAAGATTACTAATATAATATTCCCAACTATCCCATTTTTTTTTCCATTTTATCCTCCACTTAACTACTAAGGACATTATCTACCAATAACTAGTGTCATCATAATGACTCTAATCCTTAGAAAAACTTTGATATTCTATACCAAAAATAAATACTAATTATTCTTTTCAAATAGTAATAATGATTATCCATTAATCTAACACAATCTAATTTATAAATCCTAATTTTAGAACAACCATACTTAACATTTCATATAGTTAAATAAAACAAAGAAAACATTACATTGTAAAGTCATAGACCTAGTTATTAAGAACATTAATATAATCTTATTCAAAGAATACTAAACAAAATAAATATTAACACAAAAGTACAGAACTAGCTAATATAATACTAACAATTTAAACAAGATAACTAACTATATTAATTTAACTTCTAACATATCACTCCTAACCTTTAAACTTTAATGCATATCCTATTTAGCAACTAAAATATTTTAACAATATATTTAAAGCATGCTAACATAACCTAATCTATTTTACTTTAACTAACTTAACTTTTAATTACAAATCCTAACATTTAACAACTTAAATACAAAACTAAACTAACCCCCAAATCCACTAACTCTCTAACCCTACTAACTTCTACCTAACCTGACACTACACATACTAACAACTTTTGATACAACTAATTCTAAAACTAACATATAAAAATATCTTAACACTTATTAACAATTGACTTTTACTAGATAACATACCCAACTACTAACCAAATCTCCAACATTCAACTTAACTCCTAACCTCTTAACAATGAAATCTTCCTACAACCTATCCCCATTTGCAAGTGGCCACCGAAGACTTGGCACTTCCCCAAGTCCTCTCATGCTAACCAAGGTGAAAGCATGAGTCAGAGATTGAGTGCTTTGAATGGAGGTGAGAAAGTCTTTAAAGGATGAATTACATACTGCAAACACATAGCTGAATTTTATTGGCACAAAACTCTTATACCTATGCAAATCCTTACCCTAAGTCATGGGCATTTCCCCATGCTTCTTTTCTCTTCCCAATGGATGTAAAATGCATCAAGAGGATTTGCAAGGAAGTGGTATGCAACACTTTGAAGGTGGGACAAGAAAACTCCAATTAATCACATTAAACTCTCCTAATTTAAATTATCAAACTTTAACAATTCTTTCCATCCTATTTGTCCAATCCTCTTATCATATCAGGTTTGACATGGGGGCATGTAAAAGATTCAAGAGGTATTTTGGGGGATAGGGATTAAAGAGTAATGAATTTAAAGTTTAGTTGGTGGTTTAGCATAGGATAAGGGTAGATAGGATTATTTCTATAATTTAATAAGTTAATTTATTATATCTTTTTACTTTTATTTATGCTTTCATATCAATTTAAAATTTCTATCTAATTAATTGAATATTAAGGGGTTTCATGAAAAAGAAATCTTCTAGAATATACTCTATTCCAAATTGAATTTAAATCTTCCCCATACAAATTCTAGAGGGCTTTTAGCTCTTAAAAGACAATTTTTGTTTTTAAGATCCATTTATATTTTCCTTGTAAGTATTGGATTGTCCATTATGTATATTTATTTAACCAAGGGGGATTTTTTTAAAAGTTGGATTAATCATAGAGTTTAAAGTTTTGTTTATTCATCCACACAGAGCTATGTTTTTCATTCCAGCAATTGTGAAAATACAAACTAATCTATTGTTCAAATATTCAAGTTTTCTTAACATAGTTTTGGTATCGAATTTGCATAACTTTATTTCTCCTCATTTCCCCTAATTAAATTTTGATTGATGATTGCAAGATTGAACTTTAAGAATATCATAGGAAGGTAAAACATCATTACATCTATTTTTTAAGTAACATATCCAAAAATCAAAAAAATTATTGAACCACCTAATTCAAAGGCTCTGCCAGGAAAGAACTAGGAAGAAAGACCGACATTGTTGCTATTTCCAAAATAAGTTTAAAATAACATTTTTACATGGGATTACTATCCCGAGGAGAAATCTCCCAAAAAATTTGGATTTTAATAACAATTCTAATTTTCCTTCTTGGCTCCACAATAGGGAAACCATTATGAAGTCTGCAACACATCAAGGTGATCATGGAGAGAATGAAAACTGACTGGGTTACAACCAATCATTACATGGAGACAAAATCAAACATTCACTCCCATCTTGGTTTGCACAACAAGTTTGACATTGAACCAGACTAGAGAGAAGGTAGATTCTTCTAATAGGAGACGTCAGACACAACATCATAACAAGTGCCTTTTCGGGGCTATAAAATCAAGAACCTATGTTCTTCCATTCATACATTCCATAAATAAAAACATGGTTGTGTTGATGAGTAGGGGCCCATAACACCCTACTCTCTCTCCCTCTTCTCATCCTGAGAAGAGACTCTACACTGTCAGAGTCCAACTAAAGACCTCATCCCATAAATGGCCACTTTTACCCTATCCAAGGGTGAGTAATACCAATTACAACCCATACAATCCCTTCAAAAATCAAAGAAAAAAAAAAGAAAAAAATTTAAGAAATAAACCCATTTCAATCCCTCCCAAACATATTCAACAAGCACACGAACATACATATGCAAACAAAATGACTTAAACATGAACACAACATGAACCAAAAGAGCTTGAAGGGTTCCTAACTTCACAATAGGGTTATGACAATTGAACAAATTTGAGATGAGCTTGCTTTCCTCTCCTTCTTCTTCAATCCTGAATTGCTCTCTAAAACTAGAGGTTGGGTGAACAATCAAACCCTCTCAAATCTACCTCTAAATAAGACACTAACTCAACCACCTTCCAAAAAGTAATAACTACCCCACTTGCCTAAATTTTCTAGAGTCTTCTAACTCAACTAGTCACAAGGCTAACCTCAAGGTGGAGTTAAAGTTATCCAATTCATGATGAAAACATTCAATTTTCACAATAAAGAAAAAATAGAGTTTTGGGGTGACCATAAAAGTCAACAAAAGGGGCTAGAGAGGCGGAAAATGCCCCCAACCCATACCCATTTCTCTTAGGTACTTAGATTTCATGATTTTTGGCCTTTAGGACTAATTAGGGACCTATAAAAATCTTGAAAATTTTAGGACTTTCTAACAACCTTCAAAAATGCAAATTACTCACTAATCCTGATTAAGGTGATTAATCTCGATTACTAACTGATTAGCAAAAAGGTCACTAACCTAGTCCAACTTAGATCTTTAGGTTACTCGATTAACCCTAACTATTATTCTAGAATGCATATACAATTCACAAGTGTCAAGTGACACTATGAAATTACTGTTACAAAACATTAAGATTTAAAGACTACAGAATGATACATTCATTCAACTCATGATACAAATAAATTATGAATAACGAGGTTTGCATCTTTTGTTAGACTCAACCTTGGTTTTCGAAAATGGTACATAGGGTTCAATTCCATTTCTTCATTAGATTTCTCAGCTAAAATATCCTGCACACTCATTTCACACATCAGTACTCGAGAAAATCACATGCATATATTTAAACCTTATTTGGATAGTTACATAAATCAAAACATGAATATTTCATATAATTAACTATTTAATTCATTTCTACTTCCATTTAATCATAAGAAGTCACATAATCAATATAACATAACTTATTCATTAATTTAGATTTAAACACTAGAATAATCATCGTTAGGCATGCATATACCTAACAACATAAACATCACCAATTAAGGAATACTAAACTATCTGAAAGCATAAAATCTAATTATCGATGTACCAATATCAACACCCTTATCATTAGGTGAAAATGCCTCATATCATCATTAGTGAAATTTTAATGTTTAAATAGTCAAGATAATGTAGTAGTTCTCAAATCACTGAGTATTTAAAACATGGATGTATCAACTACTCTCAATTTCATTAGGACATTCACAACATAAACATTACTTCATATCCGTTCTAATTTCCTACAACATATTTAACAAATAAATTTATATTTAATAAGTACATGTAAAGAGGGACCTTACACCCACACTACGAAGCTCACTTGACATCTTTTGTTACCAAGCTCACTTGGCATCCTCTTTTGCTGAGAACCACCTTGTAATGGAAACCAAACTCACTCAGCATACACTTTTTCCAAGTTTCCCTTGTGTGCTAAGTTCACTCAACTTGTTCTTGTACCGAGTTCACTTGGCATTGTCTTCCTACCATTTGGCACCCTCTTGTGCTATGCAAGTTTGACACTCGACACTACTTTGTGCTAAAGCAAATTCTTTTAAAGTGTTGTGAGTTTATTTCTCAAAAGGTATTAGAGTTTTGAGGCCCCACATCCACAGTGAGTTAGGGCATTTGTTTTTTTGGTTATTTGACATGGCAGGAGATGCAAGAAAGATATGGTACTAGCCACCATCCTTTAATGGACAAAACTATGATATTTGGGAAAAGAATATGAAAACCATAATGGTTGCAAATGATTTTTGGGATTTTGTGATAAATAGATTTAATGATGTTATATTCATAGTAATGTATGCTACCCTATCAAATCCACAAAAGAATAAGTTGAAAGAGTCAAGGAGAAAGGATGCAAAGGCATTAAGTCTAATTGAGGGAGCAATGACACAGAGAGTTTTCCCCAAGATTGTAGCAGGAAATTATGTAAAGGAAGCATGGGACATCCTTGAGATGAACTTCAAGGGGAATGATAAGGTTAGAGTAGTGGATCTATAGATGATCAAAAGAGAATTTGAGAACCTTTAGATGAAGGATAATGAACCTATTGGAGAGTTCAGCTCACGAATCTCCACTTTGATAAATTAGCTCAAGTCAAATGGAGAAGAATATGATGAGTAGAGGATTATAGAGAAGATACTAAGGAGTTTAATTTTGAAATATGACAAACTTGTCATGAACATAGAGGAGACAAAGACCTCACCACATTGACCATGGATGAGTCGATGGGAACTCTTCAAACCCATGAGCACCAAGTTAATAGATCAGCAACAACTTCCCAAGAGCAGTCTTTCAAGGCTCAAGAGAATTCAAGAGGGAGGGGGAGAGGTAGAAATGGCTCTAGTAGAGGCTCAAGAAGTATAGGTTGTGGAAGAAATGGTCACACAAATGCTAGTGCAAAAAGCTCAAGAAGAGCAAGCAACCAAGAGGGAGCAAGCAGCTCTCAAAATAGCTCTAGAGGAGGTAAGAAGAATTACAACTCCAAAAAGAGCAACGTTGAATGCTACTACTATTATAAGTATGGGCATTATGCAAGTGAATACTAGAAGAAGTAGGGTGATCTGTCAAAGCAGAATGCTAATGTGGCTGATGTGAACATGGGAAATGCAAATAATCCCACAGCCTTCATCATGTGTAACATTGGTGAAGAAGGAAGCCCTGAGGTATGGTAGCTTGAAAACTGATGTAGCAACCAGATGAGTGGTAATGAAAGTTTATTCTCTTTCATTCATAAGACTTTTAAGTCTAAAATTATGATGGGAAATAATGGAACCATTCCCATACTAGGCAAAGGATCTATTATGGTCCGCACCAAGCAATGTGAGAAGAAGGAAATATAAAATGTGTACTTTGCCCCTGGTATGAAGTACAACTTGATGAGTCTTGGACAACTTATTCAAAATAGATACAAGGTGCTGATGGAAAATGACAAGTGTGTCATTCATGAGAAGGATGGAAGTAATAGATTACTTGCAGTAGTCCAAATGATAAAGAAACAGATGTTCCAATTGAAGATAGAGACATGTTTCTCTTCTCAAGTTAATGTTGCACCTTCCAAGAATGCATATATAATAGTACATCAACAATCAGCTCTTAGGAGCATGATTGAAGACCCCTCCAAGCTTTGGCATCTCAGGTATGGACATCTTGGCTTTGCTAGTTTAAAGTTGTTATCCAAGAAAAGAATGGCAGATGGTTTGCCAAGCATAGTAGATTCTTATGAAAAGTGTGAGGCATGCATTTTGGGTAAGCAACATAGGCTTCCCTTTACTTCTAGAAATTTTAGAAGGGCTATCTAATTTGGTAGGCCCTATGCAAACTAATTCTATTGGGGGGAGTACTTATTTATGACATTCATAGATGATTTTAGTCATAGGATATGAGTATATTTTTTGAAGAACAAATCTAAGGCATTTGATAAATTTGTTGAATTTAAAGCCCTAGCTAAAAAGGAATGCGGACACTATGTTAAGGTCATTAGATTAGATAGAGGAGGGGAATATACCTCCAAAATGTTTGTAAATTTTTGCAGGAAGAATGACATCAAGAAAGAGCTTACAGCCAGTTATACTCCACAACAAAATGGAGTGGCTAAGAAAAAGAATAGGACCATTGTTGAAATGGCAAGAAGCATGATGAAAGAAAAGGAAATCCCAACTAACTATTGGGGAGAGGCTATAGCAATAACATTATACGTGATCAACAAGTGTCCTACAAAATTAGTTCATGACAAGATTCCTCTTGAGGCAAGTTCAAGGAATAATGTAATGTCCCCACTAATAGGGTTATTTAGGGACAAGTAATATCTACAAAAATAAGTGTTAGAATCACAATAATAATAAAACTAACTATATTATTCAAGCCTCTAAGTGATATCCAATCTTAAGGATGTCTCCATATCGGGCTTCATAGCTCATAGATACTTCACTGTCATCTCAAAAGGGTGCCCCTTAAGATTCTTCTTGGATAGGCATCCTCTATCCAAGGCCAATGACATATGCATATGTTTGACAACATCAAAATATTTTGGCAACACAGAGAATTCTTGGCCATGGAGGTCAGTTCAAGGTGTTAATACCTTGCTACCCCCATGCTTCGAGTCTTATAATTCTCCTAATAGATTAATGTATTATTACTCGATTATTAACAATGCCAAACAATGAAGATCTTAATATCTCCATGCTCCATGCTTTGATATCAAATCTCAAACATGGAAGACAATGTAGATATTATTATCTCACAAGCTCGTGCTTCGAGTTCACATTGATATCCATGGTGTTAACCCATGAGCTAACACAATATTATCCACAAGTATTTTTGATAAATAAATTCATAAACATAATTAAACAAATATAATGCATAATTATACCTTTCTTACCTTCTTTTCTAAGAGTCACACCTTTTAATAATAAAAATCCTTTGAAAAGTCACAACACTTCATAGTTATAATCCTTTTGAAAAGTCACAACCCTTCATAACTAAAATCCTTTGGAAAAGTTCCAATACTTTTTAATTAAAATATTTTTGAAGTGTCATAACTATTCATAATTATGACTCTTTCAAAGGTTCACATCCTTTCAATATCATTGATACCTTTTTAGAAAGTCACTTTCTTATTTTTTTCATATTACTTTCCTCTTCCATTTTTCCTTTTGAACTCCTCTTTTCTTCTCCTCCTTTCCTCCCCTCTCTAAAATAAACTCTCCTCCTTTTTATATCTTAATTTTAGGGAGTTGTGTCTATTTGTTAAACATCTCTCGAATTTTCATTAGATTTAATTAATCTATATTATTCTATGTTATATTATTTATTTACTTACTTATATGTGTTTATTTTATTTATTATTAAATTCTATTTAGAAAGTTAACATACTTTCTACAATATTGTCTCTTGTATTTAATTTAATTTATTTATTTCTTTACTCATTAAAATTTTATTATTTTTAAATTATTTGAAATATCATACTAAATATTATTTTATTAATAATATAGATTAAATAATTATTATTTCCTTGGTTTATAGTTTAGTATTATTTTTAATATAACTTTATTATTTATTCAATAACATTGTATTACCTAATTATTATTAAAATTTTATCTTAAAATGGGGATATGACAAATAAATGGACAGTTGAGCACTTGAGAGTGTTCAGATGTGTAGCATATGCACATGTGCTTAAGGAACAAAAACAATAGATGGATGACAAAGGTGTGAACTGTATCTTCACTGGGTATAGCTTCGAATCAAATGCTTATAGGCTATATGATCCAATTGACAAGAAGATCATCATCTCAAGAGATGTGGAGTTTCTTGAAAATCAGTCATGGGATGGCTCGGTAGATGAATCCTCAAGCACTTCAAGAAAAGTGCCTACTATTAAAGAGGAAGAAGATGGCATTGGTGATTAGCAAGATGATGGAGTAGCAAATATAGATTGTAGACAAAGGCAGAAAGGGGAGCATTCCTTAACATGCTGAGCAAGAACTCCAAGTACATAAAGACAGCCACGAGCCAGTATGCAAAATAGTAGCAGTAGTAATACTAAAAATTCAGATCCCACTCTCATCTCCCTATTGCTAAGAAAGACTAATAGTCTAAGGGAGATATACCAAGATGAAAGGTATGAGGAAGATTATGATGAGAGTGTAAATTTTGCATTATTTTATCATGGTGATCCAATTTATTTTGAGGAAGCTGTGAATGAAAAAAATAGTGTAATGCAATGGATGAGGAGATAGATGCCATTGAAAGAAATGAGACATGAGATTTAACTACATTTCCTCCCAAGAAGAAAGTAATTGGAGTGAAATGGGTATACAAGACCAAGTGCGATGCTAAAGGAAAATTAGATAGGCATAAAGCACAATTAGTGGTCAAGGGGTACAAGAAATAGTATGGCAGAGATTATAATGAGACATATGCCCCAGTTGCAAGAATGGAAACCATGTGTGTTGTCATAGCAATTGTAGCCCAACACAAATGGAAGGTATATCAAATGGATGTGAAGTCCATCTTCTTGAATGATGTATTGAAAGAAGTTAATGTGGAGCAACCACTTGGTTATAAAGTTACAAGTGAAGAATACAAAGTGTATAGATTGAAGGGAGTTGTATATGGGCTCAAGCAAGCTCCATGAGCATGGTATAGTAGGATTGACTCATATTTTATGAACAATGGCTTTAGCAAAAGTGGTTGTGAGCCCACTCTATACATCAATGCAAAAAATGGTAATGTGTTGATTGTTGTCTTGTATGTTTATGACTCAAAGTAATTTTCATTGGAAATGATGATTTCCTAATTGGTGAATTCAAAGAGGCCATGAAAAATAGATTTGAAATGACAAACCTAGGTCTTTTGAAGTACTTTTTGGGCATAGAAGTAAAAAAATTGCATGGTGGCATCTTTATCTCTCAAGAAAAGTATGCAAGACAAATCTTGGAGAGATTCAAAAATATAGAATAGTAAAGCAGCCCCAACACCAACAATAGTAGGTCTACAGTTGAACAAGGAAGATTGTAGCAAAACTGTGAATCCAACAGTATATAAGAGCATGGTTGGAAGTTTGATATATTTGACTGCACCTTAGCTAGACTTGATGTATGTAATAAGTTTGATTTCCATATTTATGGAAACACCAAGGGATTCCCATTGGAAAGCAAGAATGAGGATCCTAAGGTATGTGAATGGTACCAAGGGATTTGGCATTTTGTATGCTACTATAAATGATTTCAATTTGGTTGGTTATGTTGGTGTTTTGAAACACAAGAAGGTTTCAAATTACCCTGATGAAAATAAGGTACATCTAGGAGTAACTAACTCCCATCCATAACACATCTTTTTAGACACCAGGACAACTATAAGGCTAGACCCTTCTTCTACTTTAGGCTCTGCAAAACCTAGGTGGGTGGACCTTAGATTCAATTAATATGGTACAAGTGCTAAACATATTCCTAAATCTAACAAAAGTAGATTTAACCCTTATTTCTCCTAATGACTCATGCAATAACATACATATCCAATAGCTAAATGCAAATCTATGAAATTCACAAGTTGAGTGAGTGTTACACTTTGAATAAATTTCAACATGAAAAGGGGAAAGCATTTGATTATGATGTTGATCTTCAGCAAGACCTCAAATATGCAGCAATAAGAACCAATGATCCTATAGCTGATCAATGCCTTATCTATTGGGAAATTACATGAATAGAAACCATACATCTTTTGGAAATCATTGACATAACTCCTACGTCAAGATCCCTAATCTATCTTTCACCTTGTGAACATATATCTACGTCAAAATGAATCTCATACTTCGAACCATCCCATCATGAAATCTGCAAACCCTATGACAAATATCAAGAAATTAGATGGCCCTTTGTTCCATAAGAAAAATACTTCAACCTCATGCATTTTAAAACAAAATGCAACCTAATTTATGCTCTTTGTTCACAAACTAGAAAAGGTTACAAATCCATGAATAGGAGACAAGATTCAGACTAAAAGTAAAACCCCTTTCTATGTTTTTTATTCATTTTCCTTTAAAACAAATAGATGAAAGATGTACAAAAATACTTCATAGTCACCAAACAAATGAGAACTGTGTACATAAAAACTTAATGTTTCTTTATACAATAGAAATTAATTAAGGAAAATGGTATCACAATTATGAAGACATATCAAGAACTAGAACCCTAACAAAGAATGAGAAAGAGAATGATATAGAGGAGAGTGAATTATTAGGTCTATTGCACATTTGACATGTGTCCACTTGGAAAACTTCTCCTAACAGTTAAAAAAATCTCTCTAATCTCTCTCTGCAACTGGTAAATCAAATCATTAATATTTTTTTGGCTTCCTAACTGAAAATTGGAACCAAATTATACCAAAATGGCATAACATCCTCAAAATTAATCCAATAGACCTTTTCCCATGTGTTTTTACCAAGCCTATAACTACATCTTCAATTTTCACCCACTTCATTGAGAATGCCCAAATTCTATATTTTTTGCTATAACTCGAACCAACGACTTCCTGTGTGAAAAAAACCTCCATAATTGGAAAGTTTGTCTTCTCCCAATTTTGGTGATATATAATATGCCTATATTTTCATATAGGAAACTTGTAGAATCTCAGTTTAAAAAATGTACTCCCCTGCGTATCTGGTCTGCAACGTCATTTTTTTAAAAATCCAAAATATCCTAAAATTTACACTTTAGAATATAAGCTTCTTTGAATTTTAAACCATGTACATAAATTTTAGAAAAAATATTTAAAATTTGACATTTTTTCAAAAATATTTTAATTTTCCCTTCACCCTACATTTCTAGTCGAACCCCTTTGACCAGGCTACCACATGGCATCACCTGATTGGTTGACCTTTGTCACTTGGCACCACATCATCGTGACTAGGCTTGCTACCAAATGGTATCTTGGCACTTTCCTATATTACTTATCTTCTGAGCAACTCCATATTGTGGGCAAGTGCCAGCTATCTAATCTTGCCATGTGGCAAAATATGACGGCTCCATCTTAGGCTCCTACTAATCTCCATGTGCTACCACTTGTCACTTTAGGACTCATCCAACGGATGCCATGTATCACTCTTCTATTTGGTAAGATATCCACATTGTTGTTGGAAAGATCCACCACCTCACCACTGGCTTGGTCCCACTGCCACATGGCACCTAGGTGCATTCCCGCATTACTTAACTATTGAGCATCTTCCTGAAGCGAGGAAGTACCCACCACTCAATCTTCCATGTGTCAGCATCTAGGCATCTGCCTCCACATCATCATGCTTATTAGTTTTTAAAAATAATTCTTTGTCTCTATCTCTAGCCAACAATGTGTGGGGCTACTCCATGCAACTGCTCCAGGCTTTAAAAGCCACATGCCTTGAAGACAATTTATAATGGGAGTCAAATGGTATTTAAACTTCTACAAAGACCATGATGGTATGAATGTGGGATAAATAATTTGAACCATTTTCCTTTTCCTTGATTCTTCTTCTAGTGGCTTCTTTCCTCTACGTTGACTGCCTCCATTTTCTCCAAAGTCTTCATATCCCAAGATTATTTTTCCTTCACAAAAAAAACTAGTTCAACTTCATATATGAGAGTAGATTATGCTGGAACCACTACCAAATCTATCTTCATATCTATTCCATATCCATATTCAGGCATTATGGTTACTAATGCAACTTCTCCTTTCTTCATGTTCACGATTGCTCTATCCAAACCATCAATGACTTGCTCTTCATCAGTCATAAACTCAAATGGCTCTTCGTTTGATCCTTTCTTATCAAATATAGTTCCATCCTCCAATTCAACCACATATGTGACTTTCACAACTGCCCCATCATTTGCTACCATATCATTGGAATGACTACTGAACTAGACTAAAAAGGATGTGCATCTTTTCTTAGTATTATACTAGTGGTTGTGTCTCCGATAGGTGTGAGATCCCTATTTGGATGGCACCTTTATTCAGCTCCTTAAACGTATGTCCTCTTCTCATCCCGTGTGACTAGTGGTCTTTGCTTACTCATGAACATTGCATAGAGATCCAATACATATAGTTGCTTCTACCTAGATGCTTTGTCTTAAGAGCTTTAACTCTTCACATGGGCATTTTTCTTGGTCTAGTGGCTTCTTGTCTTGCAACATGCTTGTTCTCAATCTTTTTCTACATTGAGACTTCCATTTTTTATTTTTCTTATGAATCTCACCTACCATTTCAATGGCCTCCATTGACATGGATTTAAAGGTTCCAAATCCCAATTGTAGATTCTAGACAACTCCTTTTCATTTCTCTATGCATAGGCTACTGATTTGTTCTTCAAATAGTTACCATGCTCCCCTACATCTCTAGCTTTTCATGGAGTTATGTGCTCCATTTAAAGGTTCAATGGAAACTATAGCATCTTCCAACCTAGATTCAGCTACTTTCTTCAACTCCACTAAGCCTCCAAATGGCTGCCTTGTTCCTTATACATGCTCTTCCTCCTAGCCACCAAATCGAGCCTCTTCCTATTATTTTTTTCTTTTTCAATATGGGAGACTTTGTTATCAATACGCAAGAAAGAAACAATAGTGCACTCTTTAGCTTGTTTGTTTGGAAAATTCTAGACTCTATCTTTTAAGTTGTTGAATGCTTCTTGAGCCATTCTTATTTTAGATAATATATGAACTTCAAATCCACACATGCTGAGAAACAAGTTAGGATTGTCCCTTCTATACACAGAAACAAAACTTTTCTCCCACTCTAATGTTGTTATATTACGAGGAAGTCTCTTCTTTATATCCCCCCGAAAGAAACTCCTTCCAAGATTAACTTCATGTTTCATTAGTCTTATTCGAGCATCTCTAGGCCAACACTTCTTATTGTTATAACCAAATAGCCACTGGAATGAATAGGTGAATTCTTGTTCTCTACTAATGTAACATTCTAGGGAATTCTTGAGATATAAAGGTTGGTCAATAAAGAATTTACAAAAATTAATTGGTGAAGGAGACTTATTAATACTAATCAATTTTTTGCCTTTGAAATTACACTCTCAAGAAAAATACCCCTCCCATAAAAACAGGTTCTAATGTGTTTTGAAAAATTAAAATGGTCAACTGGGGATGGGAAAACAATTCAAATCAACCATGATTCCTTACATACTCTATTCTTCATATACTTCATGAATGAAAGACACCCATATTGGAATTTATAATGATTACAATCATTATAACCCTCTCCTTTAGAAGATTTTTAACCTCCAATATACCTTATCAGTCTGATACCATTAGTCAGGCCCAAAGCAGGTCTAGCTAATTTTTTTTATATTTTCGAACAACTAAGATGCCAAAATGATCCATAGAACATTTGATACATATCAAAATCAAAATCGATCATTGAACTATCAATTAAAACTCATTTTATCACTTTCTTGCAACTTGTCGAGTTTGTGCCAAGAAGTCATTTGATTGGCTTTAAAAGCTGACCTGAACACCTAACCAAGTTCTAAAATCAAACATAATAATTCTCTATTCTTAATCATTTTACCCTATCAAATCTTGTCTCATGAAAACTTCTCAGTCAAAAGATATTGACCATTGAAGTTGCCTTCTCAAAACTACCTGTAGGAAAACAAGTTAGAAAACAATAAAACACAATTGGGTTTGGCTTCGAAAACTGGGCAAACTAACACTTGGGGGCATGAAACCTAGGGCATTGGTTCACTGTTATGAGGAGAGTATAAATCTATGATTAAGGCTCATGAGAAATAACTAGACACATTTGGTGAATGGTCAAAGTGAGTTACTAAAAAATTTTCAGACTGGAAACGTTGACAGAAAAGCATTTTTTGTAAATGGAATTGACCTGTGAAAGTGTGCAGACAGATTCATCAAGACTTGAAAATTGGTACACTTGAAGTATTTTTAGAGGAGAACATAGTGGTACAATCCATTTGATCTTACCTATCATGGATTTTGAGATATAACATCACAAACAGGGGTTCTAACAAATTTTCATGTGCTGACACCAATAAAAAGTTTCAAATTGCATTTGGAATCACATTTGAAAACTAATCAAACAGATTCGTCTAAGATGCAACTCAAAAGGAATTTTCTTAATTCAGTCAATTGGGTCAAGATTATAACAAGTCAAACATGGCTTCCCATAATTTAGAACAAATTACATTAGCATGACATCGATAAATGGCCAGCTTTGAGGGATTCAAAACTTAGTCAAACGAATTCAAAATGACTCAAAATTTGAAACATAGTTTCTTTGGTATGGAAACTAAACACTCCCAAAGTAGTGAATCATGAAACATTATTGGGTGCATTGAAAACATAGGCTCCAGTCGTTGTTTGACACTTAGGTGAAAATGCAAAATTGGAAATTGCTCAAAATAGGACTTCACATAATGGCTCAAAATGGAAATTTATCTTCATGGAACACATAGATGCACTAAACGAAAGGTTTTAGAAACATTAAACACCTTGTAGGCCTCACAAGTACAACCAAGTACATATGCATTAAAAAGCACTTATAGGGCTTGATTTTTTCAATGGTACTCAAAATTTGGGCTTCAATTTTGTGTCCTAATAGGTTATATAGATAGTGATCAGGTTGAAATTTTGGATGATAGGAAGAGTACTTCTAGATGCATGTTCCATATGGGATTAGGTACAATTTCATGGGCATCCAAGAAGCAACCTATTGTTGCTCAATCTTTAGTAGAGGCTGAATACATAGCAGTGAATGCAATAGCATGTCAAACTATTTGGTTAAGGAGGATCTTGACAGATTTGAATGAAAAGCAAAAGGATGGTACCAAAATTTATTGTGACAACATCTCCTTCACATTTTCCAAGAATCTAGTCTTCCATGGAAGAAGAAAACATATAGAGATTATATATCACTTCATTAGAGAGTTGGTGAAGAATGGGGATATCAAGATGGAATTTTGCAAGTCTGAGTAATAGCTAGTAGACATTTTCACAAATCCTTTAACCATTGGAACTTTTGTGCACTTAAGAGATAATTTTGGTGTAGTTGATTTGGATTAGATGTAATCCTTGTTTTTTTTGGCTCAGGACAAAGGGGGAGTGTTGAAATTTAATGCAGCGGGCCATTTGCCCCTAGAGCCAAATGCCCACCTATTACCCTGATAGCATCAGAAACATTAGTACATGGTAAGTGAGTTTGAATTTGAATTGAGAGGGAAACTATTTTTGGTAGAAGATAAAAATGGAATGAATGTGATCCATTCAACAAGAGCAGAGGGATTGGATTAGTTGTAGAGCATAGAAGTGCAAGAGCACATAGCAAGAAAAGAAATTGATCAACAAATCAAGTCAGAGTTTAGAAGATAGAAGGATTTTAGCTTGGTTTTTGTAGTGCACATGTTGGATCTTTTGTCATTATGTAAGTTATCATTGATTCGACCTGTGAAGTAGTGATTGCTCTAGGCATTTTTGTATACATCCATTAGAGCTATAAGTTTAAAGTTTAAAGTTTAATCAATTTGAATATTTTAGGTTTTTCTGGTTGAAGTCAAATGCTCCTAGCTTTTTGTAATAATTTTAACATATTTGAATAGAAAGCAAGAAAGAAAGCAAGAAGGCATACTTATCTTGTTGTTCTCTTCTTCTATTTAATATTGCATGTTTTTCATTTGAAGAAGTTCATGGTTGAAACCTTCATCCTTTGTCTCTACATTTTAATGGCAGTGTGGTACACTACTCACTTGATCAAGTCTTTGACCAAGTTCTATCTATGTAGTTTGTACCAAACTCACTTAGCATCCACACTATCAAGCTCACTTGGCATCCTTTGTTATCGAGCTCACTCAACATCCTCTTCTATTGAGCAACACCTTATAGTGGTGACTGAGCTCACTTGCCATACAATTGTGCCAAGTTGCCCTTGTGTGCTGAGTTCACTCAGCTTGTTCTTTTGTCGAGTTCACTTGGCACCATCTTTCTGCCACTTGACACCCTCTTGTGTCGAGAAAGTCTGGCACTTGACATTGCTTTATGCTGAGAATTTTTTTTTAAAGGTTGTGATTTTATTCTCACACACATTCATTATTTTAACTCCAAATCAATATAGATCCCTGGTACACAAATTCCTTGGAAACTAGTGTTAGTTTGTGTAGACCAATTTTTACACCCAAGGTAGCTCAATGTAATCTAGGCATACTCTGTGTGTTTGCCCTTATTTCAATGTAGCCCATAAAATATCATAAAGAAAAATAGAAATAGTCTTAAACTTGAAAAAAAATCAAAACATGTATTTCATTAAAAATAATTTCATATTATTATAGTATAGTCAAAGAACTTATCCCATTTGGATGCTATGGCATGTTATGTTTCTTTCCCATGATCGTGCAATTTTTTTCTTGATAAATCTTATATTTTCAGTCTATAAAGTTTTCTTGTTGAAATGATAATACAATCTGAATTTTGTTTAAAGTAAGGAGTTCTGGTTAGTTCAGATTTAGTGAGTTTAGTTCTATGATTAAATTCTATTTTGTTGATTTGAAAATCAAACATATGTCTTCGATATTTGGTCAATTTAGTGAAGTAGAATAATTGTTAATGGACTCATAGAGATTATATTTCTTGATTACAATATAAATAAAATTGAATATTGCAAATAATTGTATAATGTTTGGAAAGGAGGGGTCATAAATTGGATGTGAAAACCTAAAATTGCTCAAAATTTGCTCCTCTACTTTGTATATAGGTCATTGATGGATCTTGCTAATGATCCAAGGATTCACAATCTCATTGCTAGGAGGACTAGAGTCATGCTTCCTCTTGTAGTTTCTCTTGTCACCCTTGTAATATCCATTGCAACATCTACACAAGAAGCTACAAGAGAGAGGTGTAAGAATAGAAGAGATAAAATCCCATTTTAGAAGAGTATTATTCATTCAAATGAGACTAATTACCGTGACAAAAATGACATGACTAGAATAAACTTCTCTCATCTATCGACTATTCTTAGGCAAAAAGGAAGCAACAATGATTCTTGTAACATCATGTTAGAAGAATAACTTGTTAGAATACTCAGAATAACTACATGGGTGGGTGGGGGGGGGGGGGGGCAGGGAGGGGGGTGAATCAATTATTCTTAGGTCTTGATGTACCAATTTAAATTTTAACAACCTCAATCACCTAAATGAAACTCATAAAATCACTTGGCCAATATTGAAAGTTGTCATCAACTTAACTTATTCATTCATCACTAGCTCTCTATTTAGTATATGCCGACCTATAGAAATAAACAATAGTAAATGACATGCATTACACAACAAAATTTACGCATATATGACAACAAGATTTAACATGGAAACCCAATTTGGGAACAACCACCAAGTAACATGCTACCACTTTTCAGTTTTATGAAGTGAGCTTGGTTAAGAGTCAATCTTGTTAAAGGTTACAAAATACACTATTAGGGGTGACCTTGTTAAAGGATTTAATCAACCTGTTAGGAGTGGCCTAGTTAGAGCACTTTGGATCATACTACAAAATTTGGACCTTATTTTCAACAACAAACCATCACAATTGTGATGGAAAACTATTGTCTAAGTGATAGCACAAAGAATTGGCTCCCATACAATGGGCATTAGACTTTTGGTGTTGCATATTACAACAACAAGCTATGCTATTGTAGTTATGATGTAAATATAGTCATAATTTGGTAGATAGAAACATGACTATTTCATCATCATATAGTCATCATTATGAGATGTAGATGTCACAATTATAATGTTCTACAGTTCCATTATTCTATGCCTATGCTCTGTGGCCAATAGTCATCCATCGAGATCTCTGTCACAAGTGTGATAGTGTGTGACAAAAATTCTATGGATGTGATGATAATCCATTGGATTTAGCCATCACAAGTGTGAAAAACATGCGATAGTATTGTTGTTGGTCCAATAGTATTTTGTTGGGTCAGCTGTTAGAATTGCGATGACCTACTGAAATATTATTATTTTTAATTAAGATGGCATAAGAAAATAGGACATCTTTTATTAAGGAGGATTTTTCTTCTTCTTCAAAATGCATGCACTAGAAGGGAAAAATGTTTTCTTTATCTTCAAGGATGATGGTGAGGTCACCTATTTGCATGGTGGTAGCCAACCCATTCACTGCAACTATTTCCTCTTTTAATTTCTAGACCAAAATTTTTACCAAAGAAAAGATCACTCTTGCTGGCCAAGATGAGTTGCTCCCTGAGGCATGCATGGGCATTAAGTAGATTGGAGTCATTTTTTGGGGTTCTCAAGGCTTAGTTCAAGCTCAATACTTCAGGGATTTTTTGGTAGATGTAAAGTGTGACATTAAAGTGAAGATTGGCTTAAGGAAAGGCTCAAAATATTTTTTCAAGGCATGTGAAACATGCATTTCAAATGAGAGTGAAATACTTAATTTTTGGTAGTGAACTTGTATTTATGTTGATATTTGATATCGCACAAGGAGACAATTATTAGCAGATATTTTCTATCATGAAACCAATGACCATTCTTGGTCTTTCCCATGGGATTTTACTTATACATCTCAAGTCTAGTGGTGCTGATTTTCCAAAGGATATAAGTGTAATAGACATCTATCCCAAGGGTGTGGGTCTATCTGTGATGGTTATATGTATACGACAAAGAGGTCAATGGTGTAGGAATAATGTCTAGTATTTTATTTCATTGAGATGCTCATCAAAGAGAAATTGATTTTGCTTTAGGTTTGTGTTAGTTAACAATTTTTCTTCCTTTATATATTGGTTTATACCTTGACTCTTTACTTGCCCAATGGCTTATAGAAAACACAAAAGTTAACATCAGAATGGGTCAAAGTAGTAATCTATCAAAGACCCTTGAATTGAAAGGTACAACTCTCTTATAAGTGAAAGATATCCAATGAATTTTTCTTTTTGGTTTTGGGGGGGTATGCTCTTAACTAGAGAGTAAAAGATGCAAAAACCAAGTTGCTCAACACTTTAAACAACCTAGGAAAAGAAGGGGAAAAATCTCACAAAATGCGATCTATCACAATCTAGATCCAAGAAAAGGAAACATGCAAGGAAAACTATGACAACAAGAAGGAAAGAAAGTGAAATAAATAATTCCTAGATTATAGAGTTAGCGAATATTTTGACAATATCTGGATTATCAATTTGCCAGCTACTCCATACATCAGTTTCCAACTTGCTTATGTAACTAACTATTTTAAACAAATGAACTATGGTGATTAACAAAGAGGATATAAGACATGCTTATATTGAAGAGAGTAAGACATAAAATATATTAAATGAAAGAGATAAATCCCAGTTCATTTCCATTCATTCAACTTTCAACATCAACACATACATTCCATGTACTCAAAATTGAGAAAAATGAATAACAAAAATTAAGATGAACTCAGAGTCTCTCATAGTAGTCCTCGCTATATGGGTTTGTACAAAGTAAATTTTTTTGATCTTATTTACATCATAAAAGGTTACATTTATGGGCCTTCTCAAAATGGCTAATTACATCAAATGATTGCTCCACAGAGCATCTATGTATAGAAAGACTAAAAATAGCACAAGATTAAATCATTGTCCATTACAAAGATTAGAAAAATGCCAAGAATGGCTAAGATTAGAAAAGAGAAGAAGGGGAATGACAGGCATCTTGGAAAAGCATTAGAGTCATCATGCATTTGTAGGAGTAACTAACTTTTCTCTGTATGCCTTCATAGCTTCAGTTAATTTATCTAGTTCTTTGACACCTGGAATGAGGATGTCGTCATCTCTAATCATCTAGTAATCATGCATCTCTATAAGTTCATCAATTCTTGCCACCCTCAAATAGAACTTCTCTATTTCCCTCCTCATGACTGCATCCACTGCTGATAGTTCCTAGATTTTGACCACTTGGAAGTTGAGTGGGTCAACAAATTCTTCAACAAAGGCCAAGAACTTGGATTTCATTCTCTCGATGTTCACCAATTTTTGATTAGTAGATATGAAGAACTCTATGTGCAAAATCTTCAAATTTTGAAATAGCTTTTCCATGATCTTTTGCACAAGGTCATTAACACCATTGAGTTCATTTGTAGATCTCACAGAGTTTTCTATGATAAACTCCATGGATTTCTTCTAGTGGAATCATGACTCTTGGCCAGTCTTTAGAATCCCATGAACAATGGCTACATTGGTCTTCATGTCTATCACTTCCTACATAAGGGCCAATTTGTCTATCATCATGTCTACTTCCTTTCCATACGGTTGTTTGATGATACAAGGTAGCCTCTCTAAGCTTGTGAGCTACATTTGTAACTTGAACATTTTGTATTCAAAATCACATTGCATATTTTTTTTTGATATGGTACATTACATTACATATATATACCAATCCAACTATACAAATTACAAAGTTGTCCATGATAGAAGTTAACACAAATATTACAAAGTTGGCCCACATGAAGACACCTAGGTTCTGAAGACGGACTTGGTAAGGTTTTGATACTTGGAATCCACTGTTAGTACTCAGCATCATCATGAACTCAGTAGATGTAGAAGTTTAGTCCATACTAATTACTTCTAAGTAGTCTTGAACTCAATTTGCACTGGTGACATGAAAAACATTATGCAACTCGGCAAACATTGAATCACTTGGCTAGCATAAAGTAGCTCGATTAATACTAGCTTCACATCACATGAACTACTAACTCAGTATTCATGTCAATTCTTAGTAACCATTGATAAACTTTGTATACACTAAAATGCTCAGTTTGACCTGCTAGACTTCACATTGACTAAATCTACTCGGTAACCACTAAGATTAGTCCAAAAGACTTGGTAGCAACTGTAGAACTTAGTGGCTACTAAATTACATGGAAAAAACTGTAAACTATTCAATGAGATCAATAGCAATAGAGAATCTAAATAAGTGTGTCACTAATAACAAACTTGATTGATATGTCAACAATATCCCCCTTTGGCATTAGTGACAAAAACACTTATTATCCAAAATTGAATACCTTGAATTCATCACCATGTGATACTAGTTTGATAGAGTATAATATTTTTTGAGATTTTTCAATATTGATCTTTCTGAGGTATATATAGAGTAGTTCTCCACCATAGCATATTTCTCCCCCATACTATGTGTCTCTCTATAACTTTTCTCTTCTATATCTCCCATAAAACATTTCTCCAATGTAACTTTACTCCCCCTTTTTTATAGTAATGCTAAATATTTATTCTAACATACTTACATAGAGAAACCAAAATAAGATAAGAATTCAAAATGTACCTTTAGATTGATTGAAAAGGTTTTATCCCAATTTTCTTGCAAGATCTTGCATGTATGAATTGCAATTTGCACCTTTATTGATAGTTCAATCATGTGGTTCGCAACAGAGAAGTTGGTATAATGAATCAAAGTTTTTAAATATACAATATGTTTTTGCATGGCATCCATGATTAGAAGGATCATATTTTTTTACGTCAGTCAATGTTGAGAAGATCCTTGCTTCTTCTCTTAACAATTTAGCTTTCAAGTCTGTCTAAAATCCAATCTTCTTGAAATGTGCAGAGCTTGAACTAGCATCAAGTTGTAGCTGGTAAGCACTTGCTTTAAGATCTATATCATTTTTTTACAATTTATCCTTTACTTCCTTTTTATAGTCATGGACATTACATAGTTTCCCAAAAAGTGATGATACATTTGAACAGGATGCCTCAAGATTGAAAAAAATTGTAGAAAGCTCAACTTGATAAATGGCTATTTGCTAAGAAATATGCTCCAACACTTTATTATCAAATTTATTTTCATCCTTTTCAACTAGATTACCTTGTCCCTCAGTGTCCTCATTGCATTTTTGGACTACTTCAGCTAGCTGATACAAAATAGGTTGAGAAGAATCAATCTCAATTCCTATTGCCTTGGTCAAAATATTCTTGACATCTTCTATTATTTTGTACTCTTTGTCTCTTTCCTCTCTTAATCTTTACTACTTGGACTTTTTCTAAAGGAGTTCTCCAAAATTTTGCATTTGGTCTAGAGTAAGCTTGAAGATATCCCAATTGGGGATTACAATTTCCTCATCTAAATCTATGTCTTCCTCTATCTCTTTTCCTTTCCCCAAAAATTTTGTACTCGGTTGAACCTTAGGCTCAACTATCCTTGCACTTATTGCTTTTGTATTCAAAATGGAAAAAATAGTAGACATATTTGGGCTTGCAGTAAAAATTGATAATGTACTAACTAATGGAATACTTATAGAGATAATTGAAGAATCCAAAATTGATGAAGTCAAAATTATAGTACCCAAAATTGAATTAGATAGAATTGGAGAAGTGAAGATTGAAGAACTCAACTTGGTAGATGAAAAGGGAATCTATAGTTCAGTGGATGAAGTGGAAGTTACTTTTGTCAGTGATATACTAAGCTGGGTTGGGGAAAAGAGTGATTTGACATTTGATGTATTACTATTAGTCACAACCAAACTTATTGAAGTTGTCTCCATACTTGATATAGTCAATGGTTTTCTTGGGGAGTGAGGAAGTAAGGCAATGCCTGTTGTAGCTATCTTGATTGGGTTAGTCTCCTCATCATCTTTCTTGTCTTCCTTAGTAGCTTTTGCACCTTGATCCTCTTCATCTTCCTCATTATCAAAGTGAGTCATTTCTTCAACATTTTCTTCCTCATCTTTCTCCTTATCTTCTTCTTCATCATCATCCTTTACATCAACTAGAAATTCACTTGGTTTATGAAGATGACAAACATTTTTCCAAGTGTTTGTAGCATTTCTAATGACATGATCAATGTCTTTCATCAAAATCAAACATGTATTAAACCTTAGAGTTAGTTCTTCTTCATTTTTCTTTAATGACTCTTTCACCTCAGCATCTAATATGCTCAATAGTAACTGCCTCAGAGTTTGTGCATATATATCTTTAACTATTTGCATAGCACAATCCCATCTTGGCTTTAACTTCTCCAATAATTCACTGGAGATTTGAGAAGCAATCTAGCTGCTTAGCCTCAGTCCTAGTCTCATATTTCAATTCTTTAAAGTTTTTTATTCTTGCTCCTTCTTCCAATAGATTTAATCTTTCCTAGAAGGTGGTTGGAGGTTTGTTGAAAACAATGTCACTTCCTTTCTTTCATGACCTCCTTGTGAAGACTGTAGTGGATGAATTTGCAGGCTTGGTGATGATCACCTTACCCTTTTTCTTCAAAGGTTCTTCTTCTTTCTTAGATTCTTCCTCATCCTCTTCTTCTTCCAAATCCTCACCTTGGTCCTCGATTAACAAAAGCGGTGCACTTGATTTCAAATTTTCTATCCTTCTCTCCCCTTTGTTAACTACCTACAGGAGCTTTATTTCTAGCTCAATTCTAGCCATAGCTTCATTATAAGCTCCAAAATAAGAGGCCTTGGGATCAACAGGTTCATTACTTGTGGGATATTACTTTTAATGGTGTATTTATTGTGAGTTTACTCATTGATTCCATGTCATTTATTTTTTACAGTTTACTTATATTTATGAGTGTCCATTATTTATTGGTGGTGTACTTATTGTTGGATGTCCTTATTATTTGTAATATACTTTTATTGATAACAATTGTTATCTATTGATTATTGTTCTTATACATGTCGCCTTTGACTTAAGGTCAATATCTTTCATTGACTTGATCTTGATTTTTGAGACTTGATTTATACTTTGTATTTGTATGTTGAGTTGGTGTGTGATGCTAGTAGTGGAATGCATGTCCTTTTAATATTGATTATCTCTTCTTCTTGCCTAGGATTATTTTATGATTTGATTATCTGTGTGTGGATCATATATTATCTCTCCTACATGGTGGGAGTGGAAGCCTAACTAGGTAACCATGCAGTTAGGTGGTAGTGTCTTCATACCATTTGGGCTCCCCTTAGATTTGCAGATGTTGGATGCTCATTGGTGTAGTTGTACTCTTTATCATTCTTATTATTATCTTGGAGACTTCTATTCACTTGATGTATATATGTTATCATGTATCTTGTTTTGGATGTACTAGTATCTATTCTTGCATAGCCTATGACATGTGCAGTGGATCTTATTTATTTGATATATTCTCATTGTATTAGTTGTATTCATGCATTTTCTTATGTGATGATGTATCTATTTTTCCCTATGATTCATGAACATATAATTGAAACTTAAACTAATCAATATAAACTTATTAAACATGACTCAATGCAAACTAACCCTTCAGGAATGAAATTTGTTTGGTAATTGTATTTGTGTGAATGTTGTGTTTGTGTATACTACTTTCACATTGTTAATTTGATGTTGTCTAATTTTCTATTTTTTTAAATAGTTCATTAAAATTTGTAACATATTAGATTTATTTATTTTGAGTTCCTGACTGGGGCATTATAGAATTAAAAATCCTTGGTATGAAAATTTGTAGAGATGGAAAGAATAGAAAATTGACATTATCTTAGGTTGATTATATTGCAAAGGTGTTGCAACATTTCTCTATGGAGAATGCTAAGGATGTTAACACATTTACATGGTCATTAGAAGTTGACTATGGAGATGTGTCCAAAGACACAAGAAGAGGAGGATAAGATGTCCATATTACCTTAAGCTTTAGCTATAGGAAGCTTGATATATGTTATGGTATGTATAAGGCCAAATATTGCACATGCAATGGAAGTTATTAGTAGGTATATGAGTCATCTAGGGCTTGAGAATTGGAATTTGATTAAATAGATTCTTAAATATTTGAGAGGAACATCGAGTAAGTGTTTACATTTTGGGGTCTCTACTACTAATTTATAGAGCTATGTTGACTCAGATTTGGTAGGGGATATTGATACCAGGTGGAGTACTATAGGTAATGTATTTACTATATGTGGGGTAGCAACGACTTGGGTTTCTAGGTTATAGAAGGTGTAGTGCCTACCCTTGTTCACATCTTTTTTGGACATATTGTTGCTATTATTATTAGACTATGATGGCTAGTTTAGTGGTATTGTTTTGAGACTATCAGATATTATGTTATGGATTCAGTGGTTATGTGATGAGGTCATTTAGACTTTACATTTAATGCATACATGATGATCATTATATTGTGTTCAGTTATTGATGATTAGTTGGATGGTCTATTATCTCATGTGTTTTATTATGGATACTTACCCCATGCTTGCATGTGTATGGTGTGCGTGTTTTCTTATTGTATGGCATTTCTGATGTCGTTAAGGAAGGGAGTCGTAGTCACCTGCTTAGTCGGGATCTACACAATGCACCACTTCCTGCCATTGTCTATTTAGCTTAGCATTATATATATTGTATGTACATCCATGGTTTTTTTGCAAGTTGCAGGTACCGAGTATCGACTTCTCTGAATTGCCAGGATGAGCGTACCCTATTATACTATCTCAATGATAAGACAAGGGAGATAAATTCTCAAGTCCAAATCCCAAACCTTTAAACCAATTGTCCTAGTGAGGTAGTGTAGACACCTAAATTTGATTACATTACTTTGGTAATCCTATTTAGTTATCTCTAAAGGCATCATTAATTAAATTCCTATTTAATTAATCTTTTGCCATCCCCTAGCTGATTAATTTAATTAATCATCTATAGTCCTAATTGATAAATCAAATAACCTATTATTTATCAATTAAATCCTATTCTTCTATCTAAATCCAAAATCCCCATTTATTAAATAAACCTATTTGATAAATAAAACCCTCAAATCTAATAACCCCTAACCTATCCTAAATCCCCTTTTTAGCCTAATCCACCCCATCCACCCATACTAACTAAGCTTAGTCACTAACTCACCCACCCTCATGAATTCCATCCACTTGCAAATCTCTAACATCCCTAATCTAATCTTAAACCCAAGCCTAATCGACCCCCTAATGTTGTCACATTCCCTAAACAAGCTTAAGACTTTCTTAAGCCAAGGAAAGTCAACAATCTCAACTCCCTACAAAATATCCCAACCACCCAACAATGAATGCTCTTACAAAAGCCATAAAGACTCTTACAAGCTCTTACAAGCCATAATGAAGGGTCTTTATGAAGATATTATCCTTTGAGCCTCCTTTTTTGACTCATCCTTCCCCTTTCCTCCATCCACTCACCTTGTGACATGTGTCACTCCTTGATTGGTGCTAAACAAGCACAAATCCATGTGCTCCCTTTTGAGTGCATCCTAGCCCTCCTTAAGCTTTTCATCTTTCCTTCCATCTTAGCCCTCCATCCCTCAAGCCCTTAGCCTATAAATTAGATCCCCTCCCAAGCCTTTTCAATCATAATCCATCAAGTAAAGTTATAATGCCATTTTGAACACAAATCCATACTTTTGCATGCATCCACACCAAAAATCCCAAAAATCTCCATTGAAGCTAGTTTGAAGCTTGAGCATACATCCCAAATCCTATCAAATAGACTCATCCCTAAATCAAGTGGCCATCCTCATTAGGAGATCCATTCCATGGTTCATATTCTCATTTGAGGGTTTCACTTTGTCTCTCATATATGTTATGGTCTTTTATGCTAGTTAATGCTTTTGTTCTTTTGATAGATTAGTATTACTTGCTAACATATTTCTCATATACAGTTTGGCATGCCCGGTGGGACCCCACTATGGGTCATTTAATCCTCTATTTCTATCTATATATTATTTTTTGCTAATAATCTAATGTTTCTTGTCATTTGAGTGAGTTGTAGGGTTTAATCTTGTTCTTGCAAGTTAAAGGAAGTATTAGGGAGAAAAAATGAAGCTTCAAAAATCAAATTTCAAAATTTTTCTGAAGAAAATCCGCGTGTTTTAAACCAAATTTTGTGCAGTGTCATCTTTGCAGATCAGCATCTCCAACTGGTCGACTGTTGTCTCCAAATCTGAAACTATTGTCTCCGAAGCAAATTCTGTCATCTACGCAAATTAGTGTCTCCGCGTTTCAGCGTATCCGCCTGGCTTTAATCATCATCTCTGCCTCTAACCATCATTTCCACCTGGCAATTTTCTCATTCAAAATCCACTCTGTTGTCTCCACTGCCACCATCAGTCAAACTATCATCTTCGCCATCGCCAGTAAACAAATTGTCGCCATTGCAACCTAGACTGTCGTCTCCGCCGTCGCCAACTTAATCTATCGTCTCTTCCTCTTCCTCTGCCAGTAAACAAAAAAAGTTCAAATTTTTTTTCCCATAGTTAAGCTTTCCTTTTTTTGAAGATTTTGGTGACTAATCAATTTCTTTTTTGTCTTATTGTAGGTTGGAGCAACTTTTTGGGTGACTAATCATATTTTTTAGGTTTTTTATGGAATGAACTTGAATGGTTAAACACATTTTCTATTGAATGAATGTTGCTAAAAAACACACTCTTGAATGCCATGGGTTAAAATCAAATTTTTCTTGAATGCATGATTAAAACAACAAATCCAATCTTGAATGCCAAGGATCAATTAACCATTGCAATATCAAACACTTCATTTGGAGCTTCTAAAATTGAACAAAACAAATCTCTTTTTCACATGCAATCTAGGTAAAGTTTGATTTTTGGACATTTAAGAAACTTTGTTAAGTTAAAATACAAATTTGCAAAAATCAATTTGAGTAGTTCCTTGGACTCACCTCTTTTCTAATCACCCATCAATTCAACCATTGGTTGCAATCTCAACGCCATTTATGGGGATGGGTCTACTTGAAAAAGGTGTTAAATGTTCCACAATCTAACTCACTCACTTGGTCTTTGAACATTTTCTTTAACTTTATCAAAATTTTTAAATGATCAAAACTCTAGATTAAATTGATTACACTTCAAGTTTGGGCACTAAAATTGAACAACTATTGACGTGGAGGGCCTCCGGGCGCACGCTTGACAAATTGAGTCTAACACATCTTTGCTTTGGGCTTTAAAACAAACTCACACTCAATCTTGAATGCCTTAAAGAAAATTAATCGATACTTGACGTGGAGGGCCTCCGGGCATGCGAGTTTGCTTTTGTTGACCCTAACTCTTCTTCTTGTTTGCATTCTTTGATTGATTTGCTTTTTTTGGTGCTTCAAGTTGAAATTGAACATTGTCTCTTAAACATGAGTGCTTGCAAAGTCTAGAGTAGCACACATAAGAGTCAATTGGTAAAAGAACAAGCATGTTTTTTAGCCCAAGGTCATCCAAGTCTTCTCTCCCCTTGTCATCTTTCGAGGCCATCTTGGGTGCATAAGATTAGGATCCAAAACCTTGTTTCTTTTTAGGAGGCTTGCTTGGGAATTTCATCACCCCTTGAGACGACCTCAACTCCAGCGTTCCTGCAGAGTATAAGAACCGGGAGGTGAATCGAAAGACACCTCTCTTGGGATCAAGATTTTGTCACTCGAGCTAAGCCTCAAGGAACTTTATACCCTTGAGAAGTGAAAGAGGAGAAGTGGGTTACCACTCCTCTCGGCTGTGTGACATCTTTTTGGTTTCATCTACGGATTTGGGCCTCACATACCTTGGGTATATCGAGGACTCCCTAGCTAAACCAACTATCAGCCTTGTAGAAAACCATCTAGGATGTTAATGTGTTTGAAGTGACTGATCGAAACATTTGTAGAACACACACACTCCTTGGCACAAGTATCACATTCTGGTAATCAAAACTGCTATCTGGTAGTTTCTATCTATTGTTTGGTCTTTTACTTATTGAATGCATGTTTGCCAAACTTGGTCAATCCTAGCTTAGGGAACACTTAGCGTAATCACTACCTATCCCAGAAGTTGAACAAGTTGAAGCAAAATAACCGAGGTCTCTCAAAGCCAAGCAGATTCAAGAATTCATGACAGAGCAACCCAAACCCAAACAGAAGTTCCACAAAGTCAAACTCAATCCATCTCAGGCATACCAAGAAATTTCAGCCAAGAGAAAGGAACTAACACCAAGTCCTCAAATTGCCAAACTCCACAAAGCAGAGGACAAAGCTGCTGACAAAGCAGTTCAAGAGGCCTGGTTAGAGCGCACCATCAAATTTAGCCAAAATCCAGGAGTTAACAATGCTTATGCCTTACCAACTAGGCATGATTTCTATGATTAGACCCCCTTGTTTCTCCACATCTTCTTGGATAAGCTTCACTTTAGAGTCATCGTTGTAGAAAATCTAGCCATTTTAGGTTATCCCCTTAAGCATTATTAGCTCATTGATCTCATTTAGGACCAAACCATCTAGCCAACAATCCAAAATCTTCACATCCAAGCCTTCAAATTTGTTGTCACCTTGCCAAAAGTTTGCCATTCCTAAAAAATTTCAAATCCACCAACCTCACCAAGGTTATCCCTTTGACAGAGCTTTGTCTAGGGTAATCTAGCTTTGTCACTTTTCATCCCTCATCACCTTGAGCTAAAGGTTGGGATCCACAAGTGGTCAATCTCGTGTTCTTCCTAAAGGATCATCAGTCTATCCTTAAGTTGACATAATCACCACCAAGCTTGCACATAGGAAAGCAGACCTTTTATGCTTTGGCAACATATCTTTGAAGTTAGAATCCCCAGCCCAATCCTCCTTAGGTTTTGTCATATAGCTTTACCTCAACCTAGGAAATCATTTGCATAGAAAAGCCTTCCTCCCTTTTGCATCCACCAGCATTTGTTGCATCTCATCCCTAGGAGCATTTTTCATGCCACCCGTCACTCGCTTAGCCAAGAAGAAAGAAACAATGGAGCCCTATCATTTGGATCAAACAGCCTCACCCCCATTGAGCACTCAGCCATCCTTCAGCCTAGAGAAAGCTATGCCATCACCTACTGACATTGAAGCTTTCATGAACCAACCAGGAAATGCAGTATTGGTAAATGCCATTATAGACAAGAACAAAGAGACAATCATGGCTAATTTTTGAAGGGAAAATGTAGGAACCTTTGACTTTGGAAGACCCCCTCCATTATCAGATCCATCTCACCCATTGTTTGGGTAGCTGCCACCACCCATCGGCTCTCATGATCCAAATTATCCTCAATATATGCCAAAAGAAGAGCCTCAAGCTAACCCATTTGATCCAACAGACCTAAACATACCATCATCCACCCAAGTTGAAATATCCATGCCGCAAGCCAACCCAGCCACCACCACTCCATCCTTGGTTCATACCTCTCCGCTCCAAACCCCCTTTACCCACAACACCTCATCATTCACCCCCTTCACTATTGTTGTTGCTGCTTCCCAACCCAGCCTTCCAAATCCACCCATCTCCCAAATCAGTGCTGGCATCTTTGGCCAACCTCAGCAATATACAATAGGGATGCCGCCCGTGGGGCCAAGTAATCAACCTTTCATCACTCCCAGCTTGTTCACCACAGCCCAAAGCACAATCCCATCATTTCCATTAGGTCTTGGGAGCTCAATACCATCAGCCACAAATCTACAAGCTACTACCCTCGCTCCACAAAGCTATCAAACCCCACAAGCTACTACCAATTTTCTACCAAGCTCCCAAGTGACCCCAACTCCTGCCACCACTCTACCAAGCTTCCAAATGCAACCACCAAGCTATCAAACCCCATCAGTTCCATTCCCAAGCTTTCAATTTCCACCACCTCCACCACCAACTAATCCATTACCTCCAATTACCAACTACTTTTCAATGCCACTTCTAGGAGGTAATCCACCACCCCAGCCAACCACCAATTATTTGCAGATACCATCCCAAATGGGGGCACAACCCACATATATTGGTTGAACCCCACAAGCCCCCTGATCCTTTCCCCAAACCTCACAACTATCTTATACCTTACCCCCATAAAGCAATCCATTTATCCCACAGCCAACTTATGTTCCTCAATCCCAACCTCAAATCCCATATCAACAGCAAGCCTCGCAGCACATGCAGCAATATGCGCCACCTCCCCCTCAACAACCTGTCATCCACCATGCAGCTGCCCAAAAAATGTACAATCCCTATCAGAAAATCCCTCACAGCCATCCATATTTAGTGGCCCCATCTAGCGCATACCTACCTCAAGGAACTCCTACATTGGGGGCACCCCAGCCATCACCTATCAATTCAGAATGGGAGCAAATGAAGATAGCTCTGAAAGCCATCCAAGAAGGGAATGATCTGAAGACATTCAAGTTTGAGAATGTGTGTCCTTACCTATTTGATAGAGCCATTACCATGACACCATTTCCCAAACACTTTGAGGTACCCAAATTTGACAAATTCAAAGGAAAAGGAGACCGTGTCACACATATCAAAGAATTTTACATGCACTGCCAGGATGTGGCATACAATGATGTCTTCCTCTTGCGCCTTTTTCCCAAAAGCTTGGTTTGACCAGCTCTTGAATGGTTTTACAGAATCCCCTATGGCACAATTAAAAGCTTTTCTTAATTATCAGAGGCATTTGTAGCCCAATATGCCCATCTTGTTGAAAAAGAGCTATCAATAGTTGACCTTGTCCACACTAAGCAAAAAGGTGGAGAAAGCCTTGCTGAATACCTACAAAGATGGTAAACCCTTACCACCCACATATCCTGCACCTTGCCAGAGCGCCATGTGGTGAAAATGTTTATTGATAATGCCCATCCCAGCTTGGCTCACCACATGACCATGAACTATTTGCAGACCTATAAAGATATCAAAGAGAAAGGAATGATCCTTGAGCAAGTACTCATTAAAGATGGTGTGGTCAAGATTTACAAAGAGGCCAACCAAAATTAATCCCATTCCAATGACAAGTCTAGATATTGGAACAAAAACAAGCATGTTGCAACAGATGGCGTCACTGACACTAGACATGTGAATATTGTTGGTCCTTCTCACAACTAGTCCAACCCACCATATCAACCACATAATCAACAAGCTATCAACTACCAACAACAGAATCACCAAAGCTATCAAGGCCACAATCCAAGACCCAACTTTCAAGGGTCTAACAATCAAGCTAATGCCATCAATGTAGATGCAGGACAAAAGCCCAGATTCCAACCTACACCTAGAAATTATACACCCCTTGGTGAGCCATTGGATGTCATTTTTGAGAAATTAGTCAAGGAAAACCTCATCAAATTTCCTCCTACCCAGCAAATTGACCCAAGCCAATCCAAAGCTGCATGATACAAGGACAATGAGTACTACAAATTTCATAGGGTAAAAGGTCACACTACCCTCAGATGCATGAAACTAAAAGACTATGTGCAGGACCTCATTGATCAGAAGGAAATCACTGTTGGTGCCCAAACCTCTCCCAATGCAGGCTTACAGATCTACCAAAATGCTTTTCCTCCTCACAACAATCAAAATCCTGTAAAAGCACCTATCCAAACTGACAACAACAACACCAATAACCGTTAGCCAAAGCAACAACATGGGAAGAACAATGACCACACTTCATCCTATATAGACTATGGTAGCCTTATAGGTTGTATATCCAAGAAAGAGCCTTCTGTCAATGTTATCAATATCTAAGAACCAAACAATGAGTGTGCAGTCACCACTTGAAGAGCGCAATTTAACATCGCAGGCCCACCCATTACACCAACACCATCAGCTCCATCAAAAAGCCACTATAATATCTTGGAGCACCTTGGGAACATGCCAGCCCAAATCTCCATTTTAGACCTTCTTCGCACTAGTCCTATGTACAAGAACATCCTTGACAGTGCTCTCATAGAATCTTGTGTCCCTTCTGATATCAATGCTACTAATTTTCATAATCTTGTTGGACACCTTTCATCCTCATGTGCCCTATCGTTCAAACCCATCGACATACCCGTGGTTGAGCCAGATCACACCCTTCCGCTTTGCATAGCCATCATGGTATCTAACTTTTTCGTGAAAAGAGTAATGATAGATAATGGATCAGCCTTGAACATTTGCACCCTAAAATTCATAAAACAAGCTGGGTATATTGAGGCAGATATGATCAGTGAGGTTATCACCATCAAAGCTTATGACAACTTGGAAAGGACCACAGAAGGGACTATTTTGCTACCAATCAAGGTTGGGCCGGTCATCCAAGAGATAGTTTGCCATGTTGTTGATCTAAATGTACCATTTAACATCCTCCTCAGTTGCCCATGGATTCATGCTATGAAGGCCGTTTCATCCACCTACCATCAGTGCATCAAATTTTTGCATCAGGGCATTGAGGTGACCATCCATGCCGATCCAGAACCCTTTGCTTATTGCAATGTGGTTGAAGCCTCATATACAAATCATTGCCCTGGAATAGACATCGACACAACCATCGCCAGCTCATCCCACACTTGTAATGACGCAAAAACTATCCTCGCCTCCACCCTATCTACTATAAAGATCAACAACAAAGGCTGTGGAGAATATAGTCTGTCAGATACATTTGCTGTCGGAGTTGATCCACATACCCATGGATGGCCAACATATCAAAAAGCTAAGGAGATTCTACCTCCTCGATACAAACAGTTTGGCCCAACCACCTTTGTGTCCTCAAAAACCCCTCTTCATGAAGAGCTCACTCCAGATATCAACAATTAGTTACATAAGGATGCACCTCCAAGAAATCAAGCACGCCTTGATCACTTCAGCCAAAAGTATCCCCAAGAACATAAGCTCATCACTAAAAAATGGAACTATCAAGGAGGTGGACTAGGAACAGAAGAAAGGGGCATTAAATGTCCCATCGAAGCACATAAGTGGGAAACAAAGTCAGGTCTTGGCTTTGGCATACCCACAACTGGGGGCACCAACGAGAACGGTCACACTTTTTCGAACATCCACCGCGACCTTGTCGAAATCGAAGACATTCTTGAGGAAGTAGAAAAGAGAGCCTACGACGATATCCTAGACCAAATCTTCCTAGGAGACTCTATTCTCCGAGAACTATCCATCCATCTCATTGACCTACCACTCGCTCATCCACAACTCATAGATTGGGACCAACCAAGTGTCATACATATTGATGAGTTCACATCAGAGGAGGCACTTTTAAGATTCATGGGAGCTGAAACTCCTCACAAGAAAAAAAAGCCAGATTCTGCCTATATCTACAAGCTAGATCCCAAGGGGTATTTTGAAGAAAATCCCCAACCTAGTTCCGATACACCCAAAACTGGAACTAAGGTGAATCTGAGACTAGCTAAGGCAGTGAAGAGAACTCCTTAGCAAGGAAATCCAGAGCCACAAGTAGAACATGAGGATTTAGCATTGCCTCCTCAAGATAATCAACTAGAGATATCTTCTATTCTAATTGAGGATACTAGGGAAGTCAACATCGGTTCTTCAGAGATCCCTAAGCTTGTTCACATTGTTGCATCCCTATCACAGGACTAGGCTGACCTCCTCTTTGAGGTCTTAAGAGACAACATTGGTCGATTTGTATGGTCATATCAGGACATGCTAGGGCTTGATCCAAAGCTTGTAGTTCATCATCTTGCAGTCGATCCAAAGATCAAGCCCGTTAGACAAAAGCTTAGAAAAATGCACCCGAAGGTGGCATTATTGGTCAAAGCTAAATTAGAAAGAATGTTAGCTACTAAGGTTATCCACCCTATCGACTACTCAGAATGGATCCCCAACATGGTCCCCGTCACTAAACCGTCCGATGACATCAGAATCTGCACTGATTTCAGAGATCTTAACAAAGCTTGTCCAAAAGATGATTTTCCCTTGCCCAACATAGATATGATTGTAGATCTTACAGCTAGACATGAAATTTTGTCCCTCATGGATGGATTTTCTGGGTATAATCAGATCAAGATTGCAGAAGAGGATCAGCATAAGACAACATTCACTACCCCTTGGGGAACCTTTTGCTACAACATGATGCCTTTTGGCCTAAAGAATGCTAGGGCTACCTATCAAAGAGCTATGACAACCATTTTTCATGATCTCATCCATAGCATTTTGGAGGATTATGTGGATGATATCTTGGTCACGTATCATACCTTCATGGATCATCTTGCTGACCTGGAGAAAGTCTTTGATAGGTTAGCCAAATATCATCTCATGCTGAATCCCAAGAAATGTGTCTTTGGGGTCACATCTGGCAAGCTTCTAGGCTTTATAGTTTCTAAACGAGTTATAGAGATCGACCCCAAGAAGGTCAAGGCTATCTTAGACATGCCTCCTCCCCAGACACTACGACAGCTTCACTCTCTTCAAGGAAAGCTCCAATATGTTTAGCACTTCATCTCCCAGCTTGCAGATAAGTGTACACCATTTTCACATTTACTGAAGAAGGATGAGAACTTCAAGTGGGATCCTTTATGTCAGTGCAACTTCGACCATCTCAAGTAGTATCTCATCAATCCCCCTATCTTGGTTCCACCAGTTCTTGGTCGTCCCCTGATTTTGTACATATCAGCAACACCTACTGCTCTAGGGGCACTTCTAGCACAGATCAATGACTATAGCAGAGAAAGAGCCATCTACTACATCAGTAGAACCCTAGTTGGTTATGAACTCAATTACACTCCTATGGAAAAAGCTTGTTTGGCAATTGTTTTCTCAACCTAAAAGCTTCAACACTACATGCTAAGTCATACCATCCAACTAGTCTCCAAGATTGACCCTCTCAAGTATATGCTCTCCAGAACAACACTTACATGTCATTTGGCCAAATGGGTTATGCTCCTTAGCAAATTTGACATCCATTATGTGGACAGAAAGGCAATCAAAGGGCAAGCTATAGCAGATCACCTAGCTGATGCACCTCTAATAGATTCTTATTCGTTGATTACAAAATTTCCAGATGAGCATATCTGTCTAATTGAAGAACAACCCCCATGGAAACTTTATTTTGATGGCTCATACACATCTCATGGATTAGGGGCAGGAATATTGTTGGTCACACCTCAAGGAGATTAGATTCCAAAAGCCTTCAAGCTACAATTCCCTAGCACCAACAATATAGCTGAATATGAGGCCCTTATAGCAAGATTAAAGATAGCTGCAGAATGGAACATTGTTGAGCTACAAATCTTTGGCGATTCTCAGCTCATCATCAAGCAAGCCCTAAATGAATATCAAACCAAAGATGAAAAGCTATTACCCTACAAAGAGCTAGTTGATTGGCTAACCCAACATTTTACATTGCTTCAGTTTACACAAGTGCCTCAAATACAGAACAAAGAAGCCGATGCTATGGCTACTATAGGCTCACTCTTGGAAATTCCCCAAGTAGCTACACATTATGAGTTTTTAGTAGAGCAGCACCTCACACCCGCCTATGCAAATGAGGATTCAAACTGCGTTTGTATCTTGGTTGGTCCCCAATCCCCTTGGTACCATGAGATTCACACTTACCTTAACGATGGTATCATATCCCCTCACCTCACACGTACCCAACGCCAGAACCTCATCCGAAAATCATCCCGCTATATTATCATAGCCAATACCCTATATTGTCAAGGTTATCATGATACTCTCTCTCGATGTTTAGACCAAAACGAGGCCGCGATGGTGTTAAAGGAAGTACACTCTGGACTTTGCGGTGCCCACACGAGTGGTATTTTCCTAGTGCAACAAATACTTAGAGAAGGATACTATTTGCCTACCATTGAAGAAGACTCTTGTGACTTTTTCAGAAAGTGTCTCCCATGTCAGCAGCATGCAAATCTTGTGCACGCTCCAACACAGGATCTACAGCCTATTGCACCACCTTGGCCTTTCACTTGTTGGGGCCTTGATCTAGTTGGAACTATCACACCCCTCTCATCTGATGGACATAAATGGATAATAATAGGTATAGACTATTTCACTAAATGGGTGGAAGCATTCCCTCTCATCTTAGCTACAGGAGTTCAGGTCTCCAAGTTCATCTTATACCACATTGTTTGCCGCTTCGACATCCCATCCACCATCTTCACTGACCACAGAGGTAACTTTGAAAATCTCAACATGGAAGAATTATGCACTTCCCTTTGCATCCATCACCACTTTTCTAGCCCATATTTCCCACAAGGTAACGACCAGGCAGAGGCAACTAACAAAACCCTCCTCAAAATCCTAAAGAAAGTTGTCAATGATTCCAGCCATGATTGGCACCTACAAATAAATCCAGCCCTATGGGCCTATCGAACTTCCTTTCATACACCCACAAGCACAACTCCATACTCCCTAGTCTATGGTGCCAAAGCGGTACTACCTATAGAGGTTGAACTTCCCTCCTTGTGCATATCTTTGCAAGGGAAAATATCAGATGAAGAATACAGAGTAGCTCGGCTCACCCAGCTAGATCTCTTAGACGAGAAGCGACAACAAGCCTATGACCATTTCACAGTCTACCAAATCATCTCAAAAGGAATTTCAACAAGAAGGTGCTCCCATGACACTTTCAGCCAAGTGACATGGTCCTCAAAGAAAATATGAAAGTCCAAGCAGATCAAGAAAAGAAAGGCAAGTTTGAACCTACATGGCTTGGTCCCTATGTCGTTACCGCCTCCTTTGGCTTCGAAGCTTATCAGCTATCTACACTGGAAGGAGAACTCTTGAATGATCCCACTAACTTCATTCATCTCAAGAAGTTATATGCTTGAAGATCCTTGGTATAGCCAGCTTTTGAAAAATACAAAAAAAATAAAAAAATAGTAAAGAGAAATAAGCATCGAATGGTGAAAACTTGGCAATTCAAGCGCCTTGGACAGGTACCTTGGTGAAAACCTAGTAATTCAAGCACCTTGTGTACTAAAGACTAATCCATTATCAATCACTATCCTATCCCTCATCCATTCACCCACCATCTCATAAAACACCTGCTTGTTCCCTTGGTGTTCCAACCAAATATCCACAATCTATTGGAGCTTGTAAATACCTCCTGTACAGCTTGTAAATCTTGTACCAAAGCTTGTATTATACCTTGTAAATCTTGTACCAAAGCTTGTATTATACCTTTTAAATCTTGTACCATACCTTGTATATCCGAATCTTGTCCAAAGCTTGTACCATACGCCAGCTTGTAGATAATCTTGTATCCTAGCTTGTATCCTATCACATGCACACAAAGAATCCCATTTTCCTTAAGCTTTTTGAAAACCATCTACCTATCCACCTATCAACTATTATAGACATCCCATCATTCACAAAAATTTCCATCTCACAAAAAACACAAACATGAACAAACTTGTACATTTGTAACATATCTTGGTCCGTCAGCTTGTGCATCCTCTTTAGCTTAGTACCATTGTATCTATCCAGCGTTCGTGTTAGTTTGTCCTTGATTAGCATCTTGCACACATTGCACAACCCTTAGTTAGCTATTCCAATGCATCCTTTAGCTAGATCTCATGTCACCAAAGTGTTATCCTTCTTAGTTTAGCTTGCTAGATGCACCACTCATCCCGATCCACCAGCTTAGGTGCTCTCCGATAGGTCCTTGCAGGATATAGCTTTCCTCATGTCTGATCTTGGTCCGTTAGTACCTCATCCTACCCATCTCATTGGCAAATGGCTTTCTTTTGGATTTTCACTTTATTTTGATTTGGAATCTTCCCTTTTGGGTCTTGAAGTATCTTTTCCAAGCGATCTCCTTGTTCCCTCCTCAAGGTTGCCATGATCTTCCATATCATGGTATGCTGCAAATGGGGCAATTAGAGCATAAGGTCTTGATCAAGTCTTTTGTTTGTTTTTCTTTTCTTCTTGTGGGTTACCCAGTGTCGGTTTCGCACTGCTTCCTCTTGGATTCATGTGTGATACTGGGGCAATCCTTGTGTGTTTGTTTTGAGTCAGTTCATTAGTCCTTTGGACAGTTGGTGAAAAGGCCTTGATGTTCTTGGTAACCTTGGCAATTAACCAACAGTCGTATAGCAAATCTAGTGCTCAAATACATGGTGGTACTTCTCTTTGAAGTATCCCCCCACTCAAAAAGCTTCAATGGTTTTCCTTCATCTCCATTATCCCCCACCCATATCTAGCATCCGTCTCTCCTATCCTAGCTTTTGCATCAGTACCTCTTTGAATCACTCCTCACGCTTAACTTTAGCGATCCACAATCCTAGTCTTAGGGATCCACCAATCAAATCAATCCACCAAGCCTCATCTTTTGAGATCCACAATCCTAGTCCTAGGGATCTCCGAAAACCCATCTTCTGCCAATCTGACTCTTTGAAATCCTGTTGCGTTAGCTTTTTAATTCCCACATCCATCTCTCCATCCTAGATTCCTTTTATGGTGCTCTACTTCTTCATCCTCCCCCCAATCCCAAAAGTCTTAAGCTTGTTTCCTCTTGTGCATCTGATAGCCCTTTATCATTCTCCCGTAGTGAGAGTTTGAGCTAATTCAGCCTCTTCTCTTTGCCAACCTATGTCTTAGCTCATCTCAATTTCTTGTACTTTTCAAGAAGTCGTCGAGCCTCATTTCTCTCCTCACCGCCTTCTTGAGGGGGCATCATCTAAGTCTAGTCTCTCCTCTTCTTATCTAAGACTGGGGCAACCTCATTGCTAAAACATCTTCCTCATGTCGTCTTCATTCGAACTTCTTTAAAATAGTGTTGTCTCAACACTATGTCAAAGAGGGGCAAAATGTAGACACCTAAATTTGATTACATTGCTTTGGTAATCCTATTTAGTTATCTCTAAAGGAATCATTAATTAAATTCCTATTTAATTAATCCTTTTCCATCCCCTAGCTGATTAATTTAATTAATCATCTATAGTCGTAATTGATAAATCAAATAACCTATTATTTATCAATTAAATCCTATTCTTCTATCTAAATCCAAAATCCCCATTTATTAAATAAACCTATTTGATAAATAAAACCCTCAAATCTAATAACCCCTAACCTATCCTAAATCCCCTTTTTAGCCTAATCCACCCCATCCACCCATACTAACTAAGCTTAGTCACTAACTCACCCACCCTCATGAATGCCATCCACTTGAAAATCTCTAACATCCCTAATCTAATCCTAAACCCAAGCCTAATCCACCCCCTAATGTTGTCACATTCCCTAAACAAGCTTAAGACTTTCTTAAGCCAAGGAAAGTCAACAATCTCAACTCCCTCCAAAATATCCGAACCACCCAAAAACGAATGCTCTTACAAAAGCCATAAAGACTCTTACAAGCTCTTACAAACCATAATGAAGGGTCTTTATGAAGATATTATCCTTTGAGCCTCATTTGTTGACTCATCCTTCCCCTTTCCTCCATCCACTCACCTTGTGACATGTGTCACTCTCTGATTGGTGCTAAACAAGCACAATCCATGTGCTCCCTTTTGAGTGCATCCTAGCCCTCCTTAAGATTTTCATCTTTCCTTCCATCTTAGCCCTCCATCCCTCAAGCCCTTAGCCTATAAATTAGATCCCCTCCCAAGCCTTTTCAATCACAATCCATCAAGTAAAGTTATATTGCCATTTTGAAGCCAAATCCATACTTTTGCATGCATCCACACCAAAAATCTCAAAAATCTCCATTGAAGCTCGTTTGAAGCTTGAGCATACATGCCAAATCCTATCAAATAGACTCATCCCTAAATCAAGTGACCATCCTCATTGGGAGAGTCATTCCATGGCTCATATTCTCATTTGAGGGTTTCACTTTGTCTCTCATATATGTTATGGTCTTTTATGCTAGTTAATGCTTTTGTTCTTTTGATAGATTAGTATTACTTGCTAACATATTTCTCATATACATGTAGGACAAGTATCTGGATATTCTACCCACCAAATGTGTCGGATGACATAATTCGTGATTTATTACCCTTTAGACTGATTTTGTGTGATTTTCTCTATGATGGATTTTCATATTTTATCTTGGAGGTCTATGGTGAATTTTCTATTATATAAGTCTTAATAAATAGATTTAATTAATTAATTAATTATTTTGGAGGAAATTAATATAAAATATCATGATCTTTGATATTTTGATTATAATTAATTAAATGAGAATTAATTGAGGGAAAAAGAATTAAATAAAAGAAAATTAGAAATTAAAATTAATAATAATAATAAAATAATAATAAAGTAATAAATAAATAATAATAATAAAAGTTATAAAAATTAAAAATGAAAGTTATAAATATTTAAATAGAAATTATATTAAAAGTGAATTGGAGTTATAAGCTTGCATGGGAATTAACGCACTTTTCTATTTCTCATGTGTCAACAACACGGGGGTTAGTGCACCAATTAAGCACATGGTGTCTACAACCCTATGGCTCATCTAGAAGGTTGGAAAAGACCCATGCTTAGTTGGTGACACCTTCTAGCTGTTTCTAGAAGCATTCTAGATGTTTCCTGAGAGCTCTTTATATTTAGGCATTCCTAGAGGCTTAGATATAGTGTTTGGAGTGCCATTGGAGCATTGGAGGATTCGAGAACTCTGAAGAAGGGAGCTTGCTCTGTGGGTTTTTTGAGGAATAATGATTTAGCATTAGAATCCGGGTAGATTCTTGTGATTTTACTTATGCTATTTCTGCATCATGCATTCCCTGTCTTCTTCATGTCTTCCATATGTCTTTTGAGGAATTTCATATTTTTATTATATGCATTCTCTATATGGGTAGTTTAATTTATTTGAGAATTCTATATGCATAGATCTGAAAAGAACACAGGGCTAGGGTTGAGATTCATAGTCAAACCCATTAGATTAATTATTGAAAATTTTGGAGATCAAAGGTCTATGGAGAAATTTTGAAAATTGAAGTTTATATTTATATAATGTCAATTTTCTAATACACACACACACACACACACACACACACACATATGCAATTATATATATATATATATATATATATATATATATATATATATGTAGAATTAAATATATATATATATATGTTCATATACTGTGATATAGAAATTTTGAAAATTGAAGTTAATATTTATATAATGTCAATTTTCTAATACACACACACACACACACACACACACACACACATATATGCAATTATATATATATATATATATATATATATATATATATATATATATATATATATATATATATATAAAATATTTGTTAAAAAAAACCGAATAACATACCCATGGGCAAAAACATTTTAAGAAACATTTTAAACCAAATCGTAAAATGGGAATCGCGTAAGCGATTTTTAAAAAAAAAATTATAAACATTTTATACATTAAGATGAGGGGGGGATGAGACCCGTGCCCCCACTGCAGTCACAGTGTACCACCGTCGCAGGTACTACGACAGTAGTGGTACGTAGTACTACTGATGTCATAGGCCCTGCGACCACAGGGTCCTACGTACCGGCAGACTATTATGTTATGTGAATAACATTTGCCATATGTAATCATTTTTAATTGTTATTAAAATTTTATATATGGCATCAATCGAATTTGTTAATTCAATTTTATATAATGTAATATTAATATATATATATATATATATATATATATATATATATATATATATATATATAATATGTAAATATGATTAATAATAATTTGATTTATAATTGTATAATTGATAAATGATTTATATCAAAGGTTCATGGTTTAAATTATTTGTTTTATATGAAATTTAATTGTTAGTTTGGTGGGGGACGTTTTGAATTAAAATTATAATTGAAAGATGGATTTTAAAGAATATTTGTAATAATTCAAAACGTATAAATGTTCTTCCAATTCTTTCTCTAAACTTGGAAATGTAAACTGAGACTTTTGCATTTGAATTTAAGTTGTAAACTTAGCAAAACCAAAGCATGTGTTTGCATTGTGTATTCTTTATGCTATTGTTTTGGGTTTTGGGTTGACTAATGTTGACCAATATAGGATGTCTACCAGAGGCTTGGGGGATTATGTGATTGTGATGTCATGATGATGTTTTAATCTCAATCTTTATAAACCCAACCATGGTTATGTGATGGAATGCTCTATGTATTGGATGTGATTACTGATTGTTATAGTTGAGATTCTTATGTATGAGACACTTGACTTAACCATTATTTTTGGTCATCAATTAGTTATCCTTGGTTATTGTCTAGTCACCATGATGGGACTGAAATGTGGATTTATTCTTGATGATGTCATGTTGTGACATGTTTGACTCAACCATTTTTGGAGTCTTCGATCAGTATGATTGAGATATATTTTGGTTATTGAGAACCATTGGATACTTTAATTATTAGTGATACTTCAGTTGCCAATAGAGAGTTGTTGTGTTCATGATTTTCTATGGATGTTGCTCATGGAGATTTGATGCTTTTATGCATATTTGATGATTTTATTATGGATTATCTTTTGTGATTTTGAGATTTATGATTCCATGAGCTTAGGGTAGGATATCTGCATGTAGTGATGAGAAGTGGCTTGCAATGGGGGCCGGGGCCCTAAGAGGCTACCAGGGTAACTCATTGTAAGTTGGATTAGTAAGTGATAACATTCACACCTAATACTAACTGAATGAACCTAAAAAGATAAGTTTTTTGTTCTCGCCCATGCCTTGAGTGCTTGTACAGGCTAGGATGGGAGTAGTGAGAATGCATGGTTGTGACCTTGCATTTCATAGTATGCCTCGTCAGTATGAGAGGATACTAGTGGCCGCATGAGATTAGTATGGACCCGTGGAGTTTAGCTAACTGCTAGGGTAACTTGTACGTGATAAATACGATGACACTTTCCTACTTGCATAGTAGGTTCCTACATGTCATTGTGTGCCTCTGGGATTAGATGTCAATTTTGTGTTTTGAACCTTTGAATTAGTATACTTTTAGGATTCTTGAACTTATAGAGATTTGTGCTATGTGATTTTGGATAGCCTATTTGGGACTTGAGATTATGTCCTCAGCACGGTGGGAGTGGACCACTTAGATACCACGCGGTCGGGTGGTAGTGTAGTTTCCACTCTTATCATTTGAGATTCATTGAGACATCGTGGCTGATGCATCCTTTGTGATGGTGGATATGTATCCTTTCATTGATGATTAGCATATGTTAGATGATGTTATCTTATGCTTCTATTTGCATGTTAGATTACTTTCTACATATGATGTTGTATATATTAGGAGTGACATTCCTACTATGTTAATATCGATGATCTCTTCGGTGATTTGGAATGTTACACATGGAGGGATGGCTAGGATTCACGATGGTCTAATGATGCTATTAACGGTTGGGAGGAACCGTGCACTTAGTTTATTATGTCTTCTATGATGATGTATCATTTGATTATATTTACTTTGATGTATCATGGATTAAAATAGGATGATGCATCTCATTTCATGTATGTATATTTCTTTGAGATTGTCATACCCTGTGACATGTACAGTGGATGATTGAGCATTTGAAATGTAATGAATGAACATTGGACTTATCATTATTATTTCATGTGGATGTTGTACTAGATGGATTCATGTATGTTAGATATTTTTAGATGTAATTCAATGTTAAGGGATCTTAAAGAATGTAATTTGTTATGTATGATATGTTTAATTTCAGATGGACATTACTATTGGTTCCGTTATTGTGCATAGGTTATATGTGGTATTTACTTTCATGTTAAAAAAAAAATGCTACCAAACTTAGTGAAATTCTAGGTTAATTCTTTGGATCTCTTGGTGGGGCATTACAGAAGGTGAATGGTTTATCCACTAGAGAGGAAGAGTATGTTTCTTCTATAGAAGAAACAAAGGAGATTATATAGCTTCAATTCTTTTTGAAAGAATTGGGAAACCTATAGAAGGATAATTATTTGTTTACTTATAGCTAGAGTGTCATTCATCTTATGAAGAATTATTCTCTACATTCAAAGAAAAAACACATATAGTTGCAGTACCATTTCACTTGGTTAGTTTTCGATGATGGATAGTTAAATTTGGACAAGATACATATAGATAAGAATCCAACAAATATGTTTACAAAGGCATTGCCAAGAGAGAAGTTGAACTCCTCTTTAGCTTTGGTTGGTCTCCTAGACTAAATAGAATAAAAGAAAAATAGAGTCCAAGGTGGTGTGATCTAGTGGGAGCCTCATGGAGTAGGTGCATTGCTACATAATTAGTCTCAAAGTGGGAGATTATTGTCTAGTGTGGAGCTTAATTAGTCTCCAAGTGGGAGATTATTAGTTTTTGGTGACTGATTAGGGAAGTACTATACATACTCCATAATTCCAATTTTGGGCTAATATGTTGTAACTAATTTTAAACCTAAAGTGACAAAAATACTTGTATAAAAAGGGCTGAGGCTTAGGGATTTTCATAAGCTATGATGAGAAAATTTCTTCTTGAGGAAATATTGAGTTGTAGGGGATTATAGATTGTAATCACATTGTAATCATTAGATCATAATAACATTGGACTCATTGTTTGTTGGACATAGCCCAGGGATTGGGTGAACCATGTTAAATCTTGGTGTCTTTTGTTCTCTTCTATTGTATTTATTATCTTATGATATTGTTTATATTTGTATGTAATTATTATTTCCATCCATGGTTAATCCTAACAACTAGACATTTTTATTTTTCCCAGTTGACATTATTACACATAGCATTGTTAGGTTTGTTCATTTTTGGAAAACCTCTTACTTTTTTCATTTTACTAATGCTAACCAAATTTTCAAAATTTACATGACATAAACTTTTGTGCCATTTCCAAATATCTTCATGTTGTGTAAATGAACATGTCTCATTAGATAAATCTAGATAGAGATGTGACGTACACATGGAAAAGCATTAAAATGTAGCTAAAACATGCAAGAAATCATGTCTACAAGTAGACATCTAGATGGATAAGAAAACCTACATGTATAGGCATCTACAAATAGGTAGTCACATATGTCCTATGAATATGCTCTTTATGCAATTCAAATTTCAAATTTTTAGTATGAGCAAGATAACTTTTATGGTATTTATTGTGAATAGTGAGAGTGATTTAAATTCACCCAAACTTCATTTTGAAGTTGTTTCTATTGTCAAAGACATGGCATTTGTTTCTCTAACTATGTCAACATCTAAAATATAAGTTGAGAGAATCACTAGATAAAATAAATAAGATAATGAAAGAAATTTTTAAAAGCCAATATTTCATAGAAAAAATAGAGGAGCAAAGTGGTTCAGAAGAATCTAAAGAAGCAATCTTGGAGCTCATGACTTAAAATGATAAGATAAAGGAAAATATTAAAGGTTGATGAAAATAGAATAAGAGCATGCAATATTAAGAATATGTGAAGCACAAGATGAAAAAGGAAACACTATTATGATAAGAAATCAATCCTATGAGGAACTTAGACTAGTTATGGAATAAAGAAAGAAAGTTGAGGACTTGATAAAAAAAAAGGAAGATGGGATGGCTCTCATGGGGTAGAAAACTACTATATCACACAAGAAAATAATGTCTTAGAAAGACATTTTCATGAAAAGATTAAACAACTAGAAGTTCTAAATGAAGAAGCTAAGAAGATGGATGAAAAATTTCATCAACTAATGGAGGAGCTGAAGAATATCAAGGAAGAAAAAAAAAGGCTGAGAAAGTCCAAGAAAAGCACCAAGAAGATGGTAGAGCTATAGAAGACTCGGATAAGGACTACTAACACAATCAGTCCAAGATTTGATGGAATCAACACAATTGAGAAAGGAAAGTCTTCAAGAGGAAAAAAGTTAAACTCCATAAAGAAAAAAGGGACAACAAAGAAAGGTATGGCATCAAAAAAAATTGCTTGCTTTTGTTGTGGTAAAATAAGACACAAGTAAAATGTGTATTTGCATAGGAAAATTGCAATCAATAGTTAGAATGCCTATAGAGGTTACTGCTATTACTATTACATGTATGGTCATAGTGCCAAAGATTATGGATCAAAAGCCTAATCATATCATTCATCTTCTAGAAGTAAGAGATAGGTTTACATCACTTGTGGTAATCAAATAAATATTGCATCCTATTACAAATGGAACATGTCATTAGAGATATGCAAGACCTTGGAATAACACAAGGACATGCTACATATATCACAAAATAAGTTATGCAGCCAAGGATTATTGGGTCAGACATAAACCCAAACAACATCAAGATGAGAAAAAGGAAAAGACAAGGATAGTAATGTGTTTTGGTGTAATTAAATATTCACTAATTACACTTACTTAGGATAATGCATTGCATAGTAGTTTTTGATCGAGATACTTAGGAATTTGCACCTCAATTAAACACATGGTGTAGGAGAATTACACTTTAGGTGGTCATAGTTGTTATCTCACTCCACCTTTAGTGCACATATCACATTATCATCCTTGTCATTGTACATACTTCATTGTATAATGGAGGATGATCCACCTTTGGTGGACATATGATTCCACCTTGTGTGGGTGATAGCTTATCTTCTCCTTATCATTGTTTCTTATCACCTCTCCTATAGAAGGAGGCCTATTATGTACATTTTCAAATCAATCCATTGAATGTAAATCAAGTCCATTATCAATAATAAAATTCTTGCATCTTCATGTAATTTTCTTTCCATTCTCTTGTGGAAGTTATCTTGGTCTTTCATTTGATCCTAGGGGTGTTGTAGAGTCACCTAAAACTCTAACAATGTTAAATAAGTCAACAAGGACTTTTCCAAAGTGTGGACCAAGAAGAGGTCAAAGGATACATGAGTAAATATTGGAGAAAAATAAGCTCACAAGAAAAGTCATCCTTGCACTAGCCCATACATTCAAACTGATAAGTCATGATGAGTGATGTAGGGTAAAAGTACAAACCTATTTCCCCCTTTTGTAAAGGAAAAGGCTAAAAAAAGTATAATTGTTCACCTTAAATGACATAAAATTGGTATTATTATTTTGAAATTGAAATTTAAGTAAACTAATCAAATGTGTCGATATATTTTTTAATAATTATTTAGAATAAAATTGATATATTTTCCTAAATTTTATAGATAATTTTTTTGCTGCTGAAAAATGTGGAAAATTAGGGGTTTAGTTCCCACCACAAAAATATATGAAAATAAACTTATTTCCCTTTGATCTTAGAGTATGTTATAGATAACATATATAGCTAGAACAATCAAAAATAAAAATTGAACTTAGACCTATATTTTCTCTTTTATAATGATTCAAATTTGAACTCACCTAAAATTGATAGTTTTCATCTCCCACCACGTTTTTCAAAATAAATCTATTCTAACCAGGATAAAAATTATACATTCTAGAAGAGGACTCTCTCCTCTAGAACTTCATATAAATCTTAAAAAAATTTGATATGATTTAATTTTTTTTCTTTCTCAAAACTAACATCTTTTTGAGTGTTAAAATACATGCTTGTAGACTTTTTTAATTATAATAGACTATATCTAATTAAAACACTATAAAATATATATGGGAATATTCTTGACTATGAGCTCTATAAAATGGTGTTTATATGCTATAAAAAAAATTCATAAAAAATAGTATGAGATATTGAAATGCCACTATTCTGAAATAATTTTATTTCTTTAGTAATTGGATATAAACTTGTATAAAATGTCATTTAATAGACATTTCTAATTGGAAAAGTGTGAGACCATTTATAACTTAGCTAGAATGAATCCATCTAGATCATGTGTTTGAACAAAATTGGTTTTTAGATAGAAATACTAAAAATTAGTCATTCTGATAAGTTAGCTTGAAAGGTGACACAACTTTGTACTATTAACCTGTAGTAGAAAGTGAACATATTGCATCCAAAAAAAAAGACAAGTTGTTACAAAATCAAATCATAAGATAAATTGTTGAAAGACATTTATTGCACAAAGGTAGAGGTAGGTAAGATATGAGGTTACCATTAGAACTTGATGTTAATTTTTGGTTGGATCTATAAATACATACATCATTCTTGATGAAAATTGATTTTGTAATCTTGAGATCCAAAGATCTTTTACTTGCAAAACCTTAGCTACCAAAAGAGGATTCTTTATGTGAATCAGATGAAAAAATCGCTAGTCACTTTGCAACCCTAGATTCAATCTAGTGCAATAGATCATGTTGAAGAAGACCATATCAAAATAAAATCTTATGGAACAATATGATGGTTTCTTTGATATTGAACTAGTTAATGGATAGGAAAGAGAGCCACTTGTCTACAAATTGATATTGCAAAGCATCAATGAAAAGGACATAAAAAGAATCATATCCTCACTCACAAGAAATGTATTATTTCTAACCAAAGATGGTCATGAATATCTCAAAGAAAATATCATAGAGTTGGGAGATGTAAAGATAAGAAAAATGTATGATAATTTACATTAGAATGATCGATGGAAATCTGGCTTCAAAGACCTAGAGGGAACTATAACCCTAGCTTGTGCAATATATATTCCCAATTTCTTCAAGTTTGAATGCATGATATACATGCTCTGTAGGGTTTACAATGAATACATGTGGCTTTACAATCCCCACAAGATCATGAAGTACATAATCGAGATAGTTACAAGGTTCAACAAAGATGGAAAGGAGCTAACCACACGTAAGCACAAACTAGCAGTAGTGGAAAAGCTAATTGGATGTCATCATAATGACAAAATATGCTCACTGGAAGAAGTTAAAAATAAAATGGTGTATCTCACTGGAAGGGTGATTGTACACATGATTTAGCATTCTATTCAAATAAAAAATGTACCCAACAAAGTAGTGTATGGAGGACACTAGATCATAATAGAGAAAACCCATATTATCTAAGTGGGTGGCTGCACGAAAAACTATTTGATAATATGAGGAAAATTAAGAATGAAAGAAGTGTGTATATATTCAAGTTTGGCTCAATATTGCCAAGCATATTATTCTATTTTAAGGAGGAATACCCTCAATACAAGAAGTTCCAATGAAAGTCTAGGAAATCCTCAACAACTCAAATAGTGAATACATACAATAAGGAGAGTGGTAGTACCCTTTAGAAGATTGATAAGTATTTCAAGAAATTTTAGATATAATGCAAAGAATAAGGATTACAAAGTATTTGAAAAATGATTACACAAGAAACATCTTCTTCTTAGTAGTCACAAATAGTTGCATTGTACAAGTAGTCAAACAATGAACCTAGTAGTTGGCCAAGTTTCCCAATGAGGTTGAAGAAGAATCAAACATGAAGCTCATTGTCCAAATATTGGAAATTATTATTGACAAGGAGAAAAAAATATTTGGGAAAGTCAAAGAGAAAACAAAAGAGCTAAAGGAATAGGTAGAAGAAATCTCAAAGAAGAAGAACTAAATGAAAAAGTAAAGTACATGACAAGCTATGCAATAGGCTAAAGAAGAAGTAGCCCATGAAAGTGAAGAGAGTTCTCAATTGGACATCAAAGAGGACTCTTCACCTGTATGTGAATTTGAAGGGGAAGAAGAATCATCAAGCAAGAAGAACGCTTCCACTACCAAGCCTCCAACAATAGAGACCTATGAGAGAAAGTCAACATAGAAGAATAAGATGAAACCTCCTATCTATTATCATGAATGTTGATGATACTACATTGGGGAGTATCTAAAGCATTGGAGAGTATTGACATGTTGCATTCATGACTATGTTTTAAATTGATGTCAATGTAGTATTGGTTTTGTAAAGACTGCAAGAACAATAGTAAGAGATCTTAATGGTACGAAAAATAATTTGATTGTTTGGTGATGTGCAGTTGAGGACATGTTCCAAATGATGTCCTGATGATGTGATTAAGTGTGGAGAGTCTGAGTCAATGGCATACAATAGATCTACCTAATTTATAGAGAGAAGTTCAGAGATAAAGAAATTGGAAAGTAGTTCCTGATGTTTAATTTATATCTGACATCTTAGATGTAATGAAGAAGTGTGCAGATACACAGTGAAAGAGGATATTTATGTTGTGATGTCAATGAGTGTGCAAGCCCTATTATCACATGTTTTAGGTTTTATATAGACTGTGAGATGATAGTGCTATTGTAATTATAATTAATTAATTATCTTATTATAATTAATTAGAAAAGCCTCAAGGTCAACTCAAGAAATTATTATGAAGATATGGTATTAAGGAAAGATATTTTCCTTGTTTGTAAAGTGTCAATATGTATCAAGTATCAATTATGTTGAATGTGAAGTGTGAAAAGGAGTAGAGCATTTGGAGAATGTGATTAAATGATCCAAGGGGTCATTGGATGTAAATTATAAGATCTATTTGCAAGATCTAAAGGAGCATAAGTCTAGTTGATAGGATAGAGATAGAGGAAGGAAGAAATTTCACTTCTATTATTCTGCAAGGAATAATATAGAGATCATTTGGATAGTGGGTTTATTGGTCTTAACCTTGAAGTTGTTTGGGTAATGGTTATAGTTGTCTTCCACAACTCCTAACAAGGTTACCACAACTCCTAGCAAGGCTGGAATATCCTAATAGGGATTCAAAGTCTCCTAATAGGAACTCATATATATTGAATGTATTCATAGACTCCTAACAAGGTCCATCCTCAAACAAGGAACATTTATATTAGTATATCATCTTGTGGGTAAAATCGTCATTGGAGTTTTCACTCTAATCAAGGGTTTCCCTAGTTAACATATCTAGTGTTAATTGTGTATGAGTATCTTTATATGGTTTCAATTTATATTTATCTTATGGTTAATTTTGTTTAAGGTTAATATTTGTGATAATAGTCAGATAACTGATTCACCCCCCACCCCCTCAGTTATATTAGTGGACTATATATTCTAACAATTGGTATCAGAGCTCCAGGTCCTTGAAGAGAAAGTTTAACAACTTTGGGAGATTAGTGGTAAGAAAGGATAGTCCTAAGTTAGATAGAGGAAATTTTGACACCCTAAAGATGGATATTCTTAGTGGGTTATCAAATTTGTGCAAAGAATAGAGTATTGAGTTTCCAGATCTAGAATCGTATTATTGTTTACAAATGAATAGAGGCACAATTAAAGATAGATCCATATCCAAGGAAGACATGAAGATCAAGGAATTTATTGATATTCTTATGAAAAGAGAGCTAGAAGGTATGGAAATTGTTTTTTGTTGGACATGTAATGAGTTTGGTTATTTTTTGTCTAGATGTCTAAAGAGAGTAAGAAAATCATGAAAGAATTCACTTTCTGATGAAAATCAAGTGCATAAAGAAAGTAAGGAAAGATTGTTGATTAACTATAATGATAAAGATAATGATCCTAAAGTGGTTAAGGAAGAGGAAGTAGTAGAAGAAATATCTTTGGTATCTATTGTTGATCTAGAGGCTAACCATGAAAATGTGGAAGTTATCATTGAGACTAATAATGACTTGTAGAATGATGTGATATTTGTTGAGCATAGAAGAGAGCAAAAGTCTAAACTAAGAGATGAGATAAGAGTTGAGATGTCAATTCCTACCTCCAATAGAAACATGACAAAGAATCACCCTCAGGAGAAGATAATTGGAAATAAAGATAAAGGTGTGATGACAAGGACAAGAGTGAATGGGGAATTATGTCTAATATCTCAAGTTGAGCCTAAACGCGTAGATGAAGCATGTAAGAATGATCATTGGATTCAAGAAATGAAGGACGAATTGGATTAGATTGATAAGAATGAGACATGGGAGTTAGTTCATAGACCTAAATACAAGAATGCGATAGGAACAAAATGGGTATTCAGTAATAAGATGAATGAACAAGGAGAAGTTGTAAGGGCAGACTTGTTTGCAAAGGATAGTCAAAGCTAGAAGGCATAAATTATGAGGAGACATATGAACCTATACCTAGAATGGAAGTAGTTAGAATGTTATTGGCTTATGCAACATATAAGAAGTTTAAGGTCTATCAGATGGATGTCAAATCAAATTTTTCTAAATGGAGAACTTAAAGAAGAATTCTACATTGAGTAGCCTAATGGTTTCCCTTTGACAAAAGACAACAACATTGTATGCAGACTAAAGAAAGCTTTATATGGTTTGAAGAAAGTGTCTAGAACTTGGTATACAAGGTTGGACAAGTATTTGACAAAGCTTAGATATGTTAAAGGTATGACAAATGGTAATTTTTATTTAAGAGAAATTGATGATGGTCTATTTATGATTGTAATATTCATTAATGATATAATATTTGGAGGTAATGATGAAGAAAGTGATAAGTTTTCTAAAGAGATGAAGAATGATTTTGAAATGACCATGATAGGAGAGATGAAGTTTTTCCTAGGATTGCAGATTATGCAGAATAATGATGGTATTTTCATTTCACAAGCTAAGTAATTGAAAGACTTGTTGAAGAGATGCAAACCTGTTGGTACAAATATGATAACTAGTCACAAGTTATCCAACAAGGATGAGATAGCTACAGTTGAGTAGAAGTACATATCCATGATTAGAGGATTGAAAAATTTGACTCACACTAGACTAGATATAGAAAATGTAATTGTGATTGTAGCTAGATTTTAAGATGATCCTAAGGAATATCATTGTGTAGCAATAAAGAGGATATTTAGATATTTGTAATATCTAATTATGGTATTCGGTATGATAGATCGAGTAATTTTACTTTGTTTGCATATGTTGATGTGAATTGGGTAGGCAATATGGATGATATAAAGATCACCAATGATGGAGCATTCTTTCCTGGAAGAAGATTGATTTCTTGGCTGAGAACGAAGAAGGATTGTATCTCATAGAGTAATGATTTAAAGTGTAGTATCTTGTATCAACAAATAATTGTAATCAAGTTATGTGGATGAAGAAAATGTTGAAGGATATCAAGATTGAGTTTATAGAACTTGTTATCATTTACTGTGATAGCATAAGTAAAATGAGTATGTCTAAGAATCATGTATAAAATTCTAAGACAAAGCATATATCTATTAAGTATCATGTCTTGAGAGAAAGGGAAATAGAAAAGGAGATCAAATTGGAGTATTAAGTACTAAAGATCAAATTGTAGATATATTTATGAATCCTTTGCCTAAAGATACTTTTGAGTACCTAAGAGGTATGCTTGGGGTTATTCCACTACCTACTTCAGAGTAGATGATGTAGAATTGTACCAGTTTAGTGGTACATAGCACTATGGTTAGACTAAATTGAATGTTGATGCTTCTTGTATGGGGGAGTATCTATTGTGAACTAACTCATTGAGGAATCTTGGTATTTGGTACTTGATATTTGGTATTTGGTAATTGAACAATGTCTTTAGACACTTGAGCTATTTAAAGAGTTGAAGAAGTACATATAACAATTGGAATTTAACAATTGGTATTTTATATTTTCTTGAGGCCTTTGACATTGATGTCAATGGAGGATAATTTCCATGAAAAAAATCTCCTAAAAAATGGGGGAGAAGAACTCATAAGTATGTATAAGGGAGAGATATCACTTTAGGGAGATTTAGAAAGATTCATGTAAGGAAGCAGGAGTATGTAGAATCTAGAGGATTTTAGATTTTATTGATGAAGAGGATTTGAGAAGATGAGAACTATAGTAGAAGTAGAAAAGTACAATTTGGTATTCTTAGAACTTAGATGTTTTTTTAATCTATGTTGCCATTAATGCCAAAGGTGTAGATTGTTAGCATGAATACTGATGATACTACATCTAGGGAGTATCCTGAGCATTGGAGAGTATTGACATGTTGCATTCATGACTGTGTTTATCATTGATGTCAACATAGTATTGGTTTTGTAAAGATTGGGAGAATAATAGTAAGAGATATTAATGGTACAAAAAATGGTTTGATTGTTTGGTGATGCGAATTGAGGACATGTTCCAGAAAATGTCCTAATGACATGGTTAAGTGTACATAGCCTATGTTTATATTTCTCTTATGGCTAAGTTTCTTTAAGGTTAAAATTTGTGATAATACTTGGATAACTAATTCATGCCCCACACCCCCCCAGTTATATTAGTGGATTATATATTCTAACACTATCTAGTGAGAGGAAGAAGAGACTAATACATGAAGTATGAAATCCCCAATGAAGGTAAGAAGATTTCACTTAAGAATATTCTTGAAGATATTGAAAATAATAGAAATTATAATACTTTATAAAATATATTTGTAAAGTTCAATAAAAAAAATATAAATAAAATTGTAAAAAATTTACTTGTAAATTTGAGAGTGTTTGATAGAAACTAGCCAAAATAGAGTCACAAGTTTCAAGTGAACTACTTTTAATAATTAAGGAAATATGGTCCAAGGACATATTAGAGTGAAGAATATGCTAGATGACTCTCTATCTAATCATAGAGCTGATCTAAGAAAAAAGGACAAAACAAAGATAGTGGCATCATGGAGATGAAATGCTAATCCAGAAGAGAATGTAATCTAATAACTACAAGTTTGAAGAGGGACTTCTTTGAAAAGAAAGAAAATTTTGGTCTTATCTATATAAATAGGAGAATTTTAGATCTGGGAAGAAATAAGGGAAAGACCAAGAGGCTAAGGACAAGCCAAGGAAGATCAAGGCTACATGTACCAAAACTTCAAAGAAGAAGATTATAGGACAACTTACTATAGAGGTCAAGAAAAGAACACAAACAAATCAAGATCTAAACAAAGAACCCAAGGAAATTGGAGAGATACAACATGCCTCCACAACAACACCAACAATATATTAACAGTAGAAGAATGATACCTAGACAAGTGAAGGTCACCTAAATATCATTAACATAACTACAATGAACTCTAGTCCAAAGGATGAAGAAGGAGAAGGTCATGACATTGAAAAAAATTATTCAATTCTATGTTGTCCTTGATGTTACAAAAATTGGCAAGCCTTTACTGAGAAGTCAATGATAGCTAAGCTCACTCAAGCATTGAAGGTAGTTCTCTCTATATGCTAAGCATTAAAATTTAACCAAGTTTAGAGATAGTATTAACCAAGCTTAGTCGATTGATGAAGTCAAGTTAGTATTAATTGAGTTCAGTTAGTTATCAAAAAAAACTTAGTATGAAGTCAATATTGACTAAGTTTGGTTGGTTAACTATATAACTCCTATTCTAACCGAGTTGGTTAGTGAATAAAATGATCCTCTGCATTAACTAAGTACTTAATCATGTATTAGCTGACAATCAACATATGAAGTTTGATAAACTTATTGGTTAATACAAGCTAACTTAAGGGATGATAATTAATTGATTAAAAGAGTATTAAAGCCAGCTTGAAAAAGGTGAATCATATAAATATAAGGTCAAGTTGAGGATTGAAATGTGGAATTGAAGAAGATGAATTATGCAAGCCAATTAGAAGGATATCTAAAGAGCATAGAGGATCTGAGTTGACTAAGCTCCCAAAAAAAATTTGATCAAGGAGGATCAAGTAATCAAGCTAGAATAGAGGTCTAAATTAGATAAGTCAGTTGCATAAACAATTAGGTCAAGTCATTGTTACTCTCTAATAATTGTACAAGTGAATCGAATCTCCTAACAACTATTTAGTAAATCCTGTAACAAGTTGGCATTTCTAGATTGAAGTGACTAAAGACCTCTATTAAGGCCACTTCTAATAGGGTGAATTAAATTCTCTAATAGAGTCACACCTAATAGTGTATTTTGTAACATTTAAAAGGTTTGGCTCCAAATAGGGCTTACTTAAGAAGAGTGAAAAAAAGTAGCTATTTACAATTAGTGGTTTTCCCAAATTGGGTTTCCACATTAAATCTTGGTATATCATGTGTTCATGTTAATTCCTTTATGCTTTTGCAACTAAGTTAATTAAAGCTAACCACATTTAATATCTCAAGATCTACATATTTAGTGTTAAACAAGTGATAGTAATATATTTAGTGTTAATTAAGTGACTATAATACATTCAACATTGACTGAGTTTTAACAAGGATCTATTTTAAAGTTGACATATTAAGGGATCTAGGATTTGTTTTAATGGTAACTAATTCACCCCTCCTATCTCAATTACTCCTTTTGATTTCTAACAATTGGTAATAGAGCTATTGATGCTTAGAGATAAGGTTTCAAGGACCTAAGCTAAAGATTAAGATGTCTTAAAAAGGGAAATTCCTAAGTTGAACAAAGATAACTTCCAAGCATGGTAGGAACTCATGAAGCTTCATTTAGCAACCATTAGAGACATGGGCCTAAATTACTTAGAGATCAATTATGTGGTACCTACTAGAACTTTGACTATGGACAAAATTGTGGAAAAGAAGAATCACAACATAATGATGATTGATATTTCTTATACTCTCAATTATGTTGAATTTTATGAAGTCAAAGATTTTCTTACTGCTCATGAAATGTGGATCAAGCTAAATGATATCTATGGAGGAGATGATAATGTGAGGAGAGCTAAATCATAAAGTCTAAGAGGTCAGTCTAATCAAATGAAGATGAGATAAGATGGAAACATTGCACAATACAATGAAAGAATCAAAGAAAGTGTGAGTGAAATTAGTGTTGGAATTATAGATGGAGTAACTAAGAGGGGGATGAATTAGTTACTACAAAAACAATTCACAGATCCCTTAAATGTCTTAAAATTGAATTACTACTATCACTTAGTAGCCACACAAAAAAAGTGTTGTAACTCGGTAGATTAACTAGTTACTGATCTTTAAACATTCACAATTATTAACATGCATGCAAAAGTAAATAACATGAACACAAGAGACACTAGATTTAATGTGGAAACCCAATATGGGAAAAACTACCAAGTAACTAGCTACCAATTTTCACTCTTTTGAAATGAGCCTTGTTAGGACCCAACCCTGTTAAAGGTTACAAAACACATTGTTAGGTGTGACCTTGTTAGAGGATTTAATCACTTACTAAGAGTGGCCTTGCCAAAGGACTTTAGAACAATTTAGTAGAACTATCCACCTTGTTAGAGGATTTACAAAATGGTTGTTAAACCAACTCTATTAAGACAATTAGGAATTACTACTACAATGGTGAGAAAGTAACAATAAGTGACCTGAATGAGATGCAACTAAACTTTGCTATTACAGATCTCTGTTTTGCTTCAACTAATCCTCACTGATCTAATACAACTATGCTACTCCTCAAGGATATCTGATCCTTCTTCAAAATTTTCTCTCACTTCCTTTTTACACAACTTGCATGCTCACTTACTCATTCATCTATTCATACATTTGAAATCACAACTTGACCTCTTATTTATACATGACAAATTGTCAAGTCAACTCACTTACAAGTTAAATTTACCAATAAACCATACATCATTCGGCTACAAACATTACATTAAAAAATTAAACTTTATTTCCCAAAACAATGAAATCCTTCATTGGCCAACCTAGCTCAATAAACACTGCTCCAAAAAATGATTTCTAGTGTTAACAAAGTGAAGCTTGGTAAACACTGCAAGCTCTGCAAAAAAATCTTTGGAGACTGAGTGAACTCAGTAAGAACTATCTTTCCTTCACTGACCTTGTGAGCTTGGTAGAAATTGATATCCCTTTTCTAACCTTGCTAGCTCAGTAGAAATTGATTTTTTCCACAGAAGCCTCCAGTGCCCGAGTGAGCTCGGTAGAAACTATTTTCACAGTGTAACCTCTAGAAATGCTTGGTAGAATCTATAATTCTCTTTGCTAACCTTCTGAGCTCAGTAGACTCTATATTTTTCCTTGCTAACCAACTAAGCTTGGTAGAATTTGACTGATAACTGATATCACATTTGTGTAACATCAAAGAAAACACACAATTGAACAACTGTATCCAACAATTAGAACATTAGGAGGGAAAATAGATGATGTGATAGTGGTCAGCAAGGTACTCAAAATTTTTCTTCCCATTTATGCAATTACTCTTTCAGCTATTCAAAACAAGAAATGTGATTGCAAAAATGATAATTTTGGATGCACTAGTGAGAAGGTTGATAGCCTTTGAGTTAAACAACTTTGATAACTATGTTCCTAACTTTGGTAGCATTGAGTTTCCATTTCAAGCTAAGTTAACTCTAAAAAAGAAAGGTAGAAATTCTAAAAGGAAATAGTCTAATAGTGAAGATGAGGATGATTTCGATGATGACCTTGAAACCATTAAAGCCCTACTTACAAGAAGATTTCCTAAAAGAAAAGGAAAGTAGAAAGGGAAAATGCCCCTAATCTATTTTTCTTGTGAAGAAGTTGACCATATTGCTACAAGGTGTCCAAATAAAGAAAGAAAAGGAGAAAAGAAGTACAAAAAGTACAAAAGGCAAGAAATGTTTCAAAATATACAAAGACAACAATGATAAAGGTAAGAAATCTTGTTACATGGCTAAAGACTCTATTAGTAGTGATGATGATGAAATGGCTTACATTGCTTTTAAAGATGAATCAAATGATGAAAATGATACTTGATGGCCCTAATTTCTCATATTAGTAAGAATGATACATGGATCATAGATAGTGGTTGTTCTCACCACATGACTAGTGATAAAACAAAATTTGAGCACTTGGAACACTATGATGATGGAAGTGTCAGATTTGGAAATGATGAACCCTATTATATAAAGGTAAAAGGTTGCATTGCATTAACTACTAAACTGAGATGTGACAATTCATACTAGGTTGAAGGACCAAAACACAATCTACTTAGTATCGCATAGTTGAACAACACTGGATTCATGAATGGAAAGGCTAAGTTGCTATATGGAAAAGGAAATGTATTTGGGATTGGAAATCAAACAAAAGGTAATCTATTCTATCTAGATCTAATTGAAAGTTCATGTTTCCTCACACAAGTAGAGGAAAGTTAGTTATGGCATAAAAATCATGTGAATTTTGATAACCTAGTCAACATAACAAAAAATAAAAGAGTGAGAGGTATTTAAAGTCTAAGGAAATTTGATATGAGCATGTGTAGAAATTGTCAAATTTGGAAGATGGGAAAGACAAGTTTCAAAAGAAAGAATTATCATTGTGAAGAAGTTCTAGAGTTGGTTCATATAGATTTTTGTGGACCTATTGGCATAGAAAGTTACTATAAAGATAAGTATTTACTTTAATTTTTTGGTGATTATTCTAGGATGATGAAAATGATGTACTTGAAAGATAAATTTGAATCCTTTCCAAAATTCAAGTGGTATCTAGCTAGAGTGGAGAAATAAATAGGAAAGAAACTAAAATGTTTAAGGTCAGATAGAGGAGGAGAATTCACGTCAAATGAATTTTATGAATTTTATGATGAACGAAAAATCAAAAGACATGTATCTGCACCTAGTACACCTTAGTAGAATGAGATAGTAGAAAGAAGAAATAGATCCATTATGGATTGTGCAAGAATACTAATGAGAGAAAATTTTTGCAATCAATTACTAGAAGGAAGAAATAATTATAACAATTCATACCTTAAACCAAATTCAACTAAAGAAATATGTAGAGGGTAAAAGCACAAACCTGTGTCACCCTTTTACAAAGGAAAAGGCTAACAAAAGTATAATTGTTCACCTCCAATGACATAAAACTAGTATTACTATTTAGAATTTGAAAATGAAGCAAACTAATGAAATGTGTAGAAATGGACAAATTTTAGGATTATAATTTTTAATAATTATTTGGAATAAAAAATGATATTTTTTCCTTGTTTTTTAATGATAACATTTTAGTTGCTGAAAAATGTTAGAAATCAGGGGTCTAGTTCCCACCACAAAACTACATGGAAATAAACTTATTTACCTTTGATCTCATATTATGTTATAGATAACATATGTAGCTAGAAAAATCAAAAACAAAAATTGGCTTTAGACATATATTTTCTCTTTTATAATGATTTAAACTTCAACTTATTCAAATCGATAGTTTTCATCTCCCACTATATTTTTCAAAATAATTTTGTTCCAACCAAAAAAAAACTTATAGCTTCTGAAAGAGGACCCTCTCCTCTAGAATTTCATATAGTTTTTAATTTTTATTAATTTGATTTAATATTTTTTTCTTTCTCAAAATCAACATCTTCTCGAGTGTTAAAAAATGTACCTGTAGAATTTTTTAATTACAAAATACTATCTCTAATTAAAACACTAAGAGCTCTACATGTGAATATTCTTGACTTTGAGATCTATAAAATGGTGTTTATATGTTATTAGAAAAACATCATAAGAAATAGTAAGAGTTATTGAAATGTTAATTTACTGAAATTATTGTATTTCTTTAGTAACTGGACACTAACTAGTATAAAACATGCATTTAATAGACATTTCCAATTGGAAAAGTGTGAGACCATATATAACTTAGCTAGAATAAATTTATCAAGATCATATGTTTGAACAAAATTGAGCTTTAGATAGAAATACTCAAATTTAGTCATTCTGATAAGTCAGCCTGAAAGGTGACAAAGCTTTGTACCTTTACCCTAGATCAAACACCTTATGAATTATGGTATGCTATAAACCTAATGTCTATTATTTCAAGGTATTTGGAAGAAAATGTTATATCTTAAAAGAAAAAAGGAAAGGAAAATTTGATGTAAAAAGTGATGAAGGCATATTCATAGGATACTACAACAAAAGCAAAGCATATAAATGCCTGAATCTTACAACTCACAAGTTTATAGAAAGTTCACATGTAAAATTTTATGAGTTTGAAAAAAAGAGTGAAGAACAAAGAAATAAAGAACCTAAAAACTACATAAATTTTGTCTACTATGAGTATGATACTTTACCTAATTTTCAAGCAAATGGAAATCAATAATCCTCACCACTCGAGTCCCCTAAATCTCTAGTTAAACCCAAGTTGCAGAGAGTGCAACCTAAGTCATAGTCTAAGGGACTTGAGTCTCACTCAGAAGGATAGAGTTCCAGATAGTGGAACTTGAGTCACAGTCTTAAGGACCGGAGTTAGAAATAGTGGAACCAAGCATGATTTAGAAGATCATTTTAAGCATGGTTAACCAAATGAATCAAGTCCAAAATCTAGAAAGAAGGAACTTATACTTGCTAGATATGTTTGGAGGTATTATGCACCTAAGCAAATCATTGGAGACTAGTCAAAAGGAATAATGACAAAGAACAAACTAAAAGGTACATGTTTTCTTACTGAGTTTAAGCCTAGAACTATTAAAGATGCATTAGACAATGAAAGTTGGATTGAGGTAATGAATGAAGAGATTGAACAAACTGAAAGGAAAAAATCTTGGACTCTTGTTCCTAGGTAAAAGCAAAAACCTGTGTCATCCTTTTATAAAGGAAAAGGCTAACAAAAGTATAATTGTTCACCTTCAATGACATAAAATTGGTATTATTATTTTTAATTTGGAAATGAAGTAAACTAATAAAATATGTAGAAATGGATGAATTTTAGGATTATAATTTTTAATAATTATTTGGAATAAGAATTGATATATTTTCCTAATTTTTCTAGATAATTTTTTTGGTGTTGAAAAACGTTGAAAAATAGGGGTCTAGTTCCCACCACTAAACCATATGCAAATAAGCTTATTTCCCTTTGATCTTAGACAATGTTATAGATAACATATATATCTAGAACAATCAAAAGTAAAAAATTTCTTTAGAACTATATTTTCTCTTTTATAAGGATTAAAATTTTGACTCACCTGAAATTGATAACTTTCATCTCCCACCACATTTTTCATAACAAATCTATTGTCAACAGGAGAAAAATTATACATTATAGAGGAAGACTCCCTCCTCTAGACCGTCATATAATTTTTAGATTTTTTTGATATGATTTAAGATTTTTTTTCTTTCTCAAAATTGACATCTTTTCGAGTGTTAAAATATGTGGTTGTGGAATCTTTTAATTTCAATATACTATATCCAATTAAAACAATATAAAATCTACATGAGAATATTCTTGACTCTGAGATCTATAAAATGGTGTTTATATGTTATTAAAAATATATCATAAAAAAAAAAAAGAGTTATTGAAATGTCACTTTTTTGAAATAATTTATATCTTTAGTAATTGTCTATAAACTAGTATAAAATATGCATTTAATAGACATTTCCAATTGGAAAAGTGTGAGACCATATATAACTTAGCTAGAATGAATTTATCTAGATCATATGTTTTAAAAGAATTGAATTTTAGATAGAAATATTCAAATTTAGTCATTTTGATAAGTCTGCCTAAAAGGTGACATAACTTTGTACTTTTACCCTACTAGTGTAAATTTTCTACAAATTTTGAAGATATAATACTGATGTATTATTATTACCTTGCTACAAATTGATCTACTATAATTTTGGGCTGAATTTTATTGTTTTAGAAGTCTACAATAAATTTTAGAGATTATATTTTATTTCTATACTAAATAGCCAAGGAATAGATTGCTAGAAAAGACTTAAGATTGAATTGTGTGTCTTCTATCCACAATCTTGCTCCTACTTATGTATTACCAAATAGTGTTTCCTTTTAAAATAGACACAACCCCTTCTAGGTCAGCCCTCCATGAAACAAACTACTCCTCCAAGAATTGTCATCCTTGCTCATTAACTAATAGTTAATACTTAGTTAACTATAATAGTTAACTATAAATATGCCTAGAAAATTTCCAATCCATTCTAAGGGAGATGTAATTATCATGAGACCATATATAAAGGAAATAACATGCATTTAGATCTATGTGATCTAAAAAAATTAGAACATTAATATGATCAATTTATCAGGATTTAACACTCCCTCTTAACTTGATAACATAAATGAGAGAAAAATATCTAGCACCATCAATTATGATGGATAAGCATATATTTATACTCTATATCTATCTAAATCTTTCAAGTATGTAATACCATTGTACACATGATACTTTGTGATATTACTAAACCTATAATATGAGTTATCACCTAGTCTTGTAATAATAGTATTGCATGGAATGCAATACACATGATAAAATTTAGAGAGTGATTAAACTCTTCCTTTATCCATGTTGTAACTCATAGGTACTACCAAGCCTATTTCGTAATATGATCTTGAGTTAAGATATTCCAATACATAGGATACAATCCGGAGAATGATTAAATTCTTCCTTTATCCAAGTTGTGACACATAGGCATAAAAATGTCTACATCACAATGTGATCCTGAACTCATCCAAATCTGACAGTAGTTCTCTAATATTTAGTACATTATCTTAAAGATCATCATCTCTCATAATGTCTTTTATATAAGTATTCATTATCATAGAGATTGTCACCTCTTAGATAATGAATACAAATGGTGAAGCCCATAACAGTCAATTGCCTAACAATAATAATTTTAACACAACATTATTTCATTAATAATTAAAGAATACAAATGTATTATATTTCAACCATATCAAGTCTTTTTCTAAAGTGATTTATCTTCACTCAAGAGAGAGGTTTGGTAAGAATATTTGTTGTCTGATCTATAATGCAAATGTATTCTAACTTGACAATTTTCTTGTTTACCATATCTCTTACATAATGGTAAGGAATTTCAATATGCTTGGTTTTGTCATGAAAAACTAGATTCATAGGAAGCATGATGGAACTCTAATTATCATAGTAAATGATAGTGGGATTCATGGGTTGATCAAATAATCTCACAAGTAACTTTGTAGGACAAAGAAAAAATGTTGGAGAGGGCATGAAGATAATATTTGTCAAGGGTTTCCCTCAGAACCAACATTTCAACCATGGCTGGATACAGCCCAGGACAAGGATTCGGGTCAAGAACCTCTTGCTGATCTACCCCATATATTTTTGGATGGATCCCATGGTATTGAAGGTTCTATTCCCACTCATGCTGACAAGATCCACAAAGATATGCAGGAGCCTCCTAAGACCCCCTTTCACACCAACCAAGAAACAACAAATATGGAAAAAGAAGCAAGTGGTGGTTGAACCCATCTCAAAAGACACACATGCTGACATTAGGTTGATGATCACACTCCCTAGCCATATGTTACAAAACTCTATTGGGTTGCTTTAGCAAACTGCTTTAATTGGTAAATTTTTAACTAACTCTCTCTCATTTTTGAATATTAAAGATTAGGCACATGCATCTTGGCTAGAGTTAAGGGATATCTTCTTTATTGATTCAGAATCAAAATGTTATATAGCCATTTTTGAATCAAAAGCTTCTAGAGATTTGGTGCATAAATAGAAAGCTTGGTTTTGTTGTGGTTTTGGTTTATACTTTGATTTGGATTCCAAATTTCAAACCACAATATCTCCAAATTCCTTTTTTGCCGCATTGGATATCCCTCCCCTCTTTACCTCTTAAGTATAAGGATCCCCATATTATTGAAATTCTTGCAAAATTTTTGGGAATTTTCCTATTACATGATCTTATTCCATATGATCATCCACATTTGGTTGTTGGAGTTTGTTTGCTACTAGATATGCAACAACCTCTTCCCTCTCATTTGGTTATAAATTCTCAATGGGGTTCATGGGACTAGTCAATCATAATTCAAAATGAGCAAATAGTTCAAAAGTTTCAAGATAAACTCAGACATTTCAATACTCAATATCAAGATTCAACCAATGAGGTTCAAGAAGTATGTCTAGATTATAACACTGATCCTAATTTATGTGCCCATAATGCCCCTTCAAATCCAATCCATGATAAGGTCCCTATGGCTTCTTCTTAGTGTGCTTACACTCTAATAGGTAACCAGAGCTTGGTTCTTTCTACTGCATCCAAACTATCTATATTTTTACAGTTGGTCTTGCCATATATACAAGTTTTGCTAGCTAAAAAGAAAAATTCCTATGATTTACTGGCATTAAAGTCTCCTAGGCACAATCTGGATCTGTATAAGAGCCAACCACTTTTAGATCCATCATTAGTTTGTTTCAAAGCTAAGGATCCCTTCAAAATCTAATATGCTGATTGGAAAACTCTTCAAATAAGAGATCAAATTGCTTCTATAATTGGTAATAATATAGTATTTGGTATTGTTCAAGAAGAAGGATTTAATATTGTAAACTAGGAAAATAGTGACCTTGATGTATTACTCAAATAATTTCAATATTGGAATAGTCAAATCGACTAGAAGAAAGTGCCTAATTGCATGACTATTGCTGATATCAAAACTCCAAACCAAGCAAACAAAATGGATTCGATATTGGATTCATGCTTTGACTTGGATCCACTAGGTGTTGAGAAGAGTATTTTTCAACATGTGGCAAACAATTTGATTTTTCATTTTGAAGAAATAAATTAGAGGGAACCTGAGATTGACAAGGATCAAATAGAGTCTAAATCTCAAAACATCCCAAACAATATGGAGGACTCTAATTTTCTACAGGTAGCTGATCAATCAGAGTTTCAATTTGAAGAGGTCACTTTGAAGGAGCTTGAGGTCTATAAGGATCAACCTGAATTTGGTCTTCAAAACAACTTGTCAAAGTTTGATATTCAACACACTTTCTCCATTGTTCAATCTCCTCTTCACCTTCAGACCTCCATGACACCCAAATCTAGAGGACACCCAAAGGGTTCTAAGACCAGGAATGAGATTGCCTTAGGTATTCAGACCACACTAGATGAAAACTTTGTTGTTAACAAGAGAATGACAAGGAGAATATCCTGTTCTCCTTGTCAGTGATGAAAATTGTATCATGGAATGTTAGAGGCATAAATTCCTTTGACAAGAGAGGTAGGATTCATAAGTTTTTAGAATCCTCAAAAGCTAACATTGTTTTGCTACAAGAGACAAAATTATCACAAGAAACATTTCAGAAATCCTTGGCCAAATGGCCAAGGTGGTCCTTAGTACATTCTCCCAGCATGGGTGCCTGTAGGGGCCTTGCTATCCTTTAGAACCCCTTAACAATTTACAGTCACCTTATTCAACAACAAGCTAATTGGCAAATGTCGTGGGTGCTTGACTTTGATGTCTCTTTTACTTTGTTCAATGTGTATGGTCCTACCTCCACTCAAGAAAAGTTGAAAACATGGGATCAATTAGCAATGTTAATTCAATCTCAAAACTCTCACCAAGTCATCCTTGGGGGTCATTTTAATACAATCTTGAATCAAAATGAGAAAGTTGGTGGTATTTTCCCACCCATTAAAACCATTTAGGATTTCGCTCAATTTGTTGAGAACAATGATTTAATGGATATTCGACCATCTAATGGAAAGTTTACATGGAAAAATAGGAGATTTGGTTTTTCTCAAATTGTAGTCAGATTGATAGATTTCTACTTTCTCATGATTGGAAATTAGGTAATTAGTGCTTTCACTTAGAGATTTTGTCTACACTAGAATCTGACCATTTTCCAATTTCCATTAAAATTGATCAGTTTGCATCTATAGATTATAATCAACATAAGTCATCATCTAAATTTGAAAGTATGTGGTTGCATCACCCACATTTTCTTTCACTTTTAAAATAATGGTGGATCAGTGCTCCTTTTGCTCTAGGTTCTAGAATACATCAATTTGCCAGTAAATTGAAACATGTCAAGGAGCAAATCAAAATTTGGAACATACAAGTTTTTAAGAATTTTTTTAAATAGAAAGAGATTGTTAAGCTGCAATTGGAGTAGATTCACTACTCCATTATCAAGTTTGGGATGGATAGTGACACTTATGTTAAGCAAAAAGAGTTATAGAATAAATGAGAGCAATTGTGTAATAGGGAGAAAGATTATTGGAGATAAAAGTCTAGGGAAGTTTGGTTACAACAAGGAGACAAAAAAACAAAAAAATTCATGTTTCCACCCAGCAAAAATGGGTAGCTAAATCAATTTTTCAAATTTTGGATGCCGAAACAGGCAATATTCTAACCAATGCTCTTCAGGTCAGAGATGACGTTGTCAAGTTCTTTCAGAATCTTCTTGCACCTGCAGTGCACCCTTCACCTTTGCCTTCACAAGATGAGAATTTCATTTACCATATACCTACAATGATCTCCCCCCAAAAGAATTCTATGCTCTTGGCCCCTTTTACCATTCAAAAAAATTGAGAAGTAGTTTTCTCCTTCCCTCTAGACAAAGCTCTAGGTCTAGATGACTTCATGGCATTATTCTTTTATAGTTGTTGGGAGTTTATTGGGTGGGATCTTCTAGTAGCTATGGAGGAATCCATAAAATTCAAATCTATGTTATAATACTTCAATTCTACAAATATAACAATTATTCCAAAACCCAAGGAACCCAAAACTTTTGCAAATTTTTGCCCAATTTCACTCTGCAACTTGACTTACAAAATTATTACTAAAGCCATTTATTTGCAACTTCAAAAAATTCTTCCATGCATAATTTCTCCCAAACAAGGTGGTTTTGTTCCTGGTAGAGAAATAATGGAGGGTGCAATGGTAGCTCATGAAGTACTTCACTCCATCAATAGTAATCAGTCTTCTAATTTTGTTATCAAGTTAGACATACAAAAGGCTTATGACAGAGTTTGTTGGAACTTCCTTTTTCAAGTCCTTCAAAAAATGGGTTTTGATAAGAAACGATGTAAGTGGATTAAAGCTTGCATTTTAGGGGCTTGGTTCTCAATCATTATTAATGGGTTAATGGTTGGTTTCATTTCTTCCATGCGAGACCTCCAACAAGGTGATCCTCTTTCACTGGCTTTATTTATCATAATGGCTGAGGCCCTTAGTAGGAATATCAAACACCATCATCTATCTGATAATTGAAAAGGAGAAAAAGTTGAGGGTACAACAATTTTAGTCACTTACTCTCTATTTGTTGATGATACATTACTGTTTGGTGCCTCAATAGTCTCAGAGGCTAAGTAGATTAAGAATATTTTATTTCTATATTCAGAAGTTTCAAGGCAGAAAATTAATCCTCAAAAGTCAAAATCTTCTTATTTTACACAAACAAAATCATCTCAGACAAGATTGTACATATTTTGGGGTTTTCTAAGAATTTTCTACCCTCCACTTATCTTGGGATCCATTTTTTTATGGGATCAAATAAGAAAAGTTTTTGGGATGGTGTCTATCAAAGAATTAAGAGCAAAATTGCCTCCTGGAAAGTTAGATGGTTGTCATTATTTGGTAGAATATTGCTTATTAAGTTCGTTCTTTCAGCAATACCAAATTATTATATGGCTGTAATGCAAGCACCGTCTTCTATTGTTTCACAAATTCAAAAACTTATTAAGGAATTTCTATGGTCTAGAAATTTGACAAATGAAAAGAAACTTCCAGTTATTTCTCTCCAAGATATGTCATATCCTCCTACTTTAGGTGGACTGGGAATTCATGATTTGACAAAAAGTAACAAAGCATTTGGTGGTAAGCTGGCTTGGCAGATGTACACTAAATCAAAATTAGTTTGGTGTAAAATAATGCAATAGAAATATCTAGATAACAATGAGCAACACAAAATTTTCTCTATGTTGGATCCTCCTAAGGGATCAATCATTTTGGATTTCATGATTGCATCTAGAGACATTGTGCTTAATTATATTTCTTGGGAATTAAATTGTGGGGACAAGATCAAATTCTTGGGTGATTCATGGAATGGTCATCCTCCTCTAAATACAATGTCAAATATACAAAATATTGTCTCAATTACAGAAGCAGAATGGGGTAACCTTGCTATTCACTTTATGGATGCAATTTGCATTTTTTCAAGGAAAGTAATATGGAAAGATCCAGACCAACTCCCTTTAGATTCTCAATGCAAGCAAAAACTTTAATCTATCCTCTCAGATAGACATGGTTTTGTGTCAAAGGTTGAGGATTGATTACTATGGATTATGGCTAAAAATAGAAACTACTCAATCAAGGAAGGGTGCAAACTTCTCCAACAATTTGAGTTGGCAAAAACTACTTCTTGAGCATTCATGTTCTACTAGAATAAAGTAGTGGTACCCAAGGTTGGGTGCTTCACATGGCTAGCAATTAAGAATAGAATTCTAACAAGTGATCAATTGGCTAGGTTAAGTATTGTCTCTCCTTTCAAGTGTGTTTTGTGTGGTGAGGATAATTGACCACTTGTTTGTAATTTATCAATTTGCATACCAATGCTGGATGTTTATATTAAACAAATTAAATTATTATACTCCACTACAAAATAACATCTGGGACATATTTCACACATGGCCAATTCTTTACCCCAATGCGCTTTTCGTAGGAATCTGGAAATGTACACCTGCATTAGTAATTTGGGCTATTTGGTGGGAAAGAAATAAGAGGGTTTTTAGAAAAGAAGTTTCATCCTTAGAGAAAGTGTTCCAAATCATTAAAAAATTGACCTCAGAAGTTACTAATGCAAGTGTCAATAGATGTAAATTTAATCAAATTATCACTTCCTGGAATGGAAGTATCATTCCAGAATGGAAATCAATTTTCATGCCATTTGGAACTAGCACTTCTTCAAAGCTACAAACTCCTATAGATAGATCTACAATCAAATGGAAACCACCTATGCCTAGCTTTGTCAAACTCAACTTTGATGGAGCATCTAGAGGTAATCCAAGACAATCAAGATTGGAAGCTTGCATTAGAGACCGCATTGGTAAAGTCCTAGCAATTACAACAGTACCCCTACCCATAGGAATTAACAATATGGTTGAGGCTCAGTCACTACTCTTAGGACTAATTATAGCAAAGAAAGGGAACTTCCATCAGGTGTAAATTGAAGGTGACTCTCAAATTATAATCTCAACTTGTATTAAGAGACAATCATCATATTGGAAACTCAAATATGTGCCCCAAAAAATTTGGAATATTATTGATCAATTTTAGGAGGTCAGAGTTTCACATACATACAGAGAGGGTAATAGAATGGTAGATTATCTCTCCAACTTAGGTTGTAATGGGATTACAACTTTTTCATTAAATCCTTCTGCATTCATGGAGCATTATAAATATCTATAGAAACTAATGGCTACTAACCTATAGAAGCTGAGTACAATGTATGTGCCGAGCTAGAATTCTTATAGGTGCCTAGTGACTTCAAGTGTTGAGCATGTTACATGTGCCGAGTGATCTATATGTGTTGAGTCATAGTTGATGCTGAGCAGGCCAGTGACTTTAGGTGCTGAGTGTGTTACATGTTCTGAGTGATCTATATATGCCAAGTCACAGTTGATGCCGAGCAAGCCAGAATGCCATATGTGCTGAGCAATGCTGAGAAAGTCAGTGAGTTTAGGTGTCAAGTGATCTATATATGCCAAGCCACAATTGATGTCGAGCAAGCTAGAATACCATATGTGTTGAGCAAGATAGAATGCTACATGCATTGAGCAAGCCAAAATGCTACATGTGCTAAGAAAGCCAGTATACTACATGAGCATAGTGGTCATTGTGCAAGCTCGGGTTTAGTTTTGACTAAATTACTCTTGGTTGTGTTTACTATTTCTAGTAAGTTTGGGTTCAACATCGACTAAGTTATCCTTGGTTTAATAATTACTGACTTCAATAATCTAGATTGGGTTTAGTTTGGACCGAGTTACTCAAAGCCCACTGATTCATTCAGTTAATGATTTCCAATTCAAGAAGGAAGAGACTCATGTCAAGATACTTGGCCATAGTTATTAATGAGTACTCATGGGTATACTGACTGAGTTATATGAGTGATTGGCGAGCTAAGAAGGAAATGATTCATGCCGAGCTAGTTGACCATAGTTATAACCAAGCACTCATGGGTATTTTGACATCACTCGATGGTCACCAAGCATTATCCAAATTGGGTACTGAACATTAAATGGTGCCTTTAGAAATTATGCTACCATGTGTGAGATTATGGTAAAATCATGCTAAATCTTCTTCACTGAGAAGAATCTTGTTGGATGACATCACTTGAAGTACAATTTCACTTCATTTTTGACATGTGGTACTTTGTACATAGCAAGATTAAATTCAATACATACGATAGTAGAATAATTTTTTTATTCATCAATTTTGGGGGTGTCAATTTTGTACTTTTCCCTTCACAAATTGCAATTGGGTTTTGATTTAATGGTATCTTTTTTTATTACTCACATGAGTGTAGATACTCCATTTCCTTTGTGTGTATGTTGAGAGATTTATTTAAGTGTGCAGAATGGACCTCTTTTCAAGTCTTTATCTTCCTGGTTATTTACGCTTGTCATCTAAATTGCCTCCAAAATGTTGCTCCCACATGAATCATGTGTGAAATGTGATTCCTGTCACCAATTTCATTATTGCATTCTCCCTAAAAACTTCAAAATCAAGCTTCAACCAGCATTGGATGAAGATGTACTTTCTTATCCTCTAAATGATGTGGTCCTAGACACTATGTTCATTGTGCACTCCTACAACATTCATCATGCAATTCAAACCATAATTGGGGAGGATCTCTTATCTGTATCTGCAAGAAATGTGTTATTTCCTTCAACTTTGGTTTCCATATTCCTATCTAATGCCATGGATCTCCTACAATCAATGTCAAGATTGGAAATTATTGCTATCAAGGTGATCTGACTAGAATACTAGTCTAAAAACAAGTTGAAACAGGCAATGCAGAGCTATGATCTGTGGTCCGAAAATGCCCTAGTAGGTGCAATATTTTCAAGAACCATGCTTATCAAAAATCATGAGGCTATGATGACATTTGAAGCATTGTAAAAGTCCTTTGAAAAGCACAATCCTCAATTCCTGACTAAGACCCTACAATTCATGACATGAGCTCTAGGTTATCAGCTGATAGAGGAGGAGAAGAAAGTATGATTTTCTTTGATTGATATTTTGAGTAATCCAATTTATAAAGCATGAGAAAAATTAGTGAAGACACCTTTAGCTCCCCTAACTCATTCGGTTAGTGAACCAAGTGGTTGGTCAATTTCAACTCTCAATGTCCCTGGTTTTGTCCACCATGTCTCACAAGAAACTACTTGGCTTCCTCACTCAAATTTCACCAAACCAAATGTTTAGGGTGTGCCATCTTCCACTAGCATTTCCACTAGCATTTCAGATGTTGTTGTTGAGGGCTCAAGCTTGAGATGGGAGGTTGCCCCTTTAGCATGTTGAAATTTTGGATGGGGCTTCTTTGTAAATCCTAGTTTGACATCCACTCCTGCTATGGGTGCCTCAAGCGAGGATATGGTAGAAAGATAGCACAAAGGTTTCCTTATTTTTTTTGGGTTATTTTTCCATACTTTAGGCATGTTATATAAATTGTTGAAAATTTTGACTGAATTTGAGTCCTCCATACCTGCTATGTGATGAAAATGTAAAATTTGACAAATTTTGAATTTTTGATGGTATTAGTTTTGTTCATTGATATAATAAGGTTGTAAATATCAATGTTAGTCACTTGTACATATTGCGACAATGCTAGGTTTTCTTTCTAGTTTTTTCCTAGTTGAGCTCTTGAATCAGTTTTATTATATATATATCTACTGGCTCGTCCACTTTTTCCAAAAAAAAAAATCTTTGTAAGACAAAGAGAAGCCATTGCAGCTACAATGTATACTACTTCTGTGGAGCACTATGCTACTAATAACTACTTTATACATATCCATGATATCATTGCTAAGCTTAAACTGAAACAACATCCTAAAGTGCTTTTCCTATTAGTAACACTTCCACCCCAATTTTAGTCTATGAATCCATGTAAGTTTAAGTAAACTTTCTTATACTTAAACCCAAGGTTAAGAGTTCCTTGTAAGTATCTGATAATGTGTTTGACTACAACTAGGTGAATCTCCTTTGGCTCACACATAAAGTGAATTAAGGAATTAACAACATAGAAAATATCAGGTCTTGTATTTACCAAGTACATAAGAGACCCAATCATCTATCTATAAAGAGTAGAATCTATGGAGGGTTATTCCATTATTGCTTCCTTAAGTTTGTGTAGATTATTCTCCATTAGAGAAGACATAGGTCTACAATTCCACATTCTAAATCTCTTGAAGATGTCTAATGTATACTTTTATTGATTGAGTATGATGTTGTCAATGTTTTTCTATACTTTCAATCCTAGGAAATATTGAAGGAGTACTAAATATTTCATATCAAATTTTCTAATTGGATCTTTCTTGCATTGATCTATAAGATTATCATCACCTATTATTAGTAAATCATCAACATATAGTATCAAAATTATCATATCATCTTTATCCCTTTTATAATAGTGATTTGGATCAACTTCATTCTTAGAGAATCCTAAACTAGTGAGATATGTATCAATTTTTTCATACCATACCTTGAGATCTTGTTTAAGCCCATAGCGAGCTTTCTTGACTCTACAAAAAAATATTTTAAGATTATAACTTTTAAATCCTTTAGGTTGTTCCAAATATACCTCTTCTATAATCTTTCTATTTAGAAATGTTGTTTTCACATCCATTTGATGTACTTTCCATCCCTTTGATGTTGCAATATCTAGGATTGCTCTTACACATGTGTATCTAGAAACTAGAGCAAAGGCTTCTTCATAATCAATTCCCTCCTTCTGAGAGAATCCTCTGGCTATGAATTTAGCTTTATATTTTTCAATGCTTCTATTAGTAGCATGCTTGATCTTAAATATCCACTTAGAAGAGACAACAAATTTTCCCTCAAGCCTTGGAAGAATTTCCCAAACTTCATTCTTAATAATGGATTAATATTCTTCTCTCGTGGCATCCATCCAAGCTATATGTTTGATGGCATCTGAAACATTTGTTGGTTCTGATTTTGATAAGTCATTCATGTTTGTTGCATAGCTAGAAAATCTTTTGGATCCTTTTCTCTCTCTGAAGGTTCTAGAGGGTGTAGCAAAGTCTTGTTCTTCTTCTACAGTCTTAATAGCTAAAAGTGGTATTTTCTTAATATTTTTAGTTTCCTCAAGATTAAGGTTTTTAATCTCACCTTCGATTTCTTCAGTGTTCTTCTTTTGAAACTCAGGATCATGATTTTCTTAAGAACTAAGTATATGAGAGGGGTCTTTAGAACTTAGGGCTCTATTGAATACACACATTTCGTCAAAGATAATATCTCTACTAAGTTTAATGTTTTTCTGACTAGGTATGCAAATTCTATATGCTTTTGAGGTTTCACTATACCCAAAAAAATGGCTTTCCTTTTGGAAGGTTCTAACTTAGTTCTCTTTTCTTTTGGAACATGTATGTATACAAGGCACCCAAATATCCTAAGATGACTTATATTTGGTTTAATCATAGAAAATACTTCTTCAAGAGTTTTATGTCTAAGGTGGGAGCAAGAAATTTTGCTTTGAATATAGACAATAGTACATGAGGCTTCTGCCCAAAGATAACATTCTAATTTTTGATCAAGTATCATAGCTCTTACAACTTATATAATTATCCTATTCTTCCTTTTTGCTACCATATTTTTCTCATGTTTATAAGGAACAATATAATACCTCTTAATTCCTGCTTCTTTACAAAAATATTTAAACAAATCTAAAGTGTATTCGCTTGCATTATCATACCTAGGATTTCTAATTTTATGTCCTAATATATTTTTAATTAATGTTTTGAATTCTTTAAAACTCTTAAGAATCTCTTTGGATTATTTACATTTTAAGAAGTAAATCCATGTTTTCCTAGAGAAATCATCTATAAAACGTATATAGAACAAAAATCCTCTAAGAGAAGGAATAGACATAGGTCCACATATATATGAGTGGACTAAGTCTAAAACATTGTTAGATTTTCTAGTACTCATTTGAAATGTAGTTTTGTTATTTTTAACTAGTGCACATGCTTTGCATATTCTAGAATGATCCTTATTTAATTTAGGTAAACAAATAACCATATTCTCCATAGTCAATAAGGCTTTAAAGTTTAGCTTCCCTAACCTTCTATGCCACACTTTGTTTATATCAATAGCTTCATGGATTAAGGCTTGAATAGGTTCCATATTTAATTCATAGAAAGTATCTGTTTCTTTGTCCAATCAACTTTCATTTCTTAAATGAAGAGTTCTTAGACTAGGTCATTACTTTACCATCCATGAATACAACATTATGTCCATCATCTTCAAGTGCTATATTAGAGATTAGATTCCTCTTCATTCCTGGTATATATGTCATGCCCAACTTTTATAAGGAAAAACACAACCAACAATTTTTTTCTATGGAATCTAAAGGGTAGCACACATAGGCCAATGCTTGATAGGAATATTCTATTGAACTATAGGATGTTTAATTATAACAACTCATTTTTTCACCAAGATATTAATACTTTAACAACATTTAGAAATGCTTCAACCATGTCTTAAGATACATGGGTAGAAAGATAGAACTCCAGGATAAAGCTGTGGATATTGAATCCTTAGTTAATGTAGGAGGATTAGTTATATTCAAAATCCTCAACTTCAAGTTTCTAAGGGAGGGAAAATTAGTTTTTCTAATATTTTTTGAAACTCTAAGCTATAACATAAGAGCCAGATGATATTATCTTTTCGATTCTACATCCTATCCTAGTAATAAGTCATTACATATATAAGTGTGAAGTTCAAATGTTGTATCGATGAAATAGTAATAATTTTGATAGTCTACGAATGTGAAGATGATTATAATTGTTGTAGATGTTTTAGATTACAAGTTGTCTTATATATTTTTATATATAGCCTTGGCTCATTACATTCTATGTCCAATTCCATTCTAGTTTGATTTACTTGTATACCTTTTAATAAATTTATTACATTTTATCTTTTTCCTAACTTCAATCATATTGATAACTTACTAGTTAAGTACTACAACTAGATCCATAGATTAATTATTTATTGTTTATTTTTCCAAACTACTACAATTGTATTGCCCCTTTAATAACCCGTTAACATTAACTAATAAACCTACCATTATTATTTACTGAAAAATAAATAAGGGAATATAAAAAAAATCCAATTAAGAATATAATTATTTTTATTAATATTTAATACTTTAAATATCTCTACACCTATCCTACACTCCCCTACCTACTATCATGCCTTTCCACTTTCCATGATATAAAAGAAAATAAAAAACCAAAAACAATCACCATAATTATTACTCCATACTTATTTCCCACAAATCACTACTTATTAACTAACTCACCCCAAAATATCCTACTAACTACTAACTCATGACCCTATACAATAATATAATCCAAAACATTATTACTTAACACATTTAACAACATAACATGCTCTACTTAATATTAGCTATGAGACCTACTACCCCATTTAACCCCTAAAAGGTTGTACCATATTCCAAGGCACCTAGACACCTAGATGGGTGCATTTCTTGCTTCCCAAGGTGGTAGTGATTTAAGACACAAACATATGCTAACATGGCCCATACCCCAAGCACCCAACTACTCCACCCAAGGCATGGGATGGTTGGTATGATGGGGACTCTAACATGTTTAAACATAAACTATTTCACCCTTTCAAAAGGTAGGCACCTAAGATGGAAGGTTATGAATTATGTTAGAACAAAAGGGTCAACCTCACTACCTTTTTTACATGTGCCAAAAAGGTGGAAAAAAGGTGAGGACACCTAGTGGGGACCACTGTCCCATTTTCATGTTTGAAATATGGTCCCTCCTCACTTTTGAAGATGGGCACCTAGACTATGTCAGTTTAAGTTATATATATATATATATATATTTGGTTCAGGTTTATATGGGGGAACACCTTCACTCACATGACTGCACTTGAAGGTGTAGCTGCATATAACATCTCAAGGTGAGTTGACATTGATTAGGTACCTATGTAGGCTGATTTAGTATATTGTTATGTTGCTTCTTTTGTTTTAGGTGGCTATTTTAATTGTACTTTATATGAAGATCATGAGTATATTCTATTTGAATAAAATATTAGTCTATAATAGGTATCAAATTATTTTTTCCATCCTCATACAAATTCCAAAGAAATAAATTTCACCTACAACTAACTTTTTCTTATAGATTCTTAAGCTAAGTCATATAACGAGTTATTTTCTTTCACTTCAACTATGAAGATAAGATATTTTGTTGATGATGAAATTGATATTATCCTCTATTTTATATATCCTTAGAGATTTAAATGATGCAAAATAATTCAAGGACTAACACTTCAATGTATAGGTTCTATTTTAAACATTTCTAGAGGATGATTATTATCACATATGAGAGAAAACAACTACTCATAGAACCAATGAATTGAAAGATGATTATGATCCTATATGGAACCATTATTCAAGAGATACAAATTAATTCTTTACATGCATACTTCCATACAAATACATTATTGGAATTTTTTTATTCATGTTTCTCAAATCACATAACAAGAACTTTGTAATACTCTTACTCACCCTACCTTGGAAATGAAATGTGTAATGCTGAATTTATAACATGAAATTTCTACATAGTTTAGCTATGGATTAAATAAACCAATCTACATGTGTACAATGAATCAATCTCCTATCTCTAACATGAATTTTCTAGAATGATAAATATCACTTCACTTGATAATTTCGAACAAAAGATGTACATCCCTTATATGAACTATTTATTTCCTCCCATATAGAAAAGAAGATACTATATTCAAAATACCAACTACATGCATATCATAGCCCATATTTTACATCTCCACATTCACTTTACGTTTTAGAAAAGACAATGAGGAGGATATGACCCTGATAACTCATAATAGAATAACATAAAAAGGATGAACTCATCACAATCCTTGGTTCTTCCACATTGCCAAAGGGTGAAACCCTAATATCTTCATAAGATCTACTTTCTCAAGGACCTACAAAATAGCACAAAAAAAAAAAAAAAACAACAAGGACCATGGGTGCTCTCCACCCAACCATAGGCCTCCAAGGAGACCAGCCCCATGCTAGGTGAACAAGGCTCAAATTAGGTTTCACATACAATCTTGCAAATGCATATACCTTACATTTCAAAACTTGAACAATTCCATCGTAAGGATATTTCACAATGGTTCACCAATGGAACCATAAACATGGGGTGAAGGTGTGCTTTTCAAATGAAGATTATTAATATCAAATAATGAATAACGCCTGCAATCAAAAAATTTCATGCCCTTTTGGGGCTTTCATCAAACATCAATTTCATGCCCTTTCGGGGCTTTCACAATCATCCTCCAAACATACTACCATTAGTTGTAGCTCTCTTGGAGCCAATACTCCATAAACTTCCTTTATACATCATACTTCCCTTATCACCCCTTGCAAGATATGAATGCTTATGGCATACAATGAAGCCCATACTCTAAGGTTTTCAATACATTTTCAATCCCAACTAACCCCTTCACCCTGGACTTCTCTTCCCTTCCCAAAGGGTGAATGAAATCCTCACACCCATAACAACACTCATGCATAGAATCATAGAAGACCAAAAGTAAGAAAATAATAGAAATCCAAACTTCATGCTTATCACAACACAACACAACATGATACAAGATGATACCACACATTTCCCTTATAATGGCATTCTCACTACCTACATTTGCATGAATGCAATACCAAGATTCAACTTCAAAATGGAACAAAACTAACTACATGGCAAGAACACCAACCTTGAGTCCCTTTTACAAAATGGAAATGAAAGATTGTTAGAAGAGCTCCCTCCAAGCTTCCAAACCCTAAGGGTCTCTAACATTAGAGAGTGGGTAGATAACCCACTAATTTCATCCCTAGTCCTCTAAAAAGGATCCCAAAACCTCCACTATCTAAAAATGGTCATAACATGAGCTGCCTTTTCTTATAGCCTTGTCTCCTAAAAATGTAGCCTTGACCAACTAATAGAGTGTGGAAGAAGTCATGTACATGACACTTCCAATTTTCTAATTTCTTTAAAAGTAACTTTTTTGGAGGGTTCCCAAGGTCATCTAGGCCTACTAAAGGTTAGATTTAGATCCCCAACCCATAGTACTAACATGTGGGCACTTATTTTTCACTAAAGTAACCCTGTAGGACCACTTTTTGATCCTTAAAAGTCAATAAAAAGTTGGAATTCGAATTTCCCTTGATGAAGGCCTAATATAACATTTTTCCATGTGAGGTTAACTTGGGTACTACATTGGGGTTGGGTTTAGGTTAGGTCACTTCTTTCCAAACCCTGAATAGCATGTCATCTCCACATGGACAACACAAATGTCAAGTGACAGATTAAAACAAATCACAATTCACAATGACATGTCTCTAATGTATTCATGAATTCAAATTTACTACACATGCCAACTCATGTTTACAAAATAAATACATCACAATGAGGCTTTGAATCTTTCAAAGATTTGTCTCGGCTATGTTATGTTCACATGGGCTTGAGCCATGGTTCCTTGTTAAACCCCATGGTCAAATTCTTGCACACTAAACTCGAGCATCAGTAGTCCAAGAAAATCTTGTAAGCAATAAGTAAATATGTGTAATAAATCATTATTCCATTCAACATTAGGCTTGCATATTTCATCATTTCAAATTAACTTTCCTTTTCTTAATCATTTCAAATAAAGCATTCAAAATATTAGAATATTAAAATTTGCATATCACATTTAACATTTGGGTTTCGTACTTCATCCTTTCTAGTTAACTTACTTTTTTTCAAATTAATTTCACATAAAATGTTTAGAATACTATAATATCAAACTCTATTTATCAACATTAAACTTTACTTAGCATGATCAATTTAATATTCTAAATAACCTCATAATGTATTTTCTATCATAGCAAAAAAATGTTGAATCCATGACTATTGAGTTCCTGTAATCACCCAAAATTGGTCAATCCTTTAAATGTAGAATTATATCTCATGTTGAAGGTTTAAATTGAATTAATTGAATCAAAGAATTAAAAGAATTCAAACAAATCAACTATTTGAACCCATTTGAATTTTGAACATGAATATCAATTTCAAATTAATTTAAATAAGTAGTTATCCTCAAGTATTATTTTTATATTTGAAAGAGGACCCCATTTGACTTATGAATATTTTATTCATAGTGGGATTCAAGGATATTCATTTTTTATTCCATAATGAATATTTTATTCAAAATGGGTTATCCTTTATTCCATAATGAATATTTTACTCAAAGTGGAATTTAAGGATATTCATTATTTATTCATAATGGATTTAAATTATTTCTCTATTCAAGGTGGATTCATAAATCATTATTCTATCCCAAAGCAGATTCATAAATCACTATTCTATCTCAAAGTGGATTCATAGATCATTATTCCATTCAAAGTGCTCAATATTTTAATCAAAATGGGTTCGCCATTTTGAATAACATAATCCAAATGGGACCTTCATTTATCACTTTTTAAATCAAAGTGGATTCCCTTAAAATAATTTTTAAGTCATTTTTACCTTCATCGTGTTAAATTCTCAATTCTACTCCAAGCCCTTGGAAAAATCTATAAATACAAGGCATCTTAAGAGCTAAAGGAGGCAATTTTAGAGCAAAGAAACTCTGTTAAATTAAGCATTCTTTCTTTCAATTCTAATTCATTTCATTTCTTTTCTACTTCAATTCTAGCTTAATTGATTTGTTTCTTAGCTTGATTGTACTCCATGCTAGCTTAATATTTCAATTCTAAGTTTGAATTTTGCATTCATGCTAGCTTGAGTCTCTCATTCTAAGGGTGTTATTGTCACTAATTTGGTCTTAATTTTGAGAGCAACTAATTCAATTTACATGCTTATTCCTTAGTTAGAGAGCAATAGGATAGTTTCATAGGTTTTATGCTCAATTTTGATTCATTACATATACTAACCCTATGATATAATGTCTTATTGAAGTGTGTTGGTTTTGTACATACATGATCCACATTTCTCACACACATTTTTGGCACCCACTGTGAGGCTTGAAAGCCTCATTACCTTGTTTTTTGTAGGTTTGCAGATGCTTCAAGAAGACATCCAACAATCACAAGAATTTGATTGAGCATTTCAGAGACCTCTTTCTCTTCTCCATCTTATTCTTCTTCCATTTCTCATCTTCTTCCTTCTCATGTTCTAAAGTTTAAAAATTTGATCAAAATTCTATTTTTGTAATCTTTTTATGATTTCTCATAAAAATCATAAAATGTAGACCAAATCAATGAATTTTGGTCTCAAATATTTATTGAAGGTTGTAGACAATAGGGCAAAATAACATGCAAAATTTCAAAATTTTCTAATAAAATTTCTATTTTCTATAATTTTTTAATGGTTTTTCATATGCAAATTATTTTAGCATACAAAACAATGTATTTTGATCTGAATTTTTTTTTTAAATGGCTGGCATGCACAATAAAAATTGCAAAATTTTTGGATCGAAATTTGATTTTTAATAATTCTTTAATGACTTTTCATTAAAAAAATAATTGACCCTCCAAATAATCGAATTTAAATCTAAATTTTTTATTGTGAGTTTATGTTCATGTCTGGATACCCCAATAAAAATTTCAAATTTTTTGGATTCAAACTATATCTTTAATAAAAAAATTATGATTTTCCATAAAAAAAAATTAATTTATGAGATAAATCTCAAAAGTTTAATCTAAAATTTTTATTGTAGATTTTTTACACTTTGAATAGATCATAGTAAAAATTCAGATTTTAATGTTCAAAATTCTATTTTTAATAATTTTTTAATGTTTTTCATAAAAAACATTAATTCATGATGCAAATCAATGAGTTTTAATCAAACTTTTTTTTATTGCAGATATGTGGAAAGTGACAATGAAGCACATGAGAGGATTTTAAATTAGAAATGACTGAACTTGAATGATTAATCATTTTTCTTTGAATGAATGTTACAATTAAATTTAAAATCCAAACACACTCTTGAATGCCTTCAAATATAAAACAATCAAATTCAATCTTGAGTGTCTTTATAAATTGACAAATCTTTCATTTGAATGAATGTTGCTAAAATTCAATCTTGAATGCCATGGATTAAAACCTACATTTTTTCATTGGAATGCATGCTAAAACACAATTTTGAATGCTTAAATAAAATTTACATGCTTTCATTGGAATGAATCTTTAACACTCAATTTTGGTGTTTAAAAACAACACTCACTCAATCTTGAATGAATAAAAAGAACTTTCTCTTATCCCTATTGATTTCTTATGTTGATGACGCTCAATTTAATTTTGTTGAAAAACTCTCAATTTATTATGTTGGCATCATTGTAAGTTGGAAAGAACCTTGCATGCTAAACATGTGTGTCTTCAAGAGTAGATTACAAAATCTAAAGATTCATTGGGAAAGAACAAGTATCTTTTAAACCCCAAGGTCACTTATGTACTCACTCCTCTTGCACCTTTGCATGATTTTGAGTGCACAAGAAATAATTGGACTTGTTTTATTTTTAGGATGCCTGATTGGGGATTTCATCACCCCTTGGGATGACCTCAACTCTTGCATTCTGGTGGAGTATAAATATTGGGAGGTGAATTGAAAGACACCTCTCTTGGAAATATAATCTTGTCACTCTTGGCTAAGCCCCAAATAGCTTTATACCTTTTGGGAAGTGAAGGTGGAGATTTGAGTTATCATCTCCTTCTGAATGTATGGTATTATTTTCTTTCATCTATAGATATTGGCCTCACATACCTTGTGTATATCGAGGACACCCCATAGTTGATCTTTGTATATCCTCACTGAAAGCCTTCATAGGATTGTTGATGTGTTTGGTGTGCTTAGGTATTCAAAGTTTAACATTCACATAAACATCAAACAAGTCAAAAATACTAAAATGGTGAGTTAACCATCTAATGAGAAATTTCTTGAATATGATAACTCTACCATCTTCTCAAGAATATTCACTAGTCTATGTTAATAAAATTCTCTACACAACTCTATTTGCAATAATTTGAAACTAAACTATCTCATTTGAACACTTGTGATCCACATCTAAAATAGTCTCTTTGCTCCACTATTCTACTTGTTCTACTGTGTTGTTATCCCTTGTTTTCACAATAGTCCAATATCTTAGTTGTTCTAGCTATCACTCTTTTGACTATTCATAACTTGGAAAACATCACCCTTGCTATCACTTACACCTACTTTGAGATGACGTTTTAAGTGAGGTCTTAGTCTAAACCTGTAAAACCTTTTCTACCTATGACTATTGCAACTAAGGGTTGAAGAGAGTTTTCTTGCTTCACATAAAGCTAGGCATCACAATGGCTAACAAAAAATGCACTAAATCCAACATTCCTACTGAGGAAGAAGCCATACTTATTGCAGACATGAAGAAACAAATCCAATCAATGAGCACTCAACTTTAAAGACTAAAGGAAGAAGATGACACATCATTAAACAAATTCTCTTGGTGAGATTATTCTCCTTCCTCCAATGACAAAAAACCATCAACTTCCTACGATGTTGAATCCAAGCCATCTAAGAACAATGCACAAACACCCAAGAAATCTAGAAGTATCTTGGAAGGAAAACCTTGGGGACCTAAACCAAAGCGCGATTTCACCCCTTTGGGAAAATCTTATGAATCAGCTTTGGAAGAACTTCTTGAAAACAAACTCATTGTTTTACCTAAAGTTAGTTTGGCTGGAGTCTACTTTATGAGTAACTATTGTGCCTATCATAGACATAATCTACATAAAAATTCACATTGCATGGAGTTGAAAAATAAAATCCAAGATTTATTTGATGAAGGCATAATTCCAAAACCTAAGAAATTATCTTTTAAAGGTACTACTCTCAAGCTTGATCAACATCATGAAACCATGTCTAGTAATGGTTCAAATGTGACTTCTACTTCTACCAACATGCCATCACCTTCTAAAGCATCTAAGCTTTCCAACATACCTCCACCAAATAAAGAACCCACTACTTTTTCCATTGACTATGTGTACCCTCAAGGGCTACCTCTAAAAGAAACCCAAGCTAATCTTGACCTATCTGCAAACCTCTTCCATACTATTCAAACTAAAGTCCCAAAACCTTCATGCATTGCTACTCCTATTATTCCCACTCTTGCTGGTCCTTCACTATCTCTTCAAGAGCCTACCATGCAACTCCACATTCTACCTTGTCCTTAGAAGTGGATCCATGTCAAGAGAATTCTTAAAAAGCTAAAGATCAATATCAAGAACCCTCTCATCTCCCTCAAGATATCATCCCTCCATCTCAAGAGCCACATATTCCTCCATCTCCCATATCATGCCTCTCTACTAGGCTAGATCATGATATTCCTTTCACCATCCCTAATGGTACTAGTCTATTTTGAAGGACTTGAATATTGAAAAAAAATCAAAGTTGACATTCAAGCATCCAAAGGCTTCCACTCCATCTTCCTAAAAAGGTTTCAAAACCTTCCACTCCACCTTCCTCCAAAATTTTTATTCTACCATATCCTACATCAAAACATCAAGCTATCTCATCCATATCTACTTAATCATTCCACTACCCTTCAAGGTGTTTATCTTTGTTGTTCTCTCCCAATTTGACATCTACCCTTCTACAATCTTTTGAAGCCTACACTTCCTTATTATCCATTCTTTATCTATCCATTCAAAACCTACAACCTTATCATCCATCTACCTCTCTTTTTCCTACAATATCCCTTCCGTTACCCTATTAGCATCTTTGAGCATACATTTCTATGGTCTTAGCCTATAATGACTTATCCTTCTAATAGGAGCACTATTAAAATTGAAAAAGGCTTGGACTCTTTCTATAAAAAAAATCGTAAAAATTCAAAAAAAAAGTGCCTTGGTGAAAACCACTTCTTGTGGCACTTTGAACAAGTACCATGATGAAAACTTGGCAAACAAGCATCATGCGTAATTATTCCATCACCCATCTATTTTCTCTTTCACCTTTGATCTTGAAAAAGTTGATCTGCTTATGAGCATTGGCTATATTATCTACCAAGTACCCTATCATGATCTTGTGTATCCCACATCGCATAGCCTCCATAACAAACATTGCTATCCTATTCACTTGACCCTTTGGTCTTGATTAAAAAAAATAAAAAAATAAAAAAAAGGTTCTTAGAAACCTCTTGACATGTCCATTCTCTCAGATAACTTACATTTCATGACATCATGTCAATATCCTACATGCTACCTTCTAGTACACCATATTACTATATCATTTTACCTAGTCTAGGTACTCTTGAGGAGTCAGTCCTTGAGGATCATTTTCATTTGCTTTATATTCCTTGCCTATCCATCTCTGATTCTCCACCAACTTGTTGTTCCATCATGTCCTACACCTTGCTCGACAATGGAACAAAATGATGTGATCTTGCTTGAGAACTAGTGATCTCTAAGTGTTTCTTAAAAATCCAAAAAAAATCATATATGATGCTCAAAAAGTCTAAAAATTTCAAAATGTCCTAAAAAAATCATTATCTTGGTGAAAACCTAACAATAGACATCTTGATAATATAAAAAAAAAAACCTAGAAAATCCAAAAAAATCCAAAAAATGTTCAACTTTTTTGTGCAGTTGTCTTTTTTCTTTCCTGCTTTGAGTGATTTTCTCTCTGCAAGTTTTATGCTTAGCTTTTCTATCTTCACTTGTGCATAAGCTCTCAGTTAACTTGAAAACATTGCTTATACCTACATGGATTGGAATTGGTCACAAGTCTAGGGGGAAACCTACTTGTTATAGGGGGAAATGTCATATACTCTGAGAAAGTCTCTCTTGCATTAGTCACTAGTTGTTCTAAGTAAGTTTGTCTACTATCACTCTACTACCATGAGATTTCTTTAGTGTTCTAAGAAAATCTCTCTCTCACTTTAGTCACCAATTGTTCTAACTATGTCTGTCTACTATTGCTCTACTATAGAGATTTCTCACACTCACACTATGACTTTCAAACATGACATCAATCCACTTATATGAAACTTGAAAACTAAAAACCAAAAGCATTTGAGCTATATTGAGCTTTACTTCTAAAAACTACCAAAAACATCCATATATCACAAAATCAAAAACAAAAATCAATTTTTTAAAAAATCCCAAAAAATTGCACAAAGATTACATAATGTTTACTTTTTTTTAGTCATGATTTTTCTAGCAACTCGATGATGTCTGAGATTAGAGAAGCTAGGATGAAAAACATGAACTTTTTCCTTGTTTTTTGTCTGTGGTGTTTTACTTTACTACAACAATTTTGTAATTATTGTACATTTTGTAATTTTTGTAAATAATTTTCATGTATATATTGGCTCAGAATGATAAAATATTCATATTTCCATGGTTAGACTAGTGGTGATTGTACTATATCATTTTTTGCTGCTCAATGATGATAATTAAACAATACTAATGCAGTGACTAAGTCCTAGGGTTGCATTCATTTTAGGTTTTCATTTCATCTCAGCTTTGCACTACAAAATGCCTCCCATAGCTCTTTTACTAGCCTTTGAAAAAAAACAAGGGATAGACTATTCAACATGAATTTCATTTCATCATCCCATCCTCAATTTGATCATCATGAGTCCATTTTTTGGATCACAATCGAAATCTGATGTTCTCATACTTTGAGACAATAATTGTCAAACTTGGTCATATGCACCCTCACATCACTCTAAATGGACTCTACAGTTTCTACAATCTATTTTGATCTATTATACATTCTTCTAAATCACTCATCATATCTATGTCTTCACATCTATTACTCTACATCACTTTTTCTAAAAGTGTCATCTTTTGATTTTTCTCTCGAGGGGGCAGGATGATTACATCATTGAATCTTACTTCAAAATTCTACTTCAAATCTTGCTTCAAAGTCTTTCTTCAACATTTTACTCAAAATATTTCTTTAAAAATTCTACTTTAATTCTTTCTTCAAAATTCTATTTCAAATTTCTACTTCAAATCTTGCTTCAAAATCTTTCTTCAACATTTTCTTCAAAATCTTACTTCTTCAGTCATATCTTGCTTGTTCAATCAATTATTGCTTCAAAGTCAACTTGATCTAAATTCAAAGTCCTCATTGCTAGGGGCATCTACGCTCTCTATATCTCACACCATCTTCTATTTATGCTATCAATCAATCTACTAACTGACTTTTTGTTAGTTATCTCAATCAAACTTATGAAAACTCAAATCATAGATTGATGGACAAGTACCAGGGCATTCTAACCCTGACTCTTGAGGATTAAGCCTTATTCTAGGGATAATCCTATGACTCATGAACCAAATTTACAGGAGTTGTTCTTGGAAGTCCTTATGCTTTCCATATTTTTATTGAATTGGGACAAAAGCAATTCTGATAAATCAAACTCTGCATTCTTCTTTACTATTTTATATGCCAAATCCATAGCTTCACAGGATACACTGTTTGGATGGCTTGAACTGTAGATTTTATGAGCAATGATGTGAATGCAAAATATCAATTCAACGTCAGCTACTGTACTGAGCTTAAGTCCTCTGCCATCCCATTCTGCTTGGGTTAGTCTCTGCAATTCTTCCTGACCTAGGGTTTTGGTAGTTTTGGCTTTGCTCAACATGGGGAGTCCAGTAATTTTGCTAATCATTTTCTTAGTGATAGGTACTAGTTGCTCTAACCATAATTGGCCATTGTGAACCCGACTGAGTACATACCTAACCCATTTTACTTGAAACTTCCTTGGCAAATGCGAAATATGGGTTAACCCTTTTGTTTCAAGATGTTTATGTTCAGGTTTCAAGGTTCCATCTATGCTCATTTCACCTAGGGCATTGTCAATTTCTATGTTTCCAAGTTCTTGAATGGAACACTTGAAATGAGAGTGAATGTCATTAATAAGAAGTACCTTTGGAGCGATTTGTGATTGAGCACCGTTAGGGTCCAATGATTCTGCAATTGCCAATGCCAATTTGAAGTTCGAGGTCTTCCATTCCTCTCCTCTAACCAACATTTTTGAACCTTTCTTTGTCTTGGAGCTACCACTTCTAGATGCCATTGCTACTCGGTAGGTGTAGAAAATTTTTGAACAGATTCTTTGCCCTTTTGAAAAAATTTGCTCGAAAATGCTTTTAAGCTCGCTTTGGAATCGCAGAAGATAACTTAGCTCTTTGTTCGCAGTGAAAAATGAGATCAAATTTTGCCCCTTTTGACAACAAATTTGCCATAAATGTTTTGGTACGATGGTAGATGAAATGACAGGTTGTCATCCACTAGCTTGGTAGATATTATCAACTTGGCAATCAAATGAAAACACTGAAGTACCGACCTAACTCGATTAGGTCACGAACTGACCTTGCTCGGTTGACACAACTCAGTCAATGAAACTTTGTTGTGCCCGACCGAACTCGGTAAAGTCTTGAATCGTCCTGAAGTCAAAGTGTATCTGAAATACTGATTTGATCATCCTTCTTCCTTCGGAGCTACTTAGGATAAATCTTGGAGGATGCAGTTCCAATCTTTCTTTTATGAATATTAATTGGAAATGGTGGAATCACCCATTTCTTGAGTGACATTTCAATTACTTGATTTATTTTGCTCACTAGATTTTGGAATCCACTGTTGCTTCATTTGCTTCCAAATGTTGTCTGCTTTGATTTTCTTCTCATCTTAAATTCTTTTGATATTCATGCAATTTTTAGCTATATGATCAAGTTCTGTACATGTATAGCATCTTACTGTAGTGTCCTTTTTCCTTAGGTGATGTCTAGCACAATTTATGCCAGAATGTCCATATTCTCCACAATAGTGACATCTACACCAGGTGTTGTAGTCCCATCCAAATATGGCTTTGACAATCTGTTTAGCTGGATTGAATGATTTGGTTTTGCATTGGAATGCTTTTTGCATTTGTGACAGTTGCCCTCAAATTTTGGTTTTTCTTTACACTCATTTGCCTTATGACCATGCTGATTGCAATTGAAGCATTTGCCACTGAATTTTGCTTTCCCATTGCTCTAGCATTTGTTTGAAGGTTTTCCTCATTTTGTTGATTTAATTGATTTATATCTGTTTGGGATTTCATCATTCTTTCATTGACTTGCCTTTCAGAGATTAGGTCATTTTCCAAGCTTTCATTGATTTGTCTCTTAGTTCTTAAGTCACTCTGTAGACTTTCATTGATTTTCTTTTCAGTGTTTAAATCATTCCTTATTCTTTCATTTTGTGCTCTGAGAATCCTGATTTCTTCATTTGCATTAGAGAGTTGGTCTATAAGATCTTCATGCTGATGGGATTGATTATGAATTTCATGACTTCTATCTTCCAATTTTTCTTGTGCTTTGTTTCTTTGTTCCAAAAGTTCACATAGCCTGATTGACTATATTTCTTGCTCTCTTTTAAGCTTTCTTACCTCTTCGTGTAGAGATCCATTCTTTTCTAGAAGTTCTTTGATTGCTTTGTCAGCTTCTTCTGAATTACTTGATGGTAAAAAATCTTCAATCCTTTCTTCTACATAAAGATGGTCATTCATTTGTCTTGCAAGTTCCTTTCTTCTTTTTCGGGATTGAGAAAGATGTTCCTTTGCTTCTTTGAGTTGAACCATGGCCATTTCTAGATCTAACTTTTCATTTTCTATAACTTTCTCCAGTCTGAATATCTCCATTGACTTTGATCTTTGCTCAAGCTGTCAAGCTTTTTCCTAAGAACCAAATAGCTCTGATACCAATTGTTAGAAATATTCAAGATATAACAAGTTACTGAGAGGGGAGGGGTGAATCAGTAACAATACAACTTTTAAGTTAATTTAGCATAAACTGGAAAATCATTCATTCACCTAATCTGATGCATGCAAGAGATAAATAAATATTCATAACACATATGCACAGAGATTTTGGTGACCCAGAAACCTTTATAAATAGAAAGTAAAACTGGGGTGGGGATGAAACCCACAAAGCTTCTTTTCTACAGTAGGAAGTTAGTCGGTTAAGGCATACAATGATCACTTCTGGTGATCTGCCCTATTAGGAGCAAAGAGGATTGCTAGATCCACCTTGTTAAAGGATTTAAAACACACTTTACAAGTATGCACTCTGTTAGGAGATTTATACAAAGACTGTTAAGTCTACCTTGTTAGAGGATTTTTAGATGATTCACCTATTAGGATGAACCAATCAGATCTACATATACCTTGATTAGATCCTTTGCAATAATCACCTCTTGTGATTGATGAAATCTTTACTGGACCTTATGAACCTTGCTAATATACTACTCTGTTGCTGAATTCACATCTGTCTCTTGTATCACAATATGTACATATTCATACATGTCTCTTATCCATTACAACAATTACAACTCTGTATTATATACCATTTCAGTAATTATAGATGCAAGGTCAGCTGAACACAAGTAAACAAAATATAACTGAGTCAGCCAAATATTAAAATAAACTCGGGTTCTTCAGACAAACTTGATGACCTTCTGATACACGACATCCACTACATTACACAGCATCATCATGCACTCGATATAGGTAGGGGCTTGGTTCATACTAGTCATACAACATTGCCTAGAACTCGGTAACCATTGGTGACTCGGTAGATATAGTGTCACTTGGTAAAAACTAATTTCTTTGTTAACTGACTGAGCTTGGTTAACACTAAGTCCTTCTTCACTCGGTCAATACTGAGTCCATCTTTACTTGGTTAACACTAAGTACATCTTCACTCGGTTAACATTGTGTCCATCTTTACTCGGTTAACACTGCTTCTATCTTTACTCAGTTAACACTCCACTCGATTAACACTAAGTGCAACTTTACTCGGTTTGAACTGTGTCTTTGACGCTTGGTTTGAACTGTGTCTTCGACGCTCGGTTTGAACTATGTCTTCGACGCTCGGTTTGAACTGTGTCTTCGACACTTGGTTTGAACTATGTCTTTGACGCTTGATTTGAACTGTATAATGAGTGTTGTCACTAATGGCAAATACCTTTATGCCAACACATGACTAGGTTTTTCATTGATGTCAACATAGCAATTTTATGTGGTATCTAATAGAAGAACAACAAAAAGATCAAGTTAGTATGGATGGCTAGTTGAGTATTCTCATTATCTAAGGTTATGGGAGATACTTCTAGGTATCTAGTATATGTTTTTAATGTCAGGTGAAGAAATGTTAAGTCTAGAAGAAGTTATGTAAGTTTTGGTGATGTTTGTTCTAAGATAGAGTTTATAGAGGCATGTTTTGGTAAACATGTTATATCTCCTAGTGGAATTGTTATTCTAAGAATTAAGGTTGAGGATGTGAAGAAGACATATTGGTGATGATGTGGCTATGCTCTCTCATCACAATATTGCATCTAAAAAAAATTATTCAAGTTGCAAGGTAGAAGATTAATGTTATCGCTAAGTGTAACATGTTCTTAATGTGGTCCTATAATTAATTAAGAGGGTGTAATAGCCAACTCAAACAATTTTTTTATGGATTTGATATGAAGGAAGGAAATTTTCCTTTGTCAGGTATGACATGAAGAAGTGATTTCAAGTAGTAGAGAGAGTAGAATGCAAAGTTGAGTAGAGCTAAGAGGAAGTCAAGAAAATTCATTATTGAGGTTTTATTGTGCAATCTTAGGTTTGATATTTGGATTTGAGGTTTGTAACCTAATCTACAAGGCCTAACAATGATTGCTTTAGTTAAAATAACAAAGGAAGGAGGAAATTAACAATAGATTACTTGTTTGGGTAGTGATCTCTTCTAGTAATTGAAATTGCATGTTTGGGCAGTGCGATCTTCTTGCATACATTGTACTAGAACCCCTAACAGGGTTGGTACAAACCCTAACAAGGTTGGAATCTCCTAATAGGGTTTAAAATTATCCTAATAGTGAATCAATGTATTAAATGTCCTAATAGACTCCTAATAGGGTCTATACTCTAACAAGGAATATTTATGTTAGTACGTCATCTTGTGGGCATCATTCCCACTAGGGTTTTCCCTCTTATAAATGGTTTCCCTAGTTAACATATCCAGTGTAATTATATATGTGCATCTTTTTATGGCTGCTATTTACTTTGGTTGAATGGTTAATATTGTTTAAGGTTGATGAATGTTTTAATTATTGGATAATTGATTCACCCTCTACCCCCCCCCCCCCCCCTCTCAGTTATCTTGGTGAAAAATAGTTTAACAACTTTGGGAGATCCATGGCAAGCATGTTCAAGAAAGATAGTCTAAAGCTTGATGGAACAAATTATAACAGTTGGAAGGAAAATATGAAGACACATTTACTGTGTATGGGTCTAGGATATTGGATCATGACAAAGACAACAAAGACAATGATTGTTGAAAATGATTTGGAATCTTGTATTGAGGATGAAATAGATCTTTTTATGTGTGACATGAGAGCTAGAGAAGCACTATTGACTACACTTCTTGAAATTGAATACAATCAGGTAAAGTCACTTGCTACTTCACATTTGATTTGGAGAGTTTTGGAAATTAGTTTTGAAGGTGATGAACATTCTAAGAAATTGAGGCTGCAAAATTGGATTTGTGTATTTCAAGATGCTAAAATGATGGAAGATGAATCTATAAGATCATATGTAGGTAGAATATCAGAAATCACTGCACATATTAAATCTCAAGGAGGAACTAAAGAAGATGATGAGCTTATATGGAAAATATTGTAGAATTTAACACCAATGTTTAAGTCAGTATTTTAGATGATATAGTTGTTAATATCTTGTACAAAATATTTCACAAATGAAACATTTCTTGGAAGACTTGACGTAGTTTTGAATGAGCTTAGATAGTTTAGAGAATTGACTAGAATGAAAACAACTTTCAATGCCTTGAATATTCAACCTAGTTTATCAAGGAGCACAAGTTCTAAAGGAGACTTTGCTAGTAGCATTAGAATTGATGATGATAGAAAGATTGAAGAAGGAGTTGCCCTTTTGGTAAGAAGAGAAAAAGATGGTAAGAAAATCTTTAAATGTTGGACTTGCAATGAATTTAGTCATTATGTATCTAAGTATCCTAAAAGAGAAAAAAAAGTATAAAGGAAATTACAAACCTAGAAGATATAGAGAGTGTTTGTATGCAAATGAAGAAGATGAATCTAATGAACAAGCAATAAGTGCTAGTGATGATGAAATAAGATTTGTAGCAATCAAAGAAGAAATTCCATAGAAATATCACAAGTTGAAAAGAAATATGATTGGATAATTAATAGTGGTTTTTCACATAATATGATTGGTGATATGAAAAAGTTCATTGACTTCAAAAGTAAGGATGTGGGCATTGTCGGAGTTGGAAATAATGTAACATGCCTAGTTAAAGGTAATGGATCTATAACTCTTCATGGTAAAACTACTAATAAGGATGTATATTTTCTTGATGGTTTGAAGCAAAAGATTTTGAGTGTTGGGAAACTAGTGGATAAAGGTTATCAGTTGCAATTCATAGAAAAGACATGCATGATTAGAGACAAAGATGGAAAAGTAATTCGAACAAGAACTAGATCTAGAGGTAATGTATTTTAGTTGAATCCTACTGAAATTACATGTTTGGTTGCAAAGGTAGATGATAGTTGGTTATGGCATAAGAGATTTTGTCATGTAAAATTTGATAGCATTGTGAAGACTAGTAGTATGTTTGCATTAAAAGATTTTCCTAAGATTGTGAAACCTTCTAACACAATTTTCCAAGAGTGTGTTTCGGCAAAGCATAACAAAACTTCTTTTCCTTGCAAGAAGTTTACTACTATACAAAAATTAAAGATTGTACACATAGATCTTAGCGGTCCTACAAATACTAAAGGATTCTATGATGAAAGGTATTTTATGATTTTAGTTGATGATTTTTCTAGAATGATGTGGGTTGCATTTCTTAAAGAAAATTTGAGTCATTTGATAAGTTCAAGATATTCAAGAATAGAGTTGAGAATGAATCAGGTATGAAGATTAAATGTTTGAGATCAGATAGAGGAGGAGAGTTTACTTCAAATGAGTTTAACATTTTTAGTGAAGAAAATAGAATCTAAAGACAATTATCAACTATGAGAACCCCTAAATAGAATGATATAGCAGAGAGAAGTGTAAGGTCCCTCCTTGCATGTACTTATTAAATATGAGTTTCTTTGTTAAATTTGTTGTAGGATATTAGAATGGATATGAAGTAATGTTTATATTGTGAATATCCTAATGAAATTGAAAGTAGTTGATACATCCATGTTTTAATATTCAGTGATTCAAGAACTACTACATTATCTCAACTATTTAAACATTAAAATTTCCCTAATGATGATATGAGGCATTTTCACTTGATGATAAGGGTGTTGATTTTGGTACCTCGATAATTAGGTTTTATACTTTCAAATAGTTCAGTATTCCTTAATTGGTGATGTTTATGATGTTAGGTATATGCATGCCTGACGATGATTATTCTAGTATTTTAATCTAAATTAATGAATAAGTTATGTTATATTGATTATGTGATTATTGATGATTAAATGTAAGTAGAAATGAATTAAATAGTCAATTATATGAAAGATTCATGTTTTGATTTATGTAACTATCCAAATAAGTTTTGAATATATGTATGTAATTTTTTGAGCTACTGATGTGTGCAATGAGTGTGCAGGATATTTTAATCAAGAAATCTAATGGAGAATTGAAACTAAACCCTATGTACCATTTGTGGAAACTAGGGTTGAGTCTAACAAAAGATGCAAACCCTGTTGTTCATATTTTATTTGTATTGTGAGTTGAATGAATGTATCATTATGTAATCAATAAGTGTTAATTTTTTGTAATAGTGATTTTATAGTGTCACTTGACACTCATAATTTGTATATGCATTTAAGCATGACAGTTAGGATTAATTGAGTAACCTAAAGATCTAAGTTAGACTAGGTTAGTGACCTTTTTACTAATCAGTTAGTAATCAAGATTAATTACCCTAATCAAGATTAGTGATTAATTTGCATTTTGAGGTTTGTTAAGAAGTCTAAATTTTCAAAGCTTTTGTTAGTTCCTTAATTAGTCCTAGAGGCAAAAAATCATGAAAACTAAGTACCTAATGGGTATGGGTATGGGTTGGGGGCATTTCCCACCCCTCTAGCCCCTTTTGTTGACTTTTATGGTCACCCAAATATCTCATTTTTGTTTTGTTGCCAAAAGTGAATGTTTCTCCATGAGTTAGATAAGTTTAACTCCACCTTAAGGTTAGCCTTATGAAAAGTTGAGTTAGAAGTATCTAGAACCTTAGGCAATGGGAAAGTTATTACATTTTGAAGATGGTTGAGTTAGTATCTTATTTAAAGAAAAATTTGAGAGACAATGAGCATTCACCCAACCTCTAGTTTTAGAGAGTAATTCAGGATTGAAGGAGAAGGAGAAGGAAGGAAAGCTCATCTCAATTTGTTCAATTGCCATAACCTTATTGTGAAGGTATGAATCCCTCAAGTCATGTTATTCATGTTGTGTTTTATGCTTAAGTCATTTTTTTTGCATATGTATGTTCATGTGTTTGTTGAATATGTTTGGGAGGGATTGCAATGGGTTTTCTTAAATATTTTTCCTTAGTATTTTGCTTTGATTTTCGAAGGGATTGTATGGATTACATTGGCATTACTCACCCTTGGATAGGGAAGAAGTGGCCATGTATGGGAGGAGGTCTTTGATTGGACTCCAACAGTGCAGAGTCTCTCCTTAGGACGAGGAGAGGGAGAGAGTAGGGTGATATGGGCCCCTACTCGTCAGCACAAACCATGTTTTGAGTTTTGGAATTTATGAAATGGAAGAATAGAAGGTCTTGAGATTATAGCCCTAAAAGGGAACTTATTATGGTGTTGTGATTTTTTATTCTATTGGAAAAATCCACCTTCTCCCTAGTCTGGTTCAATGACAAACCTGTTGTGCAAACTTGGATGGGAGTGAATGGTTAAATTTGTCTTCATGTTAAGATTGGTTGTCTTCCGGCTAGTTTTCATTCTCTCCATGATCATCTTGATGTGTTGCAGACTTTAGAATGGTTTCCTTGTTATGGAGCCAAGAAGTAAATTTAGAATTGTTATTAGAATTCAAATATGCTGGGAGATTTCACCTCGGGATAATAATCCTATCTAAAAATGTTATTTTAAACTTATTGTGGAAATGGCTACAATGTCGAATTTTCTTCCTGGTTCTTTTCGAGTAGAGCCTTTGAATCAAGTGGTTCAATAAAAATAATGAGTAGTACTTCTTCCATATATTTTTTTTCTTGTAATTCAATTTATATATATGTGTTTATCAGAAAATGGATTCAATAATGTGTTACCCTTTTTGTGGCATTCTTATAGTTCAAAATCGTACTCATTTGATTATTATTAATTAGATAAAATGATGATATATATTAAGTTATGAAATTTGAATTCAAATTCTGTCAAGTAAATTTAAAATTACATGAATTAAATCTCCTCTTGCATTTTTGTATTTAATTAGAAGGGGAAATAATCCTATGTTATTATATTAAAAAGACATTAAAACTCTTTGTTATAAATCATATATATATATACACTACCCTTGCAATGAAAATATAATTTGCATTCAAAATTTAACACTTAGAAGAAAACACGGGTCTTGAGAAAATTGTTCATTCTTAGAGCTAAAACTCTTTGCCTTTTGTATGAAGAAAGAAATTAATCCCATTTGCAACAGAGCATATTCCTTTTAGATCTTTTTATTGTACACTTGAAAGTGTCACACTCTAAACCCTTCTATCCAAACGATTCCATGAGTTTGGAATGCTTGGATGCTGGCTTAGAGTTCCCTATCCATAGAGTGCAAGAGAGTATATTTCAAGAATAAGAAGGCTCTCAGATGAGCCTTAGAGATACTCTTCTTGCTATTAAACCATGCAATGGGAGGTTCCAAAGACAAGATGCAAGAATGCAATGCAAATGAAGATTAAGCTAGAATGAGATGCAAAGTGGAGCTATGCTAAAACATGTATGAGACATTACAATCCAACTATTAAACTATGTGATTTAAGCTAAATGTAAAAAAAGAAAGCTAAGCTAAGCTAGAATGCCATGGATGAGAGAATGTAGACAAGGAAGAGAAGTTATCCACAAAGCTCTAAAGAGACCTATTAGAAAACTTGCAGCATAACAATATTCAAATGATGATGGATTGAGGGGGAAAGTTCTCTCCCTTTTAAAGATGTATGGATGGTAGAGATCAAGATGAAGATGGTGGATGATCAACGGTGGAATTCAAAAAGAGGAGTGATCCATGTGCACACACAAGTCAACCAATAGAATATAAGTTGACTTGTCATATAAGACAAAAGTCACAAAGCCTTTTCTTTTAATTGCAAAATAGAAAAAGGACTTTATTTGTGCACTTTAAGTGGGTTAGAAGAATGGGGTCTTTTATTTAATTAAAAGGGGACATGTTCTTTTAATCAAACAATGAACTTAGGATAGTATAGTCAAAGTATAGGTTATAATGAAATAAATTGATTATTAGCAATTTGGTCTAGGTAAATGATTAAATTAATTTAGCCAAAATGTTGAAAAGGGGGCTAATAGTCTAGATGACCATGTTTAGGTGATTACATTTTCCCCTCTTTGACTAATGTGTGATCAATCTAGAAACACATTATGTCAAAGAAAATAGAGATCCAAGTAGGCGGTGATAGATATAGATATCTAATTTTGAAGAATGAAATGGAGAAAAAGATAGCAATTCCTAAATGTACAGCCTGATAGTGGTAGTACTGAACACTAGGGAAAGATGATGTTAGAATTCAAGAAGAATGTTAACACCTAGAAAAGCAGATAGAGTGAGAGCAAGTGAGAAGATCAAACAAATTCTCCTAAGAAATAGATAGCTTTAACAATCAGCAATAGAGCATTTCTGCCCCCTCGGGATCGAAATTGAAATGAGGCAAGGGGATGCAAAAATTTGCTAGACATGAGAAAATTAGAATATAGAAATGTCCAAGATGACAGATAGATGATTAGAACCCAAGAATGACTATAAAAAAAATTGATAAAATGCCCTAGTTTGACTAGAGTTGACCTTGAAGGATATAGCATAAAAATTAGGTCAAAATGAGTAGAAAAGTGATTTTAGACATTAAACAGTGAATTGAAGTAGATATGAAGTATGGAAATGATGAAGACATGAAGAAATGAAGGTGCCCTAGTGATGATTTAGAGATTAGACCTCAAAAGGTCAGCTAACTGCTCAAAAGAAAGTAGAATTTTTAAAAGACAATTTTAACCATCAAGATGAACTCGAATTTGGATTTCGATCTCGAAAATGAATCCAGGATGTTGAAATTGTTTAAGAGGTCAAAACTTTATATAATGTGATGATAAGATAGAAAAGAGATGAAGTGAAAGATTAAGAAGGTGAAAATACATGAACAAGAAGAAAATAAAGAAATATATGAAAGGAGTTAGCTGATATGTCCACAAAAAAGATGAAGAGAGAGCTCTCCCCATATGCAGGAATGCAAGACTAATCTAGAAACTAAACCTAAAATGCAAGCTAATATGCAAAGTGGTTTACCAACAAGAAGCGCATAACATTTAGAATCTTAATTTCATCATTGAGCATTTATTAGGGACATCATGAGATCATACAACCATCACTAGTATAACTACGAGGATATGAATATGATCGATATTAGATAGGTATGTGGAAATCCAATCTAAGAATCAGAGACATGTAAGTCAAGATAACTACGTGATTAGATTCCTTAAGTTTAATTTAGCAAGATTACACTTGTATCAAGGCATAAGCACTAGGATAAACCATAAGTGCAGTCTTGCAAAATAGTTGAGGATGATACATTTGTACGTCAACGTGTTGAATAGGACTAGCATAAATTCTTACAACACTATAGACAAACAAAAGTATACCCACAAGCAAAAATCAAGAAAACATGCCCCATGCCCCCATTCTTCTAGTCAATGACATCCTTGAAAGACTATTAGGGAGGGAACACATGGCAAAGAAATCATCATAGATATCACACAAAGTAGATAAATATTAGCATAGCTCAATTGTTTAAGTGTTAAAGTGCGTGTGTGCAAGTCACTTGGCCATTTCTTCAAGACTTGATTCTGATAGTGAGAAATATCGCGACATCGGAGACCATAGGTAAACTATCTGTAAAGTGTTAAAAAAACACTTGATGTCAAGGTGGGGGAAGTGTTGAGAAACACTATTTTTTGAGTTGCCAAAGAAACCCTAATGCACAAGAATACCTCAATAGGCTAAGCAATTGTGCCCCCAAGACAAGGACAAAAAATAATTCCAAGCTAGGAAATGTGTAGTAGAGTGTGTGATTGAGACTGATAGACAGAGGTGCAAGGGTCTCAAGTAGCACCTATTTCCAGATTTTCACCACTTGACAGATTTTTTCAGGACTTTTTTTTTAATTTTTTGTATTTTTTAACTTTTGATTTTTTTTGGTGATACATCAAAGTGCCTATTGCTAGGTTTTCACTAAGAAGATCTTTTTTTTAGGACATTTTCTGATTTTTAAGATTTTTTCAGCATCGTATATGATTTTTTTTGGAATTTTTTAGAAGTTTTTAGAGATTACTAGTTCTTAAGCAAGATCACATCATTTTCTCCTAATATCTAGCAAGGTATAGGACATGATGGAGAAACAAGCCATTGGATAAGCAATAATGCATAAGAAAGCAATGTGAAGCAAGTGAAAGTGATCCTCAAGAGTACCCAAGCTAGGGAAAGAGGTGAAATAGTCATATGAAGCATGTTTTGGATAAGCAATGGAAGTAATGAGCAAGATAGCATGTAGAATAAGCAGTGAAGCCAACAAGTGAGATAGCATGAAGCATGTAGTTCAAAAGAGTAGACATGTCAAGAGACCTAAGAACCATTTTTATTTATCATGATCAAGACCAAGGGCTCAAATAGATAGTATAGCAATGGGATAGAGCAATAAGAATAAATCTCAAGATAGAGGCTATGAGTGAATGGGAGAGCACAATAGAAACTCTCATAGATCAGATAACCAATATGCAAAGATAGCTCAACATTGTCAATATCAAAGAGAGAAGAGGGGATAGATGGATGTAAGGCCCACACTCGTACTCGTGTCTAGATCTTGATGAAATAAAACTGGTTAGGAGATAATTGAGTTATGCTTTATACTTTGTTTTATTGCAAATCATGATTTAAGGGTTCCTATAAGAGAATAATGTAGATTTTGATATTCTCTCTAGTAACATTAGGTCTATAAAGTAAGACCACATGGACATGAGATTTAAAATGTTTAAGACAAGAACCTGACCATGAGACACTATGGACAATTTACTAGGCAGTTAGGAAGGATAAAATAACATTCAACCTACTAGGAACAACTATGAGTATAGGTTATGATGATAATCACATACATGGCTATGTTTGAAACTTGGTTCTAAATTATTATGACATAATTACTGAAACATTCTAACAGTCTAAGGAGTTAAACTTAATCAAGTTACGATTTAACCAGTCGGTACAAATCCATTTTATATTGATTCTATGATTTACTAAAGATGATTCAAAGTTTCATTGTTATGTAAGAAAGAGTTGTGATGATACTCTAATTGAAAATAATTTATATTTAGAAAGATTACTGTTGATCCACATATTCGATATTTCAATGTTTTAAATCTTTTATGGGAATGATAATGAAATGTTTTGAATATGCACTTAGATGAAAGTTAAATGGAATATGCTGTTGTAATTACTTAGAATAGAAATGATTAGATGATACTTACTTGTATACGTTAATGAGTAGTACAAGATATTGGATTTATGTTGTATGTGTTTGTATGGATCCTGTATTATCTTATTGGGTTACTAATGTTTAAGTTGAGTGTGCAGGAAAGTGGAACCATGGTGATTAATGGGGGAAACAAGGTTCAATCTTATGTGAACACGGTTAAGCCAAGGTGAATCTTTGGAAGATTCAAAACCTCATTGTATTGTGTTTATTTCATACTATGACTGTGTATGAGTGTTATAGTCAGAGAGCATGGTTGATTAGTGACATGTCATCGTAATGTGTGAAGTGTTTTTATGTGCATGTGTGTGTCATTTGACACTTGTTTTGTCTATGTGCAAATGACATGTCAAATAGGATTCTTTGGCATGAAGTCACTCAACCTAAGCCTAATCCTCATTGCAAAATCAATTAAACCACCTTGGAGAGTGTTAGGAAGAATCACCTTCTTGACAGAATGCAAGTTACAAGTGATAGGAATTTTTAGAGAGCCTAAGTGATTCTTAAGTGCTAATTTTGTGAAAACAAGTCACCCACATGGTAATAGTATGGGTTGGGGGGTTAAATATGATCATAAGTAAGTCTAGGGGACCTAGGGGACCCTCAAAAAGAGTCATTTCCAAGCCAATTCGAAAATCATATTGTAACCTAACTTATTTCCTCATGACACCACTTGGTTAAGTCCTCATTGGTGGAAAAACACAAGAGTAAAAGAGGTAGGTGAGGATGAAAGTGAAGGTCTTTATAGGGAAGTTATGCCAATCTTGGGGAGACACTCACCCACTCTCTAATTTTAGAGACAACCAATGAATGGAAAGGAGAAGTTGGAAATCCAAGCAGGAAGAGGTCTTCATTCCATTGCCATAGCTTGTAAGCAGGTTAGTCCTTCATGCCATGCTTTCTTTATATCTCATAGCTGAAATGGAAAATTGTAAGAGTGCCTTTGGTAGGAGTGTTCTTGGTATTCTTGTGTTGTGATAATGTGATGTACTCTTGAAAATTTCTGGTTTTATTTCTACTTGGTTTTGTTTTCTTCTTTGTGCTTGAGCATTGTTATGGGTGTGGGACTTGCACTCACCCTTGTGGGAAGGGAAGAGGAGTCCAAGGTGAATGGGTAGCAGTTGGATTGCATAGTTGAGGACCTTGGAGTATGGGCTCCATTGTATGCCATTGTCATATTCATATTTTGCCTTGGGAGATAAAAGAAAAGAAAAGGAGAAATAGTGAGGAAGGAAGTAACTGAAGTATGGGTTTGTAGGAAGCTAAAGCTGTTGGTTGTGTGTGGTGTAGGATGTTGTGTTGGTAGTGTGTGTGGTGGAAGATGTTTATGAAGCCCCAAAAGGGCATGATATTATGAAGCCCCGAAAGGGCCTGGTATTTTGTTGATTTAGCCCCGAAAGGGCATGATTTTTATGGAAGATATGATATGAAATGGTAAACCTCCTTGTGTTTCCACCTTCACCCAATGTTTATGGTTCCATTTGTGAATCATTGTGTAAGCCTTGGTTGGGAATTGTAAATGTGTTGTTAAACTGTGATTTTCATGTTGGATTCTTATTATTATGATGATGTTTGAATGTATCCCCATTGAGCCTTGTTTCCCCTAGCGCGGGGGTGGTCTCTTTGAGGCCTAGGTTGGGAGGTGAGCCTCCATGGTTCCCTAGTTGTTTCTCTTTTGTGCAGGTATTCTCTGGAGAGTTTTGGAAACCTGATGTATGGAGTCCATTTCTTGCTTAGGAGCAGATGTATTATTATTGTCTCAAGGGGAGAGAAATCCTCCTTGGTTATGTGAAAGAAATTGTATTGTAAAGTGTAATGTTGTTCTAATTCTTATGTTCTTAGGAAGAGAAGTTGATGTATCATTATTCTATATGATCTTTCTATTGTACTCAAGTTGATAGAAAACATGCTTGATATTTTCTTGAAGAAAATTTGAAAGGATCATGTCAGAGGAGTTATATGGTATTGCTGTTGATTCTTTTCTATTTACCTTGCAATGTGAGGAAAGAAGAATGTGATTATCTTGAGATAACAATAGGAATGAAACTGAACTTTGCCACCTTGATATTTTATTTCTCTATTGCATAAGGAATGATTAAAAGTTGATGTTAGCATTGAAATTGTTAATGAAGTAAGGTATGCAATTGATAGAAGGAATGGTAGATAGTTTAAATCTTAGTCTTAAGTGATATCAAAGAAAATAAAAACATTTGATGCATTAAAAGTTAGTTCAACACTTCCTGAGTTCTATCCTTTTCAATTTAAATTCACCAGCATATTTTTCTATATGTTGATTTAAATGAAATCCTTTGTACAAATGATCTAATAAACTTATTAATTTAATTAGTAAGAACAAACTTAATAATTCCTAGCATGTCATTATAATCACTCATGAAGGATGACCTCTATTAAGGGAGAAGAAAATCAGAATAATACACATAAGTGTAAGGAACATAAAAACTATATAGCTGAAAGTGCTCATTTATCTCTGGAATTTATATGGAAAGGTAACTAATTCCTTTCTTCTATTACAGAGTAATATTTTATTGGCTAGGAGTTTACCTAGGACTCTAGAGGGTTAAGACATTCCTAGCTAAAAATACTATCAAATAAACTATGAGCTATAAAACCCAAGTGTCAAATCACTCTCTATAAGGCAACAAATAAAAAAAATAAAAAAAATCTACATATAATAGTGCTAACATAAATACTATCCCTTATATTCTAAAGTGTCACCTTTTTGATGATGGCCAAAGTCAACAACAAAACCTATCAATAAAATGGAAACAAATAAAGAAAGGCAAAATGTTATGACAAATGTACAATGTCCTAGTCCTAGGCGCTACCACTTAGGGAGCAAGGAAAAAGGTCTGTGAGAAGACTTTAATGGTGCAGACCTTGTCATGATTAGCTTTACCACCTTGGGCAGTGCTATCCATCATGTATTTAAGGAAGAGTAGACTTGGGAAACCCTTGGGGAAATGCACACCCTTCTCCATTTGCTTTCCACCTACCAACATCTACACCTAGGCGCCCATGTGGCCATTTAACAAGTTGGAAATTGAATGTGTTATATTTTAAAACAAAAAAACAAACCCTAATTCAAACTGACCTCAAAGCATGCGCTTGGAAAAAGGAGGTGGCTTAATTTTCATGATGTTGAGTGATGTGATAGCCTAGGACATCCTAATGATGTAAGACAAGACCCCTAGTTTAGGGGAAATAGGAATTAAAATATGGTTTTTTTTTTAGATTTTATAGAATCATAGGTGGGTTAAGTCTTAGTTTAAACTTATTTGAATTAAATGTGACATATTAACAAACAAAGTTATATTTATATTGGAAATTAATATATAAATGGGTTATAGATGTTTAATCATCCAAATGATTATATTAATATGTAATTTAATTTAAGAAAATTGATATAAGAGATTAAAAGTATGTAGGGATGTAATCGGTAGCTAAAGACATATATTATAGTATTTATATATATGTTCTAGTATTGATATTACATATATATTCATTTAAGTTAAGATAGATGTCATATTATTTAATGGTTAATTAGGTCGAGTGTAGTATAGATAAGATGAACAAGTTGGGCACTTAATTTTGACTATAAATTAATGATGGGTTGATCTCAGCACAAGGAGATATGAGAATTGAGTAGTAATCTGATAACTCCAAGCATAGTAGTTTGATCTAATAATTGATACAAGAAATGTTAGCATGTTCATGGAAAAATGCAAACTAAGGAGGTATAGGCGCTTGTAAGTTATAACTATAAGACCAGCACACCCATAATAAAACATATAATAATAATGGTAACCCAAATATTGATGGAGACACACTGAGTAATACTTCATTCCTCGAATAGAGCCTTTTGATCCACTAACGAACCTTATCAACTCCAAGTTTAAATACAGATAGTGTATCCTTTTATCTGATCAACAAATTTAGCTAGGTAATTACCGAAGCCTCATCGTAAACTCTAGACTTAGAATGCAACTCACATTTTTAATCATCCAAAGTAACAATCAAATATAACTACCACCGAATAGAAGTAAAATCCCTTTTTAAAATGCACACTAAACCATTCATCTAGTCAAGACAACGTTAATGTATTCTAAAATTTAAAAAAAAAAAGAAAAAATTGTTGTGTTCTCGCGTTAAAATTTTCGGTTAAAAATTTATGGCATGACAATGGATGATGAAAGAATTATGCATGATGCCTGTTTACCAGGTTTTCATCATGGTACTTATCCAAGGTTCCAAAAGAAGTAGTTTTCACCATAGGATAAATTTATTTCTCTTTACTTTTGCTACCAAGGTGCCACAAGAAGTGGTTTTCACCAAGGCACATTTTCATTTTTTTCATTTTTTATTTTATTTTGAATTTTTAGAAAGAGCTCAAGCTTTTTGAATGTAGATAGTGCTCTTATAGAAAAGATAAGTCATGATAAGCCAAGACCATAGAAAGGTATGCTCAAAGATGTTGATAGGGTGATGAAAGAGAAATGGTAGTAGCAAGAGTATATGGAGAATAAGAATTCATGTTTAGAAAGTAAGTGTAAGCTTTAGAGGATTTCATGAGGGTAGCTAAAATATTGTACAAGATCAACATTGACACACACCTTGAAGGGTATTGGAATGATGGAGGAATCATGGATGAAATAGCTTGAGATTTAGATGTATGAGCTGGTAGAAGAGATTTGGAAAAAAGTGGAGTGGAAGGCTTTGGAATATTTTTAGAAAGATTTTTGGAAGAAGATGGAATGGAAGCCTTTGGAAGCTTGAATGTCATCTTTGAAGTATTTTCAATATTCAAGTCTTTTAAAAGAGACTTGGGAATCCATATAGCTTTAGATTTTCCTTCGAATACTTCAAAACACATTTCTTCAATAATGGGTTTAGGAACCCATATTTTCTTTGATTTAGCTTTTTTAATAGTGGACCTTTGCAGTCTCTTTTGTGCATTCTTCTTCTTAGCATTCACATGTCGATTAGATGGGACATAGTGATCTTTCTTTTTCAATAGATTCTTATGTTTATTCTCACTTCCAAAGGACTTGGGATTTGTGAATGAATAAGGCTAATATGACTGATTTAGGTGGATAGATGGGTGAAAAGTCATTAAGGATGAGTGTCTTTGTTGATCTTGAGGTATTATAGGAGAGCTAGGGAATGAGCTAGGAGTGAATGTAGGAGATGAAGGAACATAAGGTCCCAATATAGATGGAAGGTTTGAAGACTTTAGATTTGATGGATGAGGACCGAGGATAGATTTAGAAGATGCAAAGGGATAGTGGGAAGGGATATCAACATCTTTAGAGTAAGCAACATGGTCAAAGCCATCAATAGACTCATGAGTACCTTTGATAGGAACAACATTTTTAATAGAAGCACTTGCAGCTTGAGCACAATTTTGAAGTGGATATGGAGAAGTAGAACATGAGGGGACACTTTGATCTTGACAAGTAGCTTTGGATAGCATATGAAGAGAATTTTTCTCATAATTTTCAGTAAGCTCAAGGGAGATAATGGAAGTGGTATCTTCATCATACTTAGGAGGTGGACAAGATATAGGATATGGAGGGGAAAAATCTTGAAAGAAATGAAAGGGTGCTTGATCTTGATCTTTCTTGACATTTATAGCTTTTTCTTTTTGAGAGTCCTCTTGGCATGGAGCCACTTCTAAGGACAAGGGAGAATGAAGAGTGAAAGGAGTAGTGCTTGGATTAGGCATAGTAGTGCATGAAGTTTGAGGATGTTTAGGATTAGTAGCATGGAAAAGGTTTGCAGCCAAGTGAAGGTTAGCTTGAGTTTCTTTTAGAGGTAGCCCTTGAGGATACACATAGTCTATGTGGAAAGCATTAGGTTCTTTATTTGATGGAGGCATGTTGGAAAGATTTGAAGTGTTGGGAGATGCACGAGTGTTGGAAGAAGTGGAAGATGTAATAGAGCCACTACTAGACATAGGTTCATCAATGTAATCTTGCTCAAGAGAAGTATCCTCGGCACATGAGTCACTAGAGGTTCCAAGATCAACAATCTCATCATCAATGAGATCTTGGATTTTATGTTTCAGCTCTATACAATTAGAAGTAGCATGGTCATTAGATTGATGATAGGCACAATAGGTATCCAAGAATGGATTTCCATAGGAGCTAGACTTAGGCAGCATGATGAGCTTGGTGCCAAGAAATGTTCTCAAAATGTCATCATAAGAATTCCCCAAGGGAGTAAAATTTCTCTCAAAAGTATGTCTACAGTCCTTTGGTTGTTTCTCAAGTGAATAGAATGCATCCATGTCTTCATTATTATCTTGGTCAAAGATAGGTCCATCATGAAATTTTCGCATAGGCTCAAAGGAGGTATCACTTGCTTGTTCTCTAAAGAGGTCTTTAGATCTAGAAGATGAAGACATTTGATGTCTTGAAGTAGAGCATGTAGACCTAGAAGAAGAGGATGACCTCAAAGAAGGTGACTCACATGCATGTAAAGACCTTAAGGAAGATTCATCTAATGATGCAATCTTCTCCTCCAACCTTTTCTCAAGTTTAGACTTCATTTATGTCATGTGCTTAGAGAGATGAAGGTAAGAAAGATCATTTGTCTCTTCTAGTTCTTTGTATTGTGCATATAGATCTTGAAACTCTTTACTGACATGGAGGATATCATGATCATCTAGATTCGGTTGAAGTTTGGTAGCACAAGGTTTAGATCCCATAGTTTTAGATGCAAAGCCAAGCATAAAATAGTCTAGAAGATAACTTGATGTTGAAACTATAGGAGGTAGAGTGTTCACTTGCCAAGATAGTAGAGAGAGATTAAAGCGACTTGTCAAACAATATGTCCAAGAAACTTACGACATGAATGACTCAAGTCAATAGCTAGGCAAGATGCCCAAATAGCCAAATAGATAGAGCAAGCAGGGTGACAAGTGAACAACTCTCCAACCTCAGAGTGTAGTCAAGAAATCAAGGCAACCATTTCAGCAAAAGGATAACTAGCAAGCGAACATAGACCATGAAGAAAAAAAGACCAAGAGCACTAAGACCAAACAGCCACTTTAAGCATGTTTAAGCACTAGAGACATAGCAAATCAAAGTCAAATGATGAGACTCCCCTTAGCAAGAAACACAAGAAAATGTTTGCACTTGATGCTTTCACTTGGTTGACAAAGTTTGACAATAGTTTATAGCATAGCAAGTTTGATGTTCAAAAGAAATTTCTTTCCAAGCAAGATAGTGACACATGGAGTAGTCTTCAAACAATCAAGCATGGGACAAAGCAACCTTGCATGATACAAGATTATGTGAGGTCTTAAAAGAAAGCCATATAACTATCATCATGTGTATGTTCTAAAGATTTCCACAGGTCTAGCACATTTGAGAACACATGAAGCAATATCTACCTAAAGGACATGGTTCATTACTCAACAACTTGGCCCACGCTTGATGCTCCTTCACCTCACACCAAGTGCTTGCCCACAAGAGATACTGGCTTTGTCATAGAAATGCCATAAGCATAACCAAAGGAACACAGATGGTGAGTGTAAAATCTTGGGGTGATCCGGGTAGTCCACTAGGATCAATCCTTGCAGCAAGAAGTTGAGTGGGTAAAAAAGGTAGTTACTAACTTAGGGTGTTTATATAAGGCTTCCATTCATAGTGTTCCTCTTGCTCCCAATTATGGGACACCTCACCTTGCGATGAGTAACCGATCTCGCGATCACAAGAGTACCTTAAGCATTCTTGCGTAGTGATCTCCCTATGGTCAAAATCCCATAAGAAATCACACTAGGCGAAGACAAACACTACGTCTACCAAATTTTTGTCTCTTTGGTAGCCTTGATTTTATAGTGGGTTGGAAGAGCCAGGTAATTGGCTTGTCCCCACTTGGGTCGTTCCTCTCAGGTTGTCCGAGAGCAGGCCCTCTAAAGGATTCTAACTATACAAAGTGGATCAACTTTTGGAAGTCAAGATTTCTGGTTCACCACAAGGGTGAAGATCATACTCTCCTATTCCAATCATTTTCTCCCAAAAACGCCAAGAAGATTCAGTTACCCCTTGCTTTTGAAACCAAATAGCAAGTCAAGATTTCTAATTCACCACAAGGGTGAAGAGTATACTCTCCTATTACCAAAAGATTCCAATCATAAGTTTTATGTGCCTATGAAAAATGAACAATTAGTCAATGCCACACATGAAAAAAAAAAAGCAAGAAATTTTGGGTTTTTATGCTTTGGGCAGCCCTGCAAACAATGTTAGTAGCTCTTGCGCATTTGAAGCTTTGACATGCGTTCTTTTTATGCAATGTTTCAATTTTTTTCATAAGGATGGCAACCTGTAGTCACAACTTGTTAGTACCACAAGTTTGTGTAAAATAACATAAAAATCTACAATAAAAAGTGGTTAGTTGCCTCAAAAATCCAATTTATCTTCCAACCAAGTGCATGCAAATAAAGTGCAAATTAATCACAAATGCTCTCATTTTTACTCTTTGATTTTGACCTAGTCAACAAGATTGGACTTTTTTGCTATGATTTCAGATCCAAAAATAGAAATGAAAAGAAAAGAAACCTACTAAAAATCAGAGAGCTTTCCAAAAATGTAAGAAATTTAAAAAAATCTCTTCATTTGCTCTCTAGAGATCAATTTTGTCAAAACAGGCCAAATTTATCAAATTGAGTTTTTGATCCTTAATACGACCTAAAAATTTAAAACACAAAGAAATAACCCCCATTAGAATTCAAAAAACTTTCTAAAAATGTAAGTTTTTCCAAAAAAATGCACTGATTTGCAATCAGAAACAAATTTTTATGAAAAATAAAGAAAAAATCATAACTCCCGCAAATCATGTCAAAATTCTCTAAAAATCAGACTAAGACATTTTGAACACATACTTAACCTAAAAAAAAAATTTCAGAACCATACTCAAAGTTTTTTAAAAGATATTATCAAATCTTTAAACCAACTAGATTTTTGGCCATCAAACCAATCTATTATGGGTTGGCCTTAAAATCCAAGTGATAATTCTACAAAAGAACTTGATTAGATCCAATATGTTTTTGTAAAAAATTAGAGATGAAATATAAAATCAAATGGAGCTAGAAACTTGATTCAAGCCCCACGGTGGGTGCCAAAAATGTACACTCGAAAGTGTCACACTCTAAACCCTTCTATCCAAACGATTCCATGAGTTTGGAATGCTTGGATGCCGGCTTAGAGCTCCCTATCCATGGAGTAAAAGAGAGTATATTTAAAGAATAAGAAGGCTCTCATATGAGCCTTAGAGATACTCTTCTTGCTAGTAAACCATGCAATGGGAGGTTCCAAAGATGAGATGCAAAGTGGAGCTATGCTAAAACATGTATGAGAATGTTATAATCCAACTATTAAACTATGTGATTTAAGCTAAATGTAAAAAAAGAAAGCTAAGCTAAGCTAGAATTCCATGGATGAGAGAATGTAGACAAGAAAGAGAAGTTCTCCACAAAGCTCTAAAGAAATTTGTTAGAAAACCTGTAGCATAACAATATTCAAATGATGATGAATTGAGGGGGAAAGCTCTCTCCCTTTTAAAGATGTATGGACGGTAGAGATCAAGATGAATATGGTGGATGATCAATGATGGAATTCAAAAAGAGGAGTGATCCATGTGCACACACAAGTCAACCAATAGAATATAAGTTGACTTGTCATATAAGACAAAAGTCGCAAAGCCTTTTCTTTTAATTGCAAAATAGAAAAAGGACTTTATGTGTGCACTTTAAGTGGGTTAGAAGAATGGGGTATTTTATTTAATTAAAAGGGGACATGTTCTTTTAATCAAATGATGAACTTAGGATAGTATAGTCAAAGTATAAGTTATAATGAAATAAATTGATTATTAGCAATTTGGTCTAGGTAAATGATTAAATTAATTTAGCCAAAATGTTGAAAAGGGGGCTAATAGTCTAGATGACCATTTTTAGGTGATTACATTTATTACCTTTTGTGATTACATTTATTACCCTACTTAAATCTTCACATGGTACATAGCCCTTGGGACAAGATGGAGACAAAGTCAAAAAAGGTGGTTATTCAAACAATAAATCACAATAAATCTGCATAACAAAAATTCAAACTTTACTTTGAAAATCACCTCCAATCACATTTAAGTTAGATGTTAGACTTTAAAAGTAGTCCTTATCATGCCTTATGTACTCCTTCATATCTTTTGTTTGGGGAAATGCATGGGGCATTGGGTAGTGGAGAAATTAGGTGGGACAACCTACTTGTCCCTATTTCCAAGTGTAGGTAGTCATCTGGGGTAGATGGGTTAGGGGTAGTTAATGTTAGATAATAGTTAGTTGTTAGGAAAAGTAAGTTAGGTTTAATTTGTTAAATGTTAGAATTAGAATTAGTTTATTATTATAATTATTTTGTGTTATTATTTTAGTTAGTTAGTTAAATAAATTGCTAGTAAATCTGTATGTGTAAGAGTAGTTAGTATGTTTCTGTTGATGGGTTAATATGAAATAAAGTTAGTTGTTACAGTGAATATGGGTTAAAGTGTTAGTGTATAGTAAGTTTAATTTAGAGTTAGATGTTAAATTAGTGGTAATTGTTAGTTAGTTAATAGTTTCATTTTAATTTTAATGTTAGAAGTTAAGATAGTTAAGTTAGTAGTTAAGATTAGTCTTAGTTAGTTTTGAGTTTATTTATTAGATAATGTTGGTAGTTAGTATTTTGAAATTAGATTTTAATAAGTTTTAAATTAGGTAATGTTAAATAGAATATGTTAGGTATTAGAAATTAGTTAGTTATGTTATTTGTTTTATTATTTAGTTAAACTTAAGTTTTAAATAATGATTGATTTGCATGTTTTAAACATGTTGTAAGTTAAAGACAAAAGAATTATTTTAAATTAAAATGGATTTGTTTTTTTTAGGAATTAATAAAATTTTAGATTGGTTAAATAATAATTAGATTTAATTGTTATTGTTCAAGATATATTAGAGTGTTCTTTAACTAAATCATGAATGGAAGCTTTATTTATAAAATCGATTGTTAGTTTAGAATTTAGATGTGTTGTCTTGTAATTTTTGGAAAGAAGAATAGAGGGATATATATATACATATATATATATATATACATATACATATATATATATATATATATATATATATATATATATATGTATATATATATATATATATGTATGTATTTATACATACATATATGTATACATACATATATATATATACATATACATATATATATATATGTACATATATATATATATACATACATATATATATATATACATATATATACATACATATATATATATACATATATATATACATATACATATATATATACATATATATATACATATATATATATACATACACACACACACACACACACACACACACACACACACACACACACACACACACACACATGTTTTAGTTTTAGTGTTAATTTTAGAATATTTTAAATAACCTCAAAAATTCAATTCCTATAATTTATAGCTTTGAAGGGGTTATTGAAGGGCTCTTGCATAGCCAACTTGATGGTGGCATAGGATTATTTTTGCTAGGCAATATATCATAATTATTTTAATGATGAATATTCAATATCTTGAATTAGTTTTAAATAGGTTATGATGATTTATGGAATTCAGTTTTAGCATGTTATGATAGATTAACCTTTAAATGCATAATTAGCTTCCCTTAGAGATTAATCTAATATAGTGTTGATAGGGATAGCTTCATAGTCGACTTATGAACTTGGTAATCCTAAAATATAATTTGAATTGGAAGTCATACCTCTATAATTGAACCTAAATGTTAACTGATTGACTCATTCAACCAAAGTTATGTGTTTCTATAGTGTTAGGACTTTAGGGGTTCGAACCCATGTAGTATGAGGAGATGTCAACTCTACATCTTAACGATGTGTATTTGATACTCATTCTTAATCCTTTGTCTACTTCTCATAACTGTTGCAGTGTAGTATGCATTTATATAGTTGATTATAAAATTTTTTTAAAAAGTGGTGTGTTTTTGCCTTAAATTTTGGGCATGACAAGAAGAAACAAATCAATAACAAAAGTAGCAAGAGATATGTTAGCTGAGAGTGATATATCCAAGATGTTTTAGAGAGAAGCTATGAACACAATAGTCTACACTCTAAACAAAGTAAGGGTTAGGAGAGACACAAACAAGGCCCCTTATGAACTATGGTTTGGTCACTCACCTACAATTAAGTATTTTAGAATTTTAGACAGTAAGTGTTATATCAAAAGAGATGATGATATTGGTAATTTTGATGCTAGAAGTGATGAAGATATGTTTCTTGGTTATTCATTGAAAAGAAAGGCTTATAGATGTTATAATTTGAGAACTAAGACTATTATGAAATGTGCAAATGTGAGAGTTGATGAGAAATTTAAGATACAAGAAAGAATAGTTGATTAGAATTTAGATGAAGATGTCATTGTTACTAAACCAAGGACTGATGAAGTATTCTTTAAGACTAACAATGATTTGCAGAATGAAGGAGAGATAAGATAGAAATAAAGCTTGGAACCTTCAGTAGAGCCAAGAGTTGAGATGAAAACTCCTACTTCGGGAAAAAATATGACAAAGTATCATCCACCCGAGAAGATCATCAAAAGTAGAGATAAAGGTGTAATGACAAGAAGCATAGTCAATGAAGAACTATGTTTGATATCTCAAGTTGAACCTAATAATGTAGATAAAGCATGTAATGATGGCAAGGACATAGTATGCATATTAAAGAAAGCATTGTATGGCTTAAAGCAAGAATGCAAAATCTGGTATGCAAGGTTGGACAAGCATTTGACAAAGGTTGCATATAGCAAATATTGCTTATAGAAATCTCTATTGGAAAGAAACTAATGATGGATTAATGGTTTTGGTAATATTTGTTGATGATATCATATATGGAGGAAATGATGAGGAAAGTGAAAATTTTGTAGAAGAAATGTAGAAAGAATTTGAAATGAGTATGTTAGGAGAAATGAAATATTTTCTAGGATTGTAGATTGTATAGAATAAAGAAGGAATCTTTATTTCTCAAACTAAGTTCTTGAAGGATTTACTGAAAAGGTTTGGTTTGAAAACATGTGAACCTATTGGAACACTTATGGTAACTAGGCACAAGTTATCTACAAAGGATGAGACACCTACTATTGAGCAGAAGAAGTATAGATCTATGATTGAAGGCTTGTAATATCTGACTCACACAAGGCCAGATATAGAAAATGCAGTTGGAATTATTGCAAGATTTCAAGATGATCCTAGAGAAGCACATTATGAAATAGTTAAAAGGATATTTAGACACCTAAAAGGAACACCTGAGTTTGGATTGTGGTATGATAGATCTAATGATTTTACTCTAAGTGATTATACTGATGTTGATTGGGCAGACAGTATGGATGATAGAAAAAGCACCAGTGGTGGAGCCTTCTTTCTTGGAGAAAGATTAGTTTCTTGGCTTAGCAAGAAGAAGGGTTATACCTCACAAAGTATAGTAGAAGAAGAATATGTTGCAACAATAAACAATTGTAATCAAGTTGTTTGGATGAAGTAGATGCTAAAGGATATAAGGATAAAATTTAGTGAACTTGTTGTCATGTATTATGACAACACAAGCATAGTAAACATATCTATGAATCCAGTGTTGCATTTCAAGACCAAGAACATTTCTATTAAGTATCTCATGTTGAGAGAGAAATTTGTAGAAAAGGAAATTAGATTGGAGTATGTTAGCACTAAAGAATAGATTGTAGATATATCCACTAAGCCTCTTCCCAAAGAGACTTTTGAGTATTTGTGAGGTATGCTTGGGGTTATGCCCCATCCTACATTAGAGTAGAAGATACAAGGATACACTAGTCTAGTGTAATAGAGCACTATTATTTGTCTAGACTGAATAATAATGCTTCCTATATGGGGGAGTATCTGTGATGGAAAGAGTCATCAAGGACTCTTGTTGGATATTGTTTTTGAACACTTTCTTTGGACACTTAGCTAGTAAAAATAAGTTGTTGTAGAGTTTGATTGATGGTGAAACCTTTGACATTTATGTCAATGGGGAAGAATATTAGCATGAAAAACATCATGGGGGAGAAGCAATAAAGAACAAGTGCAACATGTTCAAGAGAATAAAACAATTGGGGAGAATGACTAATGAAGAGGATTTGAAAAGAAAGACTAGCGGTCTTTAACTATTGGTATTCTTGGAACTAGATTTTTTAATCTATGTTGCCATCAATGCTAAAGTGGGAAATTTTTGGAAGCATGAATGATGATGATATTCCTATTGGGGAGTATTGTAGATATGTTACTATGATGATATGTTACATTCATGACTGAGTTTGTCATTGATGTAGTAGTTTTCTATGTTATTTGACAAAAGAACAACAAAAAGATCAAGTTGGTATGGACGTCTAGTTAAGTATTCTCATTATCTGAGGTTATCAAATATGCTTCTGGGTATCTAAAATATGTTGTTAATGTTAGGTGAAGAAATGTTAAGTCTGGAATAAGTTATGTAAGTTTTGGTGATATTTGTTCTAAGATAGAGTTTACAGAGGCATGTTCTAGTAAACTTGTTATATCTATTAGAAGAATTGTTATTTTGAGAATCAAGGTTGAGTATGTGAAGAGGACATTTTGGTGATGACATGTCTATGCTTGTTTGTCATAATATTGCACATACATAAAGTTATTCAAGTTGCAAGGTGGAAGATTAATGTTATCACTAAGTGTAACATGTTCTTAATGCGGTCTGCAATCCTATAATAATTAATTGAGAAGGTGTAATAGGAAACTCAATAATTTTTTTATGGATTTGGTATAAAGGAAGGACATTTTCCTTTATCAAGTATGACATGAAGAAGTGATTGCAAGTAGCAGAGAGAGAAAAATGTGAAGTTCAGTAGAGCTAAGTTGAAATGAAGGAAACTTCATTACTAAGGTTTTATTGTGTGATCCGAGGTTTCACATTTGGATCTGAGGTTTGTGACATGGTCTACAAGGTTTGATAGTGATTGGTTTAGTTGACAGAATAGAGGAAGGAGGAACTTAATAGTAGATTACTTGTTTGGGCAGTGATATCTTCTTGTAATTGAAATTGTATGTTTGGGTAGTGGGCTCTTCTTGTACACATTGTACTACAACTCCTAATAGGGTTGGCACAACTCATAATAGGGTTGGAATCTCCTAATAGGGACTCTATGTACTAAATGTTGTAATAGACTCCTAATAGGGTCCATCCTCTAACAAGCAAGATTTATATTAGTACATCATCTTGTGGGAATCATTCCCACTAGATTTTTCCCTTTGATCAAGGGTTTCCCTAGTTAACATATCTGGTGTAATTATCTATGTGAATCTTATTATGGTTGTTGTTTATTTTGGTTGAATGGTTAAGATTTTTTAAGGCTGATGAATGTTTTAATTATTGAATAACTGATTCAACCCCCCCCCCCCCTCTGTTATCTTCATGGATTGTTGTTCCTAATAGGTCGGCCCTCCATGAAACAAACTACTTCTCCAAAAATTGGTGCCCTTGCTCATTAACTAATAGTTAATACTTAGTTAACTATAATAGTCAATAGAAGGCATATAAATATGCCTAGAAAATCTTTGATCTATTCCTAGGGAGATGTAATTATCATGAGACCATATATAAAGGAAATAACATGCATTTAGATATGTCTATTCTTAAAAATTAGAAAATTAATATGATCAAGTTATCAGGATTTAATGCCTAGATCCAAGGACAGGAATGTAATTGACACAAAATGGGTATTGAGAAATAAGTTGAATGAAAATGGAGAAGTATATAGAAACAAGGCAAGATTAGTATGCAAAGGTTATTCTTAAGAAGAAGGTATTTATTATGGAGAAATATTTTCTTCTAGTGCAAGACTAGAAGGTGTTAGAACACTACTTTCTTATGTTGAACATAAAGGACTCAGAGTATATCAGATGGATGTAAAGTCAGCTTTCTTGAATGGATTCCTAGAAGAAGAAGTCTACATTAAAAAAACTAAAGGTTTCATATATCCTAATTAAAGGGAAAATGTTTGAAGATTACACATAGCTTTATATTGTATCAAACAAACCCCTAGAGCTTGGTATGAGATATTGCATAGTTATTTTTTAAAAAATGGTTTTCAAAGGACAAATGACAACAATAGACTATCCATCAAGGAAGGGCCATAAAACAAGATATTGTTGGCAAAATTTTTTGTAGATGATATATCGTTCACTAGACATGATGACTTATGCAAATATTTTTTTGAGGAAATGAGTAAAGAATTTGAAATGTCAATGTTTCTAGCAATTAAATTCTTTGTTGTCCTACAAATTCAATAAAAGAAGGATGGCATCCACATTACTCAATCAAATTACATCAAGGAGATATTGAAGAAATTTGGAATAGAGGACCCTAGACCAGTTGGAACACCTATGTCTACTGGACATAAGCTTTCCAAAAGAAATATTAGTGATGTATCAACCAAAGAATTTGAAGATCAGTCAAGTTGATGTAGTATTGTTAGAGCAGATTGCATATGAATCAATACATCAAGTACATGGCATATCCATTGAATGTTTTCATTGGCATGAGATGTCAAAGAGGTAGAGTTTTCTTTCATATCAAATAAATTGTGTATCAGTAAGTCAGAGGGAGAAATTAAAGTTAGAGAAATTAGAGAAGTCAGAGAAAATCATTCTAGAGGGAGAGATTGATGTCAGAGGGAGTTCTCATGGATAGAGGGAGTTCTCATGGATGAGAATCAAAATAAAACTAAGGATATTATCCTTTTTTCTGTCTCTAAAATTTTAATGTACTATGACATGTTGTGTTTCCATCAATGCCAAAGAGGGAGATTTTTGAGAATAAGTATTCAATTGTATGTTGTCTTTGATGTTACACAAAATGTCAAGCCTATACCAAGAATTCAGTGATAGAAAAGCTCACTCAAAAATTTAAAGTAGTTCTCTTTATGTGCCAAGTGTTCAACTTTAACCAAGTTCAAAGACAGTATTAACCGAGCTCATTTAATTAATGAAGCCAAGTTAGTATTAACCAAGTTCACTCAATTATCAAAGTAAAGTCAACATGAAGTTAATATTGACCAAGTTGGGTTGGTTAATCATAAAACTCCTATTCTAACTGAGTTGCTCAGGGAATGAAGGATCTTTTGTGTTAATCAACTACTTAATTTTGTATTAGCCAACTATCAACATATTACGTTTGATAAACTTATTGGTTAATTTAAGTTGACTTATGGGATGATAATTGATTGATTAAAAGAGTATTCAAGTTGACTTAAAAAGGTGAATCATATATATAAGGTCAAGTTGAGGATTCAAATGTGGTATTGATGAAGATGAATTAAGGAAGAAAATTAGAAGGATATATGAAGAGGACAGAGTATCTGAGTTTATCAAGCTGAAAAGAGCATTATGATCAAGGAGGATCAAGTAATAAAGCCAAAATAGAATCCCGAATCAGCAAAGTTAGTTGCATCAATAATCAATTCAAGTCATTGTTACTCTCAAATAATTATAGCAGTGAATCAAATCTTCTAAAAGATTTATCCTAACAACTATTTAGCGAATCCTCCAACAACGTGGCATTTCTAGATTGATGTGTGCAAAGACCTCTAACAAGGAAACTCCTAATAGGGTGAATTAAATACTCTAATAGAGTTAGACCTAACAATATTTTTTGTAACCTTTAACATGGTTGGTTCCTAATAGGGCTCACTTTAGAAGAGTGAAAAATAGTAACTAGTTGCAATTGGTGGTTTTCCCAAATTAGGTTTCCACATTACATTTTGGTATCTCACGTGCTCATGTTATTTCCTTTATATTTATGTAACTAAGTTAATTAAGGCTAATCACATTTAATATCTCAAGATCTACATATTTAGTGTTAACGGAGTGATAGTAATATATTCAATGTTAACCAAGTGATAGAAATATATTTAGTGTTAATTCAGTGACCATAATATATTTAGTGTTAACTAAGTTTCACCAAGGATTTGTTTTAAAGTTAACATCTTAAGGGATCTATGATTTGTTTTAGTGGCAACTAATTCACCCCTCCCCTTTTAACTACTCCTTTCCATTTCCAACACATGATACAAATGATCACACTATGGGAACTAGAAAAGGAAAGAAGGAAGGAGGAACATAAGAGAAGGAAACATATGATATAATGGGTGATACCCAAATGTCCATGATATAATTAATTGAAGAGAACAAGGAATAATAGGCAAAAGAGGATAAGAAAACACAAAGGAAAGTAGTGCCATCAACTCAACAAGAGAAGAAATGAATAGAGGAGCCATCAAAAACACCATTAAAAGGATAGAGGAGTGTCAAGAACCTAAGGATGGGAAAAGATAAGATGAAAAGAGATTCAAAGGAATCCATAAGAAAGAAGAAGACTAGAGGGAGATAAGAATCCCCAGAACCTATCAAGTCATTAACATCAAAAGACGAGGGTGAACTTTATGACACAAATGCAATAAAAGATACAAATATGATATAACTTGATGAAAGAATAAAATAAATGGAAAAGTAAGTACTTATTTGGCATATGAATTCAAAGGAAGTGAATAAATATGCTAGGCTAACAAGAAAGTACAAAAAATGAATCAAAATAGCAAGAGGTATGAATGAGCCAACACACTAGTTGATGCTTGTGACATACTAAAAGGACTTTTTGAAGGCACATCGTATAATAAGGATAATGATTTGATTAGTTAGATCAAGGATTTCATAGGAAACCTCCATGAGAAAGTGGAGGAAAGATTCCAATGCTTATGGAACAATAGGTTCTAGTTAAATCCCTTAAAGAAGAGAAGAAACTAATTTGAAAGAAGAAGGGGAAACTAATGACACTCAAAGATGAGTGTTCCAAAGTCTTGAAATGAATAACCATTGTCTTTCAAAAGATAGAGACAACACAAACCTTAACATGTGATTTGGAGAAAAAGAGAACAAAAGCTCAAAAAGAGCATGATGAAGCCACTTAGACTTTTGATCCACTCTCTAGAGTAGTTGCAGATCATATTGCAAAGATCCAAGATACAATGTATCTAGTACATCAAGTACATCAATAAGAGGATAAAAAAGCTATCTAACTAATGGAACTTTAATGTTTCCTCATCCCACTGATAGCAGTCATCAATGCACATCTAAAGGAAGAAAATCATCACATATTTGTAACCCCAACAAAGATAGAAGATGCACGCTACAAAAACAAGAAAATATTAAGAGTGTTGTACTGGCACTTAGATATATATGAAATAGTCATGGAAGACTCTACTAAATACAACACAAGAAGGATACAAGGGAATCTTTTAGAAGATTTAAAGAGGGAAAACATAGGAAAAAACAAAGATGAATAACTTAGGGGGAAAATATACCCATGATAGAAAGATTATAGGCAATCCAATAATACCCATTTTCATTGATGACAAAAAGTGGAGAAGATGAATATAGAAAGAGAAAAAAGGGGAGACTAAGATTAAAAATGGGGGAGATGATGAAATGTACTAAATAATATGAAGATGAATATGTAAGAAATAGATGAAGTAGATAACCCAAAGGGAAAGAATCTAAAAGGGTGAGGGGGGGTCGACTCAAGAAAGTCTAAGGCCATAGATAGGAAGAAATGAGAGATATTAGCTTAAGATTGTGAAGAAATGTAAGTGTTATTAACATACAATTTTATATCAAAGTATAAAGTATATAGATTTTTTATCAATGCCAAAAGGGGAGATTGTTGGACAAAAAATACATTGGCATGAAAACAAGGAAAATGGTAAACATAAAACCTATGTATCAACTACGTAATGAAGTTTTACCATTGATTGACAACTAGTTAACAAAATGAGTTGAAGCATTACAAGTGCAACCACTAGTAGATTAGCATAGTAGTCTCAATAGAAGAAAGAATAAAGATGTAGAAATTTGATGGTTGAAGCCTATGTTGGATACAATTGTTAATTGTGTATTATCTTTGATGTTATACAAATATCATATCAACCATTAGACAGAGTCTACCGAGCTCAGATGGTTAGCAAAGCAATTTATAGTGACTACCGAGCATTCCTAAACATTACACAGTAAGTTAGCTCTTATCGAGTCCACTCGAGAATCAAATGATTTTGTAGCAGAAATTTAATGTTAACCGAGCTCCCAAGGTTAACAAAGGGAAAGTCAATGTCTACCAAGTTCACTTGGTCATCGAAGAGAAAGTTAGCTTTTACCGAGCTCACTCAGTAAGCGAAGGAAGGTCAGTATTTACTGAGTTAACTTAGTCTCTAAAGGGAGTTGCCAAGTTTGTAGTGTTTACTAACCTTCACTTGGTTAACACTGGGGAAACCATTCTGGAGCAGTGGTCACCGAGCTGGGTCAGGCAGCGAAAATTTTTATTGTTCTAAAGAATTAAGTTTAATTGTTTTTTGCAATGTTTGCAACTGACTGATTTAATGTTTTTCAATTGTTGTAACTTGTAATTGAGCCGACTTGACAATCTATAAGGTATATATGAAAGGTCAAGTTGTGAATTCATGAAGATGTAAGAGTGTGGATGCATAAGAGTGCAAATGTATGGATGTAAATGGAATGAGCGAATATTGAATATATGAGAAAATGTTGTGGAAGGATTAGATATCCTTATGGAGCTACAAAGTTGTATTTGATCAGTGAGGATCTAGTGAAGTAGAACAAAGATCTATATTTAGCAAAGATAAGTTGCATATATTTTAGATCACTTCATTGTTGCTTTCTAATCATTGTAATAGTGATTCAAAATCTCTCAACAGAGTTGGTTTAACAACCATTTTGTAAATCCTCTAACAAGGTGACAATTTAGTTGAATTGTTCTAAAGACCTCTGACAAGGCCACTCCTAACAGGGTGATTAAATCCTCTAATAGGGTCACACCTAACAGTGTGTTTTGTAACCTTTAATAGGGTTGGCTCCTAATAGGGCTCACTTCAGAAGAGTGAAAATTGGTGACTAGTTACTTGGTGGTTTTTCCCAAATTGGGTTTCCACGTTAAATATGGTGTCTCTTGTGTTCATGTTATTTCCTTTATGAATGCATGTTAATCACTTTAAATTCTTAATAAGTTAACAGAATATCTATCAAGTTTTAGCATTTATTTGTGTGGTTATCGAGTGTCAGCAGCAACTATATTTTAAGACATCTAAGAATCTGTAGATTTATTTTTGTGGTAACTGATTCACCCTTCCCCTCTCAGTTACTCCATCTCTATTTCTAATAATGGGTATCAAAGCTTTTGGTGCTTGTAGGATAAGATTTCAAGGATCTAAGCCAAAGATTAGGATGTCTTATAAAGGGGAAATTCCAAGACTTAACAGGAACAACTTCTCAGCGTGGAAAGGGTTGATGAGACTTCATCTAGCTTCTATTGGAGATACAGGACTAAAATACCTCGATGAAAAATATGCAGAACCAACTGGTACACTATCTATCAATGATATTGCTGAAAAGAAGACCCACAACATTATGATGATAGATATATCATGTGCTCTAAGTTATGAAGAATTTGAGGAATGTTAGAAGAGCCAAACCAAAAAGTCTGAGAGGACAATTTGATCAAATGAGAATGAGAGAGGATGAAAACATTGCAAAATATGTTGAAAGAGTCAAAACATGTGTCAGTGCAATCAAAGCATCTGGAGGAGATATCAAGGAAGAGATAGTTATAAGTAAAGTTCTCCGAACTCTACTTCCCATTTATGCAATCAGAGTTTCTGCAATTCAAGAAAGAAGATGTGAGGCAAATCATAAGATAAACCTAGAGGCCATAGTTGGAAGATTAACTGCATTTGAACTAGACAACCTTGACAACTATGTTCTAGCTTCTAAGAACATTGAGTCAGCATTTGAAGCCAAGCTTTCACTCAAGGAGAATAGCAAAAAGAACAAGGAATCTTAGTCAAAAAGTGAAGATGAATCAGATCAAAGTTCAGACAGTGATCTTGAAGTAATTGAAGCTCTACTAGCAAGGAAATATTCTAAAGGTAGAGGAAAAAATAAAGGTAAAGGTTCCTTTAATCTATTTTTCATGTAAATAAATTGGTTGTTAGATGCCCAAACAAGCAGAACAAAGATGAGAAGAAAGGATACAAGGTCAATGGCAAGAAAGAGTTTAGATCATTCAAAGATAAAGGTAAGAAAACATGTTTTATGGCTAAAGACTCTAATGATTCTAATGATGAAGAAGAAGATGAAATTGTCTACATTGCTGTGAAAGATGAGTCTAATAATGATGAAGAAATGGAACTCATTTCTCATATGAGAAAAAATGAAAAAATGATATATGGATCATAGATAGTGGTTGTTCTCATCACATGACTGGCAAAAAAACTGAGTTTGAATACTTTGAAGACTACGATGGTGGCAGTGTAAGATTTGGTATCAATGAACCTTGTTGTATAAAAGGAAGAGGGAGAATCTCTCTAACCAAAGAACTTATATGTGATAATGCCTATTGGGTAGAAGGACTAAAGCATAATTTGTTAAGTGTGGCACAACTACTCAATAATGGATTCAAAGTAGAATTCATGCATGGTAAAGCAAGACTGCTAGATGGAAAAGGAAAGCTGATTGGATCAGGTACTCAAACTAAAGGTAACTTGTTCTATCTTGAACTAGGTGAATGTTCATGTTTTATTGCTCAAGTTGAAGAAAGTTGGTTATGGCATAAAAGGTTGTGTCATGTAAATTTTGATAATTTGGTAAAGATAAGAAAATTCAAGAAAGTTAGAGGCATTCCTGACATAAAGAAACCTAAGGTTGGTCTATGCAAGAATTGCTAGATTGGTAAAATGGGAAAGACTAGTTTTAAAAGTAAAAACTATCAGTCTGAAGATATATTAGAAATTGTGCATACTGATTTATGTGGACCCATTGGAAATGAAAGCTATATTGGAGAAAAGTTCTTCATTCTTTTTGTTGATGATTACTCAAGAATGATGATAGTCATGTATCTAAGAAACAAATCAGAAGCATTTGAAAAGTTCAAATGGTATTTGACTAGAGTAGAAAAGGAAATAGGGAAAAGATTAAAATTCTTGAGGTCAGACAAAGGTGGAGAATTCATTTCACATGAGTTTAATAACTTTTGCATTGAAAGAGGAATCAAAAGATAGGTATCAGCCCCTGGAACACCCCAGCAAAATGGAATAGTTGAAAGAAGGAATAGATCCATCATGGATTGTGCAAGAACTTTAATGATTGAAAAGAGCATTGCTATCAAATACTGGAAGGAAGCTATTAGCACTACAGTTCATACCCTGAACCAAGTACAGCTGAAGAAAGACTCATTCAAAACCCTCTATGAGTTATGGTATGGCTATAAACCTAATGTAAGTTACCTTAAAGTATTTTGAAGTAAATGTTAAATTTTGAAAGAATCTAGAAAAGACAAATTTGATGTGAAAGGTGATGAAGGTATATTCTTTGGATACTCATGCAAAAGTAAGGCATATAGATGTTTGAACTTGTCTACTCACAAAGTCATAGAAAATGCACATGTGAAAGTTGATGAGTTTGTAGAAAGGGCTGAAGAAGAAAGCAAAAGGGAACCAGAAGATTATAAAAGGTTTTTCTTCATTGAACTTGATATAGTACCAGTTACATCAAAGAATCAAGAATCTTCTACTCTCGAGTCATCTATAACCGAGTTACAGGAAGTTCAAACTGAGCCACAAGAAGTTCAAATCGAGCCACAACAAACTGAATTAAATTCAGTGACTACCAAGCAAGTGTCTACCGAGTCTAAAGAACCCAAGCCAACATCTACCGAGCAAATATCTACCAAGCAAGAATAGATAGAACCTGAAGTTGAAATGCAAGAGGATAATAATGAAATTCATATAAAAGGCAAGGAACCTGTATTAGCTAAGTATGTCAAGAGACATCATTCAGCACATCAGATCATTGGAGATAAATCTAAAGGAACCATGAAAAGAAATAAGTTGAAAGGTACTTGTTTACTTGCTGATTTTGAACCTAGAAATATCAAAGATGCATTGGGAAATGATAGTTGGATTGAAGCTATGAATGAAGAAATAGAACAACTAGAAAAAAAGAAGACATGGACTCTTGTACCTAGACCTAAAGACAAAAATGTGATTGGAACTAAGTGGGTATTTAGAAACAAGTTGGATGAAGATGGTAAGGTATCAAGAAACAAAGCTAGACTAGTATGTAAAGGATATGCTCAAGAAGAAGGAATAGACTATGGAGAAAATTTTTCTCCTATTGCAAGATTGGAAGGAGTCAGAACCTTACTAGCATATGCTGCTCACAAAGGATTCAAAGTTTATCAAATGGATGTCAAGTCAGCATTCCTCAATGGTATACTAGATGAACAGGTTTAGATTGAACAACCTAAAGGTTTTTTTGATCCAGATAAGAAGAACATGGTCTGCAAATTACACAAGGCACTGTACGGTCTGAAACAAGCCCCTAGAGTATGGTATGAAAGATTGCATAACTATCTTATTCAGATTGGTTTTCAAACAACTAATGATAATATTAGCTTGTATATAAAGGAAGGACCAAATAATAAGATTGTCTTGGTAGAAATATTTGTAGATGATATATTTTCATAGGGAATGATGATCTTTGCAAAGAATTTTGAAAACAAATGAACAAGGAATTTGAAATGTCTATGATTGGAGAGATCAAATTCTTTGTTGGTCTTCAAATTCAATAGAATAAAAATGGCATCTACATCACTCAATCAAAATACATCAAGGAGATATTGAAAAGGTTTGGTATGGAAGATTGTAAACCAGTTGGGACTCCTATGTGTACCGGATTAAAACTTACCAAGGAAGATGAATCAAAAGAAGTAGATCAAACATTGTATAGATCTATGATTGGAAAGTTACAATATGTAGTTCATACTAGGCCAGATATTGCCCTTGCAGTTGGTATTGTAGCAAGATTTTTAGCAAAACCAAGAGAAAATCACATAATGGCAATCAAAAGAATAATGAGATATTTGAAAGGAACTGAGGATTATGGTTTATGGAACAAATTTGGAGGTAATCTACATTTGAAAGTTTTTACTGATGTTGATTGGGAAGGAAACCTTGATGATAGAAAAAGTACAAGTGGAGGTGCATTCTTTCTTGGAAAGAGGTTGGTTTCTTGGAAAAGCAAAAACCAGAATTGAAAATCCCAAACTACAGCAAAAGCAGAGTATGTTGCTATAGCAGCAAACTGTTCTAATATTGTTTGGTTTAAACAGTTGTTGGAAGGCATGAAGGTGAAAATCAAAGAACCAATTGTTATGTTCTATGATAATACAAGTGCAATCAACATATCTAAGAATCCAATGATGCATTCCAAAACCAAGCACATTGCAATAAAATATCATTTTGTCAGAGAATTGGTGCAAGATAAGGAGATCAAATTGGAATATGTTCATACAAAGGAACAAATTTCTGACATATTCATAAAAACATTACCTAAGGATGCATTCTTGTATCTAAGAGGTAAGTCAGGGGTCACTCCCCTATTTGAAGTTCACTAAAATGAAGTTTTAGTGATGCATCAACTCATACCAGGTTGATGATCTATTAGTTGATGCAACATAATCAAGAAATATTGCATATGAATTAGTACTAAAGGTACACTGAAATTCATTTGAGTTGAGTTGTCTTTGGCATGTGTTGTCAAAGAGGGAGAGTTTACTGTCATATCTCTCTAAAATTTGTTTAAGATAAAGAGTTTGCTATGTAATTCCTTCATAAAGGGAGATTACTGTAAGAGGGAGAGTTTTCTATCTTAGAGGGAGAATTTTTATGTTGACATGTTGTGTTGACATATAAGAGAAAGACTTGTTTTCAAATTTCATTCTGCTATGACATGTTGTGTTTCCATCAATGTCAAAGAGGGAGATTGTTGGATACAATTTTTAATTGTGTATTGTCTTTGATGTTACACAAATGTCATATCAGCCATTAGATAGAGTCTACCAAGCTCAGATGGTTAGCAAAGCAATTTATAGTGACTACCGAGCGTTCTTGAACATTACATAGTAACTTAGCTCTTATCGAGTCCACTTGAGCATCAAAGGATTTTGTAGCAGAAAGTTAATGTTAACCGAGCTCCCAAGGTTAACAAAGGGAAAGTCAATGTATACCAAGTTCACTCAATCATCAAAGAGAAAGTTAGCTTTTACCGAGCTCACTCGGTAAGCAAAGGAAGGTCAGTGTTTATCGAGTTAACTCAATCTCCGAAGGAATTTGCAAGGTTTGTAGTGTTTACCGAGCTTCACTTGGTTAACACTGGGGAAACCATTCTAGAGTAGTGGTCACCGAGCTACGTTGGGCAGTGACAAATTTTATTGTTCTAAAGAATTAAGTTTAATTGTTTTGTGCAATTTTTCCAACCGACTGATTTAATTTTTTTCAGTTTTTGTAACTTGTAATTGAGCCGACTTGACAATCTGTAAGGTATATATGAAAGGTCAAGTTGTGAATTCATGAAGATGTAAGAGTGTGGATGCATAAGAGTGTGAATGTATGGATGTAAATGGAATGAGCAAATATTGAATTTATGAGCAAAGTTTGTGGAAGGATTAGATATCCTTATGGAGCTGCAAAGTTGTATTCAATCAGTGAGGATCTAGTGAAGTAGAACAAAGATCTGTATTCAACAAAGATAAGTTGCATATATTTCAGATCACTTCATTGTTTCTTTCTAATCATTGTAACAGTGATTCAAAATCTCTTAACAAAGTTGCTTTAATAGCCATTTTGTAAATCCTCTAACAAGGTGACAATTTAGTTTAATTGTTCTAAAGACCTTTGACAAGGCCACTCCTAATAGGGTGATTAAATCCTCTAACAGGGTCACACCTAATAGTGTATTTTGTAACCTTTAACAGGGTTGGCTCCTAACAGGGCTCACTTCAGAAGAGTGAATATTGGTGACTAGTTACTTGGTGGTTTTTCCCAAATTGAGTTTCCACGTTAAATATGTTGTCTCTTGTGTTCATTTTATTTCCTTTATGCATGCATGTTAATCACTTTAAATGCTTAATAAGTTAATAGAACATCTATCAAGTTTCAACATTTATTTGTGTGGTTACCAAGTGTCAACAACAACTATATTTTAAGATATCTAAGGATCTATGGATTTATTTTTGTGGTAACTGATTCACCCCTCCCCTCTCAGTTACTCCATCTCTATTTCCAATAGCCTAGTCAACATTGATGTGATGAAGAAAAAGAAGGTCCAAAAGAGATGTGATATGCACAACAAAAGAAGCAAAAGAGTGTGGCTAAAATAAACAAGAAATCATGTCTACAAGAAGACATGCATATGGATAGGAAAACCTACATGTATAGGCATCTATGGATAGGTGGTCATGGGTGTCCTATGACTATGCTTAGTATGTGACTCAAATTTCAAATTTGCAGTTTGAGTGGGATAAATTTTAAGGTTCCTATTTATAAATAGTGAGAGTGATTTAAATTCACTCAAAATTCATTTTGAAATTATTGGTGTTGTTGAAGATATGGTCATTTTTGTTGTAACTATATTGATTAGAGATCTATGAAGCCTTACTATAATAATTATGAAGAAAGAGTAATAATAGATTAGTGCATAAGCAGGAGAAGGAGGAAGAGGAAGTGAATAGAAAAAGTTCACCAAGCTAGAACAAAGGAAGGTGATTAGAGCATATTCAAAGAGTTCTCATAGAGCATATACAATTCAAGGTGTTCCAAGTATTTAGATTGAATCTCTAGTTTATTTTCTAAACATTGTAACTATTATAAGCCTTTATCAAGGAAGACTTGTAATAAGTCTTTTAAATCCTCTAACCAGGATCTCTCAAAGAGAGATAAAAATCCTCTAGTGAGGTAGCCTTGATAGGATGATGTAATCCTAAAAAATTATATGTCTTACTAACAAGATGTGTTCTTAGAAGGAAAATATATAAGCCCCTAATGAGGCACCCTTTTACTTGTAAGGAAATTGTATTTGGTATATTACTCACATTGTGGTTTTTACTCTCACACTAGGGGTTTCCAAATAAAAATATGTGCATAATTGATGCATGCATCTTTGTGTAATATTGTATGATTGTCATAAATCTTTCTAATCATTGATGTATGTATCTTTGTGTAATATTTTATGATTTCATTTCATAAATTTTATCATTACCTTAATAGTAAAGGTAATAGTAAAAAAGTTTGTATTTAATTTAGCTGTATTAACCAATAGAACTTGTAGAATCGGGCGAACTGATCCACCCCACCTTCTCAGTGCCTATTTTGACCAACATCGTCCTCTTTAAAGTACCAAGTTCAAGAAATTAACCTTGAGCTTATTTGTATGGTTTTCTTCTTTAATCTCTTGTTGGATAGAAGGGGTTCATGTTGATAACTGCTTTGGTGTTGTGGGGACCTCCCATTGATCAATAATGCCTTCATCAATAATATTCATTAAGAAGAAAATAATATGGCCCATACTAATGACAGGGAATGTGAAGTCTAAAGACCCTCCAAAAACTACTATTAATCCATTAAATAGACCCTCCACTACTTCAATGCATGCCCAAAACAATACTGACAAGGCCATGTGAATCACTAAAAGAGAAAACCCACCTAAGTAGGAAAAGAAAAACTTGAAATTGACATAAAGTATTGCAACATCACCATCAACAAAATGGAATCCAACCAAGGGTACAAATAACATAAAGAAAACATTTTTGACACTAATTTCTACCAAAACTTGAGGGATCATTGTTTTTTTGAACAAAAACAAGCCTAGTCAAAGCCCTCCTTCAAAAGTAGTAAACTAGAAACACTGTTAACAAAATAAAATGCCTCCTCAAAACCCTTATGCTCCATACCTTAATCCAATATAGAAGTGATAGGTAATTTACCCCAATTATTGCAGAAACACTCCCATTTCCCTTATCATCCTATTTATTTGCAACATCTCCCTCAATCATAGAAATCCTAAAGTCTCCTCCAATCTTATGACCTCTATTTGGTTGCATCATTTCCCTCTTCTACATATGATAACATAGATGTTTATGGCTGAATAAATTATCTTTATTGAGCTGAATTTTGGATTGTTTTAACACGAAACTGATTCATGGGATGATGAAATATTGTGAAATCTTTTGTTATAATTTTTAACAAGTACATTTCAATGTTTCTATGTAAGTATAGTCATACTCAATTTATTATTTTTTATGTGTTTATTTCTAAATTATCAATATTTCAACATTATGTGTTTCCTTTGCTTCTGCATGTCCTTGCAAGTTTCACATGTAACAAAATACAAGTATCATGTTATAATACTTTTTTTTATTTTTTTACTTAAATTTTTTATTTTATGAGTCCTACACTAGATAGTCATCATTTAAGTAATATATTTTATAATATTTTATTAATTCTTTTGGTTAAGATGGTTTACCAAAAGCCTTAAATCAATTTATTTATTTAGAAATATGGTTTGTTTATTTTTAGACATTTCTTTTTTATCAGTTTAATTCATTGAAATAATGATAATAAACTATTATCTTTCAATTTATTTGATGATCCTACATCTTTCTTAATAATTTTAATATTATTTAAAATATTCTTGTGTTATTATTCATGCTTATTTGAAATTCTTATTATAAACTATTTATAAGTTTCTTAAATATTATTACAAAGATAGAGCCATACATACATGCATTGTCTTGTCTATTTGTGCTTAGTACAACATCCATGAAACCATAAAAAGATTCCATTCTCTTGGCACCTTACATATTGTAGTAGCTAAAATCTTACACATTATTCTTAGAGGATTTCTTGAACTCTTCCACGCGGCACATTATTCTTGGAGGCTTTGTTTAACAATTCCACTTGTCAAATTTTGATTTTTAAAATGATTAACACTTTCAAGTATTTAATAATTTAATACTTTTGAAATTGACCAAATAAAAAATAATATTGAAATCAACCAAATAACAAATAATTTTGAAACTAACCAAATAAAAATCAAGAACTTTATTATAATCAATAGATTGATTCTAATGCAAGAGCATCCAGTGGTGTAAGGGCAATCCTGTATCACCCAAAAATATTCTTAGAGATAGTTTCTACTTTAATTTTTGGATACCCATTCGAGTCAAATAAACGTTCCAACTCTCACAGTTCCACTATTAGTGTTCTGGGTTAGAGTTTTTAAGCACCTTGGGATATGTGTAAATGTCAAAAAAGTAGGACTATGTAATTGAGCCATAATTATGGTGAGTTAGAGGGTGTAAATTGGAGGCATGGTTATATTTGTAATTTAAAACACTCCAGAAAAAGAATCAGGTTAAAAGGCTTCATGATTAGAAAGTTATTGCAATTTTTTGGTTCTTGGAGACCTCTTAAGAGTGCTTCAAAGTTATATATGGGGTACTAAACGGCCTTGTATGGGGAAAAAATATATAGGATTAACAAAGCTCATTCATAGGGCTATAGAGCACTTCAAGAGCTTTTCAAAAATGTGAACGGTTTGTCAATCAGAGTTACGGTTCAAAAGTTATGCCTCCTAGAAGTTGGACTACTGTTTCTGGATTCTTCTAATTTTACACTGACTTCTAATGTGATTTTTGGAACCTTCTATTTTGGCAGTGGATGCCAACTGACATATTCTCGAATGTATTCCTAACCCTAAACCATTTGGGGCTTATTTAAGAACATTTTTGGCATTATAAAGGTAGTTCTTAGTGGAGTTAGAGAGAAGGTACTGTGTGGAGGATTTCTTTCTCTAGAATCATACTATTGTAATCCCATAGGGCATTTTTAATTGATAATAATATTTCCCTTTTACTATGTGTTCATTCTGGTCTTTGGTTGTTTCTTCATCAGATTCATCATGTGAGAAATCTAGTATGTATGACTTTACCATAATCAATAGATTAATTGATCATGCGAGAAATATGGTCCATATAAATAACAAATGTATTTACTACAATAAACTAAGTTTTTAAATCCTTTTCTAGAAAAGAAAATGAAATTTTACTATTGGAAATGATATAGAAGGACATCTTCTCTACATACTATAGTGATAATTTGTTGTAACTCTTTAGAATAATTGAGGGGGTGGGGTGAATCAATTATCCAAGGTCCAAATGTATAAATAAAACTTTTCAATGCTTAGTAGACCTATATCCATTAAATATTATCATGCATGAATCCATTAGATCATACAATACTTAAACTTTGTAGGTTACTAGCTTAGGTCAAAACAACTTTGTAGAAATATAAACATGAAACACCATAAGAACATTCACACAATTTGACAGAAGGATTTTATGTGGAAACCCAATTTGGGAAAAACCACTAGTAACATGCTACTAATTTTGACTCTTATGAAGTGATGCCCTATGAAAGGCCAACCCTATTAAAGGTTACATTACACACTATTAAATGTGACCTAGTCAAAAGATTTTAATCACCCTTTTAGTAGTGAGCCTTGTTAGAGGACTTTAGACCATTCCATTAGAATTTCACCTTGTTAAAGGATTTTAAAATGAGTGTTAAGTCAACCTTAATCCAAAGGATTTACCCTAGACTGATACAATGATTAGAAATCAATAGTAAGGCTTTATTTGATAACAAATTACAACTCACTTGTAGATTATAGATCTCTATTTCAGTCCTCCATTTTTCTTGGCTTTTACACACTTCAGATTTGATAGCTTGTTCACCCTTCCAACTTTCATACTCTTCAACCTTATTGCTTTGCATGCCAACTATAGTCTCTTCTATTTGGCCACTGAATGAAGCAATAACCTAGTCTCCTTGTCTTCCTTAGGTTCTCACACATGAAAACCATTTCTTTTGGCTAGCCAACTCTATAAATAGAGAATTTAGATCTTTTACCACTTAACCACAATTATCCATTTTAGGGTTAGGTAGGATTCAATGAATCTACCCACTTTTCCATTTAGTTCTTTTAGAAACTTCTTCTTCAATCTTCCTTGAATTTTCCTTAAAATAGTTTACCTTGAATTCTGTGTCACCAACTCATCATAGTTACCTTCAAAATGCTTCACATAATTTAAGAAATCAAATTAGTCAGCTCATGTTCATCAAATCTTTGATTTGACATAGCTTTCTATCACTCAACATCTATACTATTCTATCACTCAACCAATACTAGTTCACTCAACAAACACTAAATTTTACTAATGCTTTGCACCAATTAAGCTTTACTCTACATATACTAACAATCACTCAACTTGCACTATGTTTTTCTTGGCAAGGCCTAGTAGACACTTTCATTACTTGATCTTCTTCTAGTCTTATCTCAAGTGTAATCTTTCATTTTAGAATTTAAGTAGATAAAAAATACACTATAGTGTCAATGTCTTACTTGGTCTTAGTGCTTCTTTTAGACACCAAATAACTCAACCTTTCTCTAGGTTCTCTTGTTACCTCCTCCTTTCAAATCCTCTTCATCAATCAACTAAATGATAGCTTTCAAACAAAAGAATAATTTGTCTCACCAAAAGGTAGTAGGTTTGACATTATTGACAAAATAATGATTGCTCCATTATAGGTTCTTTACTTCAAAATAATCTCATATCAACATAATTGTCAAAAGGAATCAAATGACCCTCAATACTTTGAGCTAGACAGCTTGGAATATCTCTCACTTATGCATTAAATTTTATATAGAACATAGATGGTTGCATTTCCTATTGTTAAGGAGATTGAAGTCCCACTCTTTGTACTAAATAAAAATACAAATTAAATATAATTAACAACTTCATAAAAAATGGTATTATAATATAAGATTCCTTAGAAAAAATGGTATCAATAGTCGATAGATTCTCCATGAACAAGACAAAAACCATTATTGCCCCATTATAATACCATCCTCTACACAAGAATTCATCACAATCTTTGAAGCCTCTTCTAAAATGGGTTCTCACAAAATGAAAGGCCAGGAGGAGAGCAAGAAAGTTATACCTTTTAATTATCTTTCTCTTTTGGGAAATGGAGATATTGATTCAAAGAGTTTGTGTATTGAAGTGAAGAATGGTGGTGCTTTGTAGTTGTGAATCATGGAACGAAGGAGGAGATAATTCATGAGATGGAATTAGCTACTACAGATTGATTTGCACTCCTTAAGGAAAGTAGACAGAAAAACATTTTTCCAAGAAGAGACTTTGGTTACATAGTTAATGTGCCTAAATTGACATTTTATGAGAGCCCTGGTATGTCTGGTGCCCTAGATCCTACTACCATTAACAAGTTTTCAAATCAACTGTGACCTCAAGGAAACCAAAAAATCTAGTAATTATTTTTAAAAGCTAGGTAAATCTAGATAGATGGATAGATTGAAAGATTGATCTGGTGATTCACTAATACCATTTATCTTTATTCTAAAAGTAAGGTCTACATTAGATAGATCAATTTATTTGTTATACAGATCTAGTTTCACAAATTATTTTCAATATATTCCATTTTATAAAGAAAAGTAAAAAAACACCATAGGTAGTTCATAAATCTTTCTCCAATCTTGGTTGTGATGGTCTACAAGAAGAATTATTTCATTTTACAATTTTACAATTTTAAAGTATATTTAAATCCAATCATGTTGGTAATCTTCATTTTTTTTTCACTTGCAACAAAATTATTGAGTAATACATATCTCATGTTGAAGAGTTGATGAGAAGGATTATCAAAATAATATTGAGAAGCCCTGGAATTAGCAAGTACTATGAATCTCAGTTTTGGGCCTTCTTCATCTGAATTACTATGACATGCCACCAAATAAAACTAGATGTGTCTCACCACATGTTGATCATGATTTTATAACTATAACTAATTAGGATAAGAATGGAGGAAGTGAGGTTCAAAACAAGTATGGATAGTGGGAAAAAGTTAAAATGATGCCAAATTCTTTCATTATTTTGATGGACGATTGCATAAAGGTGTGGAGCAATGGGAGGATATGGAGTGACATACATAGAGTAATAATGGGGAGATATGAGATACCTAGAGTATCACTTCCATATTCTTACTCCTTTTAGATGAGAGTGATATACATGCACCCCAAAAATTGATTGATGAAAATCGTCCCTGTCTCTATAAAGAATTCAAGCATCGAGAGTTCAGAGCTTTCTACGTAGAAATGTCATACAAGGAGATGCTGGAGTCTTAAACTTTTTGAAATGATACATAATCACCCTTCATTGACATGTTTTCCCTTATTACCCTAGAATAGTCATTTAATATATGTTTTCCCTTATTATAATAAAAAGTTATTGTTTGAAATATGATTGGTTGATACAATTTAGTGTTAACACTTTTTGTTAACATCTTCCATATTGCACTAGAGTCCCCTACATTTTAGGATGATTTTTTTTGGAAAATAATTAAACCTATTATCTATTTCACTTACAAGTTTACCTTATAAAACTAATATTGAGTAATTAAATTTCATTAAACTACTTAATCTATTCAAAATATTTTTTTTTTCTAAATTACCATTGTAAATTCCCACACTATGATAAAAATTGGAGAAAATGTTCTCTACTATGATTCCTCGTTGGTTTGCCACTTGTTGTACCACATTTACTGTGAGAATACTTTTCATTTATAATGGCCTCAGCCTTCTCTGGCTCAAGAATTGATGTTGGTACTAGAGTTGCTATTGTTGGAGAGAATGGTGCTATTGAATAAGCGATTGTGCAAGTTCATTCCCAAGGTGTTCCACAAGGTAATTCCTCTCCTGATATTATTTTGAATGTTAAGGAGTTTGATAATGCATGCACTTGGTTAGAATATAAAACCCTCATTGGGTATTTTGTGGGTTACACTCCTTCTAAAAACATGCTACAGGAATGGGTTTCCAAGGTTTGGACACCTTCACTCTATGTGTTGGTGGCTAAAGATTTTAGCTATCTTCTTGCCAACACCATCTCTTAGGGTATAGTTCATGGTATTTATCTTCCTAGTTCTTCCAAAAAGCTTGTTAATGGCCATTTTGCTAATGATTCCTTCCTTACTTTGGTAGAAGATGAGGAAAATATAACCAACACCTTGCAATGCTTGGATACTTTTTTCCTTGCCTCTGAGTTTTCTATTCAATGGAACAAAACCCTTTGTTACAAACAACCCTTCTTTCCAAGCCCTTGGTAGTTACAATAGTATGGATGGAAATGGGTCCAGCATGGTAAATTTTTTAAGTTCTTTGGCATTCCTTTTTCTTTTCAAGCCTCCCCTATGGAGTTTTGGAATGTTGTCCTCACAAGGATTGAGAAGAAGCTAGAATATTAGATCAGTAAACCACTTTCCCTTGCAAGAAAGTTTCAAATTTATTCTAAAGTTCTTATTTCTATACATGTGTACTACTCTTCCTCTTGGGACCCTTCCAAAGCTTTATACCTCAAGCTTGAGTGTCTCCTCTAGGCCTTGGATGTTGTTCATCACGACTTTCATAGAGTAGCCTAGTAATATCATTATTTTACCAAACCCTCTAGTGGGCTTGGGCTACCATCCACTTGCAAATAGAGGATTTCCCTCTATTCCAAGTGGGTCATTTAGACCATCAGTAGAGATGAGGCCATGAAAATTTTGTTACAACACTACATTTATTTAAGATTCTTGGTTAACCAACCTGCCTAGAAAGGGATTGTCTTTCAAGCCCTTCTTGTGACTCCTGAACCTATTTAGATTCAGGGCACTTTTGTTGTCAAGAGCATTTGGAAAGATTGGGAAGCCCTCAAAGTATGGCTTCACTGAGCTAGTAATGGGTTTAGAGATGGTCTCTCAATGAACTAGAAAAACATTTGGTGGTCTCCCTTTTTTGCTACTCAAGGTGTTCCCTTAGCTATGATTCAAGGCCCCAACACTCTGTGCTTATTTTGAATTGGTATCAAAATTCCCAAGGATTTATTTTCTAGGGTTACTATGAGCATTTTATCATAGGACAATCTATAGGTGCAGTTCAAGGTTATCCATGTAGATTGATAGACAATTGATCTTCTAATTTCTACGGTGCCTCCCAATTTGTTACACAAGCTTGATATTTACTCATCTTGTTGATGGTGGAAAGATTGGAAGTGGTATTGTACCACTCCTATGGCTAGCTACAAGCCCAAGCTAGGGTATCAGTGGCTAGTGCCCCATCTTTCAATGGTTGATACTCTTAATCAGCATTGGCATTTGTGCTCTTCTCATAAGACTTGAAGTCTTAGATTTTCTACTATCTATAATGCCATTACAGAGCCAAACATTGCTCATTTTTTTGTGTCTCCTCTTCCAAGGCTTTGCATTGGGCCCTTGGCTTTGACATCTAGGAGTTCTAGATCCTAGATGCCCTTTTCATTATCAACCCAAAAGCTTCTTGCACATATTTTGGTTCTGCAGGCAAGCCCATAAATATTGGCTCTAGATCCATGACATTTTCAAGCCTTTCCATCTATACAGTTCACTTGGCATATGGTTGTGTTGGGAGACCTACCCAGACTTTCTTTTAGATATGTGTAGATTTGGCATGCTTTTAGAATGGAATTTTTTTTTATTATTTGGAAGGACCACAATGTTGTTTTATTCTCTCACAACTTTCTTGATATTCATGTTGGTATGTACTCTAAAGCATGTATCTGTAATAATGTCTTGTGTTGGATATAATTAATTAATTGTGTGTTGTCTTTGATGTTACACAAATTTCATATTGGTTTTAGTCATTGTATTTTGAGCTCACTCAGAAAGTAATGATAGCTCTCAGTGTCTACCGAGCATTCATGTGTTTGCCTAGTTCAGAAGGCATTATTTACTAACTTCACTTAGGCATCAAAGGAAAGCTACAACACCAAGCTCACTCAGTTAATGAAGGAAAGTTGGATGGAACCAGTGCTAACTAAGCTCACTCAGTTGCTCAAGGATTTTTGTGAGTTTTTAGTGTTAACTGAGCTTCTATTAGTTAACAAAGGAAATCATTTTTGAGTCAATGTCTACCGAGCTAGGTTGGCTAACAAAGGATTTTCTTATTTTTTTGTATTAAGCTTAATTGATTTATCTATTGATTCTAGCTAACTAAGGTGATGAATATTGACTGTTCTAAGTTGTATTTAAGTCAACTTGACAAAGTGGAAGATATAGGTATAAGGTCAAGTTGTGATTTCAATGAGTAAGAAAGGCATGAAGATATTATTGAAGATCTAATGTTAAGTAGAGGAAGTAAACTTGAAGGATAAGAAAAATATTCTTGTGGAGAAGCAAAGCCATATTCGATCAAGAAGGATCAAGTACAATTTTGAACAGAGATTGGTAATCAAAAAATTAGTTACATTCAAATTAGGTCATCTCATTGTTACTCTTTAACCATTGTAGCAATGATCTAAATCTCTTAACAAAGTTGGCTTAACAATTATTTGTAAATCCTCTAACAAGGTGGCAACTCTATTGAACTTTCTCAAGGCCTCTAACAAGGCCACTCCTAATAGGGTGATTAATTCATTTAAAAGTGTCACAGGTAACATTGTGTTTTCTAACCTTTAATAGGGTTGGCTCCTAACAGGGTTCACTTCAGAAGAGTGAAAACCAGTAACTAGTTGTAATTGGTGGTTTTTCCCAAATTGGGTTTCCACGTTAAATCCTGGTGTCATATGTGTTCATGTTATTTTCTCTTATATGTTTGCAACCTAGTTAAAATAATAGTAATCACATAAAACATCTAAAAGTTTATATGTTAAGCATTTAACAAGCTAATTTATTTATTACCGAGTTACAACATTCTGTGTATGTTTACTGAGCTACAATAATATTTAGTTTTTTAGTTTTGTACTTACATCTAAGAGATATGGGATTTATTTTAGTAGTAACCAATTCACCCCTGCTCTCTCAATTACTCCTTTTATATTTCCAACAATTGGTATCAGAGCTTTTGGTGCTTGTAGTGAAGGTTTCAAGAACCCAAGCTAAAGATTAGAATGTCTTACAAAAGAGAGATTCCAAAGCTGAATAAAGGCAATTTTACAACATGGCAAGGACTTATGAGATTAAATCTAGCTACAATCAATGATACAAGTTGCAAGTATCTTAATGCTGAATACAAGACTCCCACTAGAACTTTATCTATTGAAGATATTGCTAAAAAGAAGAATCATAATATCATGATGATTGATATTGCATCTGCTCTCAATTATGTTGAATTTAATAAGGTAAAAGATTGCAAAAATACTTATGAAATTTGGAACAAACTAAAAGATATCTATGGAGGAGATGACAATGTAAAAAGAGCCAAAGTAGAAAGCCTTAGAGGACAATTTGATCAAATGAGAGTGAGAGAAGATGAAAACATTGCAAAATATGTGGAAAGGATTAAGACCAGTGTAAGTGCAATCAAAGCATCTGGAGGAGACATTAAGAAGGAAACTATTGTAAGTAAAGTTCTTAGAAATCTTCTTCCTAATTATGCAATCAGAGTATCTGCTATACAAGAAATGAAATGTTATCTAAATAGAAAATTAGGCTTGGATGCTCTAGTTGGAAGATTGACAACTTTTGAATTAGATAACTATGACAACTATGTTCCTACTTCAAATAATATTAAAATTGCATTTAAAGCTAAACTCACACTCAAAGAAAAGGGTAAAATGTCAAAGTCAAATCAATCAGGAAGTGAAGAAGATGGAACATTAGAATAAATTTTAGACAGTGATCTTGAAGTTGTTGAAGCCATACTTGCAAGAAAATATTCCAAAGGAAGACAAAAGTACAAAGGTAAAGTTCCTTTGATTTCCTTTTCTTGTGAAGAAGTTGGTCACATTACTGCTTGGTTTCCAATTAAGGAAATCAAAGATGAAAAGAAAAAAAATAAGCATAAAGTCAAGAAGGACTCTAAGAACTATAAAAACTTCAAGGACAAAGATAAGAAATCTTTTTTTATAGATAAAGATTCTGATAACAATGAAGATGAAATGGTGTATATTATTGTGAAAGTTGAATTTGATGATGAAGAAGATAAAATGGCACTAATCTCTCACATTAACAAAAATGATATATGGATTATTGACAGTGGTTTCTCACATCATATGATTGGTGATAAAAAATAATTTGAGCATATGGAATATTATGATGGAGGTAGTGTGAGATTTGGAAACAATTAACCTTGTAACATAAAAGGAAAAGGATTCATATTATTGACTAAAGAACTTGTATGTGACAATGCTTAGTGGGTTGAATAACTAAAGCATAACCTATTGAGTGTGGCATAGTTGAATAACATTAGATTCAAAGTAGAATTCATGAATGGATAGGCCATACTACTAGATGGAAAAGGAAATCTAGTTGGATCTGGAAAGCAAACAAAAGGTAATCTATTTTATCTTGATCTCAGTGATTGTTCATATTTTATTGCTCAAAGGGATGAAAGTTGGTTATCACACAAAAGGCTATGTCATGCAAACTTTGATAATTTGGTTAAGGTAAGAAAACATAGAAGAGTAAGAGGTATTCCTAGCTTAAAGAAGCCTGACATGGGTTTATGCAAGAATTACCAAATTGGTAAGATGGGGAAGACTAGCTTCAAAAGAAAAGATTATCAATCAGAAGAAGTTTTGGAAATTGTTCATACAAACTTATGTGGACATATTGGAATAGAAAGCCATAGTGGATAAAAAAATTTCATTCTTTTTGTCAATGACCATTCTAGAATAATGACAGTAATGTATCTAAAAGAAAAATCAAAAGCTTTTCAAAAATTCAAGTGGTATGTGGCAAGAGTGGAAAAGGAAATAGGGAAAAGGTTGAAATGCTTAAGATCAAACAGAGGTGGTGGATTCATGTCTCATGAATTCAATAATGTCTTCACTAAAAGAGGAATTAAAAGACAAGTATCAGCCCTTGGTACACCACAACATAATGGTATAGCTGAAACAAGAAACATATCTCTCATGGATTATGCAAGAACCCTGACGATTTAAAAGAATGTTGCCCTCAAATACTAGAAGGAAGCTATCAACAGTATAGTTTATACCTTGAATAGAGTTCAATTGAAGAGAGATTCAAACAAAACACCTTATCAGCTATGGTATGGCTACAAACCTAATGTAAGTTACTCGAAAGTATTTGGTAGCAAATGTTATATATTGATAGAATCTAGAAAAGGAAAATTTGATGTGAAAGGTGATGAAGGCATATTTCTAGGATATTCTTGCAAAAGAAAAGCATACAAATTTATGAATTTGTCTACTCACAAAATCATAGAAAGTGCACATGTCAAAATTGATGAGTTTGCAGAAAAGAGTGATAAAAAAAGTAACAAGGAACCAAATGATTAGAGTAGATTTGTTTACTATGAACTTGATACCCTGCCAAATCTATCTGAGAGAAAATAAGCTTCATCTTCTGAGTCCCTAGCATCCTCAATAATTACCAAGTTACAGATAGTGCAACCCAAGCTACAAGGACTCGATTCAAAGGCTTTTGTACTAGCTCAAACCAAGCCTGATGGACCTACGTCATAGACAAAAGGACTCAAGCTTGAAACTAAAATTCAAGAAGAAGATGGTGGAACTCATTCAAAAACCAAAGAGCCTATGTTAGCAATATATGTCAGAAGAAATGCACTTGATCAAATCATTGGAGACAAATCAGATGAACAATGACAAGAGGAAAATTAGAAGGTACATGTTTACTTGCTGAATTTGAACCTAGAAATGTGAAGGATGCTCTAGAAAATGAAAGTTGGATTGAAGTAATGAATGAAGAGATATAAAAAATAGAAAAGAAAAAAAACTTGGACTCTTGTTTCTAAACCCAAGGATAAAAATGTAATTGGTACAAAGTGGGTATTTAGAAATAAGTTAAATGAAGATGGAAAAGCTTCAAGAAACAAAGCAAGATTGGTGTGCTAAGATTATTCTCAAGAAGAAGGTATTGACTATGGTGAGACTTTTGCTCCTGTGGCAAGACTAGAAGTTGTTAGAACTCTATTAACATATGCAGCACATAATGGATTTAAAGTTTATCAAATGGATGTCAAATCTGCATTTTGAAATAAAATTCTTGATGAAGAAGTCTACATTGAACAACTAGAAGGTTTTATAGATCCTAGCAAAAGGGACACGATTTGGAAACTATACAAAGTACTATATGGTCTCAAGCAAGCTCCTAGAGCTTGGTATGAAAGACTTCATAATTACTTGGTATAAATTGGTTTTCAAAGGATAAATGATAATAGTAGTCTATATATCAAGGAAGGACCAGGCAAGAAGATTGTGTTGGTAGAAATATTTGTTGATGATACTCTATTTACAAGAAATGATGACCTATGAAAAACATTTTCAAAAGAAATGAATAAAGAGTTTGAGATGCCCATGTTTGGTGAAATAAATTTCTTTGTTGTATTGTAGATACAATAGGAAAAAAATGGTGTCTACATCACTCAATCTAAGTATATCAAGGAGATACTAAAGAAATTTAGAATGGAAGATTCAAGACTAGTTGAAACACCTATGTCTACTGGACATAAGCTCTTCAAAAATAATGATTCAAAAGAAGTAGATAAGACCACATATAGATGAATGATTGGAAAATTGAAATATGTAGTACACACAAGGCCTAATATTGCTCAAGTAGTCAGAATTGTGGCAAGATTCTTGACAAATCCTAAGGAAAATCACATGATGGAAATCAAAAGAATCATGAGATATCTGAAAGGTACTGAAGACTATGGTTTATGGTATAAACTTGGAGGCAATTTGGACTTGAAAGTATTTACTGATGCTGATTGGGTAGGAAGTCTTGATGACAAAAAAAGCACTATTGGTGGAGCATTCATTTTTGGTAAAAGACTAGTGTCTTGGATAATCAAAAAGAAAAATTGTACATCTCAATCTAGAGCAGAGGTAGAATGTGTAGTAGCAAAAGTGAATTATTCTAACATTGTTTGGTTCAAACAATTTTTGAAAGGAATGAAGGTAGAAATCAAAGACCCAGCAGTCATATATTGTGATAACACCAATGTAATCAATGTATCAAAGAATCCAAATGCATTCCAAAATGAAGCACATTGCTATAAAATATCACTTCTTAAGAGAGTTGGTGCAAGGTAAAGAAGTCATATTGGAATATGTGAATACACAGGAACAAATTACAAACATATTCACCAAGCCATTACCTAAGGATGCATTTTAGTATCTAAGAGGTAAACTAGGGGTCATTACTCTATTTGAAATTCACTAAATGAAGTTTAGTGAATGCATCTACTAGAACATGTTGAAGATCAGCAGTTGATGTAGAATTGACAAGGACATATTGCAAATGAATCAGTACTTGAGATACATTGATATTAACAAAGTTTTCATCTTTGGTATGTTTTGTCAAAGAGAGAGAAGTTTACTGTCATATCTCATACGAAATTTCTCTAAGATGAAGAAGTTTTCAATAAGAAGGAAAAGTGTTCAGAAGTTCTTTGAGAGAGGGAGAAATCTGAAGCTAGGAGAGAGTTCATACTGACAGAGGGAGTTCTCATTTTCAAGAATTAGAATGAAAAAAAGGATATATTCCTTACTTTATTCTTGCTCCAAAAATTTCACTATGCTATGACATGTTGTGTTTCCATCAATGCCAAAGAGGGAGATTGTTGGATACAATTGATTAATTATGTGTTGTATTTGATGTTACACAAATATCATATCAGTTTTAGTCTATGTATGTTGAGCTCACTCAAGTAGTGAAGATAGTTCTCAATGTCTGCCAAGCATTCTTGTGTTTTCCAAGTTTAGAAGGCAGTATTTATCGAGTTCACTTAGGCATCAAAGGAAAGCTACAGTCAGCGAGTGTTAATTGAGCTCACTCGGTTATCGAAGGAAAGTTGGATGGAACTAGTGTTAACTGAGCTCACTTAGTTGCCCAAGGATTTTTGCAAGTTTTCAGTGTTAACTAAGCTTCTATTGGTTAATAAAGGAAATTTTTTCTAAGTCAATGTCTACCAAGCTAGGTCGGCTAACGAAGGATTTTCTTATTTTTTTGTATTAAGCTTAATTGATATATCTATTGATACCAACTGACTAAGGTGATAAATATTGATTATTCTAAGTTGTATTTAAGCTGACTTGAGAAAGTAGAAGATATAAATTTAAGTTGTGATTTCAATAAGTAAGGAAGGCATGAAGATATTATTAAAGATCTAATGTTAAGCAGAGGAAGCGAACTAGAAGGATAAGTAGAATATCCTTGTGGAGCAGCAAAGCCATATTTGATCATTTAGGATCAAGTACAAGCCTAAACAGAGATTTGTAATCAAAAAATTAGTTGCATTCAAATTAGGTCATCTTATTGTTACTCTCTAACCATTGTAGCAGTGATCTAAATCTCTTAATAGAGTTGGCTTAATAACTATTTGTAAATCCTCTAACAAGGTGGCAACTCTATTGAACTATATCAAGACCTCTAAAAAGGTCACTCCTAATAGGGTGATTAAATTGTTTAATAGGGTCACACCTAATAGTTTTTTTTCTAACCCTTAATAGGGTTGGCTCCTAACAGAGCCCACTTCAGAAGAGTGAAAACTAGTAACTAGTTGCAATTGGTGGTTTTTTCCAAATTGGGTTTTCATGTTAAATCTTGGTGTCATATGTGTTCATGTTATGTGTATGCACCTTGTACAATTTCCCATGTGCCTTTGGATGCTTTATCTGGTGAACACACTCCTCCTCATGGTCGTTGATGAGGCTAGAGAAGATCTATATGCCACTTACACAGTCCCTAGTCACAACCTCATCATCTCTCTCCCAATGGTGGTTTTGATGGTGTTCCCTACTTGACCTTGCTTCCATAGAGGTTGGGTTCAGACTAGTCCCTAGTAGCTCCTCCTGTTGTCCCTATTGTGGGTTAGTCATCTATGAAATGAGATCCAAAGTGGGATTTTTCATGGTTGGACTTAGCCATCTCTCTGCCTAGGCCTAAGGGAGACAAAGATGTTGATGCTACTACTACTAATGATGAGTGGGCTCCCTCTGAACCAACAACTAACCCCAAGGATTTCAAGTGTTCTAATGATAAATACCCTCTGGCTAGCACTGCTCTTGTAGCTTGAGCAATTTCTTCTTTCTGCTTATATTTTTTTTTTATGAATAGTTGTTAATTTGGCCTTGTGTTGTTTAAACTCGCAACGTGATCTCATATCCTCTGACCCCTTTTTTTGTGAATATGTATCTTTTAATTATAATTTATTTATTTATTCATTTTACCAAGTTCCTCAATTGATATTAAAATTATATAAAATATTTTAAACTAAGAGTATAAATTTAGTTTTCATTTAATAAGTTTATTATAGTATATAGAATATTTATATTAATAAAAATATTATGTAGTATTAATAATAATAACATATATAATAGTATTCATTAAAATATTGTATAATATAAGAATATATATTATCTTTAATTGAATGATTTTCTTTTGCAAAATATAATATTAAAAATCTTTAAAAGTATAAAAGTATCATCTTTTACAATCCATGAAATTCGGCCTATATAAGAGTTAAAATGATTCATCCAATCAAATCATAGAAAAATGTATTTTATAATTATTAAGTTAAAAATCTTGCATCTAACTATGCACAATGAATTGATTTTATAATTAAATTTTAAAATGATAAATTTAAACAATTTGAAAGGAAAAGCTTCTAAAGGAATGAAATGAAAAAAGTATCACACCATTACTTATCCTATGACAAGTACTAATAAATATAATAACTATTATATTATCTATCATCTTTAATATTATTTCTAACCACTATATACTATATATATTTATTTTTTTGCAAATATTCTAATTACTAATAGCATACACATTTTCTAATTACTTTGTTATTGATGAAGATGGACTTCACATTCAATAGTAATACTATTCATCCCTATATTCTTTATCATTAATATTTTCAATATTTACTAGAACAAATTGATTTACTTAGTGCTATTTATTTTTAATATAAAGAATAATTAAATAAATATGATGAAAAAATTAAAATTAGTTAAAAAATATAAGTTCCACTTCTCTTTAATTCAATTCATTTGATTAAAATTTAAATCTAGACAAATATCATTCTACAAAATAGATTTAACTGGATCTTTTTCTTATTTATTTTAGGTTTTTCAATCATTGAGTTGTTTTTTCTATTTTTACTTTTATTATATACAACATGATTGTAATAGAATATTTAAATAATTACAAAATATGACAATGTTAGTTACTATCAAATATTTGCATTACAAAACTACAAGGTAAGCATTGGCCACTATGTGGCACTTGTTTATATAATTAAATTCCTTGCATAAAATATGTTTCCACAATTGCACAACGATTAAGGAAAGCCTTCAAAGGATTAAAATCCCTAATCCACACAAAACCTCATTCTTGATAATGAATGGAGTGCACTTTTCATAGTGCTATGGATTTTGATTATGATAGATAAAATCTGGGACATCCTATAAACTCCACTTGATCACAAGAAAACTTTTTTTTTTTCCTTAACGCAAAATTGTTCCAGGGTGGATAAAATCCTTGATCACTTAAATGCTAGACCCCTTGGTTAGAACACATTACTATGGGTTACATATTTTTCCTAAATAAAAATAACATTTAGAATCATAAAAAATTTGCAAATTTGCAAATTCCTTAAAATCTCAAATAAAAAATAAAAAAAATTGGAAAATCTCAGATGATGGAGAATTTTAGGAAAATTTTGAAAAGTGAAAATTGTGAAATCCAAAAGAACAAAAATTTGAAAATTTTGGAAAACTTTAAAAAATTTAATCTTGTGAAAGACTGAAAATTTTGAAAAAGTTTGACATTGAAAACTCAAAAAATGCAAAAAGTTGGAGAAAATTCTTGGAAGATGAAAAGTGGGATTTAGAAGTAATTTCTTTTTTGAAAATAAAAAATGACTTTTTGTTTTGTGGAATAATACAATTGGATTATTTTGGATTTACATAAATAATAAATATTTATTTAATTAATATTTAATTGATTATTTAAAAAAATAAAAATAAAAGAATTGAAAGAAAATTGATTTTCACATTAAATGCAAATTATCAATTAAATATTAATTTTTAATAAAATTTTAATTAATTAATTCCCTAGAAAATAAAATTGAAGCATAACTTCATCATGAAGTCAAAGGAATCAAATTGGCAACTTTTTGAAAAATAGGAGAAAAGTAAGAACAAGTGGCCGAAAAAATGGAATCTTGGTGATTAAGAAAGCAACTGCTTAGTTTTAAAGCATATAGTTTTAAAGGCACCTTTTTTTGAAAGATGGCTTTTCTAAAGAAACCACTTCATTCTTTCATTCTCACACAAAAAATTGAAGAACAAATTGAGAGCAAGAGTGGAATTTGAATGGCTTGTGAGGAAAACCTTGAAGTAATTTCTCTAAGAAAACATGAAGATATAAGCCTTGGCGATCTCAATATGAATGAGTTCAATCAGAGATGTATAGATACAAGAACCATCATCCTACACACATGGCCACTAGGATTATGAACACCAAAATTATTATTGTAATTGGTTTTCCTCCCACCTTTCAACATCTAGAATTCATTATAGAATTTTCCAAACATTTATTTTTCTAGATACAAAACAACCAAGGATTCAAGCGTAAACATATATTGTTGTAGAATGAATAATATAAGACCATCACAATATATTAAAATTAAGTTCCACATGCTATAATACACGTTACACCAATTTTACATAACACAAATGACCTTTAAGAAATAATCCACACATTTTTCTTCACAAGTCTTGACAAAATGAAAACTAGATTCTTCCCTCTCAAACATAGAATGTTCATTATGTCTCTCATAAGGATCCAAGCTAGTTAAACAAGCTATAACCTCACTAAAAATATACAATTCAATCTATATCATATTGTTGATGTAGGAGCATATTCTATATGCTAGAGTGGTTTTGACTTTGGAGTTGGTGAACTCAGCCAAAGAAGGGTTGATGGTCAGTCATTATTGAGTAGTTCTTGGGTGTAGTGTTGGCCGAGGAACTTGGTCATTGATGAAGCTCAACATAGCTTGTGGTGCTTGTAAAAACCTATGTATTGCTGACCAAGTGGGTTCAACATATACTATGCCATTTGATGTATATTGGGCTCAACATACACTATGTTACTCAATATATACTATTGCTCAAGGGTATGTGCAAGATCATGGTCAACCAAACTATACCCTTAAGTGGCAATGAAAAATTAGTAAATTAGGGTTATGTCAACTTGACATGCAAAATTGAACTTGTTATGAACTTTCTATCAAAAATTTGAGAGAAACGAATCTCTAAGAAATTGAATTTAGTTTTTAAACTAGTATGCCTTATCAGAAAAAAAATAAAAAATTGTTTGGTCAAAAATATGAATTTTAATGAAATAGTACATAAATTTTGGTACAAAAAGAAGTAGACATATGTATGACCACCTTAATCAACATAAAATGTTAATAGCTCTTAATAATATTCTAGATATAAGAATTAGACCCATGCTAGGATGTGACAAATAATTTTGGGCATTTTTATTCTAAATAAATAATTAATTATGAATTTTGTACTATAGTATTTTTTGAATAAAAAACTCTCATGTCTAACTACCTTAACAAATTCAACACAATGAAAAATTTAATTTAATTTTTTTCCCCTTATAGTAGAAGAAGACTAGAATGTGATGCATCTTTTGGATTTAAGTTTGAAAGTTATAGTTATTATTCAATCAGTGTCTCAATGAACACTTTATATAAAACTCCATTACAAAAAAAGTAATAATTACTTACTAAACTTTTAATTTGATAGACATTAGATTTATGGAAAGTTAATAACATTCTTAAGAAACCCTTTTCATTTCATAATATTTGGGTGGAAAAAAGTCGTCAAGTACATGTTTCAAGTAAAAAACACACAAGAATAGGCTAAAAACATGTTTTTGGGACATTTTGAAAGTTGACCATGTAGGGTTGGTATCCAAAGATATATTAGGCCTTATAAAGGTATTAATTTTTTTTTTTTTTGGTATCAGGATGCGAGATAAAAAAGTTGGAATAAATTATGAAATTCCTTAAGGCATTTCAAAACTACATATTTTTTAGATTGCCACTTTTTGGCACAATGTTATCTTGCACATACCATCAACAATACTTGGTGGTTTTGATGATGCTCAACAATTTGGCTCACTAAATGGTGTTCTTATGGATTAGATCAAGCAACTTAGCTCATTTAAAGCACATACCATATGATTGTGATGTGGATAGAGTTGTAGCCATTTGGTCAGAGAGCTAGAAGAAAAGAGATTCAAGTTTAGGGATTTGGAGTTGGAAATTTGAGAGCAGAGCTAGTGGTTGAGGCTTTAGAAAAAAGGAGATTTCTTGGTGGCTTACAAGCACAACTTTAGATCTTGCTAGAGGTTTCTACCATATTTTTGTGGTGCCATAGATCTGAACTAGTTAGGGTTAGGGTTGGATCTAGAGGGATCTTGCAAAACTATTATTTTATTTATATTTGGCCATAACTAGGAAGGCCTTATATCACAACACATTGCATGAAATTAGTTGTTTTATGAATAAATAGTTAAGTTTGATATCAAATATTTCATCTACTATTGTGTTTCCACTACATGAATAATTCATGGGAACTAGATCACCTTTATTGGCAGTTCATCTAGTTTTGCACTGCATTAGGTAGTATCAAAGAAAGGGTTGGAGCTAGTTGATCTTGTGGAATTGTTTCTTTGGGTTTGACAAGATCTTGGAATATTCCTTTTAGAGGATTGGAATTTAGGGCATCAGTTAATTATCTTTGTGATGCTGTGGTGACTAGGGTTTCAAAGAAAATTGGATCAAATTTTAGATTTTAGATGGGGTTAATGAAGAATGAAATTATGTAAGCTATTGGTGGCATATTGAGGAATATGGGTACTGATGATGGTTATGAGGAAATTGTTGAAGACTTTGAAGATGTTGGATCTAATGGCAAAGACATAATTGATTACATCGATAGACCCATGGAAGATATGACTTGTCTATTTGATAGATCTAGAGTTGACTCGAAGCTAAAGCATAAGATGGATATTATTGAACTTTTAAGTACCTTGAATCTCAAAGACCTAATTGATTGGATTGGTGAGCTAGAAAACTAATTTTTTAATGCCTCGCCAGGGAACCCAGAAGAAATTAACCTTAAGTTTCACTATGTTTTCCAAAAAAAATTCAAAGATAATAACATCAACAGATACAGATAATAACCTCACTAAAAATATACAATTCAATCTATATCATATTGTTGACATAGGATCATATTTTGTATGCTAGAGTGGTTTTGACTTTGGAGTTGGTGAACTCAGCCAAAGAAGGGTTGATGGTCAGTCATGATTGAGTAGTTCTTGGGTGTAGTGTTGGCTGAGGAACTCGGTCATTGATGAAGCTCAACATAGCTTGTGGTGCTTGTCAAAACCTATGTATTGTTGACCAATTGGGTTCAACATATACTATGTCCTTTGATGTATAATAAAAAATGCATAATCATTCATTGTACAAGTCACAAGGTATGATAAACTCAAAGAGTATACATCATCAATAATATACAACATCTATAAGATATTTGATAAACAAATACTGTGTAACATAGTATAATAATCCAACAAAAATACAAGATTAGAATAAAATGTAATACATAATAGGGAACTCCAGCCACAACATCAAACTGTCAGATCTCAATAGTAAAAGTTAAAAGTACACCCAACCTTGTGGAACCTAAGTGGTCCACTCCCATCATGTTCAGAAGATAGTCTCAAGTCCCAAAAAGGATACAAACTCAAAAGTTAAATCCAACATCTAGGTCAAGGAAATCCTTGAAATAATCTAACTCAAGGTACCAAGACATAAATGACATCTAAACCTAGAGGCAACAATGACACATAGGAAATCTACTTTGTAAGTGGGCAAATGTCATTGTGAGCCAACTCTAAGGTTACCTTGGAAGCCTGACTTGACTCTGACCCCCTAGTGACTCTATGCAACACTAGTATCATTTTGTACTAATAAGGTATATTAACAAAGAAAGGTCACAACCAATAACCCTCTCTACTCCCATCCTAGCCTATACTAGCACTCAAGGCATGGGCAAGGAAAAATAATGACTCTTATTAATTCATTTTACTCTCATTTAATAAGATGTTATCACTTATTAAAATAAACTACAATGGGTTATCCAGGAAAATACTTTGGACTTTGGCCTCCATTGCAAGCCACTTCCCCACATGTCATACAAATAACCTACCCTAAGCTTAGTAAAATGAAAATGTCTCGTATGACCATAAACCACAAATCAGTTCTTAAACAAGCAACTACAAAGTATTGATAAGATCATTGATTAAAATTCACAGATTTCACCAATAAAATCATCCTAATAGAAATAATAAAAAATAAAGTACACCTATATCAACACATGACATCACATGACATCAAAAAAAAAAAATTGCAATAATCACCTTAGTTCTAAACAAGCAACTAGAAAACACCACAAACATCTAATCAAAGTCATCATAGAGCACACACATGATACATCACCATGGTTGGGAATAAAAGATTGTAACCAAAACATCATCATGACAACATCTTAGAAAAAAAAAACCCCAAGCCTCTGGTAAACATCCTAATTTGGTCAAATCTATGTCAACCCCAAAACTTATAACAACAATAAACCACACATCACATGATCCACATATAATGTAACGTTCTCAATACATTAGGTTTTGAAAACACAACAGTTCAATTTTCACTATGGTTTCATGTTTTTATTTTTTGTAAGATCCCCTTCCCTAGTATCATATTATAAACCCTAAATAAGATGAAGATGGTCAGAACTAGGAAGCATAAGGAGGTGAAATGTTATGTCTTTATCTCTCATGCATAGTATGTGAGTTATAGACTATTACCATACACCTTAGGATAAAATGATGATAAGTAGGTTCCAAAATTTAGGAATTTCATGATTGACATCCTTCTTACTAATATTAGACCTGAGACCTCAATTTAGACTGATATAAATTGTAGTCATTATTGTCATAAGCATTGTATTCAAAATTTTATCAGGTTGGTAAGGTAAGATCCTATAGAATAAAGACTCGAGATGTTATAACTTAGAAACTATGCCAATAGGTTCATAGAATGTTATGATCTATTAGGATAGTTTTTTTAGGTGGCCATTATGAAAAGATGAATTAACACCCACCCTTGTGAGTACTAATAATAATTATAGGCAAAAATTGTGATCAAGTTAGATAAATGTCATGCCCAAAATAAAAGAGCAAAACCATAAGTAATTTAAATAATAATAATAATGCAATAATAATTAAATTCACTAAGTTTGATAAAGTTCTTTTTCACAAGTTAAAGTATAGGTACACTGAGAGACAGATACAAGATCTTCTATCAATACTTTAAGACTACAACTTAGTTTTAAAACATTATGTAGGAATAGATCGTTAAATTAAACTTTCATTGTTAAATCAATTAATTAAATTAGATGAACTAAATTCAATTAATTAAAAGACCTAACACTTTATTATTTTTAATTTCCCTTAAAATATTACATCCATAGAACAATAGTATACCAAGCTTACAAGAAAACATAATTTACAATTAATTTAGATCTTATTAACATTGATAAACAGAATATCTATTAAGAAAATATTAAGTAACAATATAATTGGTTCATTCGAATAATTATAAGTCTAGTTATCTCGAAACATAGAAATCAATGAATTAACTATTGCTTATATAGTGATTTACTAATCTTACTATTTTAATTAAAAGAATTTATAATTCTAAAATACTAATCACTTAACAAATAAAAATAAAAATCTAACTACACTTAATTAACAAAATCTAAAATAACATATACTAACTACATCATCTTTTTCCCTTAACATTCACTAATCTCTCATTATCTACTAACTTAACTTATTAAATTTTATAAATTAAATAAAAGACTTAACTATACTAATAAAAAAATATTTAAAATCAAACTAACTAAACAACACATATACCAAATTTTACTAACTAAATTCAAAACTTTAATCTAAAACTTCAAATAACGTATAACTAACCTAACCCAAACTAACATCTAACTTAAAAACAAATCCTAAACTAATACTAAACTAGATACTATTTAATAATTTAACTAACTTAATAACACAATCTAAAAATACTAACATTAATTTAAATCTACATTTAATACACTAATTTTAAAGAACTTTATTTAAAATAATACTAACCTGACTAACCTACACTAACTACCCCCTAACCCTAACATTCTAACTCAACCCTTATTCCATGTGGCACTTACCCCAACTTGGGTGCATTCCCAAGTGCACATCCAAGTGGGGTGTGTAGTACATGGCCCCTAAGGTCAGCGAATTGGGTTGGCCAAATCACATGGGGAAGAAGTAATGATGGGTTGTGAAAGCCCAAGTCAAATCAATTTTTTTTTTTGGTTAAACCAAGACATTCCCCTCCCCCTCCCCCCCCCCCCCACCTTTTAAATCAAGAAATTAATGCATACCCCAGTCTAAATTATCTACACCTAAAAAAAGAGATAAAGTTTAAGCTAAAAACAAACCTAGCCTCTTAACATTTAACTTTGCCCACTTTAATCTCATTCGTAGGTACCACTAACATGTCAGACACCCCCCCCCCCCCCCTCCCCAAATTTCAAAATTTAATGCATGTCAGGTCAAGGATGTTTGCACCCAGTGGGAGGAAGGATTAGTTATTGGAAAGTTTAGTTGTTGAGACATAGGATATTAGAAAATAGATATTTACATATATATTTTCATTTATTATTATTTTTTTCTTCTTTTCTTTAATTTGAACACTTATTATGTATGTGGGATATTTTAGGGAATCTTTTAAGATTCTCTATTCCAAGAGAAGATTTTAATTTTTTTCTCATACAAAAACCAATGGGCATTTTTGCTCTTAGAAGGGTATATTTCTTTTTTAAGTCCAAATTTTTTGAAGTGTTAACTTTTTTTCAATGCAATTTTTTTTTTTGACAAGGGGGGTATATATATATATATTTAATTAGATTTATAACAAAGGGGTTAAATGTACTTCCATAGAATTCAAATAACATTATTTAACTTCCTCATCCTTATGATTAATTATGAAAATGAAGTACTAACCAAATACAAAATTTCGAGATGTGAATTTCATTCATGCAACTTCAAAATTTCCTTGACATAATTTGAATTTAAAGTTCTTAATTATATACCATCCTTTTTATCCAATTAACATAAATTAGGTGAATGAAATTTTAATGTGTATAATGCCACAGTAAGGTAAATCGTCATCACATCAACTTTGAAGCAAACATATGCAAAGAGAAACTGAAATGCTAGAACTCAAATGCAAGAATGTTACTCAATTATCTTTTTCTATTGAACCACCTGATTCAAAGGCTTTGCTAGGAAAGGACTAGGAAGAAAACGCAATATCGTTGCCATTTCCACAATAAGTTAACAATAACAATTTTACACAAAATCTCAATCCCAAGGAGAAATCTCCCAACATAATTGAATTTCAATAACAAATCTAAATTTCCTTCTTGGCTCCACAATAGGGGAAACCATTACCAATTTCTACAACACATCACGGTGATCATGGAGAGAAAAAAAATTGACTGGGAGACAACCAAATATAACAAGAAGAGAAAATCAAACATTCACTCCCATTTTGGGTTTGCACAACAAGTTCAACATTGAACCAGACTAGGGAGAAGGTGGATTTTTCCAACAAGAGACGTTAGACACAACACCATAATAGGTGCCCTTTCAGGGCTATAAACTCAATAACTTTCGTTCTTCCATTCTTACATTCCAAAACTCAAAATGTGGTTTGTTCTTATGGGTAGGGACCCATAACACCCTACCCTCTCTCCCAGATTCTCATCCCGAGAAGAGACTCTACACTGTTGGAGTCCAACTAAAGAACTTCCCCTATACATGGCCAATTCTTCCCTATCCAAGGGTGAGTAATGCCAATAAATCTCATACAATCCCTTCAAAAATTCAAAGAAAAATACAAAGGAAAAAATTTAAGAAAACCTATTTCAATCCCTCCCAAAATATTCAACATGCACACGAACAAACATATGCAAACATAATAACTTAAGCATGCAACAAAACTTGAACAACATGAGCTAAGGGATTCCTACCTTCAAAATTGGGTTAAGGCAATTGAAAAATTTGAGATGAGCATTCCTTTTCTTCTCCTTCTCCTTTGATCTTTAGTTCCAATTTAAAACTAGAGGTTGGTTGAACACTCAAACCCTCTCAAATTTGCCCCTAAATAAGATCCTAAACTCAACCACTCCAAAAAGAAATAACTCCCCCACTTTCCTAAAGTTCTAGAGGCTTCTAACTCAACTAGACATAAGGCTTAGCTCAAGGTGGAGTTAAAGTTATCCAACTCATGATGGAAACAATCAATTTTCGCAATAAAGAAAAAATGGAGTTTTTGGGTGACCATAAAACTCAACAAAAGGGGCTAGGGGGGTGGAAAATGCCCCCAACCCATACCCATACCCCTTAGGTACTTAGATTTCATGATTTTTGATCTTTAGGATTAATTAGGGACCTATCAAAAGTTAGGAAATTTTAGGACTTTCTAACAACTTTCAAAAATGCAGATTACTCACTAATCCTGATTAGGGTAATTAACGTCGATTATTAACTGATTAGCAAAAAGGTCACTAACCTAGTCTGACTTAGATCTTTAGGTTACTTAGTTAACCCTAACTATCATGATGGAATGCATATACAATTCACGAGTGTCAAGCGACACTGAAAAATCATTGTTACAGAACAGTAACACTTAATGATTGCAAAATGATACATTCATTCAATCCATGACACAAATAAAATATGAACAATAGGGTTTGCGCCTTTTTTTAGACTCGACCCTGGTTCCCACAATTGGTCCATAGGGTTCATTTTTGTTTCTCTATTAGATTTCTCAGCTAGAATATCCTGCACATTCATTGCAAACATCAATAGTTCAAGAAAATCACATGCATATATATATAACTCATCAGGATAAATCACACAACTCAGAACATAATCTTTAAATCAATTAACTATTTATCTCTAATCTACTCATATACTTAACCACTAAATTTTCATAATCAAGGTGTTAATTCTGCATTCACCTTCTACACTACTTCATCAGTATACATGTCCATAAAGCATTAAATAACATAATTAAACATCTGAAGGTAAAACATTGCACAACATAAAATAGCATAATAATGTTTAGTTTATCTATAGTGTCTCAACATATTGGGTCATGAGTATCAAAATAATAATGTATGAACTATGCTATGATGGGTTGGGGCAAGGCCTCACAATAAATGCCTACTCAGTAGAGCTTGACATGATGTAAATCGAATAAGTTAATTTTTGTACAAGCAGTATTAGGTGGATAGGCTATAGTGGATGATGATTAAGATGAAAATGCAATATATTGACAAATAGATATAATGGATTTACCTAATGACCAACTTCAAACCTATGTAGGCATGATTATGAAAACATCATGATCTCCTGACATTAGTGATTTTACAGACATATGCCTTATCATGTGATATCTCATAATGATAATGAGACAGCATTAGTAATCAAACTATATTTAATTGGATCCAGTATACTAGTTGTGATGATTACATTTTGGTGGTTTTGATCTAAGGTATGTAATCAGAACTAATTTTCATGTTGGCTGATTTAGCAATATAGATTCAAAATTTTGTCATCTTGATAGGAAATGGATTATGATGTGATGTGAAATGTTAAATTGATTATGATGATTTATGATTAAATATGATGCACAAATTTTGATATTTTAACATTTTGAATGTCTTATTTGGAATGATTGAGTAAAGGAATTCTATTGAATTATGCTAATATGGATTACATAATAGTTAAATTAATATGCACTTATGATATGTATTTTATATGTCACTTAACACAAGTTTGTGGATTTTGTGTGTTAATGACATGTCATCTAGGGTTTTGGTCATGGTGGTATTTTACCCTAAAACTAATTACCTTGTTAATGATTAAGTAAACCCACTTGACAAGGGGTAGGATAGGTCATTATCAAAGAAAATTCGAATTTAGACTTAACTAGGGTTTTGAGTGGCCATTAGGTGGTCCCAAAGTGTCTTTTATGTTCAGAAATAAGCTACCCATATGATAGTATAACATGTTAGGGGCCAAATTTTGACCATGATAGTGACTAGATAACCTAGGGGTCCCCTCTACTAATTCTTTCTTCCATCAATTCGAAAATGGAGTTGTCACATGAGCTCTTTCCCATGTTCCACTAAGTCAAAAAATTGAAACCTTAGGGGGAGACAAGTTTGCAAGAGGAAGTAGTTGGGTGTTTTTGCCAAAATAGTTAGTGGAAGGCCTTTTTGGGGAGTCTTGGAAAAACTAGTGGGGTGTTCACCCACTCTCTAAATTTAGAGACAGTTAGGGTTTTGAAGGAAGACTAAGGGAGCTCTACAACAACTATCATTGCCTTTAGCTTGGACTAAGGTTGATGTTCAAACCATGACCATTTTTTTTCTTTAAGCATTGCGTACTGAATCTATAAGCATGGAGTGTTGTTATGGGATCATGTATTGTTAATGTGAATCTTTTTATTGTGTTATGGTGGTGTGATTGTGCATGTGCTTCATGTAATTTCTTGATTTTCTATCTTGATCTCCTTGTTTTTTATTTGAATGTCAAGTGATAATGGGTGTGAGGGCTTCACTCACCCTTTGGGAAGGATAGAGAAGTCTAGGGTGAAGGGTTTAGTTGGGCTTGAAATATAGTTGAGAACCTTGGATTATGGGCTCCATTGCATGCCATATTCAAATTCATATCTTGCTTTGGGGGTGATAAGGGAAATGATGCTGTACAAAGGAAGTTTATGGAGTATGGGTTTTCAAGGATGATATAGTGGATGGTAGTATGTTTGGAGAATATTTGTGAAAGCCATGAAAGAGAATGGAGTTGGTTGATTCATGGAAGCTTCAGAAGGGCATGGAATTTTTTGATTTGTGAAAGCCCCAAAAGGGCATGAAAATTGTTATTGCGGATATGGTATGATATGGAAAGTCTCCTTTTTGAAAGCACATCTTTACCCTATGTTCAAGGTTCTATTGGTGAACCATTGTGAAATACCCTTGGGATGGGATTTTTCAAGTGTTGTAATTGTGATGTTTATGCATTTGTAAGATTGAAATGAAACTCAGTTTGAATCTAGTTTCCCCTGCTTAGTGGGTCTCTTCATGGAAGCCTAGGATGGGAGGTGAGCCTCCATGGTTCCAAGTTTTGTGTTGTACTATAGGTTTTGAAAGTGTAGAACCTTCGAAGAGGATTAGGATTTCACCCTTTGACAATGATTGAGGAACCAAGTGTTTTTGTGGAGATCAATCTCTTCCATGCCATCTCAAAATGTGATATGATATTAAGTTGCCATTGTTGTGATGATGTAATGTGAAAGGGGATTTACTTCCCATTGTCTATTATTGTAAATGTGTAAAGTAAAAATTGAGAATTTGCAAATAGTTGTCTTTGCAAAAGAAAGGTTGTGTCATTATCATATTTGTGTGAGAAAAAAAAAAGTATTTCATGTAAAGGAAGATCTAATATTGTGGACTTATATTGAAGTTTGCAATTTATCTCCTTACCCATGTCTTGATTTTTTGATTCAATCAATAACTAAATCCTATGAAATTTTCAATGTGAGAAGGATATTGTAATGATTAATTAATACAGTTTGAAAGGTTTCATTTAAATATTCTTTTTTATGCATCTTGATGAAATAAATAATATTAAGTTTTTAATGATTTCTAGGTATACATGGTAAATTGATTTGATATGTTTTTAAAAAAATCATATGTTTCATCTCATCCCTCAGTTCACTTAGATTTAATTTTGTGTAATTTAAACAAGGAGCTAAATTCTAAGTACCATAAATTCATAAGTTAGATGTATGCAAGAATTGATATCAACTTGTAAATAGGAGTGATAGAAAGGTTAAGTCAAAAAATTGAAGCCCCATAATTGTGGATTTCTAAAAGAAATTGGGAGTATAAGCCATATAACATAAAGTAAGAAAGCTTGCTATAGGTGCACATTTCCTCTCTAGAAAATGTATGGAGGGAAGAAAATTAATCCCTCCCTATTACAAATCAATAAAATATTTGAGAGAATATTCTTTAGAATCATTCAAAAAATATATATGAATAAATAGAATAGAGTAAAAGAGTTAAGTCATAGACTAACTTAGATAACAACAACATATCAATCAAGCAGGAAGACCAATTCACAAGAGTCCCGTTACTTAAATGGGTCACATTAAAAATAAAATAAAATAAAATAAAATAACTATACAATATCAACTTTCCCTAGGAATGGGGTGACCAACACCTTGGTAGAAGGATAGTTTCATAAAGTAACTTATATTTTATTGTATAAAATGGTAGGTAGTTGACCATGTCCTAGGAAAAGAAAATCATGATGTAGGACCTAGAAAAATTCACCAGCCCCCACACAACCCACTCCCCACCCCCCCACCTCCCCCAAGTGGTACTTGCAATCAACATCAAGCAAGCATAGGAATTACATCCCAAGGGAGGAAGTCAAATTTGTTTTAAAATGGAGGAGACCTTGGTAAAAATGTTGCATGTGTGGTGGGAACAAGAAGGAAAGCACATTTTAGTTCTCCTCTCTCCCATTTTGCATATGAAATGTCATGTTTTATGGATATTTAGTATTGTATAGGGTGGTATTATTTATGGTCATGTGTTGTAGGGGTGTTAGGGAGTAAAATTAGCTTTAAAGTGTTAGAACTTAGGGATAAAGTAAGATTTTGGGATGGGATTGTAATGGAAGTAGGTAGATAGTAGATTTCACAAGTTATTCTGTCATGCTTTAGATAGGATGAGGGAAGTCAATTTTAGATAGTGATAAATAGGTAAATTAGCAAGTACTTAGGTTATAGAGTTAGGGGTGAAGAATGTTTCTTAGTAGTGGTATAGTAAGTATTATAGGAGTATTTTGATTGTAAAGGGTTAAGCTAGTAGTAAGTAGATGTTGGGAAGTACACTTAGTAATAGGTGAATGTTAGTCAAGTAGTAATAAGATCTAGTATAATAATGAAATTTGATTTTGAATCTTGTAAATTATTAATAATTTTATGGGTTGGAATAAATAAATAATTTGTAAGTTGGGTATGATTACCATAGCGGGGGTTAAGGGTTATTAACAATGGCCTCTTGTTAGCAAAAACTTTTTATAAATAAATTATATATGTAAGTGTATGGAAAGATATTAAGGTATCTATAGTGGGGATGTGCAATGGATCATGATATTATTTTAATAAATATATATACAATTTTTATTGTGTATAATCATTCCATTATATAATTTATAGTTGATTTATCTTATATATATATATATATATATATATATATATATATATATATATATATATATATATATATATATATATATATATATATATATATATATATATATATATATAATCAAGTTAATATGTAAGCTTCATTAGAGGTTTGTGTAACCTTTGGAATTATCCTAAGTTATTAGTCATTTATAAGGAGAACATAAATATATTATATGACTCCCAACAAGAATAGGTAACAATTATTATAGATCTTGTATATATTAGACCTTATAAAGTATGATGTAAATATTTTATATACTCATGTAACAAATATTAAAACTATAGGTCCAACTTAAGATAAATACACACATTTCTACCTAGCCTATGAATTCAGTGAATTCCATAAATGTATGCTTCTTAAGATCTCCTTGAGAGTAGGTTCAAAATTAAAATAGGCAAGATAGACATTGGTTATCGAGTATATTTTATAACTCATATTTGAGTATAAATTGTACCTAGGGTTGATATTATAAATGTTTTAGGGAAGCATTCAACTAATATGTTCCATTACCTTACTAAAGAACATTTGTCACTATAACTTATACTTTCATAATTGTTACATAGCCCAAACTTCTATTAGTGATAATATAATAGATAATGTATAGCTCTTTGTAAGAATTCCTAAATTACCTTTCAAAAAAATAATTTGTAGTTTGTGTTTTGCCCTATAATTTTGGACATGACATTTTTGTTTTCAAGTATTATAGATTCGTTAAAGTTTTCGAGTCCACACGAGTCTCAACACTCCAAAAATCATGAAAAGTTGTTTAAACATTGTTTCATAGTTCAATTCATTATCAAAACACAAGATTCAATATCAACTAGGGTTTTAGTTTCCATCTTTTCAAATTATGTAGGGTTTTTTGAATAATTAACTTTCTCTAGTATTGATTCGATAATGTTTCCAAACTCAAAAGAATAATAGATTCAAAAATCTTATTTAAAATTCAATTTAAATTATATGGCATTGAACTATCAACCAAAACTTGAGTTTACCAGATTTCCCATTTCACAATACAATAATCATTTAATTAAATCATCATTAGATTTAAAATAAATAATTCAAAAACAATACTATTGGTTCAAAATAGAAAACCATCCCCAAACTTGTCATTTAAACCTAACATGTAATCTAACTTTATGACAACAAAATTTATTAATTAATGTCGATAGGCATTCTATAATGGCAGAATGAGTGGAGTGGGTCAGTGTGAGCATGTTAATGTTAACTTTTATTCTTCTAGGTTAAATTTGACAACCATCTACATGTCAAAAGTTTAAATCTTATTATAAATAGAAAATACTTTCTTAAAAAATTTAATAAATACCACATAAAATATTTGTTTAAATTATAATAATGTTTTAGTGGATATCTATCGGCATTTCTTTAGATAGATTTATTTAAGATATCTATACTAGTTAATATTATTAAATCTTAAGTGTAATAATAATTTAATTGATTAATGATAATTAAAATATTGTTAAATAAATTAAGTAATATAATTTTTTTTAAAAATATACTAAAACATTTATTAATAAAATTTTAATCTATTTTAAAAATGCCTTAACAACTATATATTTAAAATTGATATTAAAAATAGGCAAGAGCATACAACACAATGGTAAATTATGAGTCTCTTATCAAAGAGGTCTTGGGTTCAAATCTACATGTGCTTAATAAAATAATAATTAATAATAATACATAATAATTAATCTTACTTCAGCCTCTTACTGATAAAAAAATTTATATATATATATATATATAATGTTTAGGGCCCGCTAGCCTATTTTTATAAACTATCGTAGCAAAGTACTATTGTGTTAGCAGTACCTGCTACTGCCACAATAGTACATCACCGTCGGCGGTAGAAGATGGAAGGGAGAAAGGGTTGTGGGTGGTTGGTGGCCCTCGCCCACCCAAACATAAATATACTTTTGAAAAGGATTCATGTGCCAAACAAAACCATAAAGCACTCCCCAATTCTGCTTTTTTAATAGTTAATACTATAATTATATAGTAATCACAAATCACTATGTATATATATATATATATGATAAATTTTCCAATATAAACCTAGTATAGAAACTTGGATCAAATAGTCAAAATCTATATAACAAAATTGGTTTTCTTTTCAAAACCCACATCCCAATTTAAATCAAACGAGGATTTCCAAACTTAAATTTTTCATTTTAAATTTTGGTTCCTTCTTAGCCCTTATCCCAATTTCGAATCAATCAAAAAAAGGTTTAAAAACTAAATCAATTCATAGATATATCTTTAAAAAAAGAACAATGACCTAGCAAATGAGGGTTTTAGATTGTTAATTCATATATAGAGGTTTCTCAAACAAAGCACAATAAAATCACATACAAAGGTTTTAACCCAATAGAATTTTAAAAACAGATTCACAAACATGGAAAAGATAGAGAAATCAAAGTATGAGCAACTACTACACAAATCCACAAGATCCTACCTAGATCTAATGCTAAAACAAAAAATGCACAAAACATGGAAGAATTTTTTCTTTCCTTTTGAAACACTTCTTATCGAAAAATTGCTCCTCCAAAACCTGATTTTTGAGAAATGAACTCTAAATCTCTAATAAAGAGTTTTTACAAAATTTAGGGCTTTGATTGTGAAAACACATGAAAAAGCCTTTATCTTTTCTTATTTTATTATATTTTAATTTTCATGCACATAATTTTTGTAATTTAATTAAAAATTCTTTATTAAATTAATTTCTTTCTTCTCCTTAATCTCAAGACATTTTTTTGATAAAAATATTTATTAACTCAAGTAATAATAATATTTAGGATATATTTAAAAATGAACTCCTAAATATATTATTATTAAATAAAATAAATATTATCATGTCCAAAAATAAGACTTTAACTAAATTTGTAAATTTAATTCTTTTATTTAATTAATTTCTCAATTAATTAAATATTGAATTTTCTTAATAAAATTTCCCTTAAATACTATTTTAATATGATTTAATTATAACTAAAAATCATAATAGACCCACAAAACCAAATATGACAACTCAACTGAAGACAAATCACACAATCAAACTCTAGCCCTGTCAAAATCACAAATTCACATCACTTGACAAATTCGGACAGGGAACCAACTCAGATACTTGTCCTACTTTCTAGAACAATTGGCTTAAGGTTAGGATTTGGACTCAAAAACTATCTCCTCACTTATAACATTAAGATGTTGTGATAGGGTACACTCATCTTGGCAATTCAAGGAAGTCAATAACTAGTACCTGCAATTTACATAAAATCTATGCATGTACATACTCATATATTCTAAACTAAATAGAAAATGGTAGGAAGTGGTGCATCATGTAGATCTGACTAGCAGGTGACTATGACTTCCTCCCTCAACCACATCAGAAACATCATACATAAAATAAAACATACAGGTACACCATACACATGCAAGTATGAGGCAAGTATCCATAGAAAGCACATATAAATAATCCATCTAACTGACATCATGGAATATTTGAAATCATTGTATACAATCATTATCATCAAATAATAATCATGAATAGATGAAATAACTAGTAGTAAAGTAGCTCATCATATAATCAATTGAATATGAAATAATGTCCAACCATCTAGAAATCAAATACCACTAATCATCAAACATAATCATAAAGCTAGCCTAAAAGCATTCGGCAATACAACAGAAAAGTCAACTAGGGTAGGAATTACATCCACTCCCCCTAGACTTAGGCTTACTCCTAGAAGCCTACAAGAATCTGACACTACAATCTGAAAAAGAGTAAACTAGGGGTAGGCATCACATACACTCCCCCTAGACTTAGGCTTACTCTTGGAAGCCTATGAGAAAGATAAAACTAAAGCATTCACTGTGTAGGTCCCATTGAACCCTTTCCCCCTATAGGAGGATAAGATTTCACATAAAAAATTCAAACAAGAAAATACTCACAAGGTCAACAAAAGCATACCACCTTAAAGCACAATCATAGGAAAACATGTCTAAAACCCAACTTAAGAGTTATAAAAGTTTTGCATTCTTTTTAATTTTTTGTTTTTTTTTCAAGAAATTAGCTTTTAAGTTCGAAGTGGTCAAGTTTGTAATAGATACATATAGCAATTTAAGTCTCATTTTAGCAAACTAGTTATCAACTAGCAGCATTCCAATATACCCAGAGCTCCCAATGTAGAAACTCGGGCTCTGATACAAGATGTAATGCCCTACGAGGGAACCCAATGTTGGCATTATGATACATTTTTGTCATTAGTTACAACACTTATTGGATTCTGAATGCTTACCGAGCTCTCACCGGACATTCCTTTGTAAGCCAAGCTTTACCTAGTTCTCAGTGTTTACCGAGTGATCGAGGCGAACAAAGAAGTCAGTGTTTACCGAGTGATCAAGGTGAACAAAGCAGCCAGTGTTTATCGAGTGTTCGAGGTAAAGAAAGGAATCAGTTTTGACCGAGTGAAGATGTACTTAGTATTGATCGAGAACTTCGTGATAACCGAGCTCCTGAGGTTATCAAGGAAATTAATTTTACCAAGCTCAGACGGTTATCAAGGAAACTAATTATCACCGAGTCACAAGGTTCTATCGAATGTTTCCTTTGATCACCGAGCTACAGTTCAGATAGAAGTGTTCACCGAGTGACATCTCTTCTACCGAGTCTCCAGTGGTTACCGAGTTCAGAACTACTCGAAGTGTTTAGTATGGACCGTGCCTTCACTTCTACCGAGCGCATGACGATGCTGAGTAACGCAGTGGATGCCGAGTATCAGAAGGACACCGAGTTAGTTCAGTGAACCCAACTTTTTACCTTGGGCCGACTTTGTATAGAGATTTGCACTTGTTGTTTTGGCCGACCTTGCATGTATTGTTTATTTGGATGGTATATATATGCAATGTATTGTATCATTCAAATGTAATGAAAATAGTAATGGAAATGAATGAAAGTGTGAAAGAAATACATGCGTGCGAAAGTATGTGTGCTGAGTTGTGAAGGTATTCAGCAAGGTCAAGTTTTGGAGCAGAAAAGTTTTATCTATCACATCAAGGTGAATCAGAGCATAGCGGATCTTATCAGCAATCAGTTGTAATCAGATCCACTATTTCATTCTAACAGGTGAATCAGTTTTTGTAAATCCTTTAACAAGGTAGACTTAACAGTCTTTTGTAAATCTCCTAACAGAGTGCATACTTTATTGTATGTTTGTAAATCCTCTAACAAGGTGGATATAGCAATCCTTTGTGCTCCTAACATGGCAGATCACCAGAAGTGGTCATTGTAAGCCTTAACCGGCCAACTTCATACTGCAGTAACGAAGCTTTGTGGGTTTCATCTCCACCCCAATTTTACTTTCTATTTGGAAGGTTTCTGGGTCACCAAATCTGTGTGTTCAAGTGTTGCAAATGATTTTGTTTCATGCTTACAGTAGGTTACTTGGATGAATGGTGAATATATCAGTATGCAGTTTTATTGTTTGAAATTTTAAAAGTTATTGATTCACCCCTCCCCTCTTAGTAATGTGTCATATCTTGAATATTTCCAACAATTGGTATTAGAGCAATAAGGTTCTCAAGATAAAAGTTTCATAGCTTGAGCAAAGATCAAGGACAATGGAGATATTCAGACTTGACAAAACTATTGAGAATGGAAAGCTAGATCTGAAAATGGCCATGGCTCAACTCAATGAAGCAAAAGAGCATCTTTCACAATCCTTGGAAAGAAGAAAAGAACTTGCAAGGCAAATGAAAGACCATCAGTATGTTGAAGAAAAGATTGAAGATCTCTCACCATCAAGTAGTTCAGATGAAGCTGACAAAGCAATCAAAGAACTTTTAGAAAAGAATGGATCTCTGCAGGAAGAATTAAGAAAGCTCAAAAGGGAACAAGAAATCCAGTCCATCAGGCTATGCGAAATCTTGGAGCAAAGGAACAAGGCAACTGAAGACTTAGAGGTAAGGAATAATCAATCCTCTCAGCTTGAAAATCTTGTAACTCAATTATCTAATGCAAATGAAGAAATTATGAATCTAAGATCTGAGAATGAGAATTTGAGAAATGACTTAATTACTGAAAGGCAAATCAATGCAAGCTTACAAAGTGATCTAATCTCTGAAAAACAAGTCAATGAGAGAATGGTAAAATCTCAAAAGGACATGGATCAATTGAATCTGCAAAATGAAGAAAACTTTCATAAACAAAATGGTAAAGCAGGCCTTGGATACAAGGAAGAAGGTGAATCCTCCAAACAGGGTACTCAAAAGAATCAAAGACCTACTTGCAGCCACTGTGGTAAGTCAGGTCATACATCTAACAGATGTTGGAGCAATGGAAAATGCAAATTTAATGGAAAGTGCTACAATTGCAATCATCATGGACACAAAGCCAATGAATGCAAAGAGAAACCAAAATTTAAAGGTAAATGTCACAAATGCCAAAAGCAAGGTCATAAGGCATCACAATGCAAATCAAAATCATTTAATCCAGCTGAACAACTTGTCAAAACAATATTTGGTTGGGACTACAACACTTGGTGCAGATGTCATTATTGTGGAGAATATGGTCATACTGGCATAAACTATGCAAGGCATCACCTAAGAAAAAGGGATACCACTGTAAGATGTTATACATGTACAGAACTTGGTCATATATCTAAAAATTGCATGAACATAAAGAAAGTCGAGGATGAGAAGAAAATCAAAGTAGACAATATTCGGAAGCAAATGAAGCAGCAATGGATTCCTAATTCTACCGAGCCAGATAATTCAAGTGATGGAATGGTCACTCAAGAAGTGAGTGAATCTACCATTTCCAATTAAGACTCATCAGGATAAGACCAGGACTGTATCTACAAAGTAATATCCTAAGCAGTCCTAGAATGAAAATATGATCAAATCAGTATTTCAAATACATCAGGATCATGGTTGGTACATGACCTTACCGAGCTTAGTCGGGTGCAATAAGGCTTCTTTCACCAAGTTGCACTTACCGAGCATGGTTGGTTCTTCTCTTACCGAGTTAAGGTCAGTTTAACCTATTTTCTTTTGGTCACCGAGTTGTAAAGTTTAAGCCAAGCTAGTGGATGACAGTCTGTCGATCGCAGCTACCTCCGTACTGAACATTAATGGTGAATTTTTCATCAAAAGGGCAAATTTCAACCTCATTTTTCACCACGAATTCGAGATTTACACAAAAAAAAGGGGCTTTCAAGTGAGTTTAAGCGATTTGAAGAGATTTTCTAGCGAAGTATTCTTACACTCACCGAGCAGCAATGGCATCCGCAAGCACCAGCAGCAGCAAGGCGAAGAAGGGTTCTGAAATGCTTGTGAAGGGAACGGAATGGAAGGCACCTACGTTCAAGCTTGTTCCTGCCATCGCTGAATCGCTCGATCCCAATGGAGCTCAATCACAGATTCCACCCAAGGTACTCCTCGTGAATGACATTCACACTCATTTTAAGTGTGCTATTCAAGAAATAGGGACATTGGACATGGATAATGCCCTAGCGGAGTTATGTGTAAATGGTTCTCTCAAAATCGAGCACAAGCATTTGGAAACTAAAGGTTTGACTCACATCGCGCATATGCCTAGAAACTTCCAAACCAAATGGATTAGGTATATCTTGAGTCGAGTGCATAATGGTCAGTTGTGGTTGGAACAACCCGTTTTGATAACCAAGAAGATGATTCACAAAATCACGGGTCTCTCGATGCTCAGCAAAGCCAAAACCACCAAAACCCTAGGACGGGATGAGTTACAGAGGCAAACCCTAGCCGAGTGGGATGGTAGAGGTTTGAAGGTTAACACTGTAACAGATCTGGAACTAAGATTTGGCATACATATTATTGCATATAAGTTATATAGTTCCAGCAGGTTAAATAGTGTACCGTGTGAAGCTGTGGATTTGGCCCTGAAAATTGTAAAGAAGAATCTTGAGTTTGATCTGTCAGAAGTAATGTTGAAGCAGTTAAACAAGAACATGGACAGTATAAGGACATCGAAGAATAACCCCTGTAAATTTGGATCTCTATTAATATGTTTACTATTTTATGTACAAAAATTCTTTCCATCAAAGGGAACCGTAGAATGGAGAAAAGATGTCCCAATTTTGTATCAGATTAAAGATTTTATAGCAAAGATGGGAGAAAATTTTGATAGTATCATGGATAACTATTTTGAAGACTTTAAGGAGAGGATGAATAACCGATTCAGAATTCCTCCTAGGCTTGTTGAAGAATATAAAGATGATGTATGTTTTATGGTTGACTATGACAAGGTGTACATACAAGCAGTTAGACCCTGAGTTGCATGGGTGAAACCTCTTCCATATGAGGTAAATATTGATGAAATAAGGGATATCATTGAAGCACTGGTAAATGAGCCAGTAGACCCAAGGCAATGAATTTTTTGTACTTATGATGAAGCAAAGGCCAGAATTGAACTGGAAATCAAAATTCCACAGGCCATCAGCAAAGGTAAGAGGAAAGTGGCCAAACTGAAAACTGCAATAGGTCCTCTTATGCTCACTGAGGGAAAAGGTGAAGATAAAGAAAGTGAAGAAGAAGAAGTAGGAGAAGAAGAATCAGAAGAAGAGCAACCGGCAAAGAAGAAAGGCAAGGTAATCATTACCAAGCCCAAGAAGCAGCCTACTGCAGTATTTACTCGGAGGACAAGAAAAGGTATTCAGGAACCTGTATTGGTCAAGCCTGCACCTACATTCGAGCAAAGGCTCAAATCATTGGAAGAAGGATCTGGCATCACAAATTTCAAGGCATTGAAATTTGAGACAAGGACTGATGCAGAGAAAATGCAGATTGAGGAATTGGTACTTAACAAAATGGAAAAATGGAAATACTCCCCAGACCAGATTGCTCCTCATATCTCTAAAGAACTAGTAGAGAGAGTACAGTCAAGATGGGAGTTAGCCACCAAGATGGTAAAAGATATATATGAGCAATCCCTGAAGAATCTTCGACCTAGTCTCACTGGAGTAGAGATAAAATCTGAATTGAAAACCTATGAAGGTAAAATGATGATCAGATTCCACACTTGTTTGATTTTGATCAAAGATATAGAGCATGTTGTAAATGATGCTACAAACATGTGGAAAAACATCTATCATATACATAAGCCCAGTGTAGACCCAGTAGAAATAAAGGATGATGACAGCAGCAGCAGCAGTGATGAATCAAATAGCACTCCATCCATCACAGTTACACCAGGAGAGTTGCATGCAATGATAGAAGAGAAAGAGGAAGAAGAGAAAGAGGAAGAAGCTGAAGAGGAAGATAAGGAGGATGATCCGGTAAAAATTGCAGCAGCAGTTATTGCATCCCTTTCTCACTCCCCAGCTAAACCTGTGACATCATCAAGGTTGGAGTCAGCTTCAGCAGGTTCATCTACACCAGATTTACCATCTACACCTGACATATCTCAGCTCCAGGTATCATCAGTGGAAGTGACTACCACTTCATCTACCAAGCTGCATTCCTCTTCATCTACTGAGTTGCACCCCTCTTCATCTACCAATTTGGCCTCCTCGACTCCATCATCATCAGTTGGTATTGCTGTGAGTTCTCCAATTTTGACTACTCCAATTTGTTCTACAATTTTGTCGCCATCTACTTCAGGCACAGTGAGCTTAGATACTATATTACCGAGTGTATCATCATTTTTGGCCAGTACTCAAATTTTTGACCCTGTACATACTCCTATTGGCACTCAACCCTCAAGCATCCCAATTTTTACTGCTAGTCCTTCTATCTCTACTGTTGTGTCTATTCCAAAGGTCAAACCAGTCATCTCAGAAGTCAAACAAAAGCAACCATTAAGACTTATGATCACTGGAAAGGAAATTCCTGAAGACATTGACTTGGACACAGAGATAGTAATTCCAAAGATTGACTTTAATAATGCTACCATTGAAGAAATGAGGTATGCTAGTCAATTTATTGAGAAAAAGGCTACTCAGATGTAGTTAAGATCGAAAAGGGATAATGAATACAGGATAATTGAGGATGCCCAGAACATAATTACTGAGGCTATAGGTGTTGATGTTGATACTTCTCAACACATTTTGATTCAATTGGAAGAGGCAGTTAATAAATTCAATGAAGATGCCTCCGAACAAGAAAAGTTGATTGAGCGTGCAGCAAAGAAATTTGATAATAAGGTGTTGGGGCACATTGCCCAGAACATTGCAATAAATCAGGTTGCATTAACCTCAGTTTTGGCAGATATTGAAAATTCTTTTAATAATGTAACATCTCTTTTTGCTAAGCTTTGTGATGTTACCGAGTACACTAAGGGAATAAGAGAAAAACTAAATAAAATTGATGAAGATCTGAAGGTGAGCGCACAGAACTTGAAGCTTGACCCCAGTTCAAGCTCATCTCATCACCTCAGGATCAAATTTTTGTCAGAGAAGCAGGCAAAGCTGTTGAGAGAAGAGGCAAGGATCCGATCTACATTGATAGATATTCAAAACATGATCCTTCCCATCATGGATTCAATGCAGAAGCACATTGCACATTCAAAGACATTAATCCATGATAATAACTTCTCCATTGCAGACCATGTGATTGAACTTTCGGCTGAAGTTCAAGTAGCTCTTTCCACCTGCAAAATTTTGCAAGAGAATTGGGATAAGAATCTCCAGCTTATTCTTCAGGTAAATTCAGAGTTCATCTCTCATTTTGGTGTTTCTATATAAGTATATATATTCTTTTATTCTTTGGCATTATTGTCAAAAAGGGGGAGATTATTGTTGGATATGTATACTATGGGTGAATAAGTGTTTTCGGAAAAATTGTACAAAGGAAGAGATATACAGCTCATGTAAATACTGTATGTACATTCTATGGGGGAGTTGTATATAACGAAGCTATGTATATTCAGAATCAGTCATTAGCATGTCAGATAAATTTTGTCTCATAAGTGATTTTGTCACTAATGCCAAAGGGGGAGATTGTTGGCATTATGATACATTTTTGTCATTAGTTACAACACTTATTGGATTCTGAATGCTTACCGAGCTCTCACCAAACATTCCTTTGTAAGCCAAGCTTTACCTAGTTCTCAGTGTTTATTGAGTGATCGAGGTGAACAAAGAAGTCAGTGTTTACCGAGTGATCGAGGTGAACAAAGCAGCCAGTGTTTACCGAGTGTTCGAGGTAAAGAAAGGAATCAGTTTTGACCGAGTGAAGATGTACTTAGTATTGACCAAGAACTTCATGATAACCGAGCTCCTAAGGTTATCAAGGAAATTAATTTTACCGAGCTCAGACGGTTATCAAGGAAACTAACTATCACCGAGTCACAAGGTTCTATCGAATGTTTCCTTTGATCACCGAGCTACAGTTCAGATAGAAGTGTTCACCAAGTGACATCTCTTCTACCGAGTCTCCAGTGGTTACCGAGTTCAGAACTACTCGAAGTGTTTAGTATGGACCGTGCCTTCACTTCTACCAAGCGCATGACAATGCCGAGTAACACAGTGGACATCGAGTATCAGAAGGACACCGAGTCAGTTCAGTGAACCCGAGTTTTTACCTTGGGCCGACTTTGTATAGAGATTTGCACTTGTTATTTTGGCTGACCTTGCATGTATTGTTTATTTAGATGGTATATATATGCAATGTATTGTATCATTCAAATGTAATGAAAATAGTAATGGTAATGAATGAAAGTGTGAAAGAAATACATGCGTGCGAAAGTATGTGTGCTGAGTTGTGAAGGTATTCAGCAAGGTCAAGTTTTGGAGCAGAAAAGTTGTATCTATCACATCAAGGTGAATCAGAGCATAGCGGATCTTATCAGCAATCAGTTGTAATCAGATCCATTGTTTCATTCTAACAGGTGAATCAGTTTTTGTAAATCCTTTAACAAGGTAGACTTAACAGTCTTTTGTAAATCTCCTAACAGAGTGCATACTTTATTGTATGTTTGTAAATCCTCTAACAAGGTGGATCTAGCAATCCTTTGTGCTCCTAATAGGGCAGATCACCAGAAGTGGTCATTGTAAGCCTTAACCAGCCAACTTCATACTGCAGTAACGAAGCTTTGTGGGTTTCATCCCCACCCCATTTTTACTTTCTATTTGGAAGGTTTCTGAGTCACCAAATCTATGTGTTCAAGTGTTGCAAATGATTTTGTTTCATGCTTACAGTAGGTTACTTGGATGAATGGTGAATATATCAGTATGCAGTTTTATTGTTTGAAATTTTAAAAGTTACTGATTCACCCCTCCCCTCTCAGTAACGTGTCATATCTTGAATATTTCCAACACCCAAAAGAAATTAACCTAAATTTTCACTAAGTTTTCCAAACAATTTTTTTTTAAAAAGATAATAACATCAACAGATAACATAGTAGAAGCAATAACAATAAGAGACAAAATATAGCAGAAGAAATAACTCACATACATACAACCATTATAAATAGATTACATCTCCTATGGGTCCCATGACATTGAATCACATTTAAGTTTAATTAATACTAAATCTAATACATAACCAAGAAAATACCTCATAGAATTATTACAAGTACAAATCTATTTTAAAAATATACAATTATATAAGATGTCATTTGGCAATAACCATAAATGCATAATCACATGTTGTACAAGTCATAGGGTATGATAAACTCAAAGAATATACATTATCAATAACACAAAACATCTCATAAGATCTTTGATAAAAAAAAATACAGTACAACAAAATATAATCATCTAACAGAAATACAAGATAAAAATGGAATGTAATATAGAATAGAGAACTTGAACCATGAAATCGAGCTATCATATCTCAATGGTAAAAGTAACAAAGCACTACCACCTGACCTCGTGGAACCTAAGTGATCCACTCCCACCATACTGAGGAGGTAGTCTCAAGTCCCAAAAAGGATACAAAATCAAAAGTCAAATCTAACATCTAGGTCAAGGAAATCCTAGAAGTAATCTAACTCAAGGCACCAATACATAAATGGCATCTAAACCTAGAGGAAATAATGACATGTGGGAAATCTACTATGTAAGTGGGCAAGTTTCATCACATGAGCCAACTCTAAGGTTACCATGGTAGCCTGACTAGAATCTGACCCCTTAGTGACACTATGCGGCACTAGCATCCTTTCATATTGACAAGGCATACTAACAAAGCAAGGTCACAACCAAGCACCCTCTCTACTCCCATCCTAGCCTATACTAGAACTCGAGGCATAGGCGAGGAAAAACAATGATTCTTATTAATTTATTTTACTCTTATTTAATGAAATGTTATCACTTATTAAAATAACCTATAATGGGTTACCTAGGTAGCCACTTTGGGCTCTAGCCTCCATTGCAAGCCACTTCCCAATATGTCATACAGATAACCTACCCTAAGATTAGTAAAATCCAAAGGTCTCATATGAACATAAACCACACTTTAGATCTTAAACAAGAAACTACAAAGTACTAAAAACATCACTGATCAAAATTCACAAATTTCACCAATACAATCATCCTAATAGGAGTAATCAAAAATCAAGTACACATATACCAACCCATGACATCACATGACATCACAAAAAAAAATTACAATAATGACCTTAGTTCTGAACAAACAACAAGAAAACACCAAAAACATGTGATCAAACTCATCATAGAGCACACACACAACACATCACCATGGTTGGGTATAAAAGATCGCAACCAAAACATCATCATGACAACATCTCAGAACAAAACCCCCAAGCCTCTAGTCTCTTGACTGATAACAATAGTAAACCACACATCACATAATGTACATACAATGTAACTTTCTCAATATATTAGATTTTGAAAACACAAAAGTTCAATTTTCTTTATGGTTTTAGGTTTTCATTTTCATTTTCAAGTATTACAAATTCACTAAAGTTCTTGAGTCCACACGAGTCTCAACACTCTACAAATCATAAAAAATTGTTTAAACATTGTTTCATAGTTCAATTGATTATCAAAATACAAGATTAAATTTAACAACTAGGGTTTTAACTTTTGTCTTTTCAAAGGATGTTAACTGCTAAGGTTTTTCAAATAATAAAATGTCCCTAGTGTTGATTCACTAATGTTTCTGAACTCACAAGAATAATAGATTCAAAAATCTTATTTAAAATTCAATTTAAATATGATATTGAAATGTCAACCAAAACCCAAGTTTACCAAATTTCTCATTTCACAATATAATAATCATTTAATTAAATCATCATTAGATTTAAAATAAATAATTCAAAAATAGTCCTATTGGTTTAAAATAGAAAACCATCCCCAAGCTCGTCATTTAAAACTAACATATAATTGAACTTCATGATAAAAAATTAATTAATTAATATTATTAAAACTTAAGTCTAATTATAATTTAATTAATTAATAACAATTAAAACATTTTTATTTAAATTAAGTAATAAAATAATTTTAAAAATATACTAAAACCTTTATTAATAAAAAATTATTCAATTTTAAAAATACCTTAAAAAGCATATATTAAAAAAAATACGTTTAGGGCCTGCCAACCTATTTATATAAATTGTCGCAATGGTACATCATCGTCTATGATGGAAGATGGATGGGAGAAAAGGGGTGGGAGGTTGGTGGCCCCTACCCACCCAAACATAAATATATATTTTTAAAACATTTCATGTGCCAAACAAAACTATAAAACTGTCATGCCCAAAATACGGGGCAAAAACACACATTTTTTTTTTTAAAGTTAATTAATCCACTAAGTTGATATATGGTTGACTATGACTTACATAACACATAAGGTTTGATTGAAATTAATATATCTATTTCACAAGTTAAGATATAGTTATGTTGAGAGATAGATATAGGTCCCCTAGCAATACCCTGACAACGCATTTCAATTTTTTTAAACTATAATGCAAAAATAATTTGTTATAATTAAACATTCATTATTTAATCAATTATATAGAATAAACAACCCGACACAATTACTTAAAAGGTCTGATCATTAATACTTTTTAAGTCGTAGTCAACCATATATCAACTTAGTGGATTAATTAACTTTAAAAAATAAAAAATTACGTGTGTTTTTGCCCTGTATTTTGGGCATGAGATTTTTGTATTAGAGCCCAATTTTGTGACACTTGGGCAACAAAGGATCCGTGTTAAGTGTGGATGTTTAAATATTACACTACAAAGCAGGGAGTTCTCCTTGCAGAATTTTAAGAAGGTAATGTATTATTCCTAAACAATGATACTAATGGCTAAACCTTGTTAAAACTTGAAATTGGTATCAATGATTGTAAATGGTCAACCATAAATAGATAACCCCGTCTTAATGACTGAAAACAACTGATTAGATGCAAGAATGTTATATTTATATTAAAGTATATTATGATGTCATAAAATTTTTTGAAAATTAGATTGATCATGATCACCTTGATAAAAATAAATAAATTAAGGATCCTAAAATAGCTTTCAATCATGTAAGCAGAAACAAGTAAATAACATAAAGATCTGAGTTGGACTAGGTTAGTGACCTAATACTAATCAGTTAGTAATTGGGATTAATTTCCCTAATCATGATTTAGTGATAAATTTGCATTCTTAGGGAGTTAGCTAGAGTTAGGGGGTAGTTAAAGGTTAGGTTAGTTATTAAAGATTAGTTAATTAGTATTCCTTTTTTTTCTAAATTAAAAAAGTATTAAGAATTGGTAAGTTTAGTAATTAGATAAAAGTTAAAGTTAGGATTTGTTTTAAAATTGTAGTTAAAAGTTTTAAGTTAGACGGTAAATTAGTATATCAATTATTTGATTTTAAATTTTAGTATTTAGTGTAGTTAGTTTAATTATTTGTTTTAATATTTAGTAAGTATAAGTTAATTGTTAGTAAGTTAAATTAGTTCTTAATTTTTAAATGTTAGAATATTTTTAGATGTTAGAATTTAATAAAGGTATTTTAATTGATAATGTTAGTGTTTAAATAAGTTCTTTAAGTATTATGTATTTAAATTTATAGTTAAATTTATTTATTGTTATTTATTTTGATTATTAATAAGCTAATGTTAGTTAATTAGTTTTAGTTTAAATTTATCTCTTAATAGCTGATTAATTTGTAAATGTAGCATATGGTTATTTAATGTGTGTAATAATTTAAAGGTAAATAAATTTAATATTGTTTTAGATTAATTTAAATTTAATTAAAATATATATATTATATTCTCGAGTAAGATATAATTAATATTAGTACTATTTTTAAAGGTGATTGACTACATTAATTTTATTAATATTAATATAGTGAAATCTATGATTGATTTTAAAGGATGAGTTAGTTAGTAAAGATAGTTAGAGGGAGAGTTAATTTTTGGGTCTATTATAAATACAAACAAAAGTCAAAATTGATTTAATAATGAATATTCAAATATAATGAGTTATTCCTACATGTTGGTTTTAAACTGAAATGAAGTATTAAGGTATTGTTAGGGAAACCTAGATCTGTCTCTCAACATACCTATAGTTTAACTTGTGAAAAAAATAGATCAAAATTATTTCAAAACCCTGTGTGTCATGTAAGTTGTAGTCAACCAGTATTAACATAGTAGATTTAATTATCTTTAAAAAAAAATATTGTCTGTTTTTGCCCCTTATTTTGGGCATGACAAAAATGCTCCCCAATTCTTTAAAAAAAAAAATTTAATAATGTAATTACAAGTTACTACGTAACTATATTATTTTACATATAAGTTTTTGATAAATTTTCCAATAGAAACTTGGTATAGAAACTCAAATCAAATAGTCAAAATCTATTAAAAAAAATTGGTTTTCTTTTCAAAACCCACATCCTGATTTTAACAAATCCATTACGAATCACCCAATTTAAATCAAATGAGGGTTTCCAAACTGAAAGTTTGCATTTTAAATTTTAATTCCTTCTCAACCCTTATCTTGATTTCCAATCAATCAAACAAAGGTTTAAAAACTAAATCAATTCATAGATATATCCGAAATAAAGAACAATGACCTCACAAATGAGGGTTTCAAATTCTCAATTCATATATAGAGGTTTCTCAAATGAAGCACAATAAAATCACATATAAGGGTTTCAACCCAATAGAATTCTAAAAATAGATTCACAAACACAGAGAAGACAGAGAAATTAAAGAATGAGAAACTACTACACAAATCCACAAGATCCTACATGGATTTGATGCTAAATAAATGAACACACAAAACACACAAGAATTATCGATTTTATTTTGAAACTCTTTTTCTTGGAAAATTGCTCCTCCAAAACCTAGTTTTTGAGAAATGAACTCTAAATCTCTAATAAAGAGTTTTTCCCAAATTTAGGGCTTTGATTGTGCAATCACATGAAAAGCCCTTTATTTTTTCTTATTTTATTATATTTTAATTTTCATGCACATCCTTTTTGCAATTTAATTAAAATATATTTATTAAATTAATTTCTTTCTTCTCCTTAATTAATTCTGGAGATATTTTTTTGATAAAAATATTTATTAATTAATAATAATATTTAGCATTTATTTAAAGATAAACTCCTAAATATATTATTATTATTTAATTAAATAAATATTATCATGCCCAAAAATAAGAACTTAACTAAATCTTTAAATTTAATTCTTTTATTTAATTAATTTCTCAATTAATTAAATATAATTAAATATTATATTTTCTTAATAAAACTTCCTTTAAATTGAATCATTAAACATTATTTTAACATGATTTAATTATAACAGGAAATCACAACAAACCCACAAAACCAAATATGACAACTCAACTGAAGACAAAGAATATAATCAAACTCTAGGGTCAAAATCATGAATTCACATTACTTGACGAATTTGGATGGGTAACCAACTCATATACTTGTCCTACTTTCTAGTATAATTAGCTTAAGGTTAGGATTTGGAGTTAAGAATTATCTCCCCACTTATGACATTGAGATGTTGCGATTAGGTACACTCATCTTGGCAATTCAAGGAAGTCAATACCCAGTACCAACAATCTACATAAAGTCCATGCATGTACATACTCGTATATTCTAAACTAAATAGAAAATGATAGGAAGTGGTGCATTGTGTATATCTTGACTAGTAGGTGACTATGAATCCATCCTTCAACCTTATTAGAAATATCACACATAAATTAAAACATACAGTTGCACCATACACATGCAAGTATAGGGTAAGTATCCATAGAAACCACTTATAAGTAATCCATCTAACTAAAATCATGAAATACTTGAAATCATTGTATACAATCATCATCATCAAAGAATAATCACACATACATGAAATAACTAGTACTAAAGTAACTCATCATATAATCAATTGAATATGATATAATGTCTAACCATCTAGAAATCAAATACTACTAATCATCAAATATAATCATAAAGCTACCCTAAAAGTGTTCGAAAATACAATGAAAAAGTTAACTAGGAGTAGGTATTACTGTTGAAAACAATTGGTTAATTTTGTATTATCCTTAATGTTACACAAAATGTCATATCATTGTTAGATAGTGTATGCCAACCTCATTCGGGAAATGAAGACAATTTCTTGTATCTACCAAGCATTCTAGAATTTTCCTAGTTTAGAAGATGGTATCTACCAAGCTCACTCATGCATCAAAGGGAAAATCACAGAAGTTGAGTGTTAACCAAGCTCACTCAGGTAATGAAGGAAATGTTGGATGGAACTAGTGTTAACTAAGCTCACTCAGCTACCAAAGGAACTTTGTGAATATGCAATGTTAATAGAGTCCACTTGGTTAACACATGAAAATCTATTTTGGTTAGTGTCTATTGAGTAGGGTCAGTTAACAAAGGATTTTTTTGTTTTGGTGTATTGAGTTTGATTAATTAGTTTGTTGGTCTAGCTGAATAAAGAGATGAATATTAAGTATTCTAAATTGTATTCAAGTCAACTTGATAATGTGTAAGATATAAATATAAGGTCAAGTTGTAGATTGAATGTGTGGAACAAAAATAGAAGATAAGAAGATGCATAAAGGAAGTAAATTTAAAGGATAAGCAGAATATCCTTGTTGATCTGCAAAGACACATTCGATCAAAAAGGATCAATTATACAAGCTAGAATTGAGATCTGTAATCAGCAATTTAGTTGCACTAGAAATTGGTCATCTCATTATTATGCTTTAACCATTGTAGAAGTGATGTAAATGTCTTAACCAAGTTGGCTTAACAACTAGTTGTAAATCATCTAACAAGATGGCATTTCTAGATTGAAGTGTCTAAAGACCTCTAACAATGCCACTCCTAAGAGGGTGATTAAATCCTTTGACAAGGTCACACCTAACAATATGTTTTGTAACCTTTACCAGGGTTGGCTCCCAACAAGGTTCACTTTAGAAGAGCAAAAAATGTAACTAGTTGCAATTGGTGGTTTTTCCCAAATTGGGTTTCCATGTTAAATCTTGGTGTCACTTATGTTCACACTATTTCCTTTATATGGATAAAAATAAGTTAAAATTAAGGTTAATCACATTAAGATAAGTATATTAAATACTTGCTGATTTACAATATTTTGCTATTAATAATCGAGTGTTTGTGTGCTGCCGAGTAACAACAGAATATATTTTAATTAGAGTTTATGTTTTTATTTGTATTAACATCTAGGAGATCTAAGATTTATTTTAGTGGTAACTGATTCACCCCTCCCCTCTTAATTACTCCTCTTATATTTCCAAAAATTGGTATCAAAGCTTCTTGGTGCTTGCAAAGAATGTTTCAAGGACCTAAGCTAAAGATCAGGTTGTCTTACAAAAGAGAGATTCCCAAGCTGAACAAAGATAACTTTTCTACATGGTAGGAACTTATGAAATTACACTTGGCAACTATTAATGATTTAGTTTTGAAGTAGCTAGAGAGTTCTTACAAAGATTCTACTAGAACATTAACTATGGAGTAGATTGTTGAAAAGAAAAATCATAACATCATGGTAATTGACATTGCATCAACCCTTAACTATGTTGAATTTGATGAAGTCAAAGGATGTGTTATTGCTCATGAAATATGGACCAAACTGAAGAATATCTATGGAGGTGATGATAATGTGAAAAGAGCTAAGGTAGAAAGCTTGAGAGGTTAGTTTGATTAGATGAAAATGAGAGAAGATGGAAACATTGCAAAATATGTTGAGAGAATCAAATCTAGTGTCAGTGCTATCAAAGCCTCTAGATGAACAATCAAATATGTGATAGTGGTGTTGGAATGTTCAAAATGGGAAGAGTACTTTTGAGAGGGGGGGTGAATCAGAAGTACAACACTTTTAACCTTTTTCAATTCTTTAAACATATAATTAAAAAGCAAATTGCATGCAAGTAAACATATAAATGAACACGAAGTAAATCACATGCAATAATAGATAACACCAAATTTGGTAACCCATAAAACCTCCAAGAATAAGAAGGTAAAATTGGGGTGGGGATGATACCCACAAAAATCACTGCAGCAATAAATGTTTGACCACTTCTGATGGTCTACCCTGTGAAAGGCCTACCCTATTAAAGGCTTTACACCGTGTCAATAGTGACCTAATTAGAGGATTTACAAACACTTTACATGAAGTATTACCCTATTAAATTATTTACAATAGGTTGTTAAACCAACCTAATACAATAGGATTTTCAATCACCTTCTTCAAAGGTTCTCCTACCTAGTTATTAAGCTAACCTATCAATACAGGATTTCCATCTTCTAATACAATGACAAGAAAGTATTAGAGAAATAAACTTGACAGTATGCAATCTCTAATTGCTAGATTTAGGCACTTGATCTGCTCTCTCTGATCTTGATCCTTTGAGGTCTAATATTTGATCGTGTCCCTTGTTCCTTGTGCTGCTCTGATCAACTGGATATGAAATTGTTGCTCAGTTCCTATAAGTCTTACTCTCTTCACATTGAAATTTTGCTATAATCTCCCCATACACTACTTTTATCCACATACTTAATGGAGTTTTTTACCTCCTTTTAAAGATTGAGAAGACTTAGGGTTAGGTATGCATCTACAATCCATATTGAATCTTAAGTTCCCACTCATACCTTGCATTTTCCTCATTGGTTGCATGCCTTCTCCATTTTTCTAATTGGCTACATGGTGATTGCATAGGGAATGTAAAAGATTCATCCTTATCCTTTTTCTCCTTTGAAATCCTTCTATATCAGATCCAAAAATGATTTGCATCTGAGTTTTTGAGGGCACAAACTTATATGTTGATTCTATGTTACTCGACACATACTGGACTATTGGTGCTCGACAAACATACTATCTTGGATTGCTCGACACCTATTACACTTTGTCTTGCTTGGCACATTTATGATTCTGACTCACTCAGCATATAAAGCATTCTGACTTGCTTGACATCAACTGTGACTTGACACCTATATGTCACTCGGCACTTATATACTGCTCGACATCTGAAGTCACTTGGTACCTGTTGGAATTTTGACTCAGCACACACTGTGGCTCGACATACATAGTATACTCAACTTCAATGTAGAAAGTGATTAATTGTGTTGGCACTCAAATGTCAAAACCATCTAAGGACCAACAATCTCCCCCTTTGACATGAGTGTCAACAACACTTAGCTAGACATTATTAAAATGTCCTTATGAGTACTTTATCCACAAAATTTCAAAATTGTTCAATTTTTTTTCAAAATACCTTAACTTCCACTGAGCTGATTGTGCCTTGTCATTCTTGCAACCAAAATTCTTTGTTGATGCGCCTAATACTATTTTTCCTTTGCCCTATTCCTTTATTCTATACTTGTGTACTATATATTCCATATCATTGTCAAAATTTTGTATCTCCCCCAAAACATATATCTTCCCTTTTCCTTATTATTATTTCTCCCCCTATCTTATTATCTCCCCCTTTTTTGACACTTATGTCAAAGGGTTCTAAGGAGTAATAGCATACTTAACCAAAGAATTACTATTTACCTCCATTATTGTTTTTAGAGCTGCATACCAATTCTCCAAAGCTATGTCAAGTGACTTGTGTTGGATGGTAGTCTTTGCAGCAAGGTTTACCAGTCCATCAAGTGTAGAAAGATTCAGATCTTTCTTCAAAACTATTTTAGCATAAACTTTCTCCTTGTGGAGGACTTCTAAATGAGGGGTTATGGAGGACTGAATTTGCATCAATTTAGCCTTAATATTGGCTTCCTCTACTATAAGTACAGCTAACTCCCTTTGAGTGTGAAGCGATTGTGTAAAATGCTTCTCACTTTGAGCTGGATCTCTAGGTAATTGCATCCTAGAGATTTTCAAGTTTCTTTCCAAGCTCATTATTCTTTGATTAGTTTCTTGTGTGAAATTGGAAAAATCACACAGTTTCCTATACAATGAAAAAATGTTTTCAAGGACAATTTTGACCTTACCTATTGTCTTGGCCAACTCTATCTATTCAAGTGCAATTCCACTTGATATCTTCTCATTCACTTTTCCTTGAAACTTTCTCTCTGACCATTCCATGAGTTTAACATTGGTGTCTTGGTCTTCATTTGTCATCTAGTCAACTATATCTGATAGTTGTTCAATTATTGGCTTTGCTTCATCTGGTGACTGCAAGCTGAAGGCATCCAAAAAGATGTCCTTTATTTCATGAAGTGCTTACTTATGTTGGAATTCCTTCCTTAGTATCTCCTATCTCATCCTTCTATCCAATGCATTTTGCATTTCAGTCATTTGTGCCATTGTTATAGTCTTTGAATCATAGGAAGGAATCACAATATCTTCAACTAATTCAGGGTCTCCATAGTGAAGTACCTTGGCCACTCTTGTTGAACTTGATCCTAGAGTTGAAAATTGTAAGGGGATAGCATCAGTCCTCATCTTTTGAATGGTCTTTGTAGGAGTGCCAATATTTGGCACTTCTACCAATGTCTGAATGGTGGCTTGCTACTTTTCTTTTGTTGTATCCTCCTTCTCATCTGACTTTCTTTCCTCTACAATCGGCATCTAATTAGTATTACTTATTGCACTTGGTGGAGGAGGTGGTAGAAGAATCAAAATCTCAGTGCTAGTAGCTATGTATGTAAAAGGTGGTTCTTGTGTTTTCACCTTTACTTTTTGTGGTGTAGCTACTACTTTTTGTAACTCATCAACACTCACCAATACAGGGCTTGTGCACAACTATTCCTGTAAAGTAGATTGGTGAAGGATCTTTGAGAGATCCTCTATAGTAAGTGGATTGATGTTTTGAGTTTTCTTGTTAGTAACATCTTTAATGATTATTATCTCTGCAAGTGTGATGGTTGTATGGGGAGGGCTAAGAGGTTGCAATTGTGTGTCTTGCACACTCTGTTCATCTTGCTACTCTTGTTGCTGATCAGCTATTTCCATTTCTTCTCCTTTAGATGATTCCTCTTCTAATTTATCCTTATTCTCTTTGTCTCCTTTTTCTTCCTCATCTTTCTTTTCCTCCTCTTCTTTTCTTCTTCTTTTTTCTATGTTTCCTTTACCTCTACCTCTCCTTTCTGCTCTTCTACTTTCTTTTCCTCTACCTTCTCTTTGGCACTAGTTTCTACCTTATTTGCTTCCTCTACCTTATCATCAATAATCTTATATATTTTTTTACACAATTGTGTGGATTTATTTACTACATCCTCAATCTTGTTTTGAAGAATGCAAAAGGCTTTGTACTTGGGTGCAAACTTGCCACTATCTTTCTTGTTTGCCTTGGTTATTTGAGCCTTTGTCATGTTAGGCTTCACTTGAGCTAGGGTAGACTCTCTAACCTCCCTTTCCATATTTAGACAATAATGGCCACTTATTCTCAATTATTTCATATAGTTCCTTTGGCATGGTATTGTCAAGTTCTAGAGGTGTGTTTTAAATTTTTCCATCATGGCATACACAGATTCCTCTACTTTATTCTTCTCTTCCCTACTGAGCTTATTGAAATTATAAGACTTTAAATCATTCAAATTTGCATTTTTAATCTTATTACAAAGTTTATCAATTGAAAATTTTGGAGGATGACTTGCCACTTTAAATTGGCTAATGTCCTCTGATTCTATTCTCTCTTCATCATCTATATCTGGCTGTGCCACATACCTTCTTCTTTTTTTGAGTTATTTAGTGGGCTGTGTAGTGGCTTTCTTCTTCTCTTTCAATACCTCTTTAGCCTTTTGAGTAGATGCTCTTATAGTGGCCCTTGTTGCTGGAGTTGGTTTGGTTTGAGCTGGTTTGGTAACCTTTTTAGGCTTGAGCTAAGCTGTAGGCTAAGTTTTTTCCTTTGTCTTCTTTTTGTCGGTAGGTGTAGGTGCTTCCTTGGCTTCTTCTCCCTTGACACCTTCCTCCTTGTCTTCTCCTTGGCCTTGTGTTAGCTCTATTGGGCCTTGCCCTTACTCTTCTTCTCCTGCACTATCTCCTTCTACTTCTTCTACTTCTTCTTCTTCACCTACTTCTCCTTCAATGTTTGCTCCAAATGCCTTCTTTATCTTCTTTACCATTTTATCTTTCTTTTTTATAATAGAAGTAGTTTTCAATTTAGTCTCAACTTTGGACTTGACAATGTCATATGTCCCAAAGTGAGGAGCCTTCTTGTCTATTTCTTCTACTAGCAATGTTGTGATTATTTTTGAGGCTTCATCTACATCAAGTTCATATCCTAATGGCCTTAGCCATCTTACTCTTGGTATTTCTTCTTGGATGTAGGTGTAGTCAATATCAACCAAGAAACATATGTCATTGACATGTTGTTCAACTAATGAGATTGGTATCATCATTCTCTACTTCATAGACTTCTTAAAGTCTTCAAAATAACTAGTCATCTGAGCCTCAAAGTTATCTCCCATTTGATCGATGAACTCATTGATCTGTGTGACTGTAAACTTGTTGGAACTCCAATTTACCTTCCCATTTGAAGGGAATTCTTCCATCACATAAAAGAATATGCAGACTAATACTGATCCAAATTTACATTGTGTTCCCTTGGATCTTCTTATAGCTCCCAAATTTTCATTAATTTACTAAAGCATTAGTTCTACCAGATTATAGGTATGATCTTTCTTCACCAACTTGTATACCACATCAACAGTTATGCAAGGTACACTATTTAGTCTGCTAGATTAGTAGAATTTATGTGAAATTATTCTCACAGCAAAGTCAAATAGGGGTTCAGTTATAGTGTCAATGGTCATTCCCCTATTGTTCCATTTTGCACCTATATTTTTCTCAATAACCTCCTTCCTATCGCTTCTCAAGGTCTTTGGCCGATTTAGGGTGGGAAGTCCTATAACCCTATGAATTATTTTTTTGGTAATCTTGACAGGTCCTATTTCTAGCCACAAACACCCATCATGAATTTGACTCAAAACAATGCAAATCCATTCTATCTTAAACACCGTAGGAAAAATTAGGGTTTTGGTTAGACCCTTCTTCTCAATAATTTGGAACTTTTCTTTCAATATCCCATTGTCACATAGCTTATCATAGGCATGGAAGATTTCTAGATCACCTATGGCACCAATTTTGTAGTTTTAGCACTTTCTTACATCTTGAACCATGACAATCTTAGGTGGGATAATAGATAATGCAATAGCCAGGACATTTCTGTAGGCAACTTTGGGGATTGGCCTAAATTCAGGTTGTTTGACTTCATTTCTAACTAGTTGAATCTCATGATCTTCCTTTGCTTTGGGATTTCTTGAACTAGTGGCCATTTTACTAAACTAGGGTTTTAAATGTATTAAAACTTTAATTCTACATAGCTTGGCACTTGATAAATACCTTTGAATCAATGAGTTCATGCTGAATTACTATTGGAATCTATGCAAATGGTTTTTAGGTTCCTGCTTGATCACTTCTTCACTCTTCTCATCTTTTCTCTTCATTTGAATGTCATGAAAATGAAAGAAATTTGACCTTATACCTGTCAAAGACCTAGAATTAAATGCTTCATGCATATAGCTATAAACTCAAAATTTGAAGAATTCAACATGAATTGGCTCCCATTGTAATTCATTTACTTAGCTTCTACTAGTTCATTACTTCACTTGGCTTCAACTATTAGCTCAGAATCTATTGGAGCTTTACTCAGCATCTAAGAGTAAATCGACAACTTCTCCAAAATTTTATCTTGGCATCTTTGCTTATGTAGATTTCTTCTCTATAGTACTCTTTTGTTCTTTGGGATTGATGTATGATATAACTTTGCATATCAGTCCCATACATTCTTCTTTTGCTTAATTGGATGAAGTGTGATCACTTGACCTCTTGGGTGAAGTGATCTCTCTATTTGATGTGCTACACTCACCTTTCTTCTTCCAAGTCTTGTTCATTTTCCCTCTTATTTGTTCAACATCAAACTTCTCTTTTCCTTTGTTGACTTCTGTCTTGGGTGTTCTCTTTGTAGGGCAGTTCTTGCTGAAATGTCTAGTCTTCAAGCAACTGAAACATGTAGTTTGACTTAACCATCTACTGTAGTTCCCTCTAAAATGTGTTCTTATGCAATTTTCAGGAATGTGTCCATACTCTTGACAATAGTGACAGCTATACCTGGTATTGTAATCCCAATTGTAGTGATGACCATGGTTGTTTCCTCTTGTAGGCTAATTAGGTGTCCATATAGGCTTTGATCTGCATTCAAATGCTCTATGTCCATATTTTTTGCAATTGTAACAGTTCCTTTCAAATCTTGGTGTCCTCATAGTCTTGGTTCTACATTCATGTGCTTGATGCCCTTGCTTTTTACACTTGTAATAAAAGCTTGCATTGGTAGGCTTATCATGCTGATGACCATTCTTGCTTCTACAGACATTAGAGGTATGTCCCTTTTTACCATAGAAATGACAAGTAGGTTTAATCTTCTTACCTTTGTTTGTCCTTTCTTCTGTAGTCTTGGATGATTCTCCTTGTTTAATGCTAGTGTAACCAAGTCCTGAAGTATCATTACTAGCACTTGGTGATTTCAGTAGTTGCTCAAAGTACTTGATAGCCTCATTGGGTTTGTTGTAGCTTTCTTCTATTTCCTTCTCTCTTTTTAATTCATTATGCAATTGATCATTCTGCATCTTCAAGGTGGAAATCTCAATGTCCTTCATGTTTAGCTCATGATGAGCATTCATCGTCTGACTTAAGGTATCTAGCTGCATGTTTGAGATCTTTTCAAACTCAGTTTTCTTCTCCTCTAGTCCATTGGTAAGATTTCTCTTGTCATCTTCTATCATGGCCTTGTCTTCAATGGCTCTCTTCTTTTGTTCAATCACTTCACAACGCATTATAGCTTGTGATTCTTGTTCAAGCTTGAGTAATCTAATTTCTTCAGGTTGTGCTCTATTTTTCTCCATCAGTTCTGCTATTGCTGCATCAAATTCTTTGGAGTCTCCATTTGAAAACACTTGTGTGGTATCAATCTCCTTGTAGTGTATGTCATTTTCAGCTATGGCTATCTCCTTCCTTCTTTTCAAGGACTTTCTCAATTCTTCTTTGGCTTCTTCCACTTTGTGTAGAGCTAGGTGCACATCAATCACCTGATTGTTTATGATCTTCCCAAGTTTGAAGACTTCCATCTTTAGACCTTTTCTCTAAGCTTTTAGGCTTCTCCATGAGAGAACCTCCACTCTAATACCAATTGTTGGAATGTTCAAAATGGGAAGATTACTTTTGAGAGGGGGGGTGAATTAGAAGTACAACACTTTTAACCTTTTTCAATTCTTTAAACATATAACTGAAAAAAATTGCATGCAACTAAACATATAAATGGACATGAAGTAAATCACATGCAATAACACATAACACTAGATTTGGTAACCCAAAAACCCTCTAGGAATAGGAAGGTAAAACTGGGGTGGGGATGATACCCACAAAAATCACTGCAGCAATAAATGTTTGACCACTTCTGATGGTCTGCCTTGTGAAAGGCCTACCCTATTAAAGGCTTTACACTATGTTAATAGTGACCTAATTAGAGGATTTAAAAACACTTCACATGAAGTGCTACCCTATTAAAGGATTTAAAATAGGCTATTAAACCCACCTAATACAATAGGATTTTCAATCACCTTCTCCAAAGGTTCTCCTACCTAGTTGTTAAGCTAATCTATCAATATAGGATTTTCATCTTCTAATACAATGACAAGAAAGTATTAGAGCAATAAACTTGATAGTATGCAATCTCTAATTGTTGTATTTAGGCACTTGATCTACTCTCTCTGATCTTGATCCTTTGAGATTTGATATCTGATCATGTCCCTTATTCCTTGTGCTATTCTGATCAACTGGATATGAAATTGCTACTCTGTTCCTCTAAGTCTTACTCTCTTCATAATAATTTTTTTCTATAATCTCCCCATACACTAATTTCATCCACATACCTAATGGAAATTTTGACCTCCTTTTAAAGATTGAGAAGACTTAGGGTTAGGTATGGATCTATGATCCATATTAAATCTTAAGTTCCTGCTCATACCTTGCATTTTTCTCATTGGTTGCATGCCTTCTCCATTTTTCTAATTGGTTGCATGGTGATTTCATAGGGAATGTAAAAGATTAGTCCTTATCCTTTTTCTCCTTTGAAATCCTTCTATGTTAGCTCCAAAAATGGTTTACATCTAAGTTTGTTAGGGCACAAACTTATATGTTGGTTCTATGTTACTCGGCACATACTGGACTACTAGTGCTCGATACACATACTATCCTAGATTACTTGACACCTATTACACTCTATCTTGCTCAACACATATATGATTCTAACTCACTCAACATATAAAGAATTCTGACTTGCTCAACATCAACTATGACTCGATACCTATATGTCACTCGACAGTTATATACTACTCAGCACCTGAAGTCACTCGACAGCTATTGAAATTTTGACTCAGCACACACTATGGCTCTGTAGACATAGTGTACTCAACTTCAATGTAGAAAGTAATTAAGTGTGTTGACACTCAAATGTCAAAACCATCTAAGAACCAACAAGTGGTAAGCAAGGTACTTAGAACCCTTCTTCCCATCTATGCATTTAGAGTGTCTTCTATTTAATAAATGAGATGTGATCCAAAAAATAAAATAACTTTGGATGCTCTAGTTGGAATATTGATTGCATTTGAACTACACAACTATGATAATTATACTCCTAATTCGATCAAATTGGAGTCTACATTTGAAGCCAAAGTATCATTCAAGAAAAAAGATGAAAAATCAACGGTCAAACAATCAAAAAGAAGAAGAGGAAGAAATTTCTGATAGTGATTTTGAAATTGTTGAAGCCCTACTTGCAAGAAAATATTCCAAAGACAAAGGAAAGTATAAATGTAAGATTCCTCTAATTTGTTTTGCTTGTTAAGAAATTGGACACATTGCTACAAGGTGTCCCAGCAAAGAAGACAAATATGAAAAGAAGCATAAAAAATACAAAAGCAAGAAGTATTTCAAGAACTTCAAAGATTACAAGGACAAAGGTAAGAAATCTTTTTTTATGGCTAAAAAGTCAGATAGTATTGATGAAGATGAAATGGTCCATATTGTTATAAAAAATGAATTTGATGATGAAGGAGATAAAATGGCACTTATCTCTCATGTTAGAAAAAATGATACATAGATTATTGATAGTGGTTGCTCACATCATATGACTGGTGACAAAACAAATTTTAAAAATTAGAACATTATGATGTTGGAAGTGTAAGGTTTGGAAACAATGAACCATGTTGCATAAATGGAAATGGTTGTATCTTACTAACCAATGAACTTAAATGTGATAGTGCCTATTGGGTTAAAGGATTTTATCATAATCTACTAAGTGTAACATAGTTGAATAACACTAGATTGAACGTAGAATTCATGAATGGGAAGGCCAAGCTGCTAGATGGAAAATGAAATCTAGTTTTCTCTAGAAATCAAACAAAAGGTAACCTCTTCTACCTTGATCTCAGTGAAAGTTCATATTTTACTGCTCAAATAGAAGAAAGTTGGTTATGACATAAAATATTATGTCATGTGAACTTTGACAATATATTCAAGATAAGCAAAATGAAAAGAGTAAGAGGTATTCCTAGTCTGAAGAAACTTTATATGGGTCTATGCAAGAATTGTCAAATTGGAAAAATGGGAAAGAAAAGCTTCCAAAGAAAGGACTATCACTTTGAAGAAGTCTTGGAGCTAGTCCATATAGACTTATGTGGACCTATTGGAATAGAAAGTTACAGTAGAGATAAGTATTTTATTATTTTTGTTGGTGATTATTCTAGAATGATGACTGTAATGTATCTAAAAGAAAATTCTAAAGCATTTCAAAAATTTAAGTAATATTTGGCAAGAGTAGGGAAAGAAGCTAGAAGGAAACTAAAGTGTCTAAGATCAAATAGAGGTGGTGAATTCATTTCCAATGAATTCAATGAATTCTACATTGAGAAAGGAATTAAGAGACAAGTAATAGCTCCTGGTACACTACAAAAAAATGGTATAGCTAGAAGAAGGAATAGATCCATCATGGATTGTGCAAGGACTTTAATGATAGAAAAGAGTGTTGCAATCAAATACTGGAAGGAAGCAATCAGTATTGTAGTACATACTTTGAACAGAGTACAACTAAAGAAGTACTCAAATAAAACTCCTTATGAACTATGGTATGGATACAAACTTAATGTAAGTTTCTTGAAAATATTTGGTAGAAAATGTTATATCTTGAAGAAATCTAGGAAAGGAAAATTTAATGTAAAAGGTGATGAAGGAATATTCCTAGGATACTCCTATAGAAGTAAAGAATATAAATATTTGAATTTATCAACTCATTAAATCATAGAAAGTGCACATATAAGAATTAATGAGTTTGTATAAAATAGTGAAGAAGAAAACAAAAAAGAACCTGATAAGTATAGAAGATTTGTGTATTATAAACCTAACACATTGAGAAATCAAATAGGAAGTCAGGAGACTTCACCTCCTAAGTCCCCAAAATCTCCAAGAGCTACCGAGTTGTAACTAGTGCAACCCGAGTAATAGTCTGAAGGACTTGAGTTGCAGTTAGAAGCTACTGAACTATTGCAAGAGAAAATCAAGTCAGATGGACCCCAATCTTAGACAATGGGAGCCAAGCTTGATATAGAAGATTATGATGAGATCATAGGAATGAGCTTCGAATCCAAAGTTCCTATATTAGCAAGATATGTCAGAAGGCATCATGTACCTGATCAGATCATTGGAGACTTGAGTCTAATGGTACAATGACAAGGAATAAATTAAAAGGTACATGTTTTCTTGTAGAATTGGAACCTAGAATAGTGAAATATGCTTTGAATAATGAAATTTGGATTGAAGCTATGAATGGAGAAATATAATAGATAGAAAGGAATAAGACTTGGACTCTTGTTCCTAGACCCAAGGATAAAAATGTAGTTGCTACCAAGTGGGTTTTCAAAAATAAGTTGAATAAAGATGGAGAAGTGTCTAGAAACAAAGAAAGGTTAGTATGAAAACGTTATTCTCAAGAGGAAGGAATTGATTATGGGGAAAAAGTTTCTCCTATTGCTAGATTAGAAGGTGTTAGAACTTTACTTTCTTATGGCTCACATAAAATTTTTAAATTTTATCAAATGGATGTAAAATCTACATTCTTGAATGGAATTCTTGAAAAAGTTTACATAGAACAACCTGAAGGTTTTGTAGATCCTAATAAAAGGGATATGGTCTGTAAGTTGCATAAAGCATTATATGGTCTTAAACAAGCTCCTATAGCTTGGTATGAAATACTTCATAACCACTTGTTAACAATTGGTTTTCAAAGAACAAATGATAACAACAATCTATATATCAAAGATGGACTAGACAAGAAAATTGTGTTGGTAGAAATTTTTGTGGATAACACTTTATTTATATGAAATGATGACTTATGTAAGGGATTTTTAGAAGAAATGAATAAAGAATTTGAGATGTCCATGTTTGGAGTGATAAAATTCTTTGTTGCATTATAGATCGAATAGAAGAAGGATGGTATCTATATTACTCAATCCAAATATATCAAGGAGATACTAAAGAAATTTGGAATGGAAGATTCAAAACTAGTTGGAACACATATGTCTACTAGACATAAGCTTTCCAAAAGTGATGATTCCAAGGAGGTAGATCAAACCACATGTAGATCAATGATTGGAAAATTGCAATATGTAGTGCACACAGGGCTTGATATTGCATTAGTAGTTGGTAAGGTGGAAAGATTCTTAACAAATCCAAAAGAAAATCACATGATGGAAATCAAAATAATCATGAGATATTTGAAAGGTACTAAAGAATACAAATTATGGTATAATAAAGGAGGCAATTTGGATTTGAAAGCATTCACAGATGCTAATTGAGGAGGAAGTATTTATGAAAGGAAGAGTACCAGTGGTGGAGCATTCTTTATTGGTAAAAGAATAGTGTCTTGGACAAGCAAGAAGAATTTTTTTATCTCTTAGTTGAAAACAAAGGTAGAATATGTGGTAGAAATAGTTATTTGTTCCATTATTGTTTAGTTCAAGCAACTATTGGTAGGTATGAAGATATAAATCAAGGATATAATGGTTATATTCTATGATAAAATGAGTACAATTAACATATCAAAGAATCATGTGATGCATAACAAAACCAAGCACATTGCTATAAAATATCATTTTTTGAGAGAATTGGTGGAAGATAAAGAGGTAAGATTAGAATATGTGAATAAAAAAGAACAAATTGTATACATATTCACTAAACCATCACGTAACAATGCATTTTTGTATCTAAGAGGTAAGTTAGGGATCATTCGCCTATTTGAAGCTCACTGAATAAAGTTTAGTGATGTATCAACCAAAGCATGTTGAAGATCAATGAATTGATGTAGTAATAAAAGGAACAAATTGCATATGAATAGTACAAAAGGTACACTAAAATTATCTAAAAATTATCTTTGGCATGAGATGTCAAAGAGGGAGAGTTTGCTATCATCTCACGGAATTTTTTTTGAAGATATTCAGAGCTAACATCAAAGATGGAGAGTTTTCTATTAGAAAAAGATGTTGAAGAGGTAAAGGGAGTTCACACTAATAAATGGAGTTCTCATGGATGAGAATCAAAATGAAACTAAGGATATGTTCATTACTTTATTCTTTCTCTAAAATTTAATTATATTATGACATTTTGTGTTGCCATCAATGCTAAAGAGGAAGATTTTTGAAAACAATTTGGTAATTGTGTATTGTCATTGATATTACACAAAATGTCATATTATTGTCAAATAGTGTATGTTAAACTCACTCAAACAATGAAGATAGTTTCCTATATCTACTAAGCATTTGAGAGTTTTCCTAGTTTAGAAGACAACATCTACCAAGTTCACATGGGTGTCAAAGGGAAGATCATAGAAGTTGAGTGTTAACCGAGCTCACTTGGCTAATGAAGTAAATTTTTGATAGAACCAGTGTTAACCAAGCTCACTCTATTGCCAAAGGAAATTTGTGAATATGTAGTATCAACTAAGTCCACTTGGTTAACAAAGGAAAATCTATTTTGGTTAGTGTCTATCGATTAGGGTTAGCTAATGAAGGATTTTCTTATTTTTGCATATTGAGTTTAATTGATTGGTTTGTTGGTTCTAGCCAACTGAGGAGATGAATATTAAGTATTCTAAATTATATTCAAGCTGACTTGACAATCTGTAAGATATAAGTATAAGGTCAAGTTGTAGATTGAATGTGTGGAACAAGAATAGAAGGTAGAAGATGCTTAGAGGAAGTGAATTAAAAGGATAAGTAGAATATTCTTGTTGAGTTGCAAAGACACATTCAATAAAAAATGATCAAGTATACAAGTTAGAATTGAGATTTTTAATCAAAAATTTAGTTGCATTAGAAATAAAGTCATCTCATTGTTACTCTTTAACCATTATAGTAGTGATCTAAATCTCTTAACTAAGTTGGCTTAACAATTAGTTGTAAATCTTCGAAAAAGGAGGCATTTCTAGATTGAAGTGTCTAAAGACCTCTAACAAGGCCACTCCTAATAGGGTGATTAAATCCTCTAATATGGTGACACCTAACAATGTGTTTTGTAACCTTTAAAAAGGTTGGTTCCTAATAGGAATCACTTTAGAAGAGTGAAAATTGTAACTAGTTGCAATTAGTGATTTTTTCCAAATTGGTTTTCCATGTTAAATTTTGGTGTCACTTGTGTTCATGCCATTTCCTTTATGTATATGAAACTAAGTTAAAATTAATGTTAATCACATTAAGATAAGTATATTCAGTGCTTGCTGAGTAACAACAAAATACAGTTTAATCAAAGTTTATCTTTTGATTTTTATTAACATCTAAGGGATCTAGGATTTATTTTAGTGATAATTGATTATGTTAGAGTAATAAGATATTTCCTTATTAATTAAATCATTTTGATTTAATTATTAAGTCACTTATCATCTCTAGTTTGCTTAAGCTAAACTTTAGGCATATAGGGTAAAAGTACAAAGCTGTGTCACCTTTTAGGCTAACTTAACAAAACAACTCGATTTGACTATTTGTATCCAAAAATCAATTTTGTTCAAATATATGATATAAATAAATTCATTCTGGGTAAGTTATATATGTTCTCACACTTTTCCACTTGGAAATGTCTATTAAATGCATGCTTTATACTAGTCTGTATCCAATTACTACAGAAATAGAATTATTTCAAAAAAATACCATTTCAATAACTCTCACTATTTTTTATGATACTTTTTTAGGAACATATAAACACCATTTTATAGAGCTCAAAGTCAAGAATAGTCTCGTATAGATTTTATAGTGTTTTAATTAGATATAGCATATTATAATTAAAAAATTCTACAGCATGTATTTTGACACTAAAAAATATTTCAATTTTGAGAAAGAAAAAAATATTAAATCATATAAATTTTTTTTTTAAAGTTATATGATGTTCTAGAGGAGAGAATCCTCTTTAGGAATGTATACTTTTTCTTTTGGTTATAATAGATTTATTTTGAAAAATCTAGTGGGATATGAAAACTATTGATTTTAGGTGAGTTAAATTTTGAAGTATTATAAAAGAGAAAATGTAGGTCTAAATTTAATTTTTATTTTTTATTGTTCAATCTATATATGTTATCTATAACATAGTCTGATTTCAAACAAAAATAAGTTATTTTTCGTATAGTTTTGTGGTGGGAACTAAACCCCTAATTTTTTGTGTTTTTCAACAACTAAAAATTTTTCTATAAAAATTAGGAAAATATATCAATTCTTTTTCCAAATAATTATTAAAAATTATAATCCTAAACTTGATCTATTTCTATACATTTCATTGGTTTACTTTTTTTTCAAATTCTAAATAATAATACCAGTTTTATGTCATTGAAGGTGAACAGTTATACTTTTGTTAGCCTTTTTCTTTACAAAAGGGTGACACAGGTTTTTTCTTTTACCCTATAATAATTAGCTCTTTTATTAATTATTATCATGCAACCTAGGTTTTACCCTATTAGTGTTTTGATCTCCTTTTTCAAGGATTGATCTCTTTGTAATTTATTTATTCAATTTTGATAATTGTAATCTTTCTTTTTGTTCATCAAGAATGTCACATCTATGATCTAGCTATTCAAGCCTCCATAGTTTTTTGTTTCTCCCATTTTGTTATAGGTGTTTGCGTGTAGGTGATTCTTGGGAGTTGTGGTGTTGATCTTTCATCAACTGCAACATGGTACTAGAGCTCTAGATCTTCATGCCCCTATTCTGTTTCTGAGAAGTTTGGCTTGGCTTTCAGATCTATTTTTTTTCTTTTAGAGGGTTTCATTTTTTAGAGTTCTTTTCTATTGAATCTAGGGGGTCAATAATTTTTGGGTCACTATGAGCCCAAACAGACATCACCATTGTGCTCAAAGTACCCAAAAACCTCTATATTCATATAAAAAATTTCCAATTCAAACACAAGTGGAATTTGAGGCCTAAACATTTTGCTTCTAGATTGGGCACATTTCTTCAGGTGGCAATTTTTAGATTTGGCACATTTTTTGAGGCAACAATTTTCTAATTTTTGGGCATGCAACTTGAGATTTTTCAAAAAATCAATTTTTTTGCATTTTTCCTAAGGTAGCAATTTTGTGATTTCTGTACAAAAATCAAACTTTTTTCATAGAAATCGAGATTTTTGGGTACACAAATCAAGATAGTTTTAGTATGAAATTAGCATGTTTCCCAAGGAAATTTTGGTACTATTTGGCATACTTTTTGAAGTATTTTGGCATGGATTGTGAGGGAGTAAAAATTTAATTTTCCCTTTCAGTGTTTTCTTGACCTACATGTGGTTTTTTGGCCATAACTTGCTCATTTGGACTTCATTTTTTGATCCAAAAGAAGCACTGAAAAAAGATGGTTCTGAGCCCATCATGATGGTGTAGTTTATTTTTATTTTTGATGTTTTTAATGGCCTATTTTATTTTTTAATTTAAAAATTCTATTTTGCACTCCGAGAGACATATTTTGAGACATTCTATTTTCTAGATTCTGCTCTAGGCACATCCCTTTCAATTTCTTTTAATTTTCTACATTCTAATGGATATCTTGGTTATTTCACATCTGGGTATTGATTTTGTTTTTTAGATGATTTTTCATCGGTTAGACTATCTATTTTATCAACCTTATGTCTCTTTTGATCTTTTCTGACATCCTTTTGTAGGACTTTTGCAAATGCACTGAGATAAAGTGTCACTCTATTGCATTTCAGGATCTTTGACATCTTTGTATTTTTTTTTACTCACAATACATTATAAAGTTCCTTTGGGGGTTTTATGTTGGCCATATTCACCATCATCCTTTATAAAGTGATTGTTCCTTCCATGAAATTAGCCTCATGATGTGTCGATGACACGTGCCGATATAGGTGTTTGTACTTCTTTTGGACTCTCAATGTTCCTAGTTCTTCTTTCTACATGAGATATAACATTTAGTTTTAGTGTTCATGTCTTACCTCTTAGTATTAGAGGGGGTTTATGTTAGTTTTATTTATCTCTTAGTTTGATGGAGTGAGCTATATATTCAATATTTGATACTATGTACTAGGCAATTGCAATGGCTGGATACCTATGCATTTCAATAAGATGGATCATTTACCACATAGACATTCTTTCATTCCTATTTTTGGAGACCCTCAAGATACCTTTCATCTTTAATTGATCATCTCTTCAAACTTAGTCTCCTCTGCCTAGTCATGTTCTATATAGTGGAGGTTCTTTAGATCAATAGTTTGTCAGTGTTTACAGCTTTATGCTTCAATGGTGTTCTTTGTGATCATCTTTTGTTCCTATCTTCTGGAACAATTTTCTCCATATTTTTTGGAGTAGGGTTTTTTCCATGTCATTTTCTTTATTTCTCCTCTTTATAGAGATTTGGTTGTGCTTAGGTACCTCATCAGGCCTTGTTTTTGGGATCCAAATTTGCTTTTAGTGGTAGTTTCTAGGTTTTTAGCTACTCCCTAAGTTTATCTTAAGAGAGTTGTTAGAGTAATAAGATATTTCTTTATTAATTAAATTATTTTGATTTAATTATTAAGTCACTTATTATCTCTACTTTACTTAAGCTAAACTCTAGGCATATAATAATTAATTCTTTTATTAATTATTATCATGCAACCTAAGTTTTACCATGTTAGGGTTTTGATCTCCTTTTATAAGGATTGATCTCTTTGCAATTTATTCATTCACTTTTTATAATAGCAATCTTTATTTCTTCTCATCAAGAATGTCTCATCTATGTATCTGAAATTTTTTTTCTCCATAGCCTTTTCTTCTCTCTTTCTATGATAGGTGTTGATCTTTCATCAACTTCAATAGATTCACCCCTCCCCTCTTAGTTACTCCTCTTATATTTCCAAAAATTATAACTTTGAGTTAGAGGATATTGGAGACCCTCTTACAGTGAAGTTGGCACAAAATAAGTTGAAAGAACATGTTCTTCTTTGGTGGAAAGAATTACAAATGGATAAAGAAGAATAAGGTAAACATCACAAGATGGAGATTGATGGTGTCAAAATTGAAGGCTAAGTTCATTCCTAATGATTATAAACTTAAGTTGTTTAAGAGATTGTTGAATCTAAAAAAATGGACATGTCTGTAAAAGATTACACTAAAGAGTTCTATAAGTTAACTATTTCGTTTGGGAATAGAGAAATTTCTAAGGAAAAGGAGGATCGATAGATTAATGGTTTGAGATTTAATATAAAGGATGAGGTTGGTATCATGAAGATTTATTTAGGGGTCAGTGCAAGAAGTTGGGTCTCATTTTTGGCCAAAAAGTGGAAGTGTTTTTCCATTTTTTGAAATTTTTTGTCAATTGATGTCAAAATTTGAGGTATTTAGAGATTGAATATTAAAAAACTTCAGAAATAAAATTTTTAGTGTTCAAAATCTAGTTTTTGAATATGTAATTTTTTGTGCACCCATATGATAGATTATTTTTTTGGTATGGATCTTTAAAAACCACTTTTTCAAAATGCCTGTTTCAGGACCATACCATGCTCGTGTACAGACACCATAATTTGACACAAATGAATGAATTTTTGCAAATCCTTTTAAAGGGAGTTACCTAACACACCTAAGATTGATGACAATATTTTTTCTTAATTTTTTATTGAATAATTTTTTTATTATTAATTATTAATTGGCTATAAAGGTAAATTTTAAAACCTCTCGTGTACGGACCACATAATTTGATCAAAATCTCACTTTTTTGCAATTTTTTTTTTTAACATCAAAAGAATTGTATATAGATTGATGACATATAAATTAATTTAAGAAAAATTATAAAATAAAAAAGTTATTAAAGTTTTAGTGAATGTCACTTTTTAACATTTAGGAGATAGTTTTGATTAATAAATAATGGAAAAATAGAAAATAAACTAATAACACTATAAAATTTACATTTTTTAAATCAGAACAGCAAGACCTATAATGGGTTTTTGTCTCCTCAAAAAATTCAATAGGAATGACTATAAAAAAATTATGACAATATCAGAAATTGTCGATTAAATGCCTTAGAAAAAGAAAGGAGTACAAAGGCATAGCTTGGTGGGACCAAGCCTATGCCATGCCTTTCCCCAAGGAAAAACCCCATGCAAAAGTCGAGAGCCGTGGCAAATTATCGCTCATGTCTCACGAATCGGCCCAATTTGTAATTCAAAAATCGGGTGCCCGATATCTTTAAACCGTTATATCTACTTTTTCAAAATCGAGTACCCAATTTGTAAACGGGTACCCGAGTTTTAAAAAATTGGGTGCCTGATTTTTAAGAAATCGGGTACCCATTTTTGATGTACCCTTTGGGTCCCAAAAGCTGCCCCACCGACCCAATTTCAATGATTGAAATGATTGAACAACAGTTTCGACCTGCAGCACTGAATTTCATCACGCTTATTCTATTTTCTTGTTCTCTTATACAATTTGCAGGCTACTGATTCAAATTCAAAACTGGTGCAAACATGAGATCAAAACAACGAAGAAAGAAGAAAGCAAGAGTTCTGACAGATGAGGAGATTGCAGCAAATAAAAAGAATGAAGCACAACATCAACGAGAGAGAAGACAGAGAATTAGAAACTTGAACAATGTTTCAAAGGAGTAAGACATTGAAGATACCATGATGGATGAAGAAGTCAAAGAAGAGAACCCAATACAAGAAAATTCAGGTACACATTCTAATTATGCATTCAATACAGGTGTGTCTCCAAACCCTCAAATTATTTCTCGTGATGAAATTGGTGATTTTTTAGAAGCAGGTTATGATTTAAACGATTTAGATTTTCTTCATGAGAAGCAATTGTCAAAGGATCATGCACAAAACACTCTAATTGAAATGCCTACCCCAAAAGAAATGCCAAGAAAATTTGAAAATGATATTCAAATCCCAAATAACAGTGAAAATAGTAAAGTGTCTGAAAATAAAAATTGCATGAATGTAGACATAGAAACACCAACTACTGAACAAACATGTCAGGATGATAGTAAAGTGTCTGAACACAATTTTCATATTCGTAATGATGTGTTGGATAATCTTGAGGGATTGGTTTCATGGAGATAAATTAGGACACATGCTAATAGATTGTATAGGCATTTTTTTTATAATAAGAAATTTGGGTTTCAATGTCAGCTAATGTTGCAACTAATTAAAATGTCTAAAATGTGAAAAGTAATGAGAAGGTTGGGAATGTACGAAAAACCCAAGAATAAAAATGAGTCTTTAAAACAAGTTGTATCCACTTTTGCTAGTGCCTTTGATGTTATCGGAAAGAGAAGTAAGTCTAAAGATAAGAATGTAACACGACGAGCAATAACAACAGTTTTAGTTAACAAATCAACATCTGACAAAAGATTGATTACCAACATAAGTGGATATCTTAATGTGAATTGTAAGACTTTAGAAAGAGTTGTAAAGAGAAGGGTTAACTTTGAATGTGATCCAACAAATATTTTATGGACTTCTAGTGGTAGACTCCCGAGATTTGTTATGAAACTTACTAGTGAAATCAAAAGTTTGATTGAAATTTTTTGGCATGATAATACAAGAGTACCACCTAATTCAAGAGATGTTATTAAATTGAGAATTGGGTCAAAAATACATGATCCACATCCTAAACACTTTTGGACATGACTCAAACTGAATTGTTTAAAAAAAATTTAGATGGTAAGGTATTAAATATTATCATTAGTCAAAGATCTTTTGAAAAGTGTAAACCATGGTATGTAAGGATTAACAAGGAAAGAATCACATGTTGTTGTAAAAATCATATTCAATTTCGTTACCATTATGATGTATTTCAATTTATACGTGGTACCATGCATAGTAAAGAAATGTTGTAAGAATGTGGTATAAAAATACCACCTCAAACTATAAAAGAGTTCATATCAGGTTTTTTTTGTAAGCCACCTAATGATCAATACTTTCTTTTCAATGCATGTCTTTCTAGTACATGTGATATGTGCGGCAATCTTTCTTTGTTAGATGAATGTTTGCATGAAAATGCTTTGACTACTTTTGGACAACAATTAGTTGAGGTAAAAAGATTCAAAACTATTGAATATCCATTGAAGGATGGGAAGTTTGGGAGAAGGTGTGATCTAGTTACAGATAAAGTTAGTTGTCATGCATTTATGGATGAGTTTAAGAGTGTGATCATACCAAAATATGTTAAACACTCTTAATATTCTACATGGCTTGATGGAAAATTTTGAATATGTAAGAATACATTTCCAATTGGTACTATACTTTTAGTTGTTGACTTTGCAGAGAACTACACGCTTGCACCGCAAGAAGAGGTACAACCACAATATTACAATTAAGTGCAAGTAAAAATTTATGTTCATATAGTTTATAGGCATGCACCTGATAATACAGAGGACAATCAAAAAATATTGAGAGAGTACCATTTTTATTTAAGTGATAATAAACTCCATTCATCTGAGTTTGTCCAATATTGTTTCAAGGTCTTTTATGATAATTTAAAAGAGAGACAAATTCAAATGACACAACATTGGATATGGTCAGATAATTGTACAAGACAATTCAAGAATGCTAGAATGTTCTATTGGTTGAGTAGGACACATAAGCAAACTAGCATCCAACATGTGTGGAGTTTTTTTGAGGCTAGACATGGTAAAGGAGAACATGATGGTGCTGGTGCATGTGTGAAGAGAGCCCTTAGTAAAGAGAAATTAAAATTTGAGGAAAGAGCTAAATTCAAAAATGCACATGAGATTATCGAATGGTGTAACAAATATTTATACACGGGATCAAGTCAAAACTCTACAATCAAATGTTTCTTCTACCTAGTTGAAGAAAATAATATCCCTTCAAGATATGATTATGATACAATTAGTGGTTTAGCTAAATGGCATTCATTTAGGAGTTCAGATTCTAACACTTGGACTATATGGATTAGGGAGCTTGCTTGTTTTTGTCAATTTTGTCTTGCAGGTGAATGGGAAGAATGTGAGAATATAGAATGGGTTGAAGATTGGCAACAAAGATCATTAGCACCTACTGACACGCATTTTGAAGATGATATAGTAAATGAAGGCCAGAATGTTACTTTTGCATCAGAAGACTATGATCGTATTTCAAACCTCATAGAACCTGGTATGCACAATTTAATTAGATTTTTTTGCGATCTCATGCTTCAATTTATATAATTTTCATATGTACATGAGTTATTAAAGTGTTTCTATACTTTATCTTATCTTTTAGGACATGTTTATGCTATTATTGCACCGAGTGATAATGATGAACAAATTGAGTATTGGCTAGCTAGATGTGTGGAACCTAAGAAAAAAAAATGACATGTCATCAAGTGGACGATGATGGTTTTGAGTATCCAATCGGGTCTATTGTTGTAGCTAGCACCTGGCTATGTAGATACCTAACAAGAAGAAATGGTTTGCCAGCATTTGAAGACTACCAAACCGAAAAGAAGATTTTACACTATTCTCATTTGGTTGTGGCAACAAATATCAAATTAGAAAGGTACAAAGAGAGACCCGCCAATAAGGTATTATGGACAATTTCAATGGATGAGCACGAGACAATCATAGATGCATTGCAAAAGAGAGAGGATGCAGATGGTACAGTGGGATGACTACATTTAAATCAAACACATGTAAGTTTTTTCATTATTGTATTATTTTTATATATATGTACTTATATAATTTAATTACATGTATGTTTGTGTTGTCAATACCAATTTAGAGAACTTATATACATCTTATTCAGGTCTCGATTATAATTTATGCAAATTTAAGTGTTAAAGTGGATCGAACATCAACATCTTGTGCAATTTCACATAGTAAGTACAAACAAATTACACATATATATTTACATAGTTCAGATACCTTGAATATTAATTTATGTGTTTATTAACATGTGTGTGTTTTTGTTTTACATTTTTATTTTATAGGACCTCATTTGAAGAGATGCGTTCAACCAATTTTATGTTTCAAATGAGTTCAGTGAACTATAAATATATCATTGACATTGTCTTACATATATTGTGAAATATGTTGTACAAACTAATTCAAAAATGAGAGTTTACTTCTATTTGAAAGTTAAAGGTATGTGCACTTGAAAAATTATTATAAATTAATTGTCAATTTAAGTAATGACCTATTTTGTTCTATTACTTTTACATTCAAGCATGTTTAAATTAATGTTTGTTTGAAGTTTCAAATTACTATTGATTGTAATATTAAAAATAAGTGACTTGCACATGATAATTTAAAGATCATTACTCATTGTATTCATTGTATTGATTATATATTTCATTACCAAACAACACATTAAGATCACTTACATGATGTACATTGTTAGGTATGTTATCCATACATGTGTGTCTTAAGGGGACATGAGAGTCCTAATAAGTCATTATGTCTGTTATACGTTATGATAGGTATTCATATGTTTAAGTTACCACATAATAGGTCTTATTAGGTGATAATGAGTCTTACATTACCAAACAACACATTAAGATCACTTATGATACATTGTTAGGTACGTTATCAATTCATTTTTTAATCGAGTAGGTCAATTTTATTTGTATGAATTATCTCAATGCATAAATTTGATGTGATATTTATCCAATAATGCTCTATAGATAGTTAAAATTATTGTTCATCTTGCATATATACTTACAAAATGTGTCATATGTTCATGAATAAAATATGTCATAATAAAGAAAATGGTTTGAATATACTTAAAACATGGTGAAACATAGTAATATATGTACTACATACACAAGCATGATAAGAAATCGTAAAAAAATAGTACATGATCTAGCATAAATCATAACATGATCTATGAAGTGAAAAAATACATGGTCTAACATACAGTTTTAACTATCCTAACACAAAGTGTACATACATCATATATATATATATATATATATATATATATATATACACACACATCATAAAAACACAATCTATAGGTGCCAACAAGACCTAATCTATCTGATCAAATGTCCTCTTTGCTCCACGTGAAGAGGACTCAGATGGATCATCATGTGTAATATGAGTCGTTTCGTCATGTCGAACACCTTGTGAGGTAGATGTATCACCCTGTGTAACAGGAGGTACATCTCATCATGTACTTGCTTAATTGAAATGGGTCTCAAAATCTAGCTTTCAAATAAATTAAATATTCACTGCATAATAAAATAAATTATACCACATGAGATGGGTGTCCCTTAGTAATGGGAGGAGGCGCATTGTCAAAACTACCAAATGCAGCAGTGGTGAGGTCCTGTAATTTACAATACATACATTTTTTTAATTTGATTTTAGAGCATAATGAACTATACATTATGTACATAAATCACAATACTGACCTCAAATGATGATGTAGGTACCTCCATCTGGCTAAGTCCTGTTCTCTCAGTAACACTCGTGGTGATGTACTCCTAAAATTATGGATACATAAATGTTTAGTCAAAATTAAATATACATGAATATAATTACAAAGTACATAATTTGTACACTACATTTTTTATACACTATAAATTAAACATGTATATATAATGTATATACCATACCTGAGTGGTAGCCAATGTCATAGATGTGTCTACAGGTATGCAAGCACGATAGTCATAAGATGGAGTTGAAAATAGACTATACCGAGGCCTGTATGGATGAGTATGATATCCATGCTCATGTTCGTAAAATCAAAACACATAAAATATATATACATGTGAGTCAAAATTGTTCAAATTATAAGTTAATAATAATGTACATACATAAAAATAATACAAATTATTTGTCTTTAGTCAAAAGTTCATACCGCATGCATTTGAGGTTGTGCCTCAGTGGTAATTGGACTAGGACTTGTACTAACATCAATATGTGTAGATGCAGACAATCCCTACAAAATCAAATAAAAAGAACATATGAGCACATGTTATTAAATTCGAATTTGAATGTACATTTTTATAGTGTAATTCAAAGTGCATACCCTATAAGGGACGCCAACATCTGTAGGTCTCGGAAAAAGACTATACTGCCTCCTAGGAGGAATAGTGTCATCCATCCTCTATTATTTGAAAAGTACAAATTAATATAGTTAATACAATTACACATATATGTAGAAAGTAAATAATTATGTGCACTTTATATTTATATTGAAATTAAAATTTTACCTGCTGCTCTTTACTCTCTCCAGGCTCTCCCTGCTGCATGAGGTCAACAAATGATGACACGTCTATCTCGTCACTACCATCACCATGGGCAGCATATACATCATCATCAAAATTTGCACCCTCAGCATAATGGCCATCGTGTACTACAATAGGATCGCTTTGGGGGCCTATGTATATGCCTCCACAGCTAGTACAAACATGTCCAAGTGGAGGAGCATGTACCGCCTACGTCCACTACTATACTAAATTGCCCGAAAGGGCACTCAAATGGGTAAAAGTAGATGAAATCGTATGCTGATGGTGAGGAGCAGGCACAACAGGCGCAGTAAGAGGTACAAGGGGCTCAGCTCACCTGCGATTTCTCGTTCTGTCACTCAACTTTGCCCCAGGCCTATCTTGAGGCATCCCTCTACCAACCCACTGAAATGCTTTCATATCAAAATAGTTGGGTTTCAAACCCAACTCAAACTCAGCCCGTAAATTCCTAAGGAAGTACATGGGCACCTCATGATTAGTGTGTGGTGGATGGTCAAATACCATCCACCACCGCTCCCAAAAATGTGCTGCTATGTGTGGATGTGTACACCACCTAATAGAAATGCGAGGCTTCTTGTCACTAATTGGTTCACCCGTCTTAGGGTTTACAAAATAATGTTGAAAATTTCCTTTACCTATATGTAGGTTATAAACCTCTCTATATGATAAGCCATCAGAGTAGAAGGCACACATGCTTTCCCTCCATGATCTAAATGAATCGATGTCTACATTAAAATGATGAATGGAGTCAACCATGCCTTGCATGCTATCTGCAAGATGTAGTAGGTGAGGGGGCGGGGGGGGGGGGGGGGGGGGGTGCCTCTCACGTCAGATAGCCTCTATATCACTCATGAGGTCGTTGAGGTTACACCTCATGGTCTTGCGGAGCTCATCCGTGGTGGGTGGTGGAGGTGTGGGTGGGGGTGGAGGTGGAGGTGGAGATGGAGGTGGCGGAGGTGGGGGTATGGGAGGGGGAGGGGGTGGCGGTGGGTCCATCAAATATAATTTGCATATATATTTAAACAACATAAAACATAAAACACATCAAAAATACATCACAACATAATACATGTATGACAAAATTACTATTTAATAAAATTTAAATCTAAAATTTATCAACTAGATCTATATAAATGCACATATCTTTATTAAAATTATATCAATTAAATTATAAATAAAGTTAAAAACTTAAGTCAAATTAAACATTAGATACTAAATTTTTAAGTATGAACTCATTATGGATTATACATGTTCATGTCTCAGGATGAAACAAAGTTAAGATTATGACAAGGTTATGGTTTACAATTTTGTTATATTAACAGTTTTCATGATGGCTAAGCTTAAGATTATTATAATGATTGTGATCCTTTAATGTTAGGGAACTTACCTAGGATTATGGTTTTAGTTACACTTACCAGTCCTAAGACGAGAGTTAAGGTTACAATTATCTAATGAAAGCTTAGAGATAGAATTATGAATTGATTACAAAATATTTATGATTGTAGTTTGAATCCTAACTATTATCCGCTTAGTTCTACAAAAAGTAGTTGGCTAATAAAAAGTATTCTCTAGAAAGGTGTCAAAAACACTCATGTCATAGAGCACATGCTAACAATTTCTCCATTGTTGATCAAATGATAGAATTATCAGCAGAAGTTTAGATTACATTGCACACAAACACTTGAGATGTTACAAGAAAACTGGGACAAGACAATGGCACTAATTCTAAAGGTATGTTCTGACTTCTTGTCACATTTTGGAATAACCATGTAAAATTCACCTTTGGCATTTATATTAGAAAGGGGGAAAATATGTAAAGGTGAAAATATAAGAAGTTGCATATAATGCGTAAAGTACATTGAGTATATATTTATGGGGAAGCACCATCATATTATGTACATATACAGGTATTGAGATAAACATCTCTTACAAAAGCAATTTCAGAAGATCTCAAAAATAGAGTATGGCACCAAGTTGAAAACCTTCTTGCAAACTATAAGTGTAGATCATGTCAGGTAATGAACTAATTTACATGTGAACCCTATCCCTAACCATGTATAATAATCCTAATTCTAATCATAATCCATAATTCATTACCTTATGAAGCTTTGGCTATCCATTTTATTGCCAAAGTAATCCCTTGGCTATCCACGAAATGGTGCTAATAGATTTATATGGAAGACCAAATTGATTTAAATAAAATGAGCAGGAAGAAGACAAACTTACACCCAATATTCAAGGAGAGAATCTTTTAACATACTTGAATTCTACCAACCAAAGTGAGATAATTAGAGTTCTAGTTGTTGAGTTTTCCAAAGATTTTCTTGTTGATATAAAGACACATTTCATTTATATGTTAGGGTTTACTACAGATGGAATCCCTAGGTACGTAACCACTTAATTATGAAATCTCCATCCAATACCATATTTACTACACAAGGTAGGGGACTCAATATTTAGCCCCAATAAGATAGATGTAGAGACATAAATCTTACTACCAGATACAAAGAAAAGAGGTCCAATTTGATCATTAAATGACTCGTGTTGCACTCTTCTAGCTTAAAAAGAATACAAATATATTATCAACAAACTATGTACATTAGATACTTATTAATTATTTGGAGAGTAGATCCTCTAACTTTTAGAGACAACTGGTTATCTCTAAGGAGATAATGTAATGAGTCAATGTTCAACAATAAAAAATAAAGAGGATGCAAGAGGGCACCCTTTCATAATTGATCTAGAGAGTCCTAAAAATTATGATCTAACCCCATTAATTTCTTTACTAAAACCTTGACACCAATCATAAGAGAGGACACCATTTGACATTTAATATTGGATGGAGGGCTTGCAACATCATCATAGTGAAACTCCATTCCACCTTTTTGTAGACATTTTCATAATCAATTACTTGAGCATGCCTACACTCTATCCTACAAATGTTTCTCAATCCAAAGTCTTCCAATAGGTTATCAAGTTCTCGAATATGCATAAATATCCTTAACAAAACACTTTTGTGTAGGGTTAATGATCTTGGGTAGGATATCATCTAGTCTAGAGGCTAAGACCTTGGCAATAATTATTTTGTATGATACGCATTTAGGAATGTCCTGTCTCTAATTTTTAATGAGATTCTTATCTCCCCTTGAGGATAAATTGATTACTTGACCTAGGGATTTTATGAGCCCTCTGTTGATCACTTGATCAATTTTATGAGCCCTCCATTGATTACTTTACATAGGTATTTCTCATTACTAATTTTTTGGATGGAGCAGTTGATTTATGATAGAAATGGGTTTATCACTTGGAATAATGCATCTTCATTCTAGGAATGATGGTTCTCATTTTATCCCTATCTTCTAAATCATTTTGAACTATCATCATCTTCTAACCAAAAAGATTGATAGTAAAATTAGGAAAAAGATCTTACTATATATATCACTAGGGGGGGGGTATTTCTTTTTATAGAATAAGGCAATATTTTGTTATGTGGCCTTCCATTTTGCAAAGGTAATAAACATTTAGGCTACCCATCTAAGGGTCTAGTCTAGGCTCGTACTCGCACTGATGTGGACACCTCCACCTCTTGATGGTCAGGGAGGGTTACTTAATTAGATGCCTGATTCGTTCAAGTATCTTCTAATTTTTTTATGATGTATCATTTTGAGACCTTGATATCAATTTTTAATTAGTTTTAGGATTAGGGTTCAATTTGGTATGTACTATTTGATTAGGTTTACATAGTTAGGTTTCAATTAGGAAAAGAGTTAATAAATTGAATTAAGTTGGTTCAATCTTCTAGGGTAATGGTTCAATTTGGTTAATGGTTGGGGAAAGGATTTTTAAGGTTAAATTCAAGGTTTCTACTCTTAAGTTGGGATATATAATTACATTTATGATCATGGTTTAATTCAAATTGGTTATAAGTATAATATTAATTAGTTAAGGGCCAGGGCTACCTTTCAATCTTAGGGTTTGACATTTATAAAATTAGTACTCAAGGTAAGATAGGAAAGTTATTTAATTATTTATATATTACCTAGTGTAGGGTTTAGCAAATTAATATTACTTAGGTTAAGATGATAGTAAGGGTTATGATTAGAGTTAAATTCAATACAAATTGACATTATAGAACTTTAATCCTAAATGACGCCCAACCAAGGGATCCAAAGAACTAATCAAAAGTTTTACCAAGCAAGCAATAACATACACATAATAATTTACATTTATAAAAAACATAAGATATTGCATTCCTTAATGAGCACATTTACATTTCATTTTTAAATAATTATAAATTGCTAAAAGTAAAATAAATAACGTGTCCACATGAAAGTTCATATTAACTACTTCTGTTCAATCCATTTAAATAATTTATATACATTTGTTTCGAATGCCACTTGGCAAATTAATTTGGAATGCACAAGCATCCACTATACATGTCACAGGGTATGAAAGGCTGAAAGAATATACATTTATAAAATAGTTTACATCATCCATTTTCAATCCATGAAACAAAGTACAATACAATTTAAGTAAAATCATTTTAAATACTATAAGTTTTTTGTTTGGATCCCTTGGCTGACTAATATGTGATTAAGTATTTTATAATATGTTTAGGGTTTTATTTATATGGTTAGGTCGAGATTATAGTTTAAACAATAAATTTAAGTCGAAGTTATAGTTAAAACAAGGTCGAGGTTATATGGTTTTAGGTCGAGGTTAAATAGTTAAAACAAGGTTGAGGATATATGGTTTTAGGTCAAGGTTATATTTATTTGTAAAATTACATGTTTAAACAATAAATTTACATCTAATCTAATCATTCAACATTGTAATAAATACATAAATTAAATACATTTCAAAACATCTAAAATAATAATTTTTTAAATAAACATTTATGAAACTATATTTTAATTAACAAATACAAAAATTTAAACATTTAAGTTCATTAACAATGTAAATTTACAATTTTACGTACATATGAAAAGTGAAAAAACAATAAATTAACATACATATTAAATTGAAAATTGAAAAAAATAAAGTAAAATAGTATAAAACATATTAAAATACCTGTGTATCAAAAACTAGCAGGAAGGGAGTAGTCAGTAGGGCTGAGAAACGAGCTTTCGTATGCGTCTCTAAGCGGGCTCCCATTTTTGAGGTCATGAAAATGACCTCTAAAATGCCAAAAAAGCGGTTTATAAAAGTTTTACAAATCGCATACCCGATTCTTAAAAAGGTGGGTGCCTGATAGTTAAGCGGCTCGGGCACCCGATCCTTTTTAAATATCAGGTACCCAATTTTTAAAATTTGGGTTGGGTGCCCGAAGCCTAATTTTAGAAACAAGTACCCGATTTTTAAAAAATTGGGTACACATTTTTCAGAAGTACAATTTCGCGGATCTGACTTCCGCAGAATTGTGACCCAACTTCTTGCAGTCACCCTTAGTTGAGGATTCTTATCAATATTCACTAAAGGAAAAAGATAAGTAGAAAATATGGCATCAAGGTAGTTCCTAAGGGAAGGAGAAGTAAGATCACTTAGTAAAAGATAAAAAAATGACTACAGATTAAACAATACCTATTGAGAAGAGGAAGATGATGGATAAATTTTCATTTTAAGGTACTTGTTTTCATTGTGGAGAAGATGGACAAAGAGCTTATGAATGTTTCTAGAAGGTTGGTGATCAAATAATTTCTATGGTGAATGAGGTTGATGACTTAGTCAATGAACCCAAGAAAGGAGGGGAGAATTGGTTAGATTAGTGAGTACTATTTGGTAAATGGGTATTGGAATCATGTCAAAGGAGTAATTTGTTCAAGACTCATTTTAAGTCTACAGGTAAAATTTGTAATGTGATTGTAGATGGTGGTACTACTGATAACCTTGTTGCTAAGGAGATGGCTCAAAAACTTTGTTTAAAGAGAGTACGAAATCCTTTTCCTTATAGGATTGGTTGGTTAAAAGATGAATATGATTTGGAAGTGAGGGAGCAATTTCTTGTTGATTTTCAAATTGGGCAGTATAAGGATGAAGCGTTGTGTGATATTATAGAATTGAATAGTTATCATATATTAATTAGTAGAACTTGACAATATGATTACAAGGCTGTGCATGACTATGTCAAGAATGTATTCACCATGGAGAAGGGTGGAAAGTGGTTCTCACTGATTCCTTTGTAGAATGAGGAACTCAGTAGGAGGAATCAAAACTTTGGTAGGCAAGTTGAATTGAGGGATTCTTGAAGGGTTAGAGACCATAGGAGAAAAAAAACTCATGGAGCACCAAAATAGGATGTGAAGAAGTAGAGTAAATAATTGACTATTGCTAGAAGTGGCTGGTAGAAGTGAAAAAGAGGAAAGAGTGTACAAGTTGAATACTTGGAGCACATGAATGTGAAGAACTAGCTTAGGATTTATGTGCTAAATCCCACAATATGCTCTTCTAGATACTAAGAATATCTTTTCACACATGGGATGTTTGATGCAGGAGCATCTTGGGGTAGTTAGTAATCTTGCATGTTGGAGTGGTGTCATCTTTGGAGTTGGAGAAATCAATCAAAGAAGGGATGATGCTCAGTAATTATTGAATAGTTCTTGGGTGGAGTATTGGATGAGGAACTTAGTCACTAATGAGGCTCATCATAACTTGTGGTGCTTGGAAAAACTTGTGTCATGTTGGTAGAGTGCGATAGACATATATTGTGTTTCTCAGTGTATATTGTGCTTGACATATATTGTGTTAATCGACATACACTATTTCACAGTGATGTTTTGTGGTTTTGTTGATACTCGATATTTTGGCTCACTGAATGGGGTTCTTGCAGATTGTATTGGCCAACTTGGTGCATTTAATGTGGGTATCCTATGATTATGATGTGAATTGATCATGGGGGTGTTTTTGGAGCTATTTCGGTCTAATTTATTTATCCCTTTTGCATTTAATAATGGTTACAAATCCAGTAAGGATTTTTATGTTTATTTGGGTTCTAAATTATTCTATTTGTAACAAGCCAACTTGTGACTATTAAAGTATTTAAGGAGGTCTTGGAAAGAGTTGCAAGAATTCAATTAGAGAGATGGAAGATAAGAGATTTGAGTTTAGGAATCTAGAGTTGCAAATTTGAGAGAAGATCTAGTGGATGTGGCTTTAGAAACAAGGAGGTTTCTTGGTGGCTTATGAGCACAAGTTAAGATCTTGCTAGAGGTTTCTACCAGATCATTTTTGTGTTATAGATCTAGACCAAGTAGGGTTTGGGTTTGATTTTGAGGGATGTTATAGATCTATTACTTTCTTTATATTTGACCATAATTGGGAAGGCCTTAAATCCTAATACATTGCATGTAATCAATTTTTTTATGAATAAAGAGATGATATTGGTATCATATCTTGCATCTTGTATTGTATTTCTACTATGTGGTTAATTTATGTGAACTAGATCACCTCCATTAGGGTTTCATCTAATTCTGCACTACATCAACTATCCACTGCACATGGGCATGTAATTGGTCCTATACAAAGCTTTTGTAACTCACACAAATATTCCTTACTCTTTCTAGAAACATAGATATAACATCTATACACATTCAATAACATGCTACTAACCCCATTAGATCCAATTCTACATATAATAATTGTGTGGAACAAATCTATCTCTAATACTCTAGCTATATTATCCAAAATGTTGATATGTTGACATCAATGACAAATAAAGTATTGACTTCAACACATAAAAACTCAATCATCTCCCAAAAAATACTAGAAATCTCACTAAGGAACTCATTCTGACAATCTTCTCCTTTAGTATTGATGGAAACATATGATAAAAAACATCAAAATTACAAAAAATACCAAATATGTTTCTTTGTCATCTACTTTACTCAATCAACGAATGCTATACATCAATCTATAATAATGACACTCTCCCCCATTTATGTTACTCCTCATGAATGTATACCTCTCCCCAAATAATAACTAAATGTAAATGGTTTTTTTATGTATATCTCTCCCCCATTGATATCAATGACAAATGTTCCATTATGCCAATTCTCAAAGTTAAATCATGTCCAATACAAGCTAAAAAATATCACCAAGTGTCAAAAGACACTATTAAACAATATTCAAGAGTTCTTAATAACTATTACCAAAAAGAGAATAATCCCCAAAGGAAGCACCACCAACATACAACCTAGATATAAGAATAAGATTTGATACCAATTGTTAGAAAGTAAAGTCCACCAATATAAATGTGACAAGGTGGAGGGGGGTTAATTAGTTATGCACTTAAAAGAACTTAAATCAACTTTATCAAATTTGAAACATATAACCAAAAGATAAAAAATTACGAGATGATAACCATACAAATTGAAACAAGATATGGTAACTAGGGAAACCTTTGATTAGAGGAAAACCCCAATGGGAATGATGCCCATAAGATGATGTATTAATAGAAAAGTTCCTTCTAAAAGGATGTGACCCTACTAGGAATCAAATGAATACAATCAATACATATGAGTCCCTATTAGGATACTTTGACTCTCTATTAGAAGATTCCAACCCCTTTAGGAGCTATTCCAAGCCTTTTAGGAGTTGATAAAAAGTCAACTAAACCCATTGTTCAAATTGGTCTAGAAGTATTTTTACAAAATAATTCAAGATAACATATCCAAAAAAAACGATTTGATTAAAACAACATCTAATCTTCCCAATATAGTTCCTTTGAAGTCCTCAACATGTCCTCAATATCATCCTCTTCTTTTATCTTTACAAATTCACATCCAAAGCCCACATAACATTGCATTACAATACATTTCATATGACCATATATGATGATTTATAACCAAGGAAACATATTTCCTTTATACCAAGTCCTAATAAACTGATTTAGTTGGCCTTGAGGCTTTCACAATGTACAATGAATAATATAGGACCATCATGAGCTATTAAAATTAATTTCCACACTCTACAATGCAAGTTACATCAATTACATAACACACTTAACCTCAAAAGAATAACCCACACGTTATCCTTCACAAGTGTGTGTGTGTGTGTGTGTATATATATATATATATATATTCTTCCATCTCTAACATAACATCTTGAACATGTCTCTAAGAAAAATCCAAGTTCTCTAAACAAGCTATAACCTCACAAAAAAATATAGTTCAATTTCTAAGACAGTATCCACTACACATTGGCTTATAACCAATCCTCTCAATGTTTTTTGTAACTCACACAAAACTTAATAAATATTTCCATGAACATAGACATAACATCTATACACATCCAAGAACATACTTCTAGCCCCACTAAATCCAATTTTTCATCCATGAACTATTCAAGAAAAAAGTTATCTCTACTACTTTGCTTGCACTATCTAGAAAGTTGATATGTTGACATTGATGAAAAGCCAAGTCATGAATGCAACACATAAGCACTCAATAATCTGTCAAAGAATACTAGAAATATCCCTAAGGAATTCATGACAACATGAAACTATATCTATTTCTAGTGCTCATTTTTTTAAGGAATGAATAGAAGATCTCTTATTTACAATGCCCTCACTAACTTATACAAAAATATTTTCGTGAACCGAACCTTGTAAATGTAACATATAAGGGTCTTTATATTCCCAACATGTTTATATATTGTGATGATGATTTTTAAAACTACCTTGACATGGATGATATTTGCACCATTACTCTCCTACAAACAAAACATGGATGCTAGCTCGATCACCCACTACATCTCTCATAACTTATTTAGAATATGTTTTTACTTTCTAAGTGGCATGAATGTAGATGTGAGATATCATTTCTTTAACTTTATACTATCATGTTAAGGTAAATTTTATATTTCACTTGAAATGATAAATCTTTTTGGTGCATGGTAGTCATTAATTTTTTGAGTTAAATATGCCTTGAGATGCACTATTCAACCAAAATGTTACTCTTTACCTTGATGAATGTGGGTCTCACAAGTTCATTGACTGATGCAAGAACAAATTAGGTAGATGTTATGTTAGGGGATGTGCACCAAGATGGTGAGCAAAAAAGTCGACACCACCAAAATACTCAAAAACATAAATAACCCAGTTGAGTTATGAATAAAATGATCAGGTTATTTAAAAGGTCAAAAATTGGCCATGTCAAAAAAAAAAAAAAAAAAGCCAATTAGGTTATGAAAATAAAAATGTAAATTCAAAACCCATTCAAGTTTTTAAAACTAAATGAGTTTCAGAGAAGTAAAAATGAGCTCTACTCCAAAGGCCAAAACATTCACATGCAGAGTCTGATTGACTCCATTTAAAATAAGTTGGAAAGATATTAAATGTATCTATAACATAATGAAACTCAACTAATTCTAAGATATGAATTTTTTCCAACCATTTGCATCAAACATTGTCTAAAATAGGCAGTCATTATCTCTCTCTCTCTCTCTCTCTCTCTCTCTCTCTCTCTCTCTCTCTCTCTCTCTCTCTAATATACATATACATACACACACTCATCCAATTACTAACTCGTAATCTCTCTCTCTTTCTCTCTCTCTCACACTAACTCCTACCATGTCTCATTCTCACACTAACTCCTAACCTCTATCTATCTAACTCATACTCCCTAACCCCCCCTCTCTCTCTTGTGCACAAACAAAAACACACATAGACATAGAAACACAAAAAAAAACATAGAAACACACACATTAACTCTTAAAGTATCTCTCTTACTAACTCATAATCTCTATCTTAATAAATTCCAACCTCTCCTTCTCTCTCTATATATAATTGTAAATCCTTAACCTTTGTGTTAGACTAACCCCCAACATTCCCCTTCAAGATTTGTGAGATGGCTTAACTGCCTCCTGTGTTCTATAAGTCTAGTGGTTGTATCGAGCATTGACAAGTCGATCTTTTGGTGCAACAACAACTCTAGCTTGTAACAAGTGGTATCAGAGCTTGGTCATAGGTTTGAATCTCCTCAAGTAACATTGAGGGGGGGATTGTTGGACTAACTACTAATGTTCCCCTTTGGGATTTGTGACATGGCGTAACCACCTATTGTGTTCTATAAGTCTAGTGATTGTATCATGCATTGACAGGTTGATCTTTTGGTGCAACGACAACTCTAGCTTGTAACACTTTGTCTCTCTAACTAACCCATACCCTTATCTTTAACTACGCCCTACCCCCCTCCCTAACTAACCCCTAAACTCTATGTTTGTGCCTCTATCTCTCTCTTCTATCTATCTATCTATATATCTCTCCCTCTCTCTCTTAGAGGGAGAGAGAGAGAGAGGTGGGTTATTAAGAGAGAGAGACATATATTAAGGGTAACAAGTTAGAGAGATAGAGAGGTTAGGAGTTAGTGAGAGAATGCAAGAGGTTATGAGTTATAAGGGAGATATTTTGGGAGTTATTTAATGAGTTAGTGGGTGTTTGTGTGTTTTTTAGAGGGAGGGGGTTAGGGGTTACTCAGAGAGATACAAAGCTTAAAGGTAACACGTTAGAGAGAGAGAGGGGTTAGGAGTAAGTGAGAGAATGTAAGAGGTTTTGAGTTAGTAAGAGAGATATTTCAGGAGTTATTTAGTGAGTCAGTGAGTGTTTGTGTGGGTGTGTGTTTGAGAGTGATAATTAAAATCATGTTAGCATTCATGTTTACCAATTGGTTGTACATATTTGGGAATAATGAATACCTAGTTTAGACAATGCTTAATAAAATTGATGGAAAATAAAATTTTGATGTCATAGGATTGGTTTGTCCACATCATGTTGTAGAGCTTTTCAATATATTTATACCTCATTTTGAATGGATTCAGTCGAAATAACTAAGTGAGATTTATGGCCTCTAAAGTAGCTCACTGATTTTTACTTCAAAACTTGATTAGGTTTTGAATGTGCTTTTTTATTTTCATCACCCAATCAGGTTATTTGAATCCTAGAAATCCAATCGGGTTATGGATTGGTAAAAAACTAAGGAAAAGACCCAAAGGCTTGGGAGACTATTTTCCCTTGATTTTTTCCCCTTTAGATATTTTTTTATATTCTCAGATGAATTCTCATCTTTTCCTTCATCATATTTTCTCATGGTGAACTTGGTATCTCTAAAATCAACACCATAATCTCACACATCTTCTTACCTTTCTAACTATGATTTGATTTCTATTTTTGGACAACATTATAATTGCTAGCTTTAATTATTTTTACCAATGTTTTGAGAGTCCTCATAGAAATATGTCTACCTTTTTTTAATGAATTTTGATATAGTTAACCAAATTAAAAATAAATTAAATTATTATTACTCTACACTTGATTCTATACACTTTTTTAAAAAAAAGTTTCCATTTTTATTAATTATTTTGATGCAAGTTATTCTCAACACATGAACATGTACCAAAATTTCAGGATATAGTCATTCTAATAATTTATAAAATAAAAATCACTCACTAGAAAATTGTTAAAAATTACAAAACTCGTAGATATCACTCTTAACTATCATCCTACCAAAGGGATTTGAAAAATATTGAATATAACTGTGTCTTTTGTGCTTCACATGAAAACAACTATAATATGTTTTCCAAAATAATCAAGAACTATTTTTTGTGTGCACAGAGTTTGACTAACCTAATCTTATCCAATTTGTTAAAACTCTAGTAGTTTAGAAAGTAGATTCAAAATAATACAATTTATATATTTTACACATTTTTTCATTTTGAGTGGTTGATCCTCAAACATCTCGTCCAAGTTTAGATTTTGTGGATTTCAAAAAAGAGTGACCACTTATATCCCCCTTTTTGTACACCATCTTGGTGCACTTACCCCACATAGTATGGGCCTTTTGGAACTTCTTTCTTTATCTTATGTTGAACTTGTGTAGTTCTCACACTTGGAGGTTTATCTTTAACGCCTTCAAAATCATACACTAAATTGACATATGCCCTATCCCAACATAGGAAAATGAGGAGGTTTTGGTCCCACTAAAAATTATGTAACTTTGACAAATGATCATCCCATCTTGTTGGGGTCATAAATCCTTTTTTAGTACTTAGAATTTAAAACAATGTACACTCTTAGAATGTACTTCAAAAGACCTAGATTTTTTCCCTTAACATAGTATTTTTGAATTAATGAGTTGACTAATAGTAGTTTCCAATTAAAAATTCACTTCAAAGACCTCCAAAAATATAAATTACTAACATTAATAAATGCCAATTTAAAAAATAAATTTTATTTTTCTAATCTCTACCCACTTCATTACTTCTTCTCTAGATGAAGGTTTTAGTACCTAATATCTAATACTCAATAACTCATACAGAACCTTCATTTGCAAAGTTGCAAACCCAAAATCTCTTCTTCGTAGAGTGTAATGTTGTGTATGCTAAAAGGAAGTTCCCACCTTCCAATTTCATTACAAATATCTCATATCATTTCTTAGTCATGAATCAAAAGGGCATACAAATTCAAATATTAGGAGACTAGTACCCACATCCATCCAATAGGAACAATCATGAAAATGATAAGCATAACAAGTGTACTTGCCTCCAAACCAAGATACAACATAAAAAATAGTGCAAGCATGCACTTGGAGGAAGATAGAAGCTAAAAAATACATTATCTTAAGAAGAATACAACATGTATGAAAATAATTCTTGAAAAAAAAAAACCAACCTAACTTAACCTACTCCAACCTATATGACAAGGGAAAAAACTAAATAAATCTATTTACTAGCTTATAAATATAGATTTATGTTTTGACCAACTTTTGATGCTCTTCATGCTTTTAGAAAAATAGCCAGAAAATAAAATTGTAGTTATCTAATAGGTTGTTGGAATGCATCACAAAAATTGATAACAGAGAAACCCACCCATATTTGAAACCCACCCATATTTGAATGTTGTCTTCTTGAGATGAATTATAGATCCAAGCTAGATTTCCTATGGAACATATGTTGGACTAAAGCTTCATTGGCATGAATAAATAGGTAAATGGTGGGAAGGGAGCCCATGCATCAAGTAAGTGATGGCGTGTTGTCATTGATTGACAACTAATTAACCAGAAGAGTTGAAGCATTGCAATTGTAACCACCACTAGAATAACATACTAGTATTAAAGGTAGAGAGAAGAAAGACAAAATTTTGATGGTTGCAACCCAATCACCATTGATGTGATGAAGAAAGAGAATATCTAAAAGAGATGTGACTTACATGGAGAGAAGCAACATAATGCAACTAAAATACACTAGTACTCATGTCTACAAGTAGACATGTAGATGGATAGGAAAACCTACATGCATGGGCATCTACAAACAGGTAGTCACATGTGTACTATGACTATTCTCATTCTTCAATTCAAATTTCAAATTTGTGGTTTGAATATTATAACTTTCAGGGTTTTTATCTATGAATAGTGAGAGGGATTTTAATTCACTCAGACTCCATTTTCAAGTTGTTACTATTATCTAAGACACGGTAGTTATTTCTCTAACTATATTAAGAAGAGATCTATGATGGTCGACTAGAATAATTATGAAGAAAGGTTAATACTAGAATGGTTGGTAAGAACAAAAATGAGGAAGAGAAAGTGAATAGATAAAGATTACTGAGCTAGAACAAAGGAAGGAGATCAAAGTATCTTCAAGGAGTTTTCATAAAGGATCTACATGGAAAGGTGTACCAAGTATTTCGATCCAATCTCTAGTTTTCTTTCTAACTATTGTAATAAGTCTTTAAAATCCACTAATAAGGTTTCTTTCACAAAGAGATCAAAATCCTCTAGAAAGGTAGCCTTGAGATACTATTGTAATCCTAATAGATTATATGCATTTATAACAAGACACATTTAATAGAAAAACTTGAGGAGAAAAGTGATTCTAAAGAGTTTGAAGAAGTTATCTTGGAACTCATGACTAGATATGAAAAGCTAAAGGAAAATATTAAAGTACAATGAAAAAGGAATAAGAGCATGCAATAGTAAGAATGTGTAGAGCACAAGATGAAAAAGGAAATACTATTATGGAAAGAGATCAATCAGGTACAAGGAACTCACCCTAGCTATTGAAGAAAAAAAGCAAGTTGAGGAATTACTGAAAGAAAAGGAAGATGAGATAGCTCCCATAGAGGTAGAGCACTATTATATCACACAAGAAAATAATGCCTTACAACAACACTATGATGACAAAATTGAACAACTAGAAGTTCTAAATGAAGAAGCTAAGTAGATGGATGAACTAATGAATGTTAAAAAAGGAAAACAAAAGGCTTATAAAGTCTAATAAAATCATGAAGAATATGGTAGAGCTACAAAAGACTTAGAGAAAGACCACTTACATAATCGGTCTAGGATTTTAAGGTGTCAACACAACTAAGAAAGGAGAGTCTTCAAGAGAAAAAGACTCAAACTCCACAAAGAACAAAAGGACAATGAAGAAAGGTATGACATTAAAAAAAGAATATAAAAATAAAATGAAGAAATATAACAAAAGAAATGAAGAATATAAATAAAGAAAACAAAAGGCTGAGAAAGTCCAATAAAATCACCAAGAAGATAGAGGAAATTAAGAATAAAAAGAAGATAACAAAAGGCTAATAAAGTCCAATAAAATCACCAAGAAGATGGTAGAGCTACAAAAGACTTAGAGAAAGACCAAGTTTACACAATTAGTCCTGGATTTCAAGGAATCAACAAAACTAAGAAAGGAGAGTCTTAAAGAGAAAAAAAATCAAACACCAGAAAGAAAAAAGGACAATGAATAAAGGTTTGACATCAAATGAACCTACTTTTTTTTGTTGTGGTAAAATAGGAAACAAGTCAAATGTGTGTTGGCATAGGAAAGTTGAAACCGGTAGTCAGAATGCCTATAGAGGCAACTGCTATATCTATCACCAGTATGTATATAGTGCACATGAGTATATCGATCTTGTAAATGAGGCAAGAGAAAAAAGATACTACTATTAGTGTGACATGTATGGTCAAAGTCCCAATGATTTTGGATCAAAAGCCTAATCATATCAATCATCTTCTGAAAGTAAGAGATAGGTTTATATTGCTTGTGGTAATGAAAGAGACATTGCATCCTATTACAAATGCAAGAAAAGTCATACAAGATATGCAAGATCTTGGAATAGTATAAGGACATACTACATATGTTACAAAATTGGTCATCTAACTAAGGAGTATTGGGTTAGAAAAAAACCCAAACAACATCAAGATGGAAAAAAAGTAAAAGAAAAGGTCGTTAATGTTAAGAAAGTCAACAAGGACTTTTCCCAAGTGTGGACCAAGAAGAGTGAAAACAATACATGATTAAAGATTGGAGAAATAATAAGGTCAAACAAAAATGGTGAGTGTTCCCCATAAAGTCAATCTATAAAAACTTAAAATGGTTAGGCAAGCAAGGTCATCCTTGTACCTCTCCCTACATTCAAACTAGTAAGTCATGATGAGTGATGTGATGGAATTTGAACATATTACACCTAAAATAATTCCATATTGTCACCAAATTTGAGCATTGGATGAACTTTTAGAAGGCATTTATTGCACAAACATAGAGGTAGGTGATATTTGAGGTTACCATTAAAGCTTAACATTACCTTTTAGCTAGATCTATAAATACATACATCATTAAGGAAAAATTACTTTTACAATATTGATATCCAAAGAAATTCTACTTGCAAAATATTAGCTACCAAAAGAGAATTCTTTGTGTGAATCTGAGAAAAAAACTACTAGTCACTTTGCAACCCTAGAATCGGTCTAGTGTAATAGATCATGTGGAAGAAGACCATTTCAAAAATAAATCTAATAATGACACAATATTATTATCTATTTGAGATTGAACTAGTCAATAGATAGGAAAGAGAACCATCTGTCTACAAATTGATCTTGCAAAGTACTGATGAAAAGGAAATCACAACAACCCTATCCTGGCTTGCAAGCAATATGTTTCTAACCAAAGACATTGGTGACTATCTAAAAGATAATATCATAGAATTGGGAGATGTACATATAAGAACAATGTGTGAGAAGTTCTATGAGAATGACCAGTGGGAATTTGGTTTCAAAGACCTAGAGGGAACAACCCAAGCTTGTGCAATAGATATTGCTAATTTATCTGGGGATGAATGGGTGATATTCTTTCTTTTCAGGGTGTATGATGAATACATGTGGCTTGAAAATACCCACAAGATCATGAAGGACATAATCAAGATAGTTACAAGGTTCAATAGAGATGAAGAAGAGCTAACCACCCATAAGCACAAACTAGTAGTAGGATGCCATCAAAATGACAAAATATGCTCACTAGAAGATTTTCTAGACAAAAAGGTGTTTCTCATTAGAAGGGAAATTGTACACAAGATTTATCAATCTAGTTGAATAAATAGTGTGCCCAACAAAGTGGCTTATGGAGCACACTATATCATAACAAAGAAAACCCAACTTAAACTAAGTGGGTGGATATATGGATAATTGTTCAATAATATGAGGAAAATAAAGATAGAAAGAAGTGTGCATATATTCAATTTTGGTGCAACACTGCTAATCATATTATTCTATTTTAAGAAGGAATACCCTCCATACAAGAAGCTCCGGTGGAAGACTAGGAGTTACATAAAAACTTAAATAATGAATATGTACAATAAGGCTAGTAGAAATACCCTTTACAAGCTTGATAGCTATTTCAATAAATTTCTGATAAAAATAAAAAGAAAAAGGATTCCAACAAATTTGACCAATGATTACATAAGAAACATCTTCTTCTTAGAAGGCACATACATTTGCATTGTACAAACAGTCAAACTATAAACCTAGTAGTTGACCAAGTTTCCCAATGAGGTTGAAGAAGACCCAACCATGAAGCTCATTGGTGACCTTTTGACAATGCCTATTGATAAGGAAAAGTGAAGATTTGGTACAGTCAAAGAGAAAATAAAAGAGCTAAAGGAACATGTAGAATAAATCTCAAAGGAGAAGAATAAAATGAAGAATAAAAGAACATGACAAGCTATGCAATAGCCTAAAGAAGAAGTAGCCCATGAAAGTGAAGAGAGACCTCAACTAGACACCAAAGATGACTACTCACCTAAACCTAAATATGAAGGGGAAGAAGAAGCATCAAGAAGGAAGAAGGCTTCTACTACCAAGCTTCAAACAATAGAGACCTACAAGAGAAAGACAACATAGAAGAGTAAGAGGAAACTTCTTATCTAGTCAGTGGAAGAAGAATCTAAGGAAGAAGAGACTTATATAAAAAATTTCAAATCCCCTAACGAAGGTAAGAAGCTTTTATTTAAGAATATTCTTGGAGATATTGAAAATTATAGAAATTATAATACTTTAGAAAATAATAATTTTTAAGTTTAATAATGAAAATAGAAATAAAAAAAATTGAATTAATATTCTAGGCTAGCAAGAAAGTACAAATAAATGAAGAAAAATAACAAGATGTATGAACAAGCTAACATACTAGTTGATGCTCACAAAATACTATAAGCAATTGCTAAAGGGACACCTTCATGAGAAAGTACAGGAAATATTCAAATTCTTTTCGAACAATAGGTTCTAGTCAAATCTCTTAAAGAAGAGAATAAACTAATTGCAAAGAAGAAAGGGGAACTAATGACACTCAAGGATGAGTGTTTTGAACCCTTGAAAGACATAACCATAGTATTTTAAATACTAGGAACAACACAAAGTTAACATGTGATTTGGAGAAAAAGAGAACAAAGGCTTGACATGAGCTTGATTAAGCTACCTAGGCTTTTGATCCACTCTCTATATTAGTTGCAAATTATATTGCAAAGATCTAAGATATGTTGTATTTGGTACATCAACTACAAGAATAAGAGGAGAAAAACTATCTAACTAATGTAACTTTAGTTTTTCCTCATCCCATTGATAGTGTTCATCAATGCACATATAAATGAAGTAAATACTCACATACACATGCCCCTAATAGAGACAAAAGATTCATTATATAAGAAACTAACACATATTAAGAGTGTAGTATTGGCACTTAGGTGTATGAAAGAGTCATGGGAGACTCTAATAAATACAACACAAAAATGATACAAGAGAATCTTTAAGAAGCTGTAAAGAGGAAAAAAATAGTAGAAGACAAAAATGAATAATACAGGGGGAGAATATAACTAGGAGAGAAAGCCTATAGGAAATCCAACAATACTCATTGTTATTGATGACAAAAAGGGGAAAGGTGAATATAAAAAGAGAGAAAGGGGGATAATAAGATTAAAAAGGGGGCAGAAGATGATGAAGAAGATGGAGGTGAATATGTAAGAAAGACATGAAGAAGAGAACATAAACAGAAGAGATATGAAAGAGAGAGTAGACTCAAGAATGTCTAAGGCCATAGATAGGTAGAAAGTAGAGATATTAGTTTAAGCCTATGAAGCAATGTAAGTTTTGTTAACCTAAAAAATTATATAAAAGTATAAAGCATATAGGTTTTTCCATCAATTCCAAAGGGGGATATTGTTGGATTCAAAATACATTAGCGAAAATAACTAGGAAAATGGCAAACCTATGCATCAACTCAGTGATGAAGTATTTTCATTGATTGACAACCGATTAACAAGAATATTTGAAGAATTGTAAGTGCAACCACCAGTAGACTCACATATCGGTCTCTACATAAGAAATAAGAAAGATTAGGAAGTTTGATGGTTGTGGTCTAGTCACTGTTGATGTGACAAAGGAAGAGAAGGTCCAAAAAAGATGTGACATGCACAAAGAAAGAAGCAACAAAATGCAACTAAAATACACAAGGAATCAGATCTACAAGTAGACATGCATATGGATAGGTAGACCTACATGTATAGGAATCTATGAATAGGTAGTCACAAGTGTCCTGTAACTATGCTCAGTATGCGATTCAAATTTCAAATTTGTAGTTTGAGTGGGATAAATTTTAGGGTTTCTATCTATGAATAGTGAGAATGGTTTAAAATGAGTTTGAATTCATTTTAAAAAAATTGGTGTTTTCGAAGACATGGTCATTTTTGTTACAACTGTGTTGAGAAGATATCTATGAAGACATACTAGAATAGTTCTGAAGAAAGAGTAATAATATATTGGTACATGAGCACAAGTAGGAAGAGGAAGTGAACAAAGAAAGTTCACCAAGCTAGAATAGAGGAAGGATATTAGACAATCTTTGAATAATTGTCATAGAGGATCTACCAAGAAAAATGTTCCAATTATTTAGATCCAATATCTAGTTTTCTTTCTAACCATTGCAACTATTGTAAGCTGTTATTGGAGAAGACTTTTAATAAGTCTTTTATATCCTTTAACAAGGTATCTCTCCAAAAGAGATAAAAATCCTCTAGCAAGGTAGCCCTATAGGCTACTACAATCCTAACAAATTATGTGTTCATAATAGGATGTGTTCTTAGATGTAGCATATACAAGCCTTTAATGGGGCACCCTTTTACTTGTATGGAAATACAAGTCAATATATTACTCCCACCATGGTTTTTACTATCACACTAGGGGTTTCCATGTAAAAATATTTACAAGGTGGTCCCCTAATAATGTGTATCACCTTTTTGCCTAAATTGACACTAAATTATGAATTTTCAAGAAAACTTTAACTTTGAGATGCCAATTTTTGTTTAATGGTTAGGAAATTGAAAATATAGAAAATTAGAGTCTTTTAAGATTTTCTATGTAGATTCTAAATATATTTTCAATTTTTTTTTGAATTGATTTGATTGAATTATTTTTTCTCTCACAAAAATTGGTATGTTATGAAAAAACCTGATTTCTAAAGGGGTGCACTGCTTTTGACACATAACTTTTTTTCTACAATAGATGTCAATATGATTCTTTTGAATTTAGCTTCCTAACATCCAAACTAAAACTGTAGAGGTGGTCTGATTTCTTTATCCATAGTATTTTATATTTTATCAGAGTTTAAAGTTGACCTAAGACTAATTTGGATAAACATGACATTTGACACATGTAACTTATTATATATTTACCCGATTTCAAAATTTCTTTTTTTGATTGAAAGATTTTTTCAAATATGAAAACTATAGATATTCAATTCACATAAAAAATATATACCTATAAAATTCAAAATGTATAAAATTCATAGTCATTAAAAAGATCATTTTGAGTACTTCTATCATGCAAAATGACCTATCTTGAGTGCTCCATTGAAACTGAGCAATTGAGCTTAGAAGCCATGAAAAAACCTTAAAAAATTCTAGCAATTGGGGAAGACATCTACTTAGCCATTTTCAATAGAAACTAAGTTTCTATCAAAAATTTTCAACTAGTTTCAATAGAAAGTAATTTCTATAGTTTCTATTGAAACTATTTAGGCCATTTAGTAGCATGGTTAGCTAACCCTAAGTAGTTTCAATCAAAACTAAATTTGGCCTTTATGGATTTTAAAAAAAAATAAAATCATATAAATAATTATTAATTTTTGTCATTTTACAATCAAAACAACTCAGATAGTTCACACTTCAATTGGGAAAGAGAAAATACTTTTAACTTGTTTGTTTTCAAATTTTGGAAGAATAATTTCTGATGTGGGAAATAAAAGTAAAAGAGCAAGTATTCACAGAAAAGAATTGATGAACAAGAAGATGAAAATCTTTAGCAAGATACTATAGGAGGAAAGGTACACATGTGTAATATTTTTTCCAATGTATTTTTCATTTATAGTGTTCATTAAATTATGGTTTATTAAGTTATGAATATCTAGGACGCAGTCAACTAGGACAACTTACTGAGGTTGGAGATGGTTCATCCCAAGCTCAAACAAGTACATGTGTATCATTTTCAAGTACAATCTCTCTTTATATTAATTTAGGTCTAGGCAAACTTTATATCTTTAATTTTTAATTTTAGGGAAATTTCTCCAAGTACAAACTTGCTTGATTTTATTTTTTATATTGTGTTTGTAGTAGTTGATAATGAAAATGTTTGGCAAGAGGAAATTGAAGTCAAACCAATGGATATTGAAGAACTTGGATCATCATAATGTCATATAAGTATGTTCATCAAGCTCTTTAGTTCAAAAATTAAAAGTTAAAAAATTGTAATATTTGAAGATTTTGCTCAATTGAAGATGAAATTGTATAATATTTCAAGTTATGTATTTATGTATATATAAATATATATATATATATATATATATATATATATATATATATATAAATATATATATATATATATATATATATATATAAATATATATATATATATATATGTCTACTAAAAAGACTATATCTTAATATACCTTTTAAAAAATTTCTTGCAACTCGAGATCAAACAATAAATGAGAATGTTAATCTAGCTCAAAGATTGATGAGAAAAAATAGTCATAGAAATATAGATCATTTAATTGTAATGGATGTGGAAAAATTAAGAGAATATTATAGTCAACCTACACATACTATGAATAGGAAATTAAATAAAAAATCTAAGGATATAATTACACAATTTGAGAATCTTGATACTCAACTATTATCAATTTCACTTCTTAAAGATGAATTAAAAGAGCCACTGAAACTATTGGATATAGATAGAAGTATAAAAAAGAGGAAGACTTCTAAACAAAAAAAAGATATTGTTGAAAGTGTTAAGAAAGGGTTACATTCCATTGGGAAAAAAACTAGATTTGTAGATAAATCCATTGCATGAAGAGTGATACCCATCATCTACTTTACAATCATCTCATATTTAGTATCGTCGAACGATGATACTACATTATCTAAAAAGGAGAAAAAAATTGGATGATAGTACATTAGAAGGTAATTGGGCACTAATGTGTAGATCTCCTCAGTCTGATAGGATTGGGGAAATGGTTAAGAACTTAGTTATTCAATTTTGGATTGATAATACTCATCCTTCACCAAATAGAAGAGATATCATCAAGCATAGGATTGGGTCTAAGGAATATATCCAACATGCAAAACATTGATTGGATGTTACACAACATGAATTTTATCTCTTATTTTGAAATTTAAATTCTGACACACACTGGACTAACAATGTTTGAAAGATTGAAGCCCTATTTTGTGAAGATAAATAAATATTTTGAAAAGTGTTATTTTTGTTATCATGTTGAATTTTATTTTTACTATCAAGGGTTTCAAAACATGATAGAAGAAAGTGGTGGTTCTCAAAATTCTTTTCATATATAACTGAGCCAATTTATAACATCAATCTTATGTGAGAATCCAGATGATCATGCACTATGTGAAATAGATTGCATAAGAGGAACTTGTGAAACATGTGGAACTGACTAAATTTCCTTTGGGAGATGAAGATACTAATATTATGAGAATAATAAAATGTAAGAGATATAAGTACATAAAGTTTGAAACAAAATTTGGAAAAGAATCAATAAGGTTGGAATATGTAGAGGATGAGATACCTACTGGAGAATTTATGTCAAATTTTTGTAAAGTGATTCCACCATATATCCATCATGATTTTTTTCTAAGTGGAAAGTAGAAGAATTTCAAACACTAAGAGAAAATTTTACACTCAGAACAATTTTATCCATTGTTGACTTTCCAGATAATTACTCTTTCATTTCTTAAAAACAAGTTCAAGAATACTACTACTTTACAGAGCAGGTTACTATTATGGTTTAGGTGTCTTATCGACATGCACAAATAGATTTGGATGGTGCAAAAAGTAAAGATCGAGTATGAATTATTTTAAAAGAGTACCACTGTTACATTAGTGATGACAAAGAGCATGATGTTGAAATTATAGGTGGGTAGATTTACTTCTTGGGGGGGGGGGGGGGGGGGGGGGGCACGCATGAATCAGAAGTAACAATATTTAATCTCTAAAACTTTTAACTGAGATCATTCACATGCATCTACCATATCTAATTAACATAAAAGCAAAGAAATACATGAAAATAGATAACACATATTTTGGTCACCTAGAAACCCTCCAAAATGAGAAGGTAAAACTAGGGTGGGGATGATGCCCACAAATTATCACTCCAGCATTATGTAACTGATTAAGGTTACAAAGTTTGACCACTTCCAATGGTTTGCCCTATGAAAGGCCTACCTTGTTAAAGGCTTTACACTCTATTAAAAGTGCCTTGTGTAAAGGATTAACAAACACTCACTTCGAATGTTACCCTATTAAAGGATTTAGCACCTTGTTAAAGGTTTACAACATGGTTGTTAGACCAACCTATCATTATAGGATTTTCATTCCTAACACAATGGAGAGAAAGTATTAGAATGTGTTGACCTGATGACTTACAATTTTTAATTATTGATTCCAGATCCTTGTTCTGCTCAATCTAATATGATCCTTCATAATATGATAGGTCTTTTCTTTAAGTGTTGATACTCTATACTAGCCAACTAGATTCTACAATGTTGCTCTTCCTCTAAATCCTTATACCCCTCCAAACCTCACTAACATTCTCCCATGTAAATCTCACTCATACATGAACTATTGGGTATAATCCTCCTTTTAAAGGCTTTGAAGTCTTAGGTTTAGGTATGAATCTACGATCAATATTCATCCTTCTTTTACCACTCAAATCTTTACACTTTTCCTATTGGTTGCAAGCTTTCTCCATTTTTCCTATTAGCTGCATGTTGATTACATAAGGAATGTAAAAGATTTGATTTTATCTTTTAGATCCTTTGAGATTCATCTTAAGTTGGCTTCAAAAATGGTTTACATCTGAGTTTGTCAAGGCACAAACTCATATGTTGATTCTATGTTACTCAGCACTTACTAATTGTTAATGCTCAGCACATATAGGAATTCTATCTCACTCAACTCCTAGAGTAACTCTATCTTGCTTAACATCTATACTTTTCTCAGCACCTATAGTAACTCGACATCACTTATCACTCGGTACTTGAATCTTGCTTGGAACCTATTGAATTTCTAACTTATCACATACTATAGCTTAGCATCTATGTTATATTCAGCATCATCTTGGAAATTGATTAAGTGTGTTGACACTCAATTGTCAAAACCAATCTGAGACCAAAAATTTCCCCCTTTGACATGAGTGTCAAAAAAATGTAACTAAACATTATGGATCTAATATTTAATGAGTATAACATACATCTTATTTGGAATATGTACAAAACTTCAAAAACTTGTTCAAAATTTTGTAGAAGATTATATACCTCAAAAATATGTAACTCCCCCTAAGTTGATGTACCATTTTTTTATCCAAAATTCCTTATGCTGAATTTGTCTCATTTTGTTTCCATTTTCTACCTTATCATTCCCTTGCTTTTGTTTTTGTTTGCTTTATTTTTGCTCTTTGTTTGCTCTATGTCTGCTCTCCCTTTCACACGTCTCCTTGCAATGTTTGTATCCTTTTGGCTTTATCTCCTTGTTTCTCCTCAAAACTTAAGATTTGAATATCTCCCCCTTTGGGTATTCTTTCTCCTTTGGGTCTCATTTATTATCTCTTCCAAATTATTATATCTCCCCCATTCTTATTATCTCCTGTCTTTATTATATCTCCCCCTTATTGACACTTATGTCAAATGACCCTATGAATGAATTGAATATTTAGCCAAAAAGGTTTTATTTACCTCCATTATAATCTTTAGAGAAGCATCCCAATTTTCTAATGCTATTTTGAGTACTTTGAGCTACATGGTTGTCTCTACTGCAAGGTATACTAGGCCTTCTAATGTAGAAAGACTAAGATCTTTCTTTAAAACATTCTCTGCATAGGCCATCTCTTTGTGTAAAACTTCCATGTGTGGGGTGATTGCAAACTGGATCTATATTAATTTGGCATTAATATTAGCCTTATCTACTAGTAATATAGCTAATTCATTTTGAGTGTGAAGCATTGTGGAAAAATGCTTCTCACTTTGAGTTGGATCCTTTGGTAGTTGTATGCTTGATACCTTAAGGTTCATCTCCAAGCTCAATATCTACTGGCTAGTCTCTTGTATGAAATATGAGGAATCAGACAACTTGGAGTACAATGAGAATATGTTCTCAAGTACTATTTTCACCTTCTCAACTTTCTTGGCCAGTTCTACTTGTGATAGTGCTATCTCATCAGATATTTTCTCATTAACCTTCATTTGAAATTTCTTCTCAGACCATTCCAATAATTTGACATTGGTATCAAGGTCTTCATTTTATACCTAGTCCATTATGTTGGATAGTTTCTCCATAATGGGCTTTGTTTCATTAGGTACTGGCAAGCTAAATGCATCAAGGAAAATGTCTTTGATTTCTATTAATGCTTACCTTTGTCTATACTCATTTATGAGAATCTCTTGCTTCTTCTTCTTCACTAGTGCCTCTTGCACTTGATTAATCTATGCTAAGTTCCTTGTTTTGTAGTCATAACTTGGTATGACTATCTCCTCATCAAGTGTAGGGTCTCCATAATGAAGTACCCTTACTACCTTGGTAGAGCTCAAGCCTGGTGCAGATATTTGCAAATGTATAACATCAGTGCTTGGTTGCTTAGTAGGAGTCCCTATAGTAGGAAAATTAACCAATGTTTTTATTGCCTCTTGTTCTCTCTCCTTAGGGGTATTCTCCTCTTCCTTGTCTTCTTCTATTCTTCCTTGATCAATTATGGTGATCAGAGGAGGTGCACCTTGACTCTAGGCTATAGAATCAAAAGTATCCTTATATCCTATTTGCTCCTTTATTTTCTCCTTGGTAGTTGAAGTTATTGTAACCATGGAATTAGCCTTATCAAATGAGTCTTATGCTACTTGCTCTTGTGGTTGACCACTTGTAGTTGTAGGAGTTTTTGAAGGTGGTTCTTGTGTATTTACCTTCTCCTTGGTTATTTTAGTTACTGCCTTTTGTAACTCTTCTACACTCACTAGAACTAGATTTGTACACAACTGTGATTGCAAAGTTGTTTGGTTAACGATATTTATGAGATCCTCTGCAGTTAATGGATTAATGTTCTGACTTGAAGTATCAGGAACATCCTTCACAATTATAGTTTTTGTAGATGTAGTTGTGGCATGTGGAGGACTAGGTGGTGGAAATTGTATATCTTGGACCCTCTATTCTTGTTGTTGCTCCTTAGCTATTGCCTCATCACCTTTTTGTGTTTGCTCCTCTTCCTTTCCTTTCTCTCCTTCCTTTTCTTTCTCTCATTCCTCCTCTTTTTCATTTTCCTCTTCCTCTTCATCATTATTTCTTCCCTTAAAGGAATCTTCTTGTCCTTACTTCACTGTTTGGAGACCATATATAACTTTCCACGTGAGGGTAGACTTCTTTACAACATCCTCAATTTTATTTTGTAGTACGTTGAAGGCTCTGTATTTGGGTGAAAATTTGCTCCCATGTTTCTTGCTAGCCTTTCTTATTTGACCTTTCGTAAGGTCACGCATTACACGAGCCAATGTTGACTCTATTATTTCTTTCTCCATGTTTAGGCAATAATGTCATTTATTTTCAACAATTGAACTTAGCTCCTTAGGCATAGATTTATCAAGTTCAAGTGGAGTTGTCTTGAACTTGGCCATCATAGTGTAGATAGATTCTTCCACTATGTTCTGCTCCTCTCTTGGCAACTTTTTGAAATCAATAGTTTTCAATCCAATTAAATCTCCATTATCCCTAGTGTTATCACAAATATTTTCAAGGTCAAATTTAGTGGTGTGACTTACCACTCTGAATTGTTCATTGTCAGATTATGTCCTCTCCTCATCTAACTCTAAGGGTGCCACATATTTTCTTCTCTCTTTTTTTGTCGGCCCTCCTTTCTCTATGGCTTTCTTCTTTTCCTATTCCTTTTCCACTTTTGTTGTTTCCCTTATGTTTTCCCTTGTGGTAGGCTTGGCTGGGCTTTGCTTGGCTGCTTTCTTCTTGCCTTTTGGCTATGCTGCAGGTTGTTTCTATGCTTTCCTTTTCTTGGGTTCTACCTTAGGTGCTTGCTACTTGGCACCTTATTCCTCCTTAGCATTCTCACCCATGCCTTGGGTTAGTGCTAATGGCTCTTGCCCTTGTTCATCTTCATAATCATATGCCTCATCTTCTTCTTCCTCTGCCTCAACCACCCCTTCTCCAAATTTAGCTTTGAGCTTCTTTACTAATTTATCCTTTTTCTTTAATGTGGAAGTAGTCTTTAACTCCATGTCTACCTTTGATCTCACCACATCATATGTGCCAAAATGTGGTGCACTCTTATCCACTTCTTCTAGTAATAATGTTTCTATTGTTGTAGATGCCTCATCAATGTTTATTTCATAACCAAGAGGTCTAAGCCATCTAACCCTTGGTATGGCTGCTTGAATATAGGTATAATCAATATCCACAAGAAAACATACATCATTTACATGTTGTTCAAATAATTAAGTAGGTATCCTCAGTCTCTATTTCATGTATTTCTTGAAATCTTCAAAATAGCTGGTCATAAGTGTTTCAAAATTAGCTCCCATTTGTTCAACGTATTCATTTACTTGAGCTACAATGGACCTATTTGTTTTCCATCTAGCTTTTCCAAAGGATGGAAATTCATTCTGTACATAGAAAAATATACAAATCAAAATTGCACCAAATTTGCATTGTTCTCCCTTAGTTCTCCTTATTACTCCTAAGTTCTCATTAATTTGTTGCAATTGCAATTTTGCAAGATCATAAGTATGATCCTTCTTAACTAATTTGTACCCAACATCTACTGTAATGCATGGAAAATTGTTGAGTCTACTAGATTGATAAAATTTGTGTAAAATAACCCTAACAACAAAGTCAACAAGAGGATCCTAAATGGTATCTATGGTCATGCCTCTCTTGTTACATTTTTCTCCTGTGTTCTTCTCAATTGCTTCCTTAGAGTCACTTCTAAGGGTCTTAGTCCAATCTAGGGTTGGATAGCCTATTACTCCATGAAAAATCCTCTTTGATATCTTGATTGGGCCATCTTCAAACCATAAACTTCCATTAAGAATCCTACTTAATACTATTTTGATCCATTTAGTTTTGAAGATAGTGGGGAGCTCTAGGGCATGAATTAAACTCTTCCTTTCAATGATTTGATATTCTTCCTTCAAGACTCTATTTTCACATAATCTATCATATGCTTTCCTTATTTCCATGTCTCCAATAGAACCAATCTTACAATTATAATACCTCCTCACATTTCAGACCATAACTACCTTAGGAGGAATTACAGATAGGGCTCCAGCTGGGTCATTTTCGTATGCAACTTCAAGGATTGGCCAAAAATTAGGTTGTTTAACTTTGTTTGACACTAATTGGACCTCAAATAGCTCTTTCTCTTGAGGTTTCCTAGAACTAAAGGCCATTTCTTCTATCTAGGGTTTAAACAAGAAGAAATTTGAAACTACGTAACTCAACACTAGTATAAATACCTTAGAATTGATGAAATAGTGCTAAATCTGCATAGAAATCTGCTCAAATGTTGGATTCTCTACTTTGAAATCATTCTACACTATTCTTTGTCTTTTTTCTTTGTTTGTGATGAATAAAAATGGTTCAAAATCTGACCATTTACCCTTATTTTGTAGCATTTAATGCTTAGTGCATTTACAACTATCTACTCGACTTCTTAAGCATTTATGCTTTACTCAGCTTCCATTGTCTTTCAACCACTCAGCACCCACTGGAGTTTCCCTTAGCATGTACTAGAATTTTACTCAACATTTGAGGGAAACTTGGCAACACTAGTGAAAACTTTAAGTTTTAACTTTACATCTCTCTTCATGCTAATCAATTCTTTTTAGTACTTGCTTGTCTTGAAACTGATGTATGATAAAGCTTTGTATATTTGTCCCACATACCTTCTTTTGCTTAGTTGGATGAAGTGTGACCACTTGACCTTTTAAATGAAGTGATCCCTTCATTTGATGTGCTACTTCCATCTTTCTTCTTCCATATTTTATTCATTTCTCCTCTGATGTGTTCAACATCTACCTTTCCTTTTCCTTTGTTGAACTCTGAGTTAGGTGCCTTTGACTTTGTTGGACAATTTCTACTAATATTACCAGTGTTTAAACAATTGAAGCATGTAGTTTGGCTCAAATTTCTACTATAGTTTCCACTGAAATGTGTTCTTATGCAATTTTTAGGGATGTGTCCATATTCTGGATAGTAGCAACAACTATACTTGGTGTTGTAGTCCCAATTATAGTGATGTCCATGATTATTTCTCCTTGATGGTTGATTAGGTCTCCACATAGGCTTTAATCTACACTCAAAAGCTCTATGTCCATACATCTTGCAATTGTAGCAGTGGCCTTCAAATCTTGGTGTTTTGATAGTCCTAGTCCTATAGTCATGTGCTTGATGTCCTTGCTTGTTGCACTTGTGATAGTGACCCATGTTTTTAGGTTTGTCATGCTAATGGGCATTCTTTCTCCTACACACATTAGAGGTATGTCCCTTTTTGCCACAAAAATGATAAGTAGGTTTAGTGTTCTTACCTTTGTTACTTCTTTCTTCTACAGTCTTGGATGACTCTCCTTTTTCAATGTTGGTGTATCCTAGTCCTAAAGTATCATTGCTAGCTCTTGGTGATTTTAGTAGTTTTTAAAAGTACTTGATGGCCTCATTTGGTTTGTTGAAGCTCTATGAAATCTCCTTCTCTCTTTTTAGGTCATTTTTTAGTTGTTCATTTTGCATCTTCAGTGTGGATATCTTAATGTCTTTGACATTTAGTCATGATGTGCATTCATCATCTAACTTCGAATGTCTAGCTGCATGTTGTAAATTCTTGCAAGCTCAATTTACTTTTCTTCCAACCCATTTGTAAGGTTTCTCTTATCATCTGCTAGCATAGCTTATCTTCAATGGCTCTTTTCTTCTATTCACTCAATTCACAAAGCATCTTGGCTTGAGATTCTTGTTTGATCTTTAGAGTTCTGATCTCTTCTGCTTGGGATTTATTCTTCTCCATTAGCTATGTTATTACTGCATCAAAATCTTTGGAATCTCCATTTGCAAACACTTTTGAGGTGTCAATCTCCTTATATTGTGTATCATTCTCAGCTATGGCAATTTCTCTTCTTCTCTTTAAGGATTTTCTCAATTCTTCCCTAGCTTCTTTCAAAGTATGTAGACTTCCATCATCTACCCAAGTTTGTAGACTTCCATTTCTAGATCTTTTCTCCAAGTTGTAAGGCTTCTCCTTGTGAGAACTTGGCTCTGATACCAATTGTTGAAATTATAGGTGGGTAAATTTACTTTTGAGAGGGGGGGTGAATCAGAAGTAATAGAATTTAACCTCTAAAACTTTTAACTAAGATCATTCACATGCATATACCATATCTAATTAACATAAAAGTAAAGACATGCATGAAAATAGATAACACAAGATTTTGATCACCCAGAAACCCTCCAAAATGAGAAGGTAAAACTGGGGTGGGGACAACACCCACAAATTATTACTACAACAATATGTAATAGACTAAGGTTACAAATTTTGACCACTTCCAATGGTCTACCATATGAAAGGCTTTACACTTTATTAAAAGTGACATGTCTAAAGGATTTACAAACATTCACTTGGAATGTTACCCTATTAAAGGACTTATCACCTTGTTAAAGGTTTACAACATGGTTGTTAAACCAAACTATCATCATAGGATTTTCATTCCTAATACAATGGCTAGAAATTATTAGAATGTGTTGACCTGATGACTTACAATCTTTAATTGCTAATTCCAATCCTTGTTTTTCTTAAGCTGATATGATCCTTCTTAATCTAATATGTCTCTACTTGAAGTGCTAATACTCTATTCTAACCAACTAGATTCTACAATGCTGCTCTTTCTCTAAATCCTTATACTCCTTCAAACTTTGCTAGCATTCTCCCATACAACTCTCACTCATGCATGAATTATGGGGTATCATACTACTTTTAAATGCTTTGAAGTCTTAGGGTTAGGTATGAATCTATGATCAATATTTATCCTTCTTTTCCTACTCAAATCTTTACACTTTTTCTATTGGTTGCATGCTTTCTCCATTTTTCTTATTGGCTACATTCTGATTACATAGGGAATATAAAAGATTCGATCTTATCTTTTAGATCCTTTGAGATTCATCATAAGTTAGCTTCAAAAACTATTTACATTTGAGTTTGTCAAGGCACAAACTCATATGCTGATTCTATGTTACTCAACACTTACTGATTGCTAATCCTCAAGACATATAGGAATTATGTCTCACTTGGCTCCTATAGTAACTCTATCTCACTTGACATCTATACTTTTCTCAATAGCTATAGTGACTTGACATCACTTATCACTCAACACTTGAATCTTGCTTGACACTTGAAGTTCACTCAACACCTGTTGAATTTTTGACTCAACACATATTGTAGCTCAACATCTATATTATACTCGAAATCATCTTGGAAATTGGTTAAGTGTGTTGACACTCAATTTTCAAAACCAATCTGAGATCAACACATGACACATAGTTTGTGGAACATTGTTTTAAGACTTTTTTGAATATTCAAAAAATAAAGGCATAAAGATAGAAAACATTTTGTATTGTAAAATGGATGTGCAACACAATTTAAATAAGATATAACATTCTATGCATTATGTATATATCATTGACACTTTAATATACCACACATTTGGAGTTTTTTTGAGAGTGAACATGGAAAGGGTGAGCATGATGGTGTAGGAGCTTGTATCAAATGTGCTTTAAGAAAGTACCAAATAGCTATAAAGGATCATATTGCATTAATAATGCTCATGATGTAGTTGAGTGGTGCAAAACACATTTTACAATGCCTGCAAATACCGATAACACATCATCACAAGTGGTTTGAGTCATACCATTTAGAGTGTTTTGGGAGGTATCAGGTATAGATTAATTTGATTATTCAATTGAATTTAGAGTTATATTTAATATATTATGTGATAACTATTATAGAAGTAACATTGAACTTGAATTTTTAAATTTATGCATGGACCTTACATTTAGGTGTTGATAGAAGATCAATGCATGCATCACAGAGGGTGAATGGACTTTGGTGCCACTAGATGCCATTAATATGAGTGAGTCTAAGGATGAAAACTATGATGATATTCCATTAATTTCTAGTAATTATGACTATATTTCAGAATTGATCAGAGTTGGTATGTATGTATTTACATCTATTTGTTTCATATTATTTTGGTTAGTTAATTATGTTAGGTGATAACTATTATACTCATGTACATATAATTTATATATATACTTTGTGTAGGCAATGATTTTGCAGTCATTGCAAAATCTCAAATCATAGAAGGTGTTAGCTATTATTTATTTCATTGCACCATGGAAAGAGAGAAGCTAAAAAAGACTAAAATAACTAATGGAATTATGTTTCCCATTGGTTAATATATTTGAATCATGTTTACATCATCATGTATTTTTTATGGATTCAAATTTATTGACTTATTTGATTGATGTACATATACATGGCTATGTGTACATGTATATTTAACTTAAGTACAATTAATCTATATGAGATATATTTTACATGTGTATGCAAGTTTTGTTGTTGTACAAAAAACATATTTGGAAAAAAAAGACTAATTAATAATGGGATTCATTTCACTAATTATCAACCTAACAACAAGGTTTATTAGTATAGTAACCATGTTATTTCCATTGATCTAACTCTTCATCTAGTCAAAGGACCTAAAATACATAAGTGGAGGTTTGATATTGATGATCATGAGAAAATATTAAACGCCATCCTACAATGAGATGACCCACTTGATACAATATAGAAACAACTTGTAATTTGAAATTTGGTTGAACAATTTGACACAATTTGAAATTTTGTTGAATAATTTGACACAATTTGAAATTAGGACTTGTAACTAATTATTGAACTTATACTCTTTTATTTAACTTTGACTCTTTTATTAGAACATGTGTCTTAAGGGGATGAAATATATATTTAGACTTTCATGTTTTAAGAGGAACAAATTAGAACATTAGGCTTAAGGGGATGGAATTAGGACATTTGTAGATTAAAGGGATGAACTACACACCCCCCTCCCCCCCCCTCCCCCCCCCCACACACACACACAATTTAGGAATTATGTAACTCATTAGGTTTGAAACCTATACAAATTAGGACATAAATTATATTTATTTAACTTAAGTTAAATCAAACACGTATTTAAGTCCTATGTACATTATTCAAATTAACACATGTAACTAATTCTAGGTCTAAAATTAAAAACATGTATTTAATTGAAGGAAAAAATTATATTCTATATTTTGCCAAGAACAATTTATGAAATATGTCTAATGAAATTGATGCAATGGATGGTGGTAGGATGAAGGTCCAAACAACAAGAGTAGGGAAAATGCAAAGTTTCACAAGTTTCAATGAATAGTAAAGACCCACAATGCCTCAACCACCTTAAAGGTTAACCAAGACCTATACCCTATTCCAAGATGATTTGGATAGTCTTAAAATATCAAAAATAAGATGATTCAAATGATTCTTCCCTTCCAAAAACAATTTGTGGTCATAAACTAAAAAATGCACAAGTTAGGCCTAAAACCCCAACTAGGCTTCCATCCTTGTTATCGCACATTTTTCTCACAACTTTCCATAAACATCAGAGAAATATGTTACATATTTAGATACCCATTTGGCATAACATATTAAATTATTAGGTATGGTTATTTTGGAAAGAGTCCTTGCTATTACACTATAGGCCCTATTTCAAGCCCAAAAACACCCACATTTACAAAAGAAGTACTCATAATACCTATCCCCAAAATCAAGCTTTCTAAAGTATCATAAAATGTGTTGAATCAAAGGAATATTCAATCAATTTGAGTCATTAGACACTGCAATTGCAAAAGGCCCAAATTAAGCTTCAAAACCCTCAAAACCTAGGGCTTCTCCAATCTATGCTCTCCCAATGCTTTCTCCAATAACTAATGGATGGAACACCTTGTATTCAACAAGAATAAGCATAATCTATCATGAAAATGTCCTCTCCTTAAGGCCAATATGCTGCTGTTGTAACTTACAAGCAACTTTTAATGTAAAACTCTAGCAATTCATATCGTGATCACCAATAACCTTAACTTCTCCCTCACAAATGCATATTATAAGGTTAGTATGTTATAATACATGTTAAAATAGACCCGTTCCATGAGAATAAAGTCTTCACATCTATGGAATGCCCATTTGCATAAAAATTGTCAAAATTGCCTATTAAATCTTGACAAATTATGACAGTCAGCAATAAGGAATGAAAACAATGTTGCAAACCTTCAATAAAAGCATAGAATGGTAGATTTTATCATAAATAAGTTTCCTTATTTCATCAATGATCATTTTTATTTCAAAGACATTCCCAATTAATGAATAAACACATAAAAGACTTGCCAAAATAGAGGTTTTTCTCATTAAATTTGTGCACAATTTGTACCATTCACTTCTCTACCATACAATGGGATTCTATACCTTATGTATAACTTCCCAACCAACCTTCCCAAATAACCTTGGTCAGTACAAGAGTCATGAAAAGGTTAAAACATAAATAAACTCCTTTTCCCTCCTAAAACCAACTAATCATTGCAATTCAAATTTTGAATTTGTAACTTTACAAATTTGACATTTTAAGGACATTTTGAATGTTCCAACCTTGTTAAATGGCTAAAATAGTCTTTTTAATCATTCCTAAAGACAAAAATAACTTAATTTAATCCCTATTACATCTATATGCTCAATTTTTCCTTTTTGGACTTCCAGGACCTAGGAATTACGCATTTTGAATATTTGATGCCATGATAGGCTTGAAAACTTCACAGTTGATTCCACCATGATATGAGTGATTTGTCTTCATTCTTGGAGTATTTTGGTTGACCTTTTATTCCTAGAGAGGCTTAGGTTCTTTTTTACCATACTCCCCACCTTTAAATAGATTCTTGTACCAAGAATGAGACTTACCAAAGTGGTGTTGCCTTCCATGGTACTATTGTTTTGATGGTTCTATGAAATATCCCAAAGTCATAGGCCTCTTCCTCTAACCTTCATACAACTTATTAGGCTAATAATAAACATGGTAATATTTATTATTCACCCCTAGACCAATGGAGTGTGTAACTGTTATAATTTTGGTTTGTGTCCTTGCTTGATCTTTGTACCATTTCTTTTGCCCTCCAAACATCTGTAACTTCTTCCCTAAACCAATATCTCTATGCCCAATGATTCAAAAATAGATAGTACCTAATTTTATGTATGTCTATCCTTTAAATCTTCTCTTTAGCATTCCCAAGGTCTTCTAATTTCTAGGAAATTCTGCCCCAAGATTTTAATTTATTGTCCAATCATTGTCCTTTTTATCTCTATGCTAACCTTGCAATGGTATCTTATCACAAAAACACATAATGATGGGTTCCTAGCTTCTGCAAGTGGATGGTTGTAATTTATACTTCTCTTTTCCTTTATGCACAATGTATGTCTTAGAATATCCATAAGGTTATCCTAGAAATTTGGCAAGTTCTACCCAATATCATATGTCCACAATTCGTTGACATGACATCATATGCCTTCTGACTAACCTTTACATTCAACTCTTGGTTTACCCAAGTGGCACTATAAGGATTACAATATTCTACTAATGCCAACCCCAACTTAGAAAATATATCAACTCAAAGTAGATTACTATGAGCCCCTAAATCAATGATGAAAGTACATGTTTTACCTTTTACCAAGCATCTAGATCTAAAGATACCTTCTTGTGCTGATGGTAATGTTGATCCTCCATTCCTCATAAGAAGACATTCTCCTTTCTTAGGTAGTATCATGGTAGGTTCTCTTTCTTCTTCCTCCTTTGTTAGGTTTACTCTAGTCTCTTTTCCCTTATCTAAAACAATCCATTTAGGACACCTCAATGATTGATGGTCCACTTTATTACAATGGAAACATCTCCCTATGAAGCATCTATTTCCTCTTCCACCTCCAAATCTTCCTCCTCTATAACCTCATCTTACCTCAAAAGTAGATCCTTTATCTTTGTCTTAATTTCTTGAATTATCATCTTGATTTATTCCACCCCTTCATTGCATGGAAGATCCTCTTCTATTGTTTTGCCTCTCATTCTTTCTTTTCAACTTCTCCTCTACCTAGATGGCTAATTAGAAACATTCTCGAAGGGTCCTAGGAATGTTTAAACCAATATCATCTTGAATGTCAAACTTTAGTCCACTCATATACCTTAAAAAATTTTCATCTTGTTCTTCAAATCCTTCCCTTATGCTTAGGGTATGAAACTTTTAAGTGTAGGACATGACATCCATGTTTGTCTGCTTCAAATTATTCTTTCTCATCTTCATTTGTATAGCCAACTAATTGTAAAAACTGACTTCTTACCATTTTATTCATCCTATCCCAATTTGAAATCTTATTTAGGCCTCTAGCCACTCTCTCATTTTGTAAATGTGTCCACCAAGTAAGGGTTGTTCCCCTTAACTTTACCTTTTCCACTTTCACCTTCTTATCCTCTTCTATGTCCTCTAGATCAAAATACTTTTCTAGTGCCTCTATCCATCAAAGCACTTCTTCACTCTCCATCTTTCCATAATAGATGGGTAAATCCACTCATGTCTTTAATCTACTACCTTGTACTACCTTTATCAACTTCAAAAATCTTCTTTTATTAGGATTATCTACTGCTTCATGATCCTCTTGCTCTTGTCTTGCATTTTGGTTCCTTTCTTCATGATTGTTCTCTCCATGTTCTTCTTCATGGATCACTTCCCTTCTAGGTTCATGTCTATCCTTTTCCAAGGCTTCAATCCTTGCAATCAGTTACAATATTTCTCTTCTTAACTATCTATCTTCCCTTTCCTTAGATGCTTCTAGTTCCCTATTCTCTCTTCTCTCCCTTTCCAGTTCTTGTCTCAACTCTTCCATCTCCTTAGCCATTTTTCCCTTATGAGGCATTTTTAAAAAATATTTCTTCTCCCTACTCAAGGACCTAATAACTAATGCTCTAATAACACTTGATGAAATGTATGGTGGTGGGATGAAGGTCCAAATAGAAAGAGTAAGGAAAATGCAAAGTTTCACAAAGTTCAATGAAATGTAAAGACCCACAATGCCTCAAACACCTAAAAGGTTAACCAAGACCTATACTCTATTCCGAGATGATTTTTATAGTCTTAAAATATCAAAAATAAGATTATTCAAATGGTTCTTCTCTTCCAAAAGCACTCTGTGGTCATAAACTAAAAAATGCACAAGTTAGGCCTAAAACCCCAACTAGGCTTCCACTATTTTTATCACACCTTTTTCTCACAACTTTTCAAAAAAATCAAAGAAATAAATTATATATTTGGATACTCATTTGGATTCTCTATAACATATTAAATTATTAGGTATGGTTGTTCTGGACAGAGTCCTTGCTGTTACAATACAAGTCCTATTTTAATCCCAAAAACACCCAATTTTACAAAGGAAGTACTCATAATACCTATCCCCAAACTCCAAAACTTTCTATAATATCATCAAATCTATTGAATTAAATTAATATTCAATAAATTTGAGTCTTTAGGCATTGCGAGTGCAAAAGCCCCAAATTAAGCTTCAAAACTCTCAAAACTTAAGGCTTCTCCAATCCACGCTCTCCCAATGCTTTCTCCACCAAATAATGGAAAAAAAAAATTGTATTCAATAGGTATAAGAATAATTCATCATAAAAATTCCCTTCCCTTAAGGTCAATATGCTACTTTTGTAACTTACCAACAACTTTCAATGCAAAACTCTAGCAATTTGTATGGTGATCACCAATAACCTTATCTTCTCCCTCAAAAATTCATATTATAGGGTTAGTATGTTATAATAAATATTAAAATAGATCCATTCCATGAGAATAAATTTTTCACATCCATGGAACTACCATTTCCATAAAAATTGTCAAAATTGCTTGTGAAATCTAGACAAATTATGACAGCCAACAATAAGGAATGAAAACAATGTTGTAGACCTTCAATCAAAGCATAGAATGGTAGATTTAATAAAAAATCAGTGTCCTTATTTCATCCAATATTAATTTTCTTTCAAAGACATTCACAATCAATGAATAAACTTATAAAAAACTTGCCAAAATAGAGGTTTTTCTCATTGAATTTCTACACAATCTATACCATTCACTTCTCTACTATACAATGTGATTCTATACCTTATATATAAATTCCCTACAACCTTTCTAACTAACCTTTGTTGGTACAATAGTCATTAAAAGGTTAAAACACAAATAAACTCATTTTCCATCCTAAAACCAAATAACTGTTGCAATTCAGAATTTGAATTTGCAACTTTACAAATTTGACATTTTAAGGATATTTTGAATGCTCCAACCTTTCAAAATGGCTCTAATAGTATTATTAATCATTCCTAAATATATAACTAACTTAATTTGATCCATATTACATCTATATGCTCAATTTTCCCTTTTTGGACTTTCAAGACCTAGGAATTGCATATTTTGCATATTTGATGCCATGATAGGCTTTAAAACTTCACAATTTATTCCATCATGATAGGAGTAATTTGTCATTATGCTTGGAGTCCTCTAGTTGACCTTGTGTTTTTGGAGTGGCTTAGGTTCCTCTATGCCAACAATATTTATAATGAAACATTTATGAAATAAACCCTCTTGTATATGCATACATTGTACATGTCAAATGTAACTAATTAGGATATATGTAAAGTTAATTTGGTTTGAAACTTGTTCATGTACTCTAGGACCCACATAAATTAAATGTTATATGTTAATATATATAGTAATTTTCCAAATTCTAGGACATAAATGAAATGTCTCAAGAATGTATATATATGTATCATTCATCAAATATATAAGAATTAGAACATAAAATGTATGTGTCAATCACTGAACAAATAACAACAACACACGATCTATCCATATCTCGTCTAAGATAATATCAAATATAAATAGTGGCATGTATACATATGTATCTATCAAATCAAACATAAATAACATGCATACAAAGTGTCTATGTAATCTGTGAATGTCTCTCTAAATGAAAGTAAATCAAATTATATATATATGTTGGTCTCAAACTTGTTTTGACAATTGAGTGTCAACACACCTAACCAATTTTTAAGTTGATTTTGAGTATGATATAGATGTTGAGCTATAGTATGTCTTGAGCTAGAGATATAACAAGTTTCGAGCAAGTTTCAAGTGCAGAGTCACTATAGATGTCGAGTCACTATAGGTGCCAAGAAAAGTATAGATGCCAAGAAAGAGAGAGTTACTATAGGAGATGAGAAAGACATAAATCCTATATGTGCTAAGCATCAATAATCAGGAAGTGCCAAGTAACATAGAATAAACATATGAGTTTGTGCCTTCACAAACTCAGATCTAAACCATTTTTAAGCCGACTAAAGATGAATCTTGAAGGATCCAAAAGATAAGATCAAATCTTTTACATTCCTTATGTAATCAACATATAGTAAATTATAAAAATGGAGAAAGAATGCAACCAATAGGAAAAGTGTAAAGATTTGAGTGGGAAAGATGGATGAATAAAATTCGTAGATTCATACCTAACCCTAAGTCCTTGAAGCCTTTATAAGGAGTTCGATGCCCCATAGTTTGTGTTGGTGTTTTAAAACTACCAAGCAACAAAATGCTCAATACCAAAGTGACATCACTCATATAATCTAAGGGCTAGCCAATTCCTATTAAAAATTACATGTGTAAACCATTTGGACCCAACTTCAACAAAACCAAGGGTGGTTTTTTGCTCTTTAGGCTCTGCAAAACCAGGGTGGGTATACCTAGGGATGACTCAAGAATACGAAACACTGTATGAGAATTATTTTAGTTTCATTCTGATTCTCATCTCAAGTCCTCAAACACATGTATAATTTATGAAAATTTGATAAACACATCCCATATAACAGATCTAGCCAAAATTCTTCTATAGATCTACACGTGTTCTCAGCAATAGTGACTAACTAAAGCTAAAACATTACATGCAAACAAGTACTAGCCAACTTTGAAGATCTTCAGGAAATAAAAGTGAAATTGATTATAATTTTGTATTCGAAAACCATTTATGACACATTTTTCTTCTAGCTGAATCAATTTTACCAATGCCTAATCCATTAGGGTTCAGAATCTACTACAAATTCTTAGATCTAATTTGTTGCCTTATGACAAATTTTATCAATAATTCTTATCAGAATTCATTACTCAAAAATCCTTTCCACTACTACAACAACCTTATCAAATTCATCAAAGATTTTACTTAATCCATCAAACTAATAGCAGTGATGAACAGATAGACAACCTCACTGGATTGCATTCAATTGCACAAGCCTTTACTCATACAATATCAAGATAACCAAGTAATCAAAAGGAGACAAGATTCAAAAAGAATTAATATGGGGACAGCTCATAATCTGTATTCATTTTCTTTGAGAATTGTATATATTTACAGTAAACTTAGAATGACCTTAGGAAGAAACATAGAGATCATTCTATTATTCATGTATTCTCAGGAACTAACAGAGAAAATACATCATAAACTTGCTCCAAACATTCGACCAAAAATAGACTAAGTATATCACTTAGAAAAAATAGAATTCGGATCCTTTCTCTAGCCCTGAAATCTCACTTATATAGTGTGAGATGCAACAAGCTTCAGGCTAAGAGAAAAATGACAGGTGTCCTTTACAAGAAATATTTACATACACCTATCACAAAATGACAAAAATGTGGGTAACAGAAGATATCCAAATCAAAACATTTTCTTTGGTGGGTCAACTTTTGTCACATCTTCTAATGATGCTGAGTTGGCTATTATTCTGATCCCTCTTTGTATGCAATTGCCAAATTAGCCAATGATGAAGTTTTTTCTAATGATGGCAAATTAACCTCAACCTATGGTTTTCACCATCTTTATCCTATATGGTGGAAGTAACTTCTACCTTTTTCTCTTCTTCAATTGTATCAGCATCCTATGGTTCCGAACCTACAACTAAAAGTGACTGATTATTCTTGTCTTCTTCTATCAATTGGGCCTGAGTAGTGATGGTGTTAATGATTTGGATCTCCTCACCCTGCACCTCATCACTGTCAATTTCATCTTCGTCAAACTATTCACCAGGAACTATTTTTGCCATCCACTTGTCAAACAATGTGTCATCTGGCCAATCAAATTGTAAAATATCCCTCTACCTTTTAAATACATATTCAACCTCATTATTAATAGCAAAAAATTCTTGTTTTAAAGAATCAAAGAATATTTGGGCCTTCACCATTTCTTTCATTGTAGTAGCCCACCATACATGCCCTATTTTATTTATAACTTGATTCATTCTTAAATAGAATAAATCATCAAGTTCCTTTGCCCATTCATCTTTGTTTTTTAAATTACTTTTCTTATCTAGGGCCCGAAGAAACAAACTAAATTTTTGTCTCTTGTATTTGTTCAAGTAGCCTACTATTATTCTCTGTAAATGAATCCTTTTGTTGTCAAAATTAGCAAGATCAGAAACAATATCAAAGGTTTTTTCAATTTGATCACAAGAATTATTTATGATAGAGAAACACAAAAATGTCACTTCTTTCTCCCTTCTTACCCATTTATTCACAATAGGCTTTAAAGCCTCATAATTGGCTTTCAGCTCCTCCTAGATACTGATAACCCTCACCAACTGATCATGAACTAGTGGCCATTCAACTTTGTCCCCCAAATACGTGAGATCTTTTCTTAGTTTATCTTCATATTTTGACTCCATCTATACATGTAAGGCCCATAGTTTACCCTTTTCTTCTTCAAAATCCTCAGCAGTGTAGTACTGTGGCCTTTGGGGTGTATCTGATATTTCTATGGGGGGGTGGATTTGAAGGGTTCAACTGGGCAGTGAGGATATGTTATTCTTGGGCTAGTGGATTTTCCCAATAGCTTGTTCTCGAGCTCAATTCTCTTTTTTACCTCCTTATTATAGGCCTCAAGAATTGTTTCATATTTATTCTGTAATTCAAACATAGCCTATTCCTCCTTCTTAGCATTGGCCAAAAGAAACTTGGAAGAATCCACATTCCAATGTGTTGCTTGCACATGTGAGGTATCAACAACCCTTCTTACAAGTATGTTTTCCATCAATCCAGACTCATCTGGTTGCAATGATGTGGCTCTAGATCCTCTTCTTAATGACCAACTGACCAATGTAGCTTGATCTTCAATGAATGCAATGCCTTGGAAATCCCTTTTATTTGGGTTTTGCAACTCCAATTTATTAGAAACAGAATTAAAAATCAATGCATCTGCAATATCCCAATTAGGCAACAATAGTATGTTAGAAGTCTTTACCATTTGCCTTCCCTCTTCAAGGGTAATGTTCTGGAACTCTTGCATCATTTGTTCCTTTATTTGTTTTTGGATGGAGGCTTCATCCATTTCTAGATGCTCTATTTTCAACTTTTTACATTTTTCCTCAAACATATTCATGTTTGCCCTCCAGGAAAACTTCTAAAAAGCCCTAGATTTCACAAAACTTCACCATTTCTTCCATTGTAGTAGCCCACCATGCATGCCCTGTTTCATTTATAACTTGATTCATTCTTAAATAGAATAAATCATCAAGTTCCTTTGCCCATTCATCTTTGTTTTTAAAATTATTTTTCTTATCTAGGGCACGAGGAAACAAACTGAATTTTTGGCTCTTGTATTTGTTCAAGTAGCCTACTATTATTCTCTATAAATGAATCCTTTTGTTGTCAAAATTAGCAAAATTAGAAACAATATCAAAGGTTTTTTCAATTTGATCAAAAGAATTATTTATGATAGAGAAACACAAAAATGTCACTTCTTTCTCCCTTCTTACCCATTTATTCACAATAGGCTTTAAAGCATCATCATTGGCTTTCAACTCCTCCTAGATAATGATAACCCTCGCCAACTGATTCATGTTTTCCCTCAAAAAAGTTTCCTCAAACATTTTTCATCAAACATATTCATGTTTTCCCTCCAAGAAAACTGTTGAAAAGCCCTAGATTTCACAAAACTATCATCAACCAAAAATTGATGACTTGCCTATTCTAACATAGGGTCCAATTCCCTGCCTCTATAGTCAGCTATTATTAGGTCCAAACTTGGTAGAGGAGGCTCTGGAGGGTTACCTTCATCCAATTCTGCTTAAGTAATAAAAATACCTCCCTGTGATCCCATCTTCTCAAATTGTTCACCTATGAGCTATTCTTCTCCAATCCTCAAAGGGGATTGAGTGGGTGAATATTCCTCAACTTGAGACCTCTCTTCAATCATTACCTTCTGCCTCTTGGGATTAGGCTCATTGGGTCTCTCTTCTAGGGCTATACTGGTGGATCCCACTATTTGTTTTCCTTTATCTACAGGAGTCATTTTATTTTGAATTATAGTGTAACCAGGCTTCTTCTATACAATTATTTGACCAGCTCCTATATTAGGAGTGAAAGCCAACCTCCTCATGACTTCTCTAGACTTATCAGGATAAGAATCAATAAAAAATTCTTTCTTCTCATTCATAGCTTCCAGTTTTTCAAGGAAGTTACTCATGAGCTTGTTTATTCTGTCAGCCTCTATATTAGCATTATCTAAAGGACTATTTTTTTATCAAAACAATGAATGAATTCTAGGACCCGAGACTAAACTTTCCATTTTTCTTGTTTAGTTTCTTGTTCCTGCAATGAGAATTCATTCCTTATAATGTCCTCTAGATAATATGAATCATGTTTAACCTGTCCTAGCTTAATCCTATGGCTCAAGGTCTGATTGAAAAATCCCTCAGAATCACAAAAAAAGGGATGGGAGATAGCCATCATATACTAATCCAAAATTTTATGCAAAAAGAGCCAACCCCCTTTGGTAATCACAAACTGATGGGCCACTGTGCAGGTAGGGAAAATTGACCCTAGTTGCCTCTTCAATAGAAACATTTCTTCTACTCCTCCTAGTTGCCACAAAACTTTAGCCATTCCTACCTTGAAAGGTGCTTGGTAAGGCAAGACATGAGGACTCCCTTTAAAACCATAAACTGAAAATAGTAGAAACAGAGTAAGGGATGATATCTCCTCAATTATGTGAAACTTTAAAATTATGGGGGGTATCCATAGGGATGATGAGACTCATTATTACCTTAGGGATTCTGGGATTGTCACTCAATATGAGGCATCTTAATTTGAAAGCAAAATACCTATCAAATCTGACAAAATTGGCATTATTTGCATCCCAGGTCATATCTGCACTCCACAACTAGACTGGCAATATTTCCCCATTTTCCTCTCTATTCAATTCCATCTCATTAGCAAAATATGTCACCCCCTTGAGCAAGAAAATATGCATTAATAGAGAATAGTGGCCAAAACTTTTCTCCACTTTGCCATTTGCAATTTCAACTAATCCAATGTGAATTTGTTTAGCCAAAAAGGAAGCAAAATCAAAGATAACATCTATACCAAAAGAAGAAATTTGAACCATCATATACATAAGGCCAATGGGCATGAAATTCTACTCATCTTCACCAAAAACACGGCACAGGGTCCTGTATATCTCTACAACTCGGGAAGTGAAAAGACTCTTCTTGAAAGGTTCTATAGAGGTTGCAGTAATTACTGGCAAAGTTCCTATAGTACCAATGTGTGCCCTTAGTGCACCTCCCCTAATTACACCTCTCTTTTCTTTGTTTTCATTCTCTAATTCTAGCAAATTGATTGGCACATGGTAATCTGACAATGGTTCTAGGTGAAAAACCTCTCTAATTTCTTCAGGGCTAATTGAGACTAGAGGCACACCATCATTTCTTCTCACAACCCTAATAGCATGGTCATAATTCTTGGAAATGGCTTCTAGAAAATCATAATCCGTGAAAACACTTGGAACTACTAGCTTTTCGAAATCAAAATTCTAGATATTAGCATCAAAGGAAAACAACTTCCTTTCTAAAAACCACCTTTTAAACAAAACAAGACTAGTTTGAGTAGTTATTGCATCCCTAACCTAGTTCTCTTTTTCATATAAGCCATCAACAATTTTCAACCTAGGGTTTAAGGAAATTAACCTTTTAACTTGTGCAGGCTCTGTAGTGGATTCTGGGAGTAATTCTAACAAATCATCATGAACATTCCTATCCATATAATTAACTTTCCCAGAGAATGCTTTCTTAGGAGGCATCTTGATCATAACAATAGGAACTAGAATGTCATAGAGGTTATATATGAGTACTTACTTGACTTGGTAGACTTATTTTTCTTTGAACTTTTGTAGTTGCTTTCGAATAGATAAGAAATTGCTTCATGTCTTTACCAGGCTTAACAAAATGTGCTCAATAGGTTCTTGTGCTTAGAAAACATGAAATCTTTGTTTGCATGAGACTAGAATGAATGAAAATATTTTGTAATATACTCTGTTTCTCCCACATGCGAACCTTTCATTCATCATAAATGCGTAGAATAGAAAAATAGCGTAGCATCACACTTTCTTTTAAATTTGTGCCATTGATCCTTGAAAAATCCTACGATCCAAGAATGAAAACTAGGCTAACTCAATGTTCTTCTTAGCATGCTGGCAGTCAAACCAATAAACTGCCTCTATCTATACCTTTCCTTTAAGGTTGGCATTTCAAACTAGGCCCACGAATGACCAAGGACACATGTCATCAACTCGCTAACTTGCTACACATAACTTTTAAGTTCCTTTCCATAGCGAGCTAGCGATAACCACTAATTTTGCTTTGATCATGTGGCAGATATTTGAAATGAATTTTAAGGAAACAATGGTGGATCCCTCACTCGCTAACTCACTATACATAATCTTCGCACATGTTTTCATAGAAAATTTAACGAGCATCGTTGTTCCATACTTGCTCTTGTGGATAACATATTACTACAATAGTGGTGGGCCTTTATTTGCTAACTCACTATACATAACTTCCAAGCACTTTTCCATAGCAAGGTAGCATTGGCTGTTGATCCTGGTTTGATCTAAGGATCAAAATTCTTCGCAGGTTTTATACATGGGGTATGGGTCCAGGATACTGCTGTCGTTGAGCTAGCTCAACAAGCTGGGACACATATATATATATATATATTAATCTCTTAATGACATCACATTTTTTTTCCTTACCATGTACATGACTTTTAGGCGGGTCACTACAACACTATTGGAAAAAATACCAACTATCCGACTAGCGATATGGCGAGTTCTGACTAATCAAAAATTTTTGGCTTATAGATGCTCAGTAGGATGCCACCGTGTAATTTGATCTGCACAATTCAGCTTTATCATGTCACTCACTCAAGGCCCACCTTTGAGGATTTTCTTTTACATCACCACTTTTTGACTAGTTGCTACATCGCTACTGGTGAAAAAACCAACTATCTAGCTAGCGATACAGTGACCTCCTAGTAAACATCAAAAACCGATGCTGGGAAATAAAACACAACTTGCACAGAAATAAAAGTAGAGCCTGCACAATATTTTCTTTTAGATCCTCACAATCATTTTCTAATTTTTGAAAGAACGTCATCTTTTGCAATGATTAGGACCTTGCTATGTCACTACTAGAAAGGTGGTGTTATTCCGGCTAGTGATATAGTGACCTTTGACAGATTCTCAAATCTAGTGTCGGAGAATAAAAAACACATTGATTAAAAACCTACCAATTAATGTTGGTGTCAGAGAAGCTGGTCGTGCACATTTATAAGACTACAAGGGAATTTTTGCGGTCACATCAATCTTTAAAATAACACTACCTTTTGCAAAATTTGAGCATTTGCTATGTTGCCATTGAAAAGTCGCATGGATTTTTTGATAGCGACTTAGCAAATTGCAGGAGAAACTTGGACACCGGTAACACCATTTATGCATTTCTTCACGTGCCTTTCTTCTAAAAACTGAAAAGCTTGGGACATAACACATGGTCATAATGTCACAATTCTCGGTGCCAGATTTTATTTTTCAAACATAGTCACAGTTATCTAATGGTCGCTACCTCACTAGGCGTAACATTTGAGCATCTTGCTTTAGTGAATATGCGACAATCGTAGATTCAAATAAGATCTTATGGTGGGATAAAACTTCTTTCATAAGGATTGAACAACAATCTCAACACGGGTTGGAAAAGAATATTCGCTTATCCTTTTTTTATAAAAAACTTTCATACCATGGAAATTTTAGATGGAATGAGACATAGGGTTTTAACAAAAAAAATTCAAAGGCTAACAAAAGGATGACCTAGCTAGAAACCCTATTCACCATTAATCTAAACAATCTGAATTTTCTACACCTAGACAAAGGAATTCTACCATGTGAAAATTCAGACCAATAGTGGCTCTATCTGCGAACATTGAAAACTCTGGATTCAAGTGAGGGCTCAAAATTTCTAGGAGAAGCAGACCACACACAAAGTCTCGACAGAGCAACCACTTACTAAGAGAACAACACACACAGGAAAACTATGCAAAGGAAACTATACAAAGACAAAAGGATTTACAGATATGTAAAAGAAAACCCTAAACTACTGTTCATGGAGAAAATAAGTATTTTTCAAGAAAAATACAACTTCAAGTACTGTCCTGGTAGTTCAAGAATGTTGTCTAATAGATCTTTGAGAACATAAGAATCCTCGCCCCAATTATTTTCAATCAAATAAGGGCCTAACAAAATAAGATCAAATTTTCCATGTTTTCCTTTATCTTCTATCCTGGCATTCCACATAAGGACCAAATCTCCACTTTCAAATCTCTTGCTCACTATCCTCTTATCATAGAGTGCTTTAACCTATAATTACAACTTTTTGTTTCTGATTGATGCTTCTTTCCTGGTCTTAGTTAGCCCAACTAGTTCATCCAATATTTGTTGTATATCATCAATGATATCCTCATCATACATTTGAATTTAGTTATACAGACTTACCAGGTTGTTCTAAGGCATCATTGCTTGAATTCCATACACCATATCAAATGGAGCTACACCAATGGCTTTCTTCACAGTTACCCTGTCAGCCCATATTGCTAACTATAACATAGAATCCCATGCTTTCTTGTTATCATCCAAGGTTCTCTTAATAACCTTTAACAGGATCTTATTTTTGGATTCATCTTGTCCATTTCCTTGTGGATGATAAGGAGAAGATGATGATCTTTTTATTCCATATTTATCACAAAATTTGATGAACTCCTCAGACCTGAAGCATATTGCATTGTCTGTGACAATGTTTTGAGGACAACCAAATCTAGAAATAATATTGTTCAGTAGGAAATTATTGACAACTTTACCTATTGCATTTCTAGTGGGGATAGCCTCTACCCACTTTATAAAGTAGTCAGTAGCCACTAGAATCCAAGAATAGCTAGTGCTAGACTTGGGGTAAATCTCTCCTATGAAATCCATACCCCATTGTTGAAAGGGTGCTTGGACCTCCACTGGCTTCAATGGAGTATTACTTGAGAACTTTAGTTTTCCAACAAACCTCTGACAAGGGTCACATTTCCTAATCATAATTTGGGCATCATTGAAAAGGGAGGGCCACCAAAATCCAAACCTATTTACTTTGTGTGCAGTGGTCTTGGCCATATAGTGTCCTCCACACACTCCAGCATGCATTTCATTTAAGACTTCTTTTGCCTTTTCTTGATCAATACACTTTAGCAACACTCCCTCAAAATTTCTCCACCATAACTTTCCTTTGAAAATTATGTAGCTGATGGCTTGTAATTTAGTACTCCTCTTTTCATTTTCAAGCAAATGGGAAGGAGCTTCTATGTGTTGCAGGTAATATATAACATTAGTGTACCAATCACAATGATCCATGTCACATAAGTCAGATCTGAGGTCATCAACTACCACATTTATCTGATTGGCATCCAAATTAGATTCAGCCATGAGTTTAGCCAAACCTTGACCTCTTACCAACTTAGTTATCTATATTTCAATATTGAATTCTTGGATCCTATTGATCCATCTACACCTTCTGCTTGATACTTCCTGTTGAGAAAATATGTCCTTCACAACTGCACTGGGTACAAAGGAAATGACAATAGAACCTACTAGGTAGCATCTAAAATCTTTTACAGCCTTTACTAAAGCATATGCCTATTTTTCATTTATCTTGTATTTCAATTCAGCAAGCTGTAGTGACTTACTGAAAAAGGCAATGGGTTGTTCATATCGTTTTTCATTTTTTTGCAACAAGACTATGGCTATAGTTTGAAAGGATGCAAAAGAAAATATATGCATAGGCTTTGTGTAATCTAGAGTTCTTAGTACTGAAGCATTTTTTATTGCATTTTTAATATCCTAGAATGCTCGTGAAGGCTCACCATTCCAATCTATAGTAGCTCCCGTCTTGAGCATCTTTGCGATAGGTCTACTAATCTCAGCAAAATTGGTAACAAACCTTCTAAGAAAATTAACTTGGCCAAAGAAGGATTGAATTCCTTTTACATTATTTTTCTTGGGGACTTTATCAATAGCTTCTACTCTCTCAGGATCTATTTTCACCCTATCTTTAGACACTATATGTCCTAGTAATCTTCCTTCTGTCACCGCAAATGTACATTTCTTAGGGTTCAAGGATACTCCATATTCCAATGCTTTGATAAAAAATTTCTCCAAATGCCTGCAGTAATCCTCAGCCTTCTTAGAATATGTTGTAAATTTGTCAATATAATCATGAAATGCCACATCCATAGCTCTTTGGAAAGTAGCTCCTGCGTTAATCAAGCCAAATGGCATCCTTACATATACATATGTTCCCCATGGGGTTGTGAAGGCTATCTTAAATTGTTCATTCTCCTTTACCAAAACTTGATTGTACCCAGAAAAACCATCCATCATGGACATTAGCTCAAAATTGGTTACTTGCTGCAACATGGCTTCCATATTTGGTAGTCCATAATTATCCTTTAAGCATGCAATGTGAAAATTCTTGAAATCCACACATAATCTTATATCTCCATTTTTCTTTCTTATAAGTACCAAATTTGAAACCTAGGTGGAATGTCTAATTGGTTTGATTATCCCCCCATCCCTTAGTTTCATCAACTCTTCTTGCATTTTGGAAGCTAGGGTAGGGTTTGCTAGTGTTTGTTTCTGTCTAAAATGTTTCACATTATCTTTTACTGGTATGACATGTTGGAACAAATCTTCCCTATAAGCCTTAAGGTCATCATATGACCATGTAAAAACATGTCTATACTTCCTAAGCAAGTCAATCAATGGTTTTTTTATTTTAGCAGGTATATTTTGGCCAATATAAGCCTTTTTTGGAGCTTCATCAGTACCAAGGTTTATCTCTTCTAATTCCTAAGGCTTGGGGTCCTTAACTCCTAGTTTGACTCTATCCTGACTATCAAAAATACTTTCCAAAACCAATAACCCCTTAGGCATCTTGTTGGTTTTCAACTGCATAATCTCCTAGTCAAAAATGGTTTCCTTATCATCTATGGTTTCAATTAAATCACTGCAATCCATTTCCTAACCATGGTACTTGTCTTCATTTAACAAAAAATTTATAATGTCTTTGTCATCTTCAAAGACTTGCCAATTTTCAATGTTATCAACTATAGAAGGTCTATTTTGTACCTCAATTTGAGAAATTCCTACAAATGATATCTCCTTAGGTTTGATTTCTACATTTGCTAATAAATCTACCATTTTATTTTGAGTCCTATCTCTCCATGAGATACCAAATGCATCAAAAGATTCTATCTTGTCTCAAATAGCATTTTTGTACTGCTTTAATCTCATGTTCTTGGATGCATAGGTTTCTTTTATCTGGGAGATAACTAGTTCAGAATCACCTATGACATCCAATTTCTTGATGCCATGATGTGTAGCAACTTTCAATCCTAGCAATAAGGCTTCATACTCTGCTATATTATTTGTGCAAGAAAACTTCAAGGTGAATGAGTATCTGAAAGTATTTTTCTTAGGGGAAACAAAAACTACCCCTGTCCATGCACCCTCTTTAGAACTAGCCCCATCAAAAAACATTGTCCATAATATTGGTGAGTTTGTACAACATTCAACTTCATGTTCAATTATAGTAGGTAGATTCTCAACTTCTTGAATAATCAATTCAGCTCTAAAGGCATTCACACCAGTATCTAAGAAGCAAGTGGCATCTTTGTCAATTTCTTCCCCTAGAATGTGACTAACCCTTGGCTCTCTATTTACCTTGACAACTTTATCTCCAATATAAAAAGTTGCATAAGTCAAATCACATTGTAGGCTTCCCCCATAGCAACACTCCATTTTCTAGAGAGCAACATTCCATAGTGTCGAGGTATATCCACTACAAGGACATACATGGTTAACTCTACTTTAGGATATGCATCTAATTTGAATGGTAAAGCATTTATGGTACCTATGATTGGGACTTCCCTAGCATCCATTGCTTTGCATCTACACTACTTGGTATCCACTTTCAACCCTAAGGCTTCCATTACTTTGAAAGGCATTATGGTGTTAGAAGCTATTGAGTCTATCAAATAATTTTTTAGGGTCTTCCCTTTTATGATCAGACTAAGGGAAAATGGGTCAATATCTTCTATAAAGGCCATTGAGGAATCATCTAAAAACATTTTAGGAATCTAGGATATGATACCATTATCCTCTACTACTAATGGGGTTTGTGGGATAACTATTTGTTCTACAATAGTACTATTGTTTCCTATCCCTCCTAACCATGATAAAGCCTTGCATTTATGTTCTTCAATTCTAAAAAGTTTAGAAAAAGGTACTTTTATAATTATTTGGGACAACATGGATATCATATCAACAGGTTCAACAATAGTGGGTTTTATAGGAATACCTGGAGTTGAAGTCTTTTGATCAGCAGGCACCACTGTTTGCTTGATAGTGTCAGGTCCTGACTTCTTTCCTTGCACAACTATTTTTGTTGTTTCATTCATTTGAAATTGAACCTTCTTTTTTGGTTCCCACTTCTTAACCTTATTTTCTTTGATCTTAGGTACATCTATATTGCCTTTCTTAATTTCATCATTCATCTTATAGGTAATATCTTTGATGAATAGACCGGATGGCTTTCCTGCATCATTATTTACTATTCTATTTCTCAAATTGTAGTTACTATGGAATTGGGAAATCATTTCTTCTATAATTATGTCAATCTCCTCTTTGGAGGGCATTCTTGAGCTTGTGTGACCTACATTAGAAGATGTGACACATACCTTATCTGCATCATAACCTTCATCATCTGAAAGCACTTGCTGATGATGTAAATGATAAGCAATTCTCTAATTGGTAATATCATTTTTAGGTTCCTTAGAATTAGAATCTATAAAGTCATCACACATGCTCACCATATTGCAACTTATATCATCATGGCTTTTCTCTTCACTTTCTTCTTCAACTTGCACACCTTGATCTTGGGAAAATGACTAAGCAATACCACAATAATTAGTAGAATGAGGTGATTGACATATAATGCACCATGGTACATCATCATTCATATTTACAGTGTTCCTTTGCAGGGGGTCTGTGGTACCCTTATCCTTCACATTTTGTGTCTGGTTGGGGACTGGCTTACCATCTTTCCACTGGGTGGTGTAAGGGTAATTTTGCATTCTAGGTTGCCTATTGAAATTGCTATTATTCACAAGGGTTCTCTTAGCAACATTTGGCTTATTGAAGTTAGTGGGATTTATCTTCGTTAGTAATTCCAACACCTGGCTTATAGTAGGTTCTTCTGGCTTCTTTCCTATAGGAGTTTTATCACCCTCCCTTTTATTATTGTTCTTGGTATTAAAAAGCTTTGGATCATCCCTCCTACCTATTTTGCTAGATGCTTTCCTATTGTTTTCTATATTTACTACAACTTTATAGGCATCCATTAAAGTTTTGGGATCCTTATCCCTCAATTGATTAGCTATTTTTCTATCAAAAGCATTGAAATATGTTGTGAGACAGACATCCTCATTCAACCTCATAACTTGAAACAGTATGTACATACCTTTCTAGAATCTTATATTGAAGTCAAATGTGGACTCATTTGGGTTTTTCTTGATGTTATTAAATTCATTCAACATGAACCCATCATTGGTATTATCTCCATACTACTCTTTAAATAATTTCTCCAAGTCACTCCATGAGGCGATACTATCATCAGGTAGCCTCTTGAACCAATCCCTTGCATCCTCAGTTAGTGAATGCACAAACAATTTCATTACCATATCTTCATGTTCAACTTCATAATCATTTAACATGTCAATGAAAATTCTCAAATCTTCTTCACTAGTAACAACATTATTCCTAGAAAACTTAACCACTTTGTCTCTTAAATCAAATGATATGGGATGTGGAGCACCAGGGATACCAGCAAATGATATTTGTCTATACTTTTCTAGGTATATAGGTTTCTTCTAGAAACAAGGAACATTTGAGGTACTTGCTATGTTAGCTTGGTTTAGAGGAGCAACTTCGGGTTGTTGAGGTTGGACAAAGGGGACTTGGGTGCTAATAGTGGATGATGAGGTAGGGGTAGATTGGGATATTCCCTAAGTTGAGATTATTGGACCACTAGCTGGTGCAGGAGTTGCAGATGGGATAGACAAATTTGGTCATGAAGACAATGCAGAATTAGTCTTGAGGAACTGGATTTTTCTCCTAGTTTCTCCAGCTTGAGCTTCATTTTCCACCTTCTCAAGTTCTTTTGCAAGATCTTCCTTCTCCTTTCTACACTTTTCCAACTCTAAATCTAGTTTTGACATGGGAGGGTTTACAAATTTGCTTGGTAGAGCTTGAGGTTCATTTATTTGGATTCTTATGGCCCTACCCTTTCCTTTGTCTATAGCCTTTGCAGTGGGTTCTATAGGATTTACCTTAATAGGTTTATAGTCTTGGACTTGGGAAATAACTGATTCTTACCTTTTATTCAGGCATTTTTCTTGTTCTTGAACTTTAGCTCTAAGATTGTCTACATCTCCAAATAAATTAGTATGGAGATTTGTATTTTCTTCTAACTTTTTATTCTACTCCTTCAAAGTAGTTATCCTTCTCATTAGAGCATCCCTTTCTATTATGGCATCCAAGGTGGCTTTCTCCTTCTCCATTTCAAGACAAATACATTTAGCTTCTTCTTCAACAATCCATTTCCTCAGAAATCCTATCTTAGATTGCACTTCTTTAGGGTCTACAAAAGTAGCCTCTGAATTAGTAGGATCATCCAAATATATAAGATTGGGCTCCACGTATGGGGCTGCTCTGGGATTAAAAGGATCATCAAATGAACTCCTAAATCCTAGCCTACAGTTCATATCTGCTATGAGATCTGGCCTTGATGAAACAATTCCTACTGTGGACACATCTTTGTCTTGAAAAATTCTCTCATCTGATAATGGTGTACTGAAAATGCCTCCTAAGAGTCTTGTAGTTTTGGATTCAGAACTAAGTGAAGAAGACTATCTCCCTAATACTGGTTGATACTGGGAATTGACAGATACACTACCTCTAGGTTTCTAGGTGGGATTTGGATTTGTCCTTTTCTTATTTTGGTTCTTCCTACCACCTTGGGGTAAATAAGTAAAAATTGTTACATCAGGATTGGCTCTCATGTAAGCTCTTGTGTTCGTTCTCTTGTCAGCCATATTCACCTTTTGTTAAAATAAGCACTAGCTTCAAAACCTTGACTAAGTCACCACCCTATTCTTGGGAGAATACACAATGACAATTATTCCTAACTCCAAGGAAAAAACACACAAATAGAAATAGAAATATTTGATGTAGATAGACCAATCACTGAGATCATAAGACTGCAACTCTTTGCTCATTAGGTAAGAAACTTGGATAGGCTAGATACATTAGTGTGTCGTTGTGGCACTTGGGCTATTCTCTCTTTAAATTCTCAAGGTTTGTCACTAAAATATTCCCTTATAACCATGGGAAAAACTAAGATAACCTGACACACATGTACACAACAAAACCAAAGAAACTACAGTACTTTTCACAGATGTGTTGGACAACTCCCCAGCAGAGTCACCATTTTGTTGGTGTTTTAAAACTACCAAGCAACAAAATGCTCAATACCAAAGTGACATCATTCATATAATCTAAGGGCTAGCCAATTCCTATTAACAATTATATGTGCAAACCATTTGGACCCAACTTCAACAAAACCAAGGGTGTTTTTTTGCAATTTAAGCTTTGCAAAACTAGGGTGGGTATACCCAAGGATGATTCAAGACTAGGAAACACTGTATGAGAATTATTTTAGTTTCATTCTGATTCTCATCTCAAATCCTGAAACACATGTATAATTTATGATGATTTGATAAACACATCCCATATAATAGAGCTGGCCAAAATTCTTCTATAGATCTGCACGTGTTCTCAACAATAGTGGCTAACTAAAGCTAAAACATTCCATGCAAACAAGTACTGGCCAACTTTGAAGATCTTCAGGAAATAAAAGTGAAATTGATTATAATTCGACATTTGAAAACCATTTATGACACATTTCTCTTCTACCTGAATCAATTTGACCAATGCCTAATCCATTAGGGTTCAGAGTCTACTACAAATTCTTAGATCTAATTTGTTGCCTTACAACAAATTTTATCAGTAATTCTTATCAAAATTCATCATTCAAAAATCCTTTCCACTACTATAGCAACCTTATCAAATTCATCAAAGATTTTACTTAATCCATTGAACTAATAGCAGTGATGAAAAGATATACAACCTAACTAGATTGTATTCAATTGCACAAGCCTTTACTCATACAATATCAAGATAACCAAGTAATCAAAAGGATACAAGATTCAGAAAGAGCTGATATGGGGACAACTCATAATCTATATTCATTTTCTTTGAAAATTGTATACATTTACAGTAAACTTAGAATGACCTTAGGAAGAAACATAGAGATCATTCTATTATTTATGTATTCTCAGGAACTAATAGAGAAAATACATCATAAACTTGCTCCAAACATTGGACCAAAAATAGATTAAGTATATCGCTTAGAAAAAATAGAATTTGGACCCTTTCTCTAGTCCTGGAATCTCACTTATATAGTGTGAGATGCAACAAGCTTCAGGCTAAGAGAAAAATGATGGGTGTCCTTTACAAGAAATATTTACATACACCTATCACAAAATGACAAAAATGTGGGTAACAGAAGATATCCAAATAAAAACATTTTCTTTGGTGGGTCAACTTCTGTCACATCTTCTAATGTTGTTGAGTTGGCTATTATTCTGATCCCTCTTTGTATGCAACTATCGAATTAGCCAAGGATGAAGTTTTTTCTAATGATGGCACATTAACCTCCACCTATGGGTTGTAACTGTCTTTATCCTGTATGGTGGAAGTAACTTCTACTTCTTTCTCTTCTTCAGTTGTATCAGCATCCTGTGGTCCTAGGCCTACAACTGAAAGTGACTGATTATTCTTGTCTTCTTCTTCCAGTTGGGCCTGAGTACTGATGGTGTCAATTATTTGGATCTCCTCACCCTGCACCTTATCACTATCAATTTCATCTTCATCAAACTATTCACCAGGAGCTATTTTTGTCATCCACTTGTCAAACAGTGTGTCATCTAACCAATCGAATTGTAAAATATCCCTCTACCTTTTTAATACATATTCAGTCTCATTATTAATAGCAAAAAATTCCTATTTTAAAGAATCCAAGAATATTTGGGCCTTCACTATTTCTTCCATTGTAGTAAGAATCAAAGAAACTTGGAAGAATCCACATTCCAATGTGCTGCTTGCACATGTGTGGTATCGGCAACCCTTCTTACAAGTATGTTTCCCCATCAATCTACACTCATCTGGTTGCGATGATGTGGCTCAAGATCCTCTTCTTAATGACCAATTGACCAATGCAACTTGATCTTCAATGAATGTATTGCCTTGAAAATCCTTTTTATTTGGGTCTTGCAAATCCAATTTATTAGAAACAAAATTAAAAATCAATGCATCTATAATATCCCAATTAGGAAACAATAGTATGTTAGAAGTCTTTACCATTTGCCTTCCCTCTTTAGGGGTAATGTTCTTGAACTCTTACATCATTTGTTCCTTTATTTTTTTTTGGATGGAGGCTTCATCCATTTCTAGATGCTCTATTTTCAACTTTTTATATTTTTCTTCAAACATATTCATGTTTGCGCTCCAGGCAAACTGCTGAAAAGCCCTAGATTTCACAAAATTGTCATTAGCCAAAAATTGATGACTTGCCTATTCTAACATAGGGTCCAATTCCCTACCTCTAGAGTCAGCTATTTTTAGGTCCAAACTTGGTAGAGGAGTCTTCGAAGGGTTACCTTCATCCAATTCTGCTTAAGTAATAAAAATAGCTCCCTATGATCTCATCTCCTCAACTTTCTCACGTGTGAGCTGTTCTTCTCCAATCCTCAAAGGGGATTGAGTGGGCAAATATTCCTCAACTTGAGGCCTCTCTTCTCTCATTACCTTCTGCCTCTTGGGACTAGGCTCATCAGTTCTCTCTTCTAGGGATGTACTAGTGGATCCCATTATTTGTTTGCCCTTATCTACATGAGTCCTTTTATTTTGAATTATAGTGTAACCAGGCTTCATTTGTACAATTATTTGACCAGCTCCTATATTAGGAGTGAAAGCCAATGTCCTCATGACTTCTCTAGCCTTATTAGGATAAGAATCAATACAAATTTGTATGTTCTCATTCAGAGCTTCCATTATTTCAGGGAAGTTACTCATGAGCTTGTTTATTCTGTCAGCCTCTGTATTAGCATTATCTAAAGGACTATATTTTTTATCAAAACAATGAATGAATTCTAGGACCCCAGAGTAAACTCTCCATTTTTTATTTTTAGTTTCTTGTTCCTGCAATGAGAATTCATTCCTTATAATGTCCTCTAGATAATATGAATCATGTTTGACCTGTCCCAGCTTAATCCGATTCATCAAGGTCTAATTGAAAAATCCCTCATAATCACAAAAATGGGGATGGGAGATAGCCATCATATACTAATCCAAAATTTTATGCAAAAGGAGCCAAACCCCTTTGGTAATCACAAACTGATAGGCCACTGTGCAAGTAGGGAAAATTGACCCTAGTTGCCTCTTCAATAGAAATATTTCTTCTACTCCTCCTAGTTGCCACAAAACTTCAGCCATTCCTCCCTCAAAAGGTACTTGGTAAGGCAAGACATGAGGACTCCCTTTAAAACCACAAATTCTAAAAATTGTAGAAATAGAGTAAGGGGTGATATCTCCCCAATTATGTGAAACTTTCAAATTATGGGGGGTATCCATAGGCTTGATGAGACTCATTAGTAACTTAGGGATTTTGGGATTTTCACTCAATATGAGGCATCTTAATTTCGAAGCAAAATACCTATCAAATCTGACAAAATTGGCATTATTTGCATCCCAAGTCATATCTATGCTCCACAACTGGACTGGTAGTATTTCCCCATTTTCCTCTCTATTCAATTCCATCTCATTACCAAAATATGTCACCCCCTTGAGCAAGAACATATGCATTAATAGAGAATAGTGGCCAAAATTTTTCTCCACTTTGCCCTTTGCAATTCCAACTAATCCAATGTGAATTTCTTCAGCCAAAAAGGAAGCAAAATCAAAGATAACATCTACACTGGAAGAAGCAATTTGAACCATCATACATAAGGCCAACGGGCATGAAATCCTGTTCATCTTCACCAAAAAAATGACATAGGGTCCTATATATCTCTACAGCCTGGGAAGTGAAAAGACTCTTCTTGAAAAATTATTTAGAGGCAATGTACCTCCCCTAATTACATCTCTCTTTGCTTTGTATTCATTCTCTAATTCTGGCAAATTGATTAGCACATGGTAATTTGACAATGGTTCTAGGTGAAAAATCTCTCTAATTTCTTTAGGGCTAATTGAGACCAGAGGCACACCATCATTTCTTCTCACAACCCTAATAGCATGGTCATAATTCTTGGCAATAGCTTCTAGCAAATCATAATCCATGAAAACACTTGGAACTACTAGCTTTCCCAAATCAAAATTCTAGATATTAGCATCAGAGGCAAACAACTTCCTTTCTGAAAAATACTTTTTAAATGAAACAAGACTAGCTTGAGTAGTTATTGCATCCCTAACCCAGTTCTCTTTGTCATATAAGCCATCAGCAATTTTCAGCCTAGGGTTTAAGGAAATTAACCTTTTAACTTGTGTAGGCTCTGTAGTGGATTCTGGGAGTAATTCTAACAAATCATCGTGGACATTCCTATCCATATAATTAACTTTCCCAAAGAATGCTTTCTTAGGAGGCATCTTGATCATAACACCAGGAATTGGAATGTCACAAAGGTTATATATGAGTACTAACTTGACTTGCCAAACTTATTTTTCTTCAAACTTTTGCAGTTGCTTTCGAATAGATGAGGAATCACTTCACGTCTTTATCAGGCTTAACATAATGTTCTCAACAAGTTTTTGTGCTCAGAATATGTGAAATATTTATTTGCATGGGACTAGAATGAATTAAAATCTTCTGTATTATACTTTGTTTCTCTCATATGTGAAGCTTTCATTCATCATAAATGTGCAGAATAGAAAAATAGAGTAGCATCACACTTTCTTTTAAATTTGTGCCATTGGTCCTCGAAAAATCCTACAATCTAGGAATGAAAACTAGGCTTACTCAATGTTCTTCTTAGCACGCTGGCAGTCAAACCAACAAACTGCCTCCATCTATATCTTTCCTTCAAGCCTGGTGTTTCAAACTGGGCCCACGAATGACCAAGGACACATGTCATCAACTCGTTAACTCGCTATACATAACTTTCGAGCACCTTTCCATAGCGAGCTAGCGATAACCACTAATTTTGCTTTGATCATGTGGCAGATATTTGAAATGGCTTTTAGGAAAACAATGGTGGGTCCCTCGCTCGCTAACTCACTATACATAATCTTCTCACATCTTTCCATAGCGAATTAACGAGCATCATTGATCCATACTTGATCTTGTCGATAACACATTACTGCAAAAGTGGTGGGCATTTATTCACTAACTTGCTATACATAACTTCCAAGCACTTTTCCATAGCGAGGTAGCAATGGCTGTTGATCCTGGTTTGATGTAATGATAACAATTCTTCGTAGGTTTTATACATGGGGCATGGGTCCAAGATAATGCTGTCATTGAGATCGCTCAACATAATGGCACACATATATATTTTTTATCTCTTAATGACATCATGTGTTCTTGGCCTTGTCACGTTCATGACTTTTAGGCAGGTCGCTACATCGCTACTGGCAAAAATACCAACTATTCGGCTAGCGATATGGCAAGTTCTGACAAATCAAATTTTTTTGGCTTATAGATGCTTAGTAGGATGCCACCGTGTAATTTGATCTGCACAATTTAGCTTTATCATGTCACTTTCTTGGGGCCCACCTTTGAGGATTTTCTTTTACATCACCACTTTCCAACTAGTCACTACATCACTACCGACAAAATTACCAACTATTCGGCTAGCGATACAGTGACCTCCTGGTAATCATCAAAACTGACACTGAGAAATAAAACACAACTTGTATAGAAATAAAAGCAGAGCTTGCACAATATTTTCTTCGGGATCCTCACAATCATTTTCTAATTTTTAAAATAATGCCATCTTTTGTAATGATCGGGCCCTTGCTATGTCACTACCAAAAAGGTGGTGTTATTCCAGCTAGCAATATAGCAACCTTTGATAGATTCTCAAATATGGTGTCGGAGGACAAAAAGCACATTGATTAAACCTACCAATTAATGTTGGTGTCAGAGAAGGTGGTCATGTACATTTATAAGACTACAAGGGAATTTCTACAGTCACATCAATCTTCAAAATAACACTGCCTTTTGCAAAATTTGAGCATTCGCTATGTCGCCACTGTCAAGTCGCATGGATTTTTTGATAGCAACTTAGCCAATTTTCAAAGAAACTTGGACGCTGGTAACAACATTTATGAGTTTCTTCACGTTCATTTCTTGTGAAAACTAAAAAGCCTAGGACATACCACATGGTCATAATGTCACAATTCTCAGTGCTGAACTTTATTTTTCAGACATAGTCATAGTTATCCGATGGTCACTACCTTGCTAGGCGTAACATTCGAGCATCTTGCTTTAGTGAATATGTGACAACCGTAGATTCAAATAAGATCTGACAGTGGGATAAAAATTCTTTCATAAGGATTGAACAATGACCTCAACATAGGCAAGAAAAGAATTTTTGCTTATCCTTTAAAAAAAAAAAAACTTTTGTTCCAGGGAAATTTTAAACGGAATGAGACATAGGGTTTTAACAAACAAATTTCAAAGGCTAACAAAAGGATGACTTACCTTGAAACCCTATTCACCATTTATGGAAACAATCTAAATTTTCTACACCATAAATAAAGGAATTTTACCATGCAAAAATTCAAACCAATAGTTTGTGTATGGAAGTGAATTGTATGGGAGAATGCTAGCAAAATTCAGAGGGGTGTAAAAACTTAGAGGAAGAATAGCACTACAAACTCAAGTTGTTCAAAACAGAGTATTAATAATACAAATAGAGAGTTATCAGATAAAAAAGGATCAAAACAAATTGAGTAGAACAAGGATTTGGAATCAAAAATTAAAGATTGTAAGTTATTAGGTCAACACATTCTAATACTTTATAGCAATTGTACTAGGAATGGAAATCCTATGGAGATAGGTTGGTTTAACAACCATGTTGTAAACCTTTAACAAGGTGATAAATCCTTTAACAGGGTAACATTCCATGTGAGTTTTTGTAAATCCTTTAGATAGGTCACTTTTAATAGGGTGTAATTCCTTTAACAAGGTAAGACTTTCATAGGGTAGATCATTGGAAGTGGTCAAACTTTGTAACCTTAATCAGTTACATATTGCTATAGTGATAATTTGTGGGTGTCATCCTGACCCCAATTTTACCTTCTCATTTTGGAGAGTTTCTAGGTGATCAAAATCTTATGTTATCTATTTACATGCATGTCTTTATTTTCATATTAAGTAGATGTATTAGATGCATGTGAATGATCATAGTCAAAAGTTTTAGAGGTTAAACTTTGTTAGTTCTGATTCACCCCCCATCTCAGAAGTAAATCTTCCCACTTGTAAATTCTAAAAATTGGTATCAAAGCTTAGTTCTCACAAGGAGAATCCTTACAGCTTGGAGAGAAAGATCTAGAAATTAAAGTCTACAAACTTGGGAAGATCATAGAAAATTAGGTGATTGATAAACAACTCACTCTACATACTTTGGAAGAAGCAAGGGAAGAATTGAGGAAATCATTAAAGAGAAGAAGAGAGATTACCATAGCTAAGAATGATACACAATAAAAGGAGATTGACACCTCAAAAGTATTTACAAATGTAGATTCCAAAGAGTTTGATGCAGAAATAGTAGACCTGATGGAGAAGAATAGAGCCCAAGCATTAGAAATTAGAACTCTCAATCTTGAACAAGAATCTCAAGCCATGATGCTTTGTGAAGTGACTGAATAGAAGAAAAGAGCCATTGAAGATAAGGATATGCTAGAGGAAGACAAGAGAAACCTTGCAAACATATTGGAAGAAAAGTCAATTAAACTTTCAAGAATTTCCAACATGTAGCTAAAATTCTAATTCAGATGATGAATGCACATCATGAACTGAATTTTAAGGACATTTAGATCTCCACATGAAAGATGCAAAATGAACAATTGAAAAATGACCTAAAAAGAGAGAAGGAGATTGCAGAGAACTTCAAAAAACTAAATGAGGCCATCAACTACTTTGAATAGCTACTAAAATCACCAAGACCTAGCAATGATACTTCAGGACTAGGATACACCAGCACTAAAAAAGGAGAATCATCCAAGATTGTAGAAGAAAGAAGTGACAAAGGTAAGAACACTAAACCTACTTATCATTTTTGTGGTAAAAAAGGACATACCTCTAATGTGTGTAGGAGTAAGAATGCCCATCAGTATGACAAACCCAAGAACATGGGTCATTGTCATAATTGCAACAAGCAAGGACATCAAGCACATGACTGCCGAACTAGAACCATCAGAACACCAAGATTTGAAGGTCATTGCTACAATTGCAAGAAGTATGGACATAGAGCTTTTGAGTATAGATCAAAGCCTATGTGGACACCTAATCAACCAGCAAGGCAAAATAATCATGGAAATCACTATAATTGGGACTACAACACCAAGTATAGATGTCACTACTATTAGGAATATGGACACATTCCTAAAAATTGTATAAGAAGACATTTTATTGGAAACTATAGTAGATGGTTGAGCTAAACTACATGCTTCAATTGTTTGAAGACTGGTCATATCAGCAAAAATTGCCCAATAAGGTCAAAGGCACCCAACTCAGAGTTCAACAAAGGAAAAGGGAAGGTAGATGTTGCACATGTCGAAGGAGAAATTAATAAGACATGGAGGAAAAAAGCTGGAAGTAGCACATCCAATGAAGGGATCACTTAACCCAAAAGGTCAAGTGGTTTCACTTCATCTAACTAAGAAATAGAAGTTATGTGAGATATATATGCAAAGCTTTATCATACATTAGTTCCAAGACAAGTAAGTACTAAAAAGAAAAGATCAGCATGAATAGAGATGCAAATTTAAATTTAAAATTTTCAAGTTTCCACAAGTGTTCCCAAGTTGACTTCAGATACTAAGTAAAAATCCCAGTACATGCTGAGTTGTTTGCCAAAATCAATAGAAGCCAAGTAGTTAATTGTAGCTGAGTTGGTAGTCGATGCCAAGTGAAGGGAATTTTAAGTTGAAGTCAAGTAAGGGAAACTCTAGTGTATGCTGAGTGGTGGAAAGACAATGGATGCTAAGTAAAGCAGAACTGCTTAAGAAGCCAAGTGGACAACTGTAAATGCACTAAGCATTAAATGCTATGAAATTAGGGTATATGTTCGCATTTTGAATCATTTTTCACCATCATGAACAAAGAGCTAAGACAAAGAAGAGTGCAAGATGATTTCCAAGAAGAATTTCAAGCATTGAGCAGATTTCTACAAAGATTTAGCATAGATTCTTCAATTCCAAGGTATTTATACTAGTGCCAAGCTACATTGTTTCAAATTTTCTTCGTGTTTAAACCCTAGTTCAAATAAATGGCCTCTAGTTCTAGAAAACCTTAGGAGAAAGAGCTATTTGAAGTCCAATTAGTGTCAAATGAAGTTAAGTAACCTAATTTTTGACTTATCCCTAAAGTTTCCTACAAAAATGACCCAACCAGAGCCTTATCCGTAATTCCTCCTAAGGTAGTAATGGTGCAAGATGTTAGGAGATTTATAATTATAAGATAGGAGCCATTGGAGATATGGAGATTAGGGAAACATATGATAGATTGTGTGAAAATGGAGTCTTAAAGGAAGAGTTCCAAATTGTTGAGAGGAAGGGCTTAACCCATGCCCTAGAGTTCCCTACTATCTTTAAGACCAAATGGATTAGAATTGTCTTGAGTAGGATTCATGATGATAGTTTGTGGCTAGAAGATGGCCTAGTCAAGATATCAAAAAGGATTGTTCACCGGGTAACAGGTAATCCAACCCTTGATCAATGCAAAACCCTAAGGAGTGACTCCAAAGAATCAATTGAGAAGAATATAGGAGCCAAATGGAACAAGAGAGGCATGACCATAGATACCACTCAAGATCCTCTTGTTGATTTTTCTGTTAGATTCATTTGCCACAAGTTTTATCAAGCTAGCAAACTCATTAGTGTTCCATGCATTGTAGTAGATGTTGGCTACAAACTTGTCAAAAAGTATCATACCTATGACCTAGTAGAATTGTAACTGCAGCAAATCAATGAGAACTTAGGAGCTATAAGGAGAACTAAGGGAGCCCAATGTAAATTTGGTGCAATTTTGATTTGTATATTTTTCTATGTATAGAATGAATTTCCATCTTTTGGAAAAGTTAGTTAGAAAACAAATAGGTCCATTGTAGCCCAAGTAAATGAATACATTTAACAAATGGGAGCTAATTTTGAAACACTTATGACCAACTATTTTGAAGATTTCAAGAAATCTATGAAACAAAGACTAAGGATAACCATTTCATTAGTGGAGTAGCATGTAAATGGTGTTTTCTTTCTTGTTGACATTGACTATACCTACATTCAAGTAGCCATATGAAGGGTTAGATGGCTTAGACCTCTAGGGTAAGAAATAAACATTGATTAGGCATTTGTAGTTATAATAGCTCTACTAGTAGAGAAAGTGGATAAGAGTGCACCACATTTTGGCACATATGATGTGGTGAGATCTAAAGTAGATATGGATTTGAAGACAACTTCTACACTAAAGAAAAAGGATAAATTAGTAAAGAAGCTCAAGGCCAAATTTGGAGAAGGCACAACAGAGATAGAGGAGGCATAAGAAGATGAAGAGGTGGATGATGATGAAGAGGAACAAGGGCAAGGGCCACTAACATTAACCCAAGGCATGGGTGAGGATGTTGAGTGAGAAGAAGGTGTCAAGCAAGAAGCACCTAAAATATAACCTAAGAAGAGGAAGGCACAAAAATAGCCTATTGCATAGCTAACAGGAAAAAAGAAGGGTAAGCCAAGCCTAGTCAAACCTACCACCAAGGTAGATACAAGGGCAACAACTAAGGTGGAAAAGGAATAGAAAAAGAAGAAAGCTACCAAGCAGGAAGGGTTAGCATATAAAAAGAGAAGAAAATATTTGGCACCTCTAGAGTTAGATGAGGAGAGTACAGAATCTAATAATTAACAATTCAAAATGGTAAGTCACACCACTAAATCTGACCTAGAAAATGTTTGTGACAATATTAGGGATAATGAAAATTTAATTGGATTGAAAACTATTGATTTCAATAAGTTAAGTAGAGAGGAGAAAAACATAGTGGAAGACTCAATCTACGCTATGATGGAGAAGTTCAAGAATACTCCACTTGAACTGGATAATACCATGCCCAAGGAGCTATATACAATTGTAGAGAATAAATGGCATTATTGCCTAAAAATGGAGAAAGAAATAAGAGAATCAAAATTGGCTTGTGTAATCCCTAACCTCACTAAAGGTCAAATAAACAAGGCAAGCAAAAAACATGGAAACAAGTTTGCACCCAAATATAGAGCCTTTAGCATTCAGCAAAATAAGATTGAAGATGTTGTAAAGAATTCCACACAAATGTGGAAATTGATTTATGGGCTAACTATAGTGAAGGAAGAACAAGAAGATCCCTTTGAGGGAAGAAATAATGATGAAGAAGAAGAGGAAAATGAAAAGGAGGAAGAAGGAGAGAAAGAAAAAGAAGAAGATCCTTCACCAAACAACGTTACACACACAATTATGTACTAATCTAGTTCTAGTGAGTGTAGAGGAACTTCAAAAAGTAGTAGCAGAGATAAATAAGGAGAAGGTGAATCCACAAGAACCACCTTCATAAACTCCAATTGCCTCAAGTGGACAACCACAAGAGCAAACAACACAAGATGCATTTGCTAAGGTTGATTCCATAGTTACAAAGACTTCAACTATCGAGGAGCAAGCAAAGGAGAAAACATGATAGAAGGATACCTCTACTCCTACAACAAAAATTCAAGGTGCACCTCCTTTGATCACTATAATTGATTAAGGAAAAACTGAAGAAGACAAGGAAGAGGAGAAGACCCCAAAGGAGAGAGAACAAGAGGCGATACAAATGTTAGTCAATTTGCCTACTATAGGGACTCCTACTAAAAAGCTAAGCATTGATGCAATACGACTACAAATATCAGCACTAGGCTCAAGATCTACCAAAGTAGCAAGGGTACGTCACTATGGAGACCTTGCACTTGATGAAGAGATAGTCATACCAAGCTATTACTATAAAACAATGAACATAGCATAGATCAATGAAGTGCAAGAGGCACTAGAGAAGAAGAAGAAGAAGCAAGAAATACTCAGGAATGAGTATAGGGAAAGGCAAGCACTAATTGAAATCAAAGACATCTTTCTTGATGCATTTAGCTTGCCAGTACCTGATGAGACAAAGCCCATCATGGAGAAACTATCCAACATAATGGACCAGGTAAAAAATGAAGACCTAGATACTAATGTTAAATTATTGGAGTACAATGAGAATATATCTGGCGAGATAGAACTATCTCAAGTAGAACTAGCTAAAAAGGTAGAGAAGGTGAAAGCAGTACTTGAGAATATATTCTCATTGTACTCCAAATTGTGTGATTCCTCATATTTCACACAAGAGACTAGCCAGAGGATATTGAGTTTGGAGAGGAACCTTAAGTTATCAAGCACATAGCTACCAAAGGATCCATCTCAAAGTGAGAGGCATTTTGCCACAATGCTTCACACCCAAAAGGAATTAGCTGTACTCAAAGAAGATGAGGCTAACATCAAGGAAAAGTTGATACAAATATAGTGTACAATCACCCCACACATGGAAGTTTTTCATAATGAAATGGCCTATGCTGAGAATGTTTTGTAGAAATATCCTAATCTTTCTACATTGGAAGACCTGGTACACCTTGCAGTAGAGACAACCATCTAGATTAAAGCACTTGAAATTGCATTAAACAATTGGGATGTTTCTCTAAAGATTATCGTGGAGGTAAATAAATATTTTTTGGCTAAGTATTCAATTCATTCTTAGGACCCTTTGACATAAGTGTCAAAAAGGGGGAGATAATAAGATATGGGGGGTTATAATAAATTGGGGAGATAATACCCAAAAGAGGAGATATACCCAAAAGGGGAGAGATAATAAAATTTTGAGTTTTTAGGAGTGATAAGGAAATAAAGCCAAAAGGATACAAAACTACAAGGAATATGTGCGAAAGGGGGAGTACAAATAGAGTAGAAATAGAGTAGACAAGGCAAAGATAAAGAGTATCAAAAACATCAGCATGAGACAAATCTAGCATAAGGAATTTTGGATACAAAAATGGCACATCAACTTAGGGGGAGTTACAAGCTTTTAAGGTATATAGTCTTCTACAAAATTTTGAACAAGTTTTTGAAGTTTTGTACATATGCCGAACATAATGTGTATTATACTCATAGTGATTAGATTCATAATTTTTAGTTAAGTGTTTTTGACACTCATGTTAAAGGGGGAGATTGTTGGTCTCAGATGGTTTTGAGAATTGAGTGTCAACACACTTAACCAATTTCTAAGTTGATGCTGAGTATGATATAGATGTCAAGCTATAGTATGTGCGAAGCTAGAGATTCAATAGGTGTTGAGTAAACTTCAGGTGCCAAGAAAGTTTTAGGTGCTGAGTCACTATAGATTCCAAGTCACTATAGGTGCCAAGAAAAGTATAGATGCCAAGTGAGATAGAGTTACTATAGGAGTTAAGCAAGAAAAAAATCCTATATGTGTCAAGCATTAGCAATCAGTAAGTGTTGAGTAACATAGAATCGACATATGAGTTTGTGCCTTCACAAACTCAGATGTAAACCATTTTTGAGCTGACTAAAGATGAATCTCAAAAGATTCAAAAGATAAGATCAAATCTTTTACATTCCCTATGTAATCAACATGTAGCCAGTTAGAAAAATGGAGAAAGCATGCAACCAATAGGAAAAGTGTAAATATTTGAGCAGGAAAGATGGATGAATATCATTCGTAGATTCATACCTAACCCTAAGTCCTTGAAGCCTTTATAAGGAGGTCGATGCCCCATAATTTGTGTATGGAAGAGAGTTGTATGGGAGAATGCTAGTGAAATTCAGAGGGGTGTAAAGACTTAGAGGAAGAACAACACTACAAAATCAAGTTGTTCAGAATAGAGTATTAGCAATATGAGCAAAGAGTTATCAGATCAGAAAGGATCAGATCAAATTGAGCAGAACAAGGATCTGGAATCAACAATATAAGATTGTAAGTTATCAGGTCAACACATTCTAATGCTTTCTAGCCATTTTATTAGGAATGGAAATCCTATGGAGATAGGTTGGTTTAACAACCATGTTGTAAACCTTTAACAAGGTGATAAATCCCTTAACAGGGTAACATTCCAAGTGAGTGTTTGTAAATCCTTTAGACATGTCACTTTTAACAGGGTATAAAGCCTTTAATGGGGCAGGCCTTTCATAGGGCAGATCATTGGAAGTGGTTAAACTTTGTAACCTTAATCCTTTACATATTGCTGCAATTATAATTTGTGGGTGTTATCCCCACCCCAGTTTTACCTTCTCATTTTGGAGGGTTTCTGGGTGATCAAAATCTTGTGCTATCTATTTTCATGTATGTCTTTATTTTCATATGATGTAGATGTGTTAGATGCATGTGAATGATCTCAGTCAAAAGTTTTAGAGGTTAAATTTTGTTACATCTAATTCACCCCCCTCTTAGAAGTAAATCTTACCACTTGTAAATTCCAACTATATATATATATATATATATATATATATATATATATATATATATATATATATATATATATATACACACATATATACACATATATCTACATATATATACACATATATATACACATATATACACATATATATACATATATAGACATACATATATACATATACATATACATATACATATACATATACATATACATATACATATACATATACATATACATATACATATACATATACATATACATATACATATACATATATATATATATATATATATATATATATATATATATATATAGACTCTGAGGTGCAAGAGCCTCATCATGACATCTCCTTATAATGTGGTTTGAAGATTGACTATCAGGATGCTTTGAAGAATGTGTTGACCCCTATATATTAAAGAGAAGGTGTTATATCAATGTACATAATTACATATTAAATTAAACATTTAAAATAATTTAATATATTATCAATGCATATTAATTGCGTATTAAAGAGAAAATGATATATCAATGTGTCTAAGGAAACATTTCAAACCTGTCCACTACTGACATCATCTAATGAGTCTCGATGACATACATGATCTGACATCAAAGATGGAGTAACAAGATTTATGTCAGACCCCTCCAATGTACATGTATGTGCAAAAAATCAAATTAAAAAATGTATAATTATACATGTGACCTATATGTACATACACATTTAAATTATTAATTCAATAATTAAAATTTTAATGAACAAAGAAATAAGATTTACCTATGTAGATGTTGGCATCTGATAATACTTTGACTACCTAGAATCAATTATTTCCACCAATATATCCATATTTTTTTGGGCATTATGTAGCCCCATCTTTGTATCTAGGCTAGCATGAATGGTGATGGGTACATGTCCCAATAATGATGAGCCAAGTGGACTAATTAGATGAGATGACATAGAAATAGAATTATCATAGGTCAAAAAATCCATCAATCCTATGGTCAACAAGATGAAGTCAACATCATCAAGGATTGTATAGATATCTAAACATAAAGCATGCCCTGTACTAGGTGAGGAGTCTCTACTATGTGTGTGTCCCTCTTCTACAAAAGAGTGCTGAGTAGGTGGGTCATGATGTGTACTACCACCATGACCACTACATGAGTGATGAGAGGAATGTAGCTAAGGATGTGACCTAATACTACCCACATGAGCTCAAACATTTGATATGGGTATTCAAAGATGCTTTGATATGAATCTAAATGAATCTAGTATATTCTTAGCCAGACCAGTCATAGTATCTTGTGCCAACACTCCAGTTGGGTCAATCTAGTTTGGATCCAAACACATAATAAAGTTTCCTTCAAAACTAATATGTGTGATTAGTTTCGATTGAAACTACCAAATAAAGTGGTTTCAATCAAAACTAACAAATTTTTGATAGAAACTAATTAACTAGGTTCTATCAAAACTTTGAAGCTCAAAATTTTGGCCACAATTTTTTTGGAGGAATTTCTTCAACAAAAATAGTGTAACCCACTATTACGGATTCACCCTACATCATTGATGTATGCATCTTTGTGTAAATTTCTATTGTTTTACTACATAGATTTTATCATTACCTTAACAGTAACTCAGGTAATAGTGACAAAGTTTGTATTTAAGTTTGTTCCATTAACCGATAGAACTTGTAGAATTGCACAAACTAAAATAAATCCTCTTGTATATTCATGCATTGTACATGTCTAATGTCTAATTAGGATATATGTAAAGTTAATTAGGTTTGAAACTTGTTCATGTACTCTAGGACCCACATAAATTAAATATTATATCTAAATTTATCTAAAGTACTTGTCCAAATTCTAAGACATGAATAAAATGTCTCTAGAATGTGTTGGTGTTTTGAAACTACTAAGAAAAAAAATGCTTAATACCAAGATGACAATACTCACACAATCTAAAGACTAGCCAATTTTTATTAACAATTGTATGTGCAAACCATTTGGGCCCAACTTCAACAAAACCAAAGGTGGTTTTCTACTCTTTAGGCTCTGCAAAACTAGGGTGTGTATACCCAGGGATGATTCAAGATTGGGAAACAGTATATGAGGATTATTTTAGTTTCATTCTGATTCTCATCTCAAATCCTCAAATACATGCATAATTCATGACAATTTGCTAAACACATCCCATATAATAGATATGGCCAAAATTCTTCTATAGATCTGTAGGTGTTCTCAACAATAGTGGCTAACTGAAGCTAAAACATTCCATGCAAACAAGTACTGGCCAACTTTGAAGATCTACAGGAAATTAAAGTAAAATTGATTTAATTCTGCATTTTTGACAACCATTTGTGACACATTTCTCTTTCAGCTAGATCAAATTTGATCAGTGCCTAATCCATTGGGGTTCAGAGTCTACTAAAAATTTCTAGATCTAATTTATTGCCTTACAATGAATTTTATCAAAAATTCTTATCAGAACTCATCATTCAAAAATCCTTTCCACTACTATAGAAATCTTATCAAATTCATCAAAGCTTTTACTTAATCCATTAAATTAATAGAAGTGATAAACAGATATAGAACCTAATTGGATTGTATTCAATTGCACAGGCCTTTACTTATGCAACATCAAGATAACCAAGTAATCAAAAGCAGAAAAAGTTTAGAAAGAACTGATATCGGGACAGTTCATAATTTGTATTCATTTTCCTTGAAACTTGTATACAATTTATAGTAGACTCAGAATGACCTTCAGAAGAAACATAGATCATAATATATTCATGTATTCTCAAGATCTGACAGAGAAAATACACCACCAATTTGCTTAAAATAATGGACCAAAAATAGACTAAGTATATCACTTAGAAAAATAGAATTTAGACCCTTTCTCTAGCCTTGGAATCTCACTTATATAAGCATGAGTTGCAACAAGCAAAGGGAAAATGTGACTAACAAGTTTCCCTTGCAAGAGGAAGATGTATACATCTGCCCAAAAAGAAAAAGATTAACAGGAAGTTATGTGAATCATATATTCTCTTGCGGGCTTCTATCTATCACATCCCTTTTGCTAATTTAGCTCCAACTGTGATTCTATCATATATGTAATTGCTAAGCTTGCCCATGACAAAATCTAATCTAATGATTGCAAACTGACTTGAACCTGTGGGTTTTACCATCATCATAGTACTGGGAGAAACACCCTCACTTCCCACTCTTCACTGATTAATACAACTCCTTAAGATAATAGGATTAACCCTTAAGAAACAACACTCAAGCATGGAAGCAATGTGGCTATCAAATATTAAAAAATGAGCAGTTTCTGCTTAGCCAACCATGTCTGTATCCAAAACCAGCTTTCAACAAAAAATTGTCACCTACTGACACAAAAAGATGTGCACTAACAAAAAGTCAGAGGGACTATTCACATGAAACCCATGTGTATAAAATCTTCTTCACCCTTTCCAAAAACTCTGCATAGGGTCCTACATATTTCTACTACCCTGGCATTGAAGTGTGCCATCTTGAAAATTTCCTTAGAGAAAGGCGTTACTGCTTACATGGTTTTTATTTTAACAAGTTCACTCTTTACTCCCCTCGTTGCCCTAGTAGCTTGATCAAAACCCATAGAAACACCTAGGATTACTAATCTTCCTCGATCAAAATTACAAATACTAACACACAAGACAAACAACTTCATCTCTGTGAACCACCTTTCAAACAAAATTAAACCAATTTGAGAGGAAGAAACACTAGGGATCGAATTACTCTTGTCAAGTAATCCCTCTGCTATCCACAATCTAAGGGTTAGTGAATTATTTGGAGCCATTTTTGCTACACCATGCAAGACTACAACACTTCAGAGACTGTAGTAAAATACGGACTTGAAAATCTCTTATCTGTAGTTTTTTTATGCTATTTGGCACTCATTCCAAAATCTACACAATCCTTTGAGTTAATGATCCTATTTAGAAAAGACTTCAAAATCTTTGTCCACATAAGGTGCAACTGAGAAAATCTTATAAGTTACACTCTATTTTTTCTTGCACACACAAAATTTTTCATATCTCATTAATATGCAGAGTGCCACCACCTTTAGTATTTAAACTTGCATTGTCAATCTTAAAAAATCATATGATCATGGGGTATAGAGAAAGATAACAAGGCATTGCACTTGAAAGTTGGTCAATCAATCTAGTGAAAATTTTCCCACGTACATAGCTCTTTCCTTGATGGTGCTTCTATTTGGACCCACTGGTGATTGAGGACACATGTCAGTAGGTCGCCACTTTGCTCTACATAAAGAACAAGCACCTTGACATAGCGAAGCAACGACAGCCATCGATCTAATCTTGATATTGCAGATGATATGTTATTGTACTACTTAGAAAGATAGTGGTGGGTCCTCATTCGCTACCTCACTATATGTATCCCCATAGCAACTCTTCATGGCGAGACAATGATGGCCGTTGATTTGAGATTAAAACAAAGGTGGACAAACTGCATGAAGTTTCCTAAAAGGTGGTGGGCCCCATATTCGCTATGTCACATAGCTTAAACATCATGCCACTTTTTATAGCGAGATGGAAAGGATCGTTGATTGAAACTTGATCTGATGATTGGGATCTCTTAAATGATTTATGGGTCTGAGGCACTATTGATGTAGGAAAATCTGCACTGTTGGCAATCAAAAAAACTTTATTTTGAGCTTGGCTAGCCTTCCATGTTGCCTCGGGTTGCATCGGCTATTGATTTTCATAGTGCCTCGCTACTTCACCAACAACGAGATGTCAAATTTTTCTGATAGTGAGGTAGTGAGCTCTGACAACTTTAATAAATCTCAGCACCGTGAAATATAAGGACCCATCAAATCATTATCGCTCCTGCCAACTGCTTTTGACAATAGTAGTTATTACTTGTCATGCCACCTGGACAAATTATGGTTACCAATACATTTTGAGGCCATCATGCCTTGATTTTATGGCACCTCGCTACTGCGCTAATGGTGAGATGACCAAATTTTCCAATAGCGAGGTAGCAAGACATCAAAAAAGCCATCATTCTGGTGCTGACTTCTGCTATTTCTAACTGGGTCCCTTTTCTAGCTCTGGCAGTACTTGCAAGGTGTACATGACTAAGAAATCAGCCAAAAAACAATTCTCCAACTGTCGTGTCTTCATTTTGCGGTCCTGTCTTATAACTTTCTGGCACTTTCTACCTCACTATACATAAAGAGTGCCCATGTTTTCATAGCGAGGTAACGACAATGGTAGATCTAATTAGATCAGACGGTTGGGGAATCTGAGAGGAAAAGTGGCTTGGGGTGCAGAAAATATAAAGGGAACAAAATATTCGCCCAATTTGAAAATTCAAAAATTTTGCGCCTGAAAAATTATGAATGGAATGAAATGTAGGCTTTTCACAAAAAATTTCAAAGGCTAACAAAAGGATGAATTAGCTAGAAACCCTACTCACCACTTATGGACACAATCCTAAAATTTCTATTCCTTGACAAAGAACTTCTATCAGAAGAAAATTCATACCAACAGTGGCTCTATCTAGGGACATTGAATTCTTTGGATTCAAATGAGGGCTCCGAATTTTTGGGAGAAGCAGACCACACATAGACTCCCAACAGATCAACCACTTACTAATAGAACAACACACATAGGAAAACTATGCACAAGAAACTACACAGACAAAAGGATTTACAAATATGTACAAGAAAGCCCTAAACTACTGTTCATGGATAAAATAAGTATTTTTAAAGAAAAATACCTCTTCTAGAACTCTCCATGAACTGGCAGTTCAAGAATATTATTTGATAGATCTTTGAGCACACAAGAATCCTCACCCCAAGTAGTTTCAATCAAATAAGGGCCTAACCAGATAGGATCAAATTTGCCATGTTTTCCTTTATCCTCAATTCTGGCATTCCACATTAAGACTAGATCTCCATATTCAAACTTTCTTCTTACCGTTCTTCTATCATAGAGTGTCTTAACTTGTAGTTGTAACTTTTGGTTCTTAAGAGATGCTTCTCTTCTGGTTTCTGTCAATCCTACCAGTTCATCCATCCTTTCTTGCATTTCATCTGTAGTATCTTCATCATACAATTGAATGTAATTATAGAGTCCTATCAAGTTTTTCTAGAGGCATTCATTCTTGAATTCCATAGAACATATCAAATGGAGCTATACCAATGGATTTCTTCGTAGTTACCCTATCAGCCCAAATTGCTAGCTATAACTTGGAATCCCATACTTTCTTGTTATCATCCAAGGTCCTCTTAATAACCTTTAACAGGCTCTTATTTGTGGATTTATCTTGTCCTTTCCTTGTGGATGATAAGGAGAATATGATGATCTTGTTATTTCATATTTATCACAAAATTTAATGAATTCCTCAAACCTGAAGCACATTGCATTGTTTGTTACAATTTTTTGAGGGCAACCAAATCTGGAGATAATATTATTCAGTAGGGAATTATTAACAACTTTTCTTGTTACATTTCTTGTGGGAATAGCCTCTACCCGCCTTTTAAAGTAGTCAGTAGCCACTAGAATCCAAGAATAGCCAGTGCTACACTTGGGGGAAATCTCTCCTATGAAATCCATACCCCATTGTTGAAAGGGTGCTTGAACCTCTACTGGCTTCAATGGAGTATTACCTGAGAACTTTAGTTTTCTAGCAAACCTCTGACAAGGGTCACATTTCCTAATCATAATTTGGACATCCTTGAAAAGGGAAGACCGCAAAAATCTAACCCTCATCACTTTATGTGCAGTGGTCTTGGCCATATAGTGTCCTCCACACACTCCAGCATGCATTTCATTCAAGATTTCTCTTGCCTTTTCTTGATCAATACATTTCAGCAACAATCCCTCAAAATTTATCCACCATAAATTCCCTTGGACAATTATGTATCTAATGGCTTGCAATTTAGTACTCCTCTTTTCATTTTCAGGCAAATGGGGAGGAGCTTCCATGTGTTGCAGGTAATATACAACATTGGTGTACCAATCACAATCATCCATGTCACATAAGTCTGATTTGAGGTCATCGGCCACCACATTTATTTGATTGGCATCCAAATTAGATTCAGCCATGAGTTTATCCAAACCTTGATCTCTTACTAACTTAGTTATCTATATTTCAATATTAAATTCTTGGATCTTGTTGAGCCATCTACATCTTCTGCCTGATACTTCCTGTTGAGAAAATATGTCCTTCACAGCTGCACTAGGTACAAAGGCAATAACAATAACACCTACTAGGTAGCATCTAAAAGCCTTTACAGTCTTTACCAAAGCATATACCTATTTTTTATTTATCTCATATTTCAATTTAGTAGGTTGTAGTGACTTACTAAAAAAGGCAATGGGTTGTTCATATCCTTCTTCATTTTTCTACAACAAGACTCCAGCTACAATGTGAAAGGATGCAAAAGAAAAAATATGCATAGTCTTTGAATAATCTATGGTTTTAAGGACTGGAGCATTTTTTATTTTAGTTTTAATGTCTTGGAATGCTTGTGATGGCTCACCATTCAAATCTATAGCAGCTCCCTTCTTGAGCATCTTTGAGATAGGTCTACTAATTTCAGCAAAATTGGTAACAAACCTTCTAAGAAAATTGACTTGGCCAAAGAAAGATTGAATTCCTTTTACATTCTTTGGCTTGGGGACTTTATCAATAGCTGCTACTCTCTTAGGGTCTAGTTTCACCCCATCCTTGGACACTATATGTCCTAGTAATTTTCCTTATGTGACCCTGAATGTGCATTTCTTTGGGTTCAAGGATACTCCATATTCCAGAGCTTTGATAAAGATTTTCTCCAAATGCCTACAATGATCCTCAACCTTCTTAGAATATGTTGTAAGATCATCCTAGTATACAACCATAAATTTGTCAATATAATCATGAAATGCCACATCCATGGCTCTTTGGAAAGTAGCTCCTACATTAATTAGGGCAAATGGAATCCTTACATATACATATGTTCCCCATGGGGTTGTGAAGGCTGTCTTGAATTGTTCACTTTCCTATACCAAAACTTGATTGTATCCAGAGAAACTATCCATCATTGACATTAGCTCAGAACTAGTCACTTGCTACAACATGGCTTCCATATTGGGTAATCCATAATTGTCCTTCAAAGATGCAATGTTCAAATTCCTAAAATTGACACATAATCTTATGTCTCCATTGTTCTTTCTGACAGGTACCAAATTTGAAACCCAGGTGGAATGCCTAATTGGTTTGATTATCCCCCCATCCCTTAGTTTCATTAGCTTTTCTTGCATTTTGGGAGCTAGGGTAGGGTTTACTGGTCTTTGTTTCTGTCTAAAAGTTTTTACATTATTTTTTAATGGTAAGACATGCTAGAACAAATCTTCCCTATAAGCCTTAAGGTCATCATATGACCATGTAAAAACATGTCTATACTTCCTAAGCAAGTCAATCAATGTTTTTCTGATTTTAGTAGGCAGAATTTGGCCAATATAAACTTTTTTGGGAGCTTCATCAGTACCAAGGTTTATCTCTTCTAATTCCTGAGGCTTAGGGTCTTTAATTCCTAGTTTGACTCTATCCTGGTTATCAAAAATATTTTCCTAGACCACTAACCCCTTTGGCGCCTTGTTGGTTTTCAACTGCATGATCTCCTAGCCAAAAATAGTTTCCTTACCATCTATGGTTTCAAATAATTAACTGCAATCCATTTCTTGACCATGGTACTTGTCATCATTTAACAAAAAGTTTATAATGTCTTTGTCATCTTCAAAGACTTGCCAATTTTCAATGTTATCAGGTATGGAAGGTCTATTTTATACCTCAATTTGAGATATTCCTAAAAATGATATCTCCTTAGGCTTGACTGCTACATTTGCTAACAAATTAGCCATCTCATTTTGAGTCCTATCTCTCCATGAGATACCAAATGCATCAAAAGATTCTATCTAATCCCAAATTGCATTTCTATACTGCTTTAATCTCCTATTCTTGGATGCATAAGTTTCTTTTATCTGGGAGATAACTAATTTAGAATCCCCTATGACATGCAATTTCTTAATTCCATGATGTGTGGCAACTTTCAATCCTAGAAACAGTGCCTCATATTTTGCAATATTATTTGTGCAAGAAAACTTCAAAGTAAATGAATATCTCAAAGTATTTTTCTCAGGGGAGACAAAAACTACCCCTGCCTCGCAACCTCCTTTTGAACTTGCCCCATCAAAAAATGTTGTCCATAATACTGGTGAGTTTGTGCAACATTCAATTTCATGTTCAATGATAGTTGGTAAATTTTCAACTTCTTGAATAATCAATTTAGGTTTGAAGGCATTTACACCAGTATCTAAGAAACAAGTGGAGTCTTTGTCAATTTCTTCCCCTAAAATGTGACTGACCCTAGGCTCTCTGTTTACCTTGACCACTTTATATCCTATGTGGAAAGTAGCATAAGTCAAATCACATTGCAGGCTTCCCCCCATGGTAGCACTCCATTTTCTAGAGAGTAACATTCCATAGTGTGGAGGTATATCCACTACAAGGATAGACATGGTTAACTATACTTCAGGATATGTAGCTAATTTGAATGGTAAAGAATTTATGGTGCCTATGACTGGGACTTCCCTAGCATCCATTCCTCTACATCTGCTCTACTTGGTGTTAGAAGCCCCTAAGTCTATCATACAATTTTTTAGGGTCTTCCCTTTTATGATCAGATTGAGAAAAAAATGGTCAATATCTTCTATAAATGCCACTGAGGAATCATCTAAAAACATCTGGAGAATTTGGGATATGATACCACTTTCCTCTACTACTAATTGGGTTTGTTGGATAGTAGTTTGTTCTACAACAATATTACTATTTCCTATCCCTCCCAACCATGATAAAGCCTTGCTCTTATGTTCTTCAATTCTAAGAAGTTCAAACAAAGGTAATTTTATAGTTATTTCGGACAAAATAGATATCATATCAACAGGTTCAAAAATAGTGGGTTTTACAAGAGTACCTATAGTTGAAGTCTTTTGAACAACAGGCACCACTATTTGCTTAATAGTATTAGGTTCTAATTTTTTTGGTTGCACAACAGCTTTTTTTGTTTCATTTATTTGAAGCTAAACCTTCTTTTTTGGTTCCCACTTCTTTCCCTTTTTGTCATTGATCTTAGGCACATCCACATTGACTTTCTTATTTTGATCATTCATCTTATGGGTGATATCTTTGATGAATACACTAGATGGCTTTCTTGCATCATTATTTACTATTCTATTTCTCCAATTGTAGTTACTATGGACCTGAGAAATCATTTCTTCTATGACTCTGTCAATCTCTTCTTTGGAGGGCATTCTTAAGCTTGTTTGACCTACATCAAAAGATGTAACACATACCTTATATGTATCATAACCTTCATCATCTGAAAGCACTTGTTGATGATGTAAATGATAAGTAATTCTCTAACTGGTAATATCATTTTCAAGTTCCTCAGAATCAGAATCTATAAAGTCATCACACATGCTCACCATATTGCAACTTATATCATCATGACTTTTCTCTTCACTTCCTTCTTCAGGCTGCACACCTTGATCTTGGGAAGATGACTAAGCAACAGCACAATAATCAACAGAATGAGGTGATTGACATACAATGCACCATGGTATATCATCATTCATATTTATAGTATTCCTTTGCAAGGGATCTTGGGTACCCTTATCCTTCACATTTTGTGTCTGGTTGGGGACTGACTTACCATTTTCCTACTGGGTGGTGTAAGTGTAATTTTGCATTCTAGGTTACCTATTTAAATTGCTATTATTCATAGGAGTTCTCTCAGTAACATTTGGCTTATTGAAATTAGTGGAATTCATCTTCTTGAGCAATTCCAAAACCTAGCCTATAGTAGGTTCTTCTGGCTTGTATCCTATAGTAGTTTTATCACCCTCCCTTTTGTCATTTTTCTTGGGGTTAAAAAGCTTTGGATCATCCCTCCTAGCTAGTTTTCCAGATGCCTTCCTATTATTCGCTATATTTACTGCAATTTTATAGGCATCCCTTAAAGTCTTGGGATCCTTATCCCTCAATTGATAAGCCATTTTTCTATCAAAAGCATTGAAATATGTTGTGAGACAGACATCCTCATTTAACCTCATAACTTGAAATAGTCTGTACATACCTTTCTGGAATCTTACATTGAAGTCGAGTGTGGACTCATTGGGATTCTTCTTGATGTTGTTGAATTAATTTAACATGAATCCTGCATTATTTTTGTCTCCATATTGCTCCTTGAATAATTTCTCCAAGTCACTCCACGAGGTGATACTATCATCAGGTAACCTCCTAAAACAATCCCTTGCATCCTCAGTTAGTAAATGCATAAATAATTTCATTACCATATCTACATGTTCAACTTCATAATAATTTAACATATCAATGAAAATTTTCAAATTTTCTTCACCAGTAATAGCATTATTCCCAAAGAACTTAACCACTTTGTCTATTAAATCAAACGACATGGGATGTGGAGCACCAGGAATACCAGCAAATGATATTTGTCTATACTTTTCTAGATATACAGGTTTCTTCTAGAAACCAAGAACATTTGAGGTACTTGCTATGTTAGCTTGGTTTAGAGGAGTAGCTTGGGATTGTTGAGGTTGGACAAAGGGGATTTGGGTGCTAATAATGGATGATGAAGCAGGGGCAGATTGGGATATTCCCTGAGTTGAAATTATTGGACCACTAGCTAGTGCAGGAGTTGCAGATGGGATAGACAAATTGGGCCATGAAGCCAATGCAGAATTAGAGTTTATGAACTGGACTTTTTTCCTAGTTTCTGTAGCTTGAGCTTCATTCTCAACCTTCTCAAGTTCTTTTGCAAGATCTTCCTTCTCTTTTCTAGCTTTCTCCAGATCTAGATCTAATTTTGACATGGAGGGTTATATAGATTTTCTTGGTAGAGCTTGAGGTTCATTTATTTGGATTCCTATAACTTTGCCTTTCCCTTGATCTAGAGCTTTTGTAGTGGGCTCTATAGGGTCCACTTGAACAGGTTTATAGGCTTGGACTTGAGCAATAACTAGTTCTTGCCTTTGATTTAGACATTTTTCTTGTTCTTGAACTTTAGCTCTCAGAATGTCTACATCTCCAAATACATTAGTATGGAGAGTTGTGGTATTTTCTTCTAGCTTTTTATTCTACTCCTTCAAGGTGGCCATCCTTCTCAACAAAGCATCTCTTTCTATTATGGCATCCAAGGTGGCTTGCTCCTTCTCCTTTTCAAGTTGAATGCATTGAGCCTCTTCTTTAGAAATCCTTTTCTTTAGAAACCCTATCCGAGAATGCACTTCTTTAGGATCTATAGAAGTAGCCTCTGAATCAGCAAGATCATCCAAATCTATAAGGTTGGGCTCCACATATCGGGCTACTCTGGGATTAAAAGGATCATCAAATGAACTCCTAAATCCTAGCCTATAGTTCATATCTGCTATAGGATCTAGCCTTGATGAAGCAATTCCAACCGTGGACATATCTTTGTCCTAAAAAACTCTCTCATCTGGTAATGGGTATGAAAATGCCTCCTAAGAGTCTTGTAGTTTCAGATTCAAAACTGAGTGAAGAAGACCCTCTTCCTAATACTGGTTGATACTAGGAATTGACAGATGCATTACCTCTGGGTTTCAAGTGGGATTTGGATATGTCCTTTTCTTATTTTGGTTCTTCCTACCACCTTGGGGTAAATCAATGTACATTGCTACATCAGGATTGGCTTTCATATAAGCTCTTGTGTTCTTTCTCTTGTTAGCCATATTCACCTTTTGTTAAAAAAAGCACTAGCTTCAAAACCTTGACTGAGTCGCCACCCTATTCTAGGGAAAATACACAATGACAATTATTCTTGACTCAAAGGAAACAACACACAAATAGAAATAAAATATCTGACACAGATAGACCAATCATTGATGTCGTAAGACTACAACTCTTGCTTGTTAGATAAGACACTTGGATAGGCTGGATACATCAATGTGTAACTATGGTACCTGGGCTATTCTCTCTTTAAATTCTCAAGGTTTGTCACTAAAATATTCCCTTATAACCATGGGCAAAACTTAGATAACTTGACACACACGTACACAATAGGACCAAAGAAACTGCAGTACTTTTCACAGATGTGTTGGACAACTCTCCAATAGAGTCACACTTTTGTTGGTGTTTTGAAACTACTAAGCAACAAAATGCTTAATACCAAGATGACAATACTCACACAATCTAAAGACTAGCCAATTCTTATTAACAATTTTATATGCAAACCATTTGGGCCCAACTTCAAAAAAACCAAGGGTGGTTTTCTACTCTTTAGGCTCTGCAAAACCAGGGTGGGTATACCTAGGGATGATTCAAGACTGGGAAACATTGTATGAGGATTATTTTAGTTTCATTTTGATTATCATCTCAAATCCTCAAATACATGCATAATTCATTACAATTTGCTAAACACATCTCATATAACAGATATGGCCAAAATGCTTCTATAGATTTTCAGGTGTTCTCAACAATAGTGGCTAACTGAAGCTAAAAAATTCCATGCAAACAAGTAATGGCCAAATTTGAAGATCTACATGAAATAAAAGTAAAATTGATTTAATTTTGCATTTTTGACAACCATTTGTGACACATTTCTCTTTCATCTAGATCAAATTTGATCAGTGCCTAATCCATTGGGGTTCAGAGTCTACTACAAATTTTTAGATCTAATTTGTTGCCTTACAAAAATTTTTATCAAAAATTCTTATCAGAACTCATCATTCAAAAATCCTTTCCACTACTACAGCAATCTTATCAAATTCATCAAAGATTTTACTTAATCCATTCAATTAATAGTAGTGATAAATAGATATACAACCTAATTGGATTGCATTCAATTGCACATGCCTTTACTTATGCAATATCAAGATAACCAAGTAATCAAAAGGAGACAAAGTTCAAAAAGAACTAATATGGTGACAATTCATAATTTGTATTCATTTTCCTTGAAAATTGTATACAATTTACAGTAGACTCAGAATAACCTTTAGAAGAAACATAGATCATTCTATATTCATGTATTCTCAAGATCTGAGAAGAAAATACACCACAAATTTTCTTAAAATAATGGACCAAGTATATCACTTAGAAAAATAGAATTTGGACCCTTTCTCTAGCCCTAGAATCTCACTTATATAAGCGTGAGTTGCAACAAGCAAAGGGAAAATGCGACTGATAGGTGTCCCTTACAAGAGGAAGATGCATACATCTACCCAAAAAGAAAAAGATTAACAGGAAGTTATGTGAATCATATATTCTCTTGCGAGCTTCTATCTAGCACATCCCTTTTGCTGATTTAGCTCCAACTGTGATTCTATCGTATATGTAACTACTAAGCTTGCCCATGAAAAAATCTAATCTAATGATTGCAAAGTGACTTGAACCCATGGGTTTTACCATCATCATAGTACTAGGAGAAAAACCCTTACCTCCCACTCTTTTCTGATTAATACAACTCTTTTAGATAATGGGATTAACCCTTAAGAAACAACACTCGAGCATGGAAGCAATGTGGCTATCAAATATAATAAAATCAGTAGTTTCTGCTTAGCCAACCATGTTTGCATCCAAAACTAGCTTTCAACCAAAAATTTTCACCTATTGACACAAAAAGATGTGCACTAACAAAAAGTCAAAGGGACTATTTGCATGAAACCCGTGGGTATAAAATCTTCTTCACCCTTTCCAAAAACTTTGCACAAGGTCCTACATATTTTTATTTCCCTGGCATTGAAGTGTGCCATCTTGAAAATTTCCTTAGAGAAATGTGTTACTGTTGAGAGGCTTTTTATTTTATCAAGTTCACTCTTTACTCCCCTCATTACCCTAGTAGCTTGATCACAACCCATAGAAACACCTGGGATTACTAGTCTTCCTTGATCAAAATTCCAAATACTGACACATGACACAAACAACTTCCTCTCTATGAACCACCTTTCAGAAAAACCTAAACCAATTTGAGAGGAAGAAACACTAGGGATCCAATTACTCTTGTCAAGTAATCCCTCTGCTATCCACAATCTAAGGTTAGTGAATTATTTGAAGCCATTTCTGCTACACTACGCAAGACTACGACAGTTCAGAGACTATAGTAAAATACACAATTGGAAATCTCTTATCTGTAGTTCTTTTATGCTATTTGGTGTAAGGAAACTCAGGTGCGAAAACAACTTCCTACACTAATCTCATAAGGAAAGTATGATGAAAATCCTATTAAAATCTTCTACACTTATAGATTCAATATCATGTAAACAAAAATATTGTAGCGAACCATGCATACAGGAAATAGACAGAGAAAGGAACACATAACACAAGGATTTGCCAGTGTGGAAAAACTTTTTGGTAAAACAACCCCACCCCTTCAGAACCTACACAATGTATTATCTTCAACACAAGGTTACAATACACTTGCAATGCAAGTTCAACATCGACAATAGAAGACTCCAGTAGCTACTCGCAGTACCAACAATACACCTTTTTTGCATTGCATCTCTTCGCAACCCTAAAAACACTTATAACATGCACTTCACTTTAGGGATACTCCCAAAAGGTAAACCGTATTGGGGTAGAGTGTATAGTACTCAAATATCTTAGTTGCCACATGTCTTCACCTGTCATTGAATCTTCCTAACATAGCTCTTACGTGTCATAGGAATCCTTCATAATTGTTTTAGTCATGATCTCCTTACACAAAATTCAAGATGTCAACACATCAACATTATTTGCAAGAAATACATTTTGCAAAACAAATAATAAGAATAGGAATTATACAAGGTTGAGACACCTTATTCCTAACATTTGGCACTCGTGCCAAAATCTACACAATCCTCTAAGTAAATGATCCTATTCAGAAAAGACTTCAAAATATTTGTTCGCATAAAGTGCAGGTGAGAAAATCTTATAAGTTACACTCTATTTTTTCTTTCACACGCAAAAATTTTCATATCTCATTAATATGTAGGGTGCCACCACCTTCAGTATTTAAACCTACGCTGTCAATCTTTAAAAATCATATGATCATGGGGTATACAAAAAGACAACTAGGCATTGCACTTGACAAGTTGGTCAATCAATCCAATGAAAATTTTCCCACATACATAGCTCTTTCATTGATGGCACTTCTTTTTGGACCCACTGGCGATTGAGGACACATGTTAGCAGGTTGCCACTTCACTTTACATAAAGAACGGGCACCTTGTGATAGCGAAGCAGCGACAACCATTGATCTAATCATGATCTTGCAGATGATATGTTACTGTACAACTTAGAAAGATAGTGGTGGGCCCTTATTCACTACCTTGCTATACGTATCCCCTTAACAACTCTTCATGGTGAGACAGCGACAATCATTGATCTGTGATTAAAACAAAGGTGGAGAAACTGCACGAAGTTTCCTAAAAGGTGGTGGGCCCTATACTCGCTATGTCACATAGCTTAAATATCATGCCACTTTTTATAGCGAGATGGCAAGGATCGTTGATTGAAACTTGATCTGATGATTGGGATCTCTTAAATGCTTAATGGATCTGAGGCACTATTGATGTAGGAATATTTACACTATTGGCAATCAACAAAACTTTATTTTGAGCCTGGCCAGCCTTCCACATTGCCTCGGGTCGCACTGGCTATTGATTTTGATAGCACCTCACTACTTCGCTAATGGTGAGATGTCAAATTTTTTTTATAGCGAGGTAGCGAGCTCTGGAAACTTTAATAAATCTCAGTGCTATGAAATATAAGGACCCATCAAATCATTATCGCTCTTGCCAACTACTTCTGACAATAGTAGTTATTGCTTGTCATGCCACCTAGACAAATTATGGTTATCAATACATTTCAAGGCCACCGTGTCTTGATTTTATGGAACCTTGCTACTTTGCTAATGGTGAGATGACCAAATTTTTAGATAACGAGGTAGCAAGACATCAGAAAAACCATCATTCTAGCATCGATTTTTGAATATTTCTAACTGGGTCCCTTTTCCGACTTTGACAGTACTTGGAAGGTGTACATGACTGAGAAATTGGCCAAAAAAAAATTCTCTGACTACCATGTCTTCATTTTGCAGTCCCGTCTTGTAACTTTCTGGCACTCACAACCTTGCTATACATAAAGAGTGCCCATGTTTTCATAGTGAGGTAATGAAAATGGTAGATCTAATTAGATCGGACGATTGGGGAATTTGAGAGGAAAAGTGGCTCAGGGTGCGAAAGATATAAAGGGAACAGAATATTCACCCAATTTGAAAATTCAAACATTTCACGCCTGAAAAATTATGAATGGAATGAAATGTAGGGTTTTCACAAAAAAATTCAAAGGCTAACAAAAGGATTACTTAGCTAGAAACCCTACTCACCACTTATGGACACAATCCTAAAATTTCTATTCCTAGGCAAAGGACTTCTATAATAAGAAAATTCATACCAACAAAATGTATATATATGTATCATTCATCAAATTCATAAGAATTGGGACATAAAATGTATGTGTCAAACATCAAACTCTAATTCTATAATATTTCATTCACCGAAAAAATAACAAAAACACACGATATATCCATATCTCATCTATGATAGGATCAAGTAGAAATAAAATGAACACAAAGTATCTATATTATTTGTGACTATCTCTCTAAATGAAAGTAAATCATATTATATATGTGGGTGTGTGTGTGTGTGTGTATATTTATATATATTATAGATCATGAGGTGCAATAGTCTCATCATGACATCTCCTTATAATGTGGTCTGAGGACTGACTATCAGGATGTACTGGCCCCTATATATTAAAGAGAAAGTGATATATCAATGTATTTAATTTAACATTTCAAACACACCTATTCACTGCTGACATCATCTAATGAGTCTTGAAAACATACATGATTTGGCATCAAAGATGGAGTAATAAGAGGCATGTCAGGCCCCTAAAATGTACATGTATGTGAAACAAATCAAATTTAAAAATATATAATTACACATGTGACCTATATGTACATACACATTTAAAATAGTAGTTGAATAATTAAAATTTTAATGAACAAAAGAAATAAGATTTACCTATGTAGATGCTAGCATTTGATAATACTTTGACTACCTATCATTAATCGTGTCCACCAATATATCTAGGTATTTTTGGGCCTCATCTAGCCCCATCTTTGCATCTACATTGGCATGACTAGTGACCGACATATGTCCTAATAATGATGATCCAAGTGGACTGACTAGATGAGATGACATAGAAGTAGAATTTTCATGTGTCAGAAAATCCATCCATCCTATAGTTGAAAACCTAAAGTTAACATCATCAAGGATCATGTGGATATATGAACTTAGAGCATGCCCTACACTAGCTAAGGAATCTCTACTATGTGTGTGTCCCTTTGCTATAAAAGAGTGGTCAGTAGGTGGAACATAATATGCACTACCACCATGACCACCACCTAAGTGATGAGAGGAATATGGTTGAGGATGCAACATAATACTACCCACACAAGTTCAAACATCTGATATGGTTATACTAAGATGCTTTGATATGAATCTAAATGAATCTAATAGATCTTTTGCTAGACCAGTCATAATATATCATGCCAAACTTTTATGAGAACCTCTAAGCTACCCAATGAAGGGATATCTATTGCACTATACAATTCTATTGAAAATGAAGTACTAGATGATAATCTAGAACACTAATAGGACATCAAATACTAGCCAACCTTATCAGTTAAAATAGATCTGATAGTTGCAACAATCTCTCCAACTCCTTGAATCACCTGCGCAACTGGTTGCTATACATAACCTTGTCACCTTAGGGACCTAATATAGGGGAAATAGTAGGTTCCCTCTCTTTGCTAATCGCCCCATGTGTCCATGGTGCATGACCTGGCAATCTATCAGCCAGTCTACCATGCCCCTATCCTAAATGACCTAGTAAATTAGTGTAGTTAACAACCCTACCTAAGAGAACCTTGACGTAAAGATTTCATGCAAAATATAGTGGAATATAGTCATTATTACAATAACGACTATTGGAAACAAGGAAGTGTTGGTATATCAATGCAGCGATAGGTGGATCTTGTTGGAAACATTCAAGCTATTACTAAGTTATTAAGAGGGGAGGGATGAATTAGTAACTTCTAAAACTTCAACAATTTGAACTCTGAATCTAATAATCCAATTATCATTTAATCCATCATATAAATCCTAATCTAATTGCATGCATGAGAAAATAAAAATATGAAAACATTTATAATAGTGAGACACAAAGATTAGTGACCTAGAAATCTTCCAAATAGAAAGTAAAACTGGGGTGGGGATGATAACCACAACTTTAGTACTACAATATTATGTTAGCTTGTTGAATCTTACATTGATCACTTCTGATGATCTGCCCTATTAGAAGAAATAAGGACTGCTAGGTCCACCTTGTGAAAGGATTTACAAACATACAATGAAGTATGCACCCAATAAAGAGATTTACAAAAGATTGTTAAGTCTACCTTGTTAAAGGATTTGATTGATCCACCTATTAAGATGAAGTAGTAGATGATCTCTAATCCACGACTTGGTTTGCTAAATAAGATTCCTTTGTGTACTGATCACGTTGTTGTGATAGATATGACTTTGTTGCTCCTTATACTATTGTGACCCTTTAATTTTCTCTTTCTGCTCCTCTTTGATATAATTCACAATCACATCTTCATATTTTCAAAAACATTACATTCTTGGATATGAAACAATCCATTAAATATATATCAATCCAATTATACAAATTACAAAGTTAGCCACAATAGAAGTTAATGCAAATGATACAAAGTTGGCCCACATGGAGACATTTATGTTCAAAAGACTAACTCAGTGAGGTTCTAATACTCAACATCCACTATCAATACTTGGCATTGTCATGCACTCAGTAGACATAGAAGGTCGGTCCATACTGATCACTTGTAAGTAGTCCTAAACTTAGTCTACACTAGTGACTCAGTAGACATTGTGAAAATTTTCATATAAATTGAGTCTCTTGATTTTCACTATATGACTCAGTAAACACTCTCACCTTGAGCTCGGTATACACTGAGTCACTTGGTTAACACTGGACTTGCATCACATACATTGCAAAGTTAGTGAATACTGTACTACTTGGTAACCACTAATAAACTTAGTATCAAGTGAAACACACGGTTTACATTTTTTGTCTTCATATTAACTGAATCTACTTGGTAACCACTAGGATGTGTCCAAAGGACTCAGTAGCAACTATAAAACTCAGTAATAATTGAATTACATGGAAAACACTATAAACTATACAACAAGCTTGGTAACCATATATAATCTAAATAAGTGTGTGTCACTAATAAAATACTTTATTGATATGTCAACAATCTCCCCCTTTGGCATTAGTGACAAAAACACCTATTAGCCAAAATAGAATACCTTATACTCATCACCACGTGATACTGGCTTGGTAGACTATACTATTTTTTTTGGATTTTTTAAAATTGATTTTGTAAGGTATATATATTATACTATACATCTTTCTGCTATATACAACATGACTTATTGTAAGTTCTCCCCCAGAGCATATTACTCCTCATACTATGTATCACTCTATATGTTTCACTCCCCCATAACATATGGCTTTCTTCAATATATCTTTTCTCCCCCTTTCTAAAATTAATGCCAAAGATTTATTCTATTATATTTACATAAAAAAACCAAAGTGAGAAAAAAATTATAATGTACCTTAAGAATGATTTCCAAGGTTTTATACTAGTTTTCTTATAGGACCTTACATGTATGAAGTGCAATTTGTACCTTTGCTGACAATTCTATCATATAGTTTGCAATAGAGAAATTATTATCATGGATTAGAGTTTTTGAATATGTAATATGTTTTTGCAATGCATCCATGTTTGGAAGGATCATGTTTTGTATGTCAATCAATGTGGATCTGATCCTTGCTTCTTCTCTTAGCAATTATACTTGCATACCTGACAAAAATTCTATTCTTTAAAAATGTGCAGAGCTTGAACTAGGGTCAAGTTGCAACTGCTGAGCACTAGCTTTACGTTCTTTATCTATTTTTGGACAATTTGTCCTTTATTTCCTTTGTAAAATTAGAAACATCGCATAGCTTCCCAAAAAGTAATGACACATTTGAACATGATGCTTCTAAATTGCCAAAAATTGTAGAAAGTTCTACTTGCTAAATGGTAATCTACTAAGCAATGTGCTCCAACACTTTATTGTCAAACTTCTTTTTAGCCTTCTACATCAGCTTATCTTGTCCATTAGTGTCTTCATTGAATTTCTAGACTGCTTCTGCTAGCTGATACAAAATAGGTTGAGAAGAATCAATCTTAATTCCTATAGCCTCTGCCAAAATGTTTTTAGCATCATCAATTATCTTATACTCTTTATCTCTCTCCTCTCTTAGTCTTTTCTATTTAGCCTTATTTTAGAGGAGTTCACCAAATGTCTGCATTTTGTTTGGAGTAAGCTTGTAAATTTTCCAATTGGGGATTACTATTTCCTCATCTTAATCAATGTCTTTGTAATGTCCCACCTAGAGATCCTTGGAATAAGGATTCAATACAAGACAAGATATTTTTTCTTACAAGTATGAATGCACATGACAACATCATACATTGATCACAAAGATCACAACGAAAGACTTTGCCACAATCCTTACCACCAATGAATCTCTAAATGCCATTATCAAATAGACACATACAAAAAAAAGGCCAACAACAACCATGGACATGATGAGGGCTTGAAGAAATAACCAATCATCAACAAAACACCATGCTAGGGTAAAAAAGTATAATTCTAAAATTTGGCTAAGTCTGAAATCTTGAAGCCTTAAAATTTTCTAGAATCTTTATCTTAACTTGGAGAGGTCTGAAACCTATCTCAAAATATTTTTTGCATATATTAAAATATATCTTAAGTATAAAAAATTAAATATGCACCAACTTATACTTAAATGATATATTTTAAACCCCTAAGAAGGACTATTTTGAACTAGATAGGTGTGAAATCCAATAAGGTGTCCAAAACCATTTTTCAAAACTTCCTTGGCCAAGCCTAATAGCTCCCTATTTCTCGCATGAGGAGGTGCACTAGTCTCCAATCTCACACAAGGAAGTGCAAAATCTCATGTGAGGAAGCACTAAGAACTACACAAACCTTCACATTCTCGCAGAAGGAAACACATAAGCAAGCCAAAATACTTAAGGAAAAGAACTTGGGAAATGAATTTCCTCCACACTAGGGGGTACCAGATCCACATAAATTGAGGAACAAACACTCAAGTCTAAAAACATCAAGAAGAAGAAAATATACCCATCTAAACTATAGCAATAAAGATCATACTAAAAGAAACATCACACTGAACAAAAGTAACATCGCAATGTATAGAAATAACATCATAATGTACAAAAATAACATCACAATAGCTAAACAACCAAACTAAATACACAGTTCCTCCCAACCATCAATAGAATCATAAGACCATCATGGATCCTAGCCATCCCTTACATGTAACATCCCAAGCCACTGATTGGATCATTGGTACTATTGTAATAGGGATGTCACTACTAAAACATGCTATAATATAAGCATAAGGAAATCTAACATGCTAGTAATAAAGCATAAGATAATCCTACAAGTAGATAACACCACCTATCACATGATAATCATCATAATAAGAGAATGCATCAAATAAACTAACATTATCTAAATGTGATATCCAAGAATTCCAATGAAAGTATAAATCACAAGGAAACATACTCTAAAAATTGAAGCATCAAGTGAAAACATCTAGCAATGGTCACACTAGGATAAAAAACCATCTCTGTACATCGACCCCTAGTAGTGGTATCGGTAGCCATGCCTCCCAACCACATGGTATCCATAGGTCCACACCCACTATGCTGATGGAGATAATGATCCAACCACAAACACACACACACACACACACACACAAAACAATCATCCATGGCTAACACTCACACCAGATAGTATGATGGTTGTAACCAAGAACCTAAGACAATGCAAGGAGTATAGGTCCTAGTCAGACACTCAATAGGCTACTAAGTAGGGGCTAACATCATGGAGAGTTGCTTAGCATAGACAAGCCCAAGCTAGTATTGGTAGCATCAACTTCCCAATCAAAGGCACACAATTCTAGGCAACATCAACTTCCCAATGGAAGGCACACAATTCCTCTTTTTTAATTATCTTAAGTGGGTAAAAGCACAGATCTGTGTCACCATTTTTGATACCAAAACCTATTTTGGTCAAATCTCATTTCTCTATCAAAATTCATTTTTTTTCAAAAACTAAAAATACCCTTTTATAGATCTTAGATTCAATATCATCATTATATACATTTTTGAGTGTTTTGATTAGTTATAATATGTTATAATCTCGAAGTATTATAAGTTGATATTTCAACATTTCAGAAGATGCTCCCTTAAAAAAGGAAAAAAAATAGTAAATCATATCAAAAAAATTTAAAAATTATATTTATCTCTAGAGGAGAGAATCCTCTTCACGAATATATAATTTTTTTTCAAGAAGGTATAGATTTGATTGGAAAGTTTTGACAGAAGGGAAAAATTGTTGGATTTTGATAAGGTTGAACTTGAGTACTTATAACAAAGAAAATATACATTAAAAATAATTATTTCTTTTTTTGTGCACTAGCTATACATGTTATCTATAAGATATTTCAAATCAGAACAAAAAAAGATGATTTACATATACTTGTTTGACGGGAACTACACCCTATATTTTTTACAGTTAAAATAGGGACTTCAAAATAAAATAAAATGAATAAATTCCTACTAAAAAAAATTATAAAAATTATAGGCATAGCATTCATCCAATTCTACACATTTCATCAGTTTACATCATCTTCATATTTTAAACACAAATACCATTTTTTTGTCACTAATGTTGAACTGTCACATTCTGATATCACGTTTCTTTATAAAAGGTGACACAAGTTTGTGATTTTACCCAAGTTTTATTACCAAACCCGCATTATATTTAGTTATCACTTATATAAAAATTCTTCTACCAACTGGGAAATAGTCACCAGGCTATGAGATAGAAGCCCCTTCATATGCTACCCTACCCTACCCATGCTCATCCTACAACAAGTGCCCGTGGGCATGCATACTCCCATCCCAACCCCAATGATCATAACTTCTAGAAGTACCATGGAAGATTGGCACCCACAATTTCTTTGACAAATGTATGCACATGTACTCATGTATGGCACACCACCATCACAAAGATCATAACACAAGGACTAGATGAGAAAACAATGCAAAATATCACTCAACCAAAAAACAACTCAAGTGGATGGATTCTACATGAATCCCAAAGCCAATAAAACTATACATCATGAAATCACTCAACCAACCTCAATTTGGGATCATGGATTCTACATGAATCCCAATGATGTGACAAGACCAAACATCATGAACTCACTCAATCAACCTCAATCTGGGAGCATGAATTCTACACGAATCCTAGTGTCTATGAAACAATAACAAAGGTCTAAAGAGAAACCATAACAATAGGTAAAAAATCACTCTGCCAACCACAAAATTGGGAGTATGGATGTGACATGCATCCCAAAAAACAAAAAAGTACAAAAAGGCTATGACTGATATCCAAATAGATAATCCCGGTCCATGACCCAACTCATGCCAAGAAAACCTGAGAAAATAGGGTAGCATGCAAAATGAGGTAAAAACCACAAATTTTTTAAATCTTCAAAATTAAAACCCATTTGGCCTTTGGGTACACAAACCCTAAAAATCCAAAAATAATTAAGTTTGGACACCGTATGCAAAAATGACCAGCATAATGATGCAAACCCCAAAACCCTCATCCTAAAAAATAGGGAAATGCTCATACCCAACCAATCGGGCACAACCAACAAAAAGAAACAGAGGAGAACATTAGTTATCAACCTCCTACCAAATAGCTACCAAAAACAAAAGTAGAAATAGAGTAGAAATAATAAAATAGCAGAGCCCTACCTCACAACCAAAAGGGCAAAATGGGAATCTAAACCAAAAAATAAAAAGCTCGCAGAAGTGGTGAAAATCACGACAATCCAAGGTCTCCCTAAGCTAGATCCAATGAGCTCAACCTCATGAAAATCCCATGCCCGTAGCTCCCACAACAAACAAAATAGTAAATCTTCAATATGAGAATTTTGGATTTTACACTCCAAATTTCTAATTCAAAAGTGAGAAGTGAGGAATTAAATTCCTTTTTGGATACTTATTCATTTTTCAAGTGAATAATTGATTAGGGCAATTAACCAACTAACCTAGCTAAACCCCGAATCAACCCAACTGAAAATAGGCTATTCCTAGAAATAGCAATTCATCTATGGAAAAGCTATCAAAAATTAAAATTAAATCAATTAAAACCTAAAAAACTGAAAAGCACATAAATTTTCTTAACAACTTTCATGACAATGTGAAACTCTAAATGCACAGACACGCTCATTGGTGTAATCACATAATGCAAATGACTTTGGATTTAATAATCACTAAAAGGTATAATTAAATAATTAAAATAAGGATATGTCAACCATACAGGGACAACATTGGTAAAATATGAATGGTTGAATCACTAACTCCATGTGCCACTACTAGGGATATAAATCCTACACACTAAACAACACAATCAAGTGCAATTGCATATAATAACATAGCCAAAGAAATAAATGCATTAAATCACCTAATTTAACCATTTATTTAATTATATCAAAATAAATTATTTACATCACTCACATTCACATAAAGCATAACATGATGTAAATGAATTAAATAACCATAACATTAAATCCATCACATAACGTAATTAGAGATATGTCCAAATACCAGATAACCATATATCATCATGAAACACACTATCATCTCAAAATGGCATCATCATGCAATATGATCAACTAAACAACATAGTAGTCTAACATCTATGATACTAAAATCAAAGTATCACATATGACCCTTAGGTCATCTGAAATATAAAACATAAGTAGAGATCTATAGCACATAACCAATGAATCCAACATGGACAATCCCTTTCTAACTATTTAAGCATTAAATAATGGTTGTTTAAAACAACATTAAAAAGAACTTAAAGAACATAAGTGAACACTATCATAAACATGACTAACGACTACTATAGGAACCTAGTCTAGTGTAGCATGGTAATAGTACGCAGTGAAATATTTGCACACATCTCAAGGTAATCATGGAACAACCTCATGATACCACATTGATCCTAGTAACCACTAGCACAAACTTTAGTGAACCATAAATCACATCATAATCTCATAAATTAGTCAAAGAATAATTAAAGAAATTGATATAGTAACATAAATTCAAACACTTCAATGGTGTAGACTACTTGTGGTCCCAATCATGATCCATCACAACAAAAGATCAACAAGGTTTCATCCATCAGGATGACTTAAATAAGTCAAATGGGAGAGGCACTACATCATCCCCCCTAAAGACTAGGCTTACTCTTGGAAGCCTGCAATTGAAGAATCGAAACCAAAACACATCAAGAACCAAAAATCAAAACCATGCAATAGGAATGACTCAACAAACTCTCCATAATTCAAACTAGATCACTCCATCATTCTCAAACCATCATTTCAACTCCCAAATAGGTCAACCACAAGAGAAAGGTGTCACACTAACATAAGGTCCTCCAATAAGGAACCTTCTTGGTGCTAGGAAAAACCATCTAGTCATAAAGTCAACAATACAAGGTAATGAAAAAGCCACTCTACCTTGTCAATAGGTGCCCAACTATGAGATGCACCTACCTTGTGACACAAAACAAGGTCAAAACATGACACACTTCCAAAAAGAGTTGGAATCATGGGGAATAACCATTCCAAATTCCCAATAATACTATCATGTCACATATGATCATTCTAGAATCCCTGTAAACTCACCATTTGAACAAAGAGGATAATAGTTTGCCAACAAGATTACACACTCCAAAAGACTACTCACCACCAAGTGTAGGAGCACAAAACCTCTCCAAGGTACAAAAGCTCAACTACCACTGGGAACTAGGGTTACACAACCCAACCAGATAAGATATCACCTTTCCACAAGGTTGTAGAGAATTCAATAGTGGACACAACCATGTAGTATCTGTATACCAACTCATAAGATGGTAACATGCATCCAACAATACCATGTCCCTCTAGCACCATGCTAGAAATGCTACACCCAACCTATAGCTAAACTCAATCTCTAGCCTCAAGTTAACGGTCAATGAGAAAAATTGACTAAGATAATCCTCTTGAAGAAATAAGCTTAGGGAGAAAGAACTATAGAGTATTAGGTCTAAGAGGGAGCCTCTCTCAAGCTCTGCACTAAATCAGCCCAAGACATGTTAGAGAGTTCAAAATTCCCCCAACCATCAACATACTCATTTGGAAACACTAACTAAGCTAGTGGCATAACCACACTAGCCTACTCTCACAAGAGAGAAAATGATATAGAGATATGCCATAGTCAACATCCAAAATGGAGAATCTAGACTCATCAAAGGACCAAGTCACTCCCAAAAACAAGACAACATCAACCTTGAGAAAGTTACACTTACAAGCTACACTTCACCTCACAAAGGTGGATTGGTGCAATAGGAAACATATAGACCCAAGCGTGAACCCCAACAAGTACCTAGTAGATTATTAAGAATAGATAATTTTTCTATTAAGAATAACATGAAGACATAAACTTTTCTAATAGCCATAAATATGATATGTCATGATTGAACTGGCCTCTACTCGATAAAGAGTATATAGAACATCAATTAGAAACTCCAAAAGTGTGAACAAGATTCTTATTATTCCCTAGATGAAATTTGGCATTTGCACAATCTCGTGTGAAGTTTCTCAGCAAACTAGGTGAGAAAGTGAATGACCACTAGTTTCTCGCATAAAATTTTAGATCAACACAAAAATTACCTTCACTCTAGAGGCCATAACTTTCACATTCCGAATTGGATTGTAACATAGGCAATAGGATGAAAAACCAACTGACACAGGCAAGAGGATGAAAATAACAAAGGACAAAGGCTCACCCAACTATCCAAACCACCCTGCAAGAGTTAACACAATGGAAATGAACACAAAGAACATCACCAAGGAGAGAGAACAATATATATTTTTATTGATTCATCAAATATTCAACATACATGCCCAGCTGTAAGGCCTTCTGGGTTACGACCAATTACAAATACATTCTCATTCAAAGATCAAACTACAAATTCACACTTTAGTTTTACTCTCTAATCTCAAACTTTTCCTCTTCCACACTTACTTAACTCTAAGCCTAAACACTCTATTTATACTTGCCAAAATGGCTTACAGAACATTCTAGAACATAGAGAAGCCACAAGTTAGCTCTCAGCAAATATAACTACCTATACCAAAATTAAATGCGAGCAAAGTCAGCCCAAATAGGAACTAGAAATAGATAACTCAACACCCACTAGATAACTTGGCACCCACTAGAAAATTGGCACTTGGCATCACTCAGCATTTGCTGGAAATTGGCACTCAACATCAACTAAAAAATTGGCAACTCAGCATCACTCAACATCAACTGGAAACTGACACATTAAGAATCACTCAGCATACACTGAGTAAATTGGCACATGAAGAATGACTCGGCATACACTGGGTAACTCGGCACATGAAGAGTACTACAATAACCTAGTACCAACTAACTCAACACCAACTAAAGAATGAACAAAAATGAGCAGAATAACAAGGCAACCCAGGATGCTCCTACATCAGATAATCGGGGTTGAAAGAAATAATTCTCCTGAATCATTGAGATATCCCAACCTGAGTTGAATCCAACTCAAATTGAGAAATCCATGAAGCATCTTCAATAGGTCTATTCTTCCACTTCACCAAATATTCATATTAATATTTTCCTCTTGTACTCTTGCCAACTCTCTGATCCAATATTTTTTCAACTTCCTCAATCTATTTCTTAGGATAATCATCAGGTACAACAACTTCATCATCTGACTCATGATACTTATACAAATCAGCAATATTGAATATAGGAGATATATCCATGTCATCAGGCAACTCAACTTCATAAGCATTACCACTGTCAAACTTCTTCAGGATCTTACAAGGTCCAAATTTCTTCATCTTCAACTTGCTATATGTTCCAACTAGGAATCTTCCTTTCTTTAGATGAACCATCACGTCATCACCAACTTGAAAATCATGGTGTCTTCTAGACTGATCAACATTCTCCTTATACTTCTGATTGCTTTGTTCCAACCTCAACTTCACTTCCTTCTGCAAGGACTCCATAAAATCAGCAAATTCTTCTCCTGTAACACTTTTCTTTTCTTCACCAGAAACATCTCTCAAATTTGATATACCTCTAGGATGCATTTTAGTAACAATCTCAAAAGGTATCTTCTATGTACTCCTATTCACAAAATTATTATATGCAAATTCATCTTGTGCCAAAACCATCTCCCAATTACTAGGCTTATTCCCAACTAAACATCTCAACAAATTACCCAAGCTTCTATTCACAACCTCTTTCTGTCCATCTATTTTTGGATGGATTGTAGAACTAAACTTCAATTTAGTACCCATCTTCTTCCACAAGGTCTTCCAAAAATAACCAACAAACTTACTATCTCTATCTAAAATAATGCTTCTTGGTAATCCATGCAATCTCAAAATCTCTTTAAAGAAAATTTCAACAACATGCTCAACATCTGATGTATTCTTACATGGTATAAAATGAGCCATCTTAGGAAACCTGTCCACTACAAGAAATATGGAATCATACCCCTTCACTGTTTTAAGCAATCCAAGAACAAAATCCATACTAATGTCAATCCAAGGTTTCTCAGGCATAGTAATAGGTGTATACAAACTAGTATTTTGACTCACTCCCTTTGCAACTTGAAAAACTCCACAACTCTTTACAAATTTCTAAACATCCTTATACATTTGTGGCCAATAATACTTCTCTTTCAGCAAACTTAAATGTCTTATCAATTCCAAAATGTCCAGCTAATCCACCACTACGCTTTTCCTTAGTCAAATTCAACCTCATAAGACTTCTAAGAATACACAACTGAATACCTTTGAACAACATACCTTCTTGAATGAAATACTTATCATACATACTTATGTGATCTATCAAATTTGGTTTTCTACACTCTCTCCATGCGTTAGAAAAATCAGGATCAGCATCATATAACTCTTTCATCTCATCAAAACCAAGAAATTTCACCTTCATTTCAGTCAACAAAGAACATCTTCTACTCAATGCATCAGAAACTTTGTTAGTAACTCCACTCTTATGCTTAATCAAAAATCTAAAACTCTGCAAATACTCAACCCACTTCATATGTCTTTGATTCAATTTATGTTGACTTCCCAAGTATTGTAAAGCTTTATGATTAGTATACAACACAAACTCCTTAGGCATCAAATAATGTCTCCACTTCTTCAATGTCTGATCAATAGCATAAAACTCTTGATCATACACAAAATATTTCCTTTTAGCATCATTCAACTTTTCACTAAAGAAAGCAATAGGCTTACCTTCTTGACTTAATACATCTCCTACTGCATTACCACTTGCATCACATTCAACTTGAAATACTTTGTTAAAATTAGGTAAAGCCAATATAGGTAATTCAGAAACCTTTTGTTTTAATGTCTCAAAACTCTTATCAGCCCCATGTGTCCACTTGAATTCCTTTTTATCTCCCCTCATTGTTTTAGTCATAACATTACAAACAACACTGAAATTCTTTATAAACTTTCTGTAAAAACTAGCCAAACCATGAAATGATCTTACCTTGCCCACATTCTTAGGTTTAGGCCATTCCAAAATTGCTTTAACCTTCTCAGGATCCATCCTCAATCCATCATCTGAAATCAAAAATCCCAAATACACAATCTCCTCTTGCATAAAAGAACACTTTTTTAGATTAATCAATAACTTTTCCTCTTTCAACCTCTATAATAATTGTCTAATATCTTCACGATGTTCTTCCTTAGTCTCACTAAATATTAGAATATCATCCAAATAAACAATCACAAATTTACCCATGAATCTTTTTAGAACTTCATTCATCAACCTCATGAAAGTACTAGGTGCATTAGTCAAACCAAAAGGCATAACCAACCATTCATACAAACCATATTTTGTCTTGAAAGTAGTCTTCTAGTCATCACCTTCTCTAATTTTGATATGATGATAGCCACTCTTCAAATCAATCTTGGTAAAATAGTTTGCTCCACTCAAAAAATCCATTATGTCATCCATCCTTGGCATAGGAAACCTATATTTCACTGTGATCTTGTTAATGGCTCTTGAATTAGTACACATTCTCCATTCTCCATTTTTTTTTAGGTGCTAATACAACGGGTAAAACACATGGACTCAAGCTTTCTTTGATCAAACCTTTCTGCAACAACTCATGCACTTGTCTGTTAAGTTCTTCATTCTTTGTAGGTGTCAATCTATATGGTGCTTTGTTTGGCAAACTAGCTCTAGGAATTAGATCCATACAATGACTTATACTTCTTATAGGAGGTAAACCATCAAGAATATCTTCAGCAATAATTTCTTTATACTCATTCAACAACTCTGCAATTTCTTCTGGCACTTGGTCAATACTACCATCTATCACTTGGTCACCATTGACTAGCACTCAGTTAACATTGTTTTATGGAACTCGGTCTCCATTGGCAAAACTTGGTTTTCTTGGAATTATAGCAAAATAGACCTGATTCCTTTTCAAATTGTTTCCCATTAACCATGCAAATTTTTATAGCAGTACAATTAACCTCATCTGGACTTTCAATCAAAGGCAATAATGTTTGTTTCTTCCCATTTACCCAAAGATTATATTGATTCAATCTTCCATCATGTGCAACATATCTATCATATTTCCAAGGTCTACCCAAAAAAATATGACAACAATCCATGGGCATAATATCACACAAAACTTCATCAAAGTAATGTCCAATTTTGAACTTCACAAGGCATTACTCACTTACCAATATCTTATGCTCATCTTTGATCCATGAAACATGATAAGGTTTGGGATGTTTCAACCTCTACAACTGCAACTTTGTACCAGCTTTTTTGATCCCAGATTTGTAGAACTTCCACTATCAATGATCACTTTACAGCATTTTCCAGCCATCTTACATCTTGTCTTGAAAAGACTTCTCCTTAAAACAAGTTCCTCATCACCTCCCTTATTACATAAGGTTCTTCTCACCATCAAATTTTCTCTAGCCTCAGGTCCACTTGGTGAACTCTCAATGTCTTCTTCAATCATAGCATTTCTATAATTTTTCCCACCTTCAAAAGATATATATTCAAAGGATCTATGCCCTTCTTTGCCGCATCTAAAACAATCACCATGAAATCCACCTCTAGAATAAGAACCACCTCTTCCTCAATAAGAATTAATGCCTCCTCGGTAAGAATTACCACTTTTCCATTCAATCTTGCCTTTGTCATCATTCTTCCATTCAAATTTTCCTTTATCATGCATAGAACTATCATATTTGCCACTTTCTCCATAAGATCTACCTTTGCCTCTCTAGAATCTACCACCTCTACCTCTATGTCTTTGTTCATGCTTCTTTGTCAAGATCTCCTCAGCTTTCAAGGCATATTGGTATGCTTCTTCTACACTTTCCAATTTCACAAAACTTATTTCATCTTGTATTCTAGATCTCAATCCATTAATGTACCTTGCAATTTTCTCAACATCATCATGCACATGTCTAGATGTGATGTCTAATCTATAGGATTTTTGAGTATACTCTTTCATAGTCATGTCTTTTTGCTTCAAATTTTGCATCTTTCTCAAAAAGCTAACTTGGCAATTAGCAGGACGGAATTTCTTCTTTACATTGTTCACCATCTTTGGCCAAGTTCTAATCTTCTCCTTTCCTCTCCTTTGTCTATCAGTTTACAAGTGCTCCCACCATAGTGATGCATGACCTTTCAGCCTAGTGATTGCAATCATCACCTTTGTATTATTAGGAGTGTTTTCATGCTCAAAGAACTTCTCCATATCAAAGATCAATCCAACACATCATTGGTATCCAATTTTCCATTATAAGGAACAACTTCTATAGCAGGCTTTAAATTCACTCTAGACAATACTCTCAACAATCTTGCTTCATCTTGGTCTTCTTTAGGTTCTTGATTAGGGCTTGGTGCTACTACTTCATCATCACTTATATCATCAAGATGTGCTCCTCTCCTCTGGGCTATCTCCATAGCATCTAATCTAGCTGCAATTTGTCTCAACTGATCGAATATAGCATTATCAACATTATTTCCTCTACCACGAACCATCTTTACAAATCAGGTTCTTGCAAGATAGTAACTCTCTACAAGTTATAGGTCAAATCCAAAAATCTTCCACCCTACAACCAAATCCAAATCAGGGTTCTACATAATCTAATCTCCACAAGGATGAACCTCAGGCTTTGATACCAACTGACACAGGCAAGAGGATGAAAATAACTAGGGACAAAGGCTCATCCAGCTATCCAAACCACCTTGCAAGAGTTAACACAATTAAAATGAACACAAAGAACAACACCAAGGAGAGAGAACAAGATATATTTTTATTGATTCATCAAATATTCAGCATACATGCCCAGCTATAAGGCCTTCTGGGTTATGGCCAATTACAAATACATTCTCATTCAAAGATACAACTGCAAATTCACACTTTCAGTTCTTCTCTCTAATCTCAAACTTTTCCTCTTCCCCACTTACTTAACTCTAAGCCTAAAAACTCTATTTATACTTGCCAAAATGGCTTACAGAACATTCTAGAACATAGAGAAGCCACAAGTCGGCTCTAAGAAAATATAACTACCTATACCAAAATTAAATGCGAGAAAAGTCAACCCAAATAGGAACCAGACAGAGATAACTCGGCACCTACTGGATAACTCAACACCCACTAGGAAACTGGCACTCGGCATCACTTGGAATCCATTAGAAACTAGCACTTGGCATCAACTAAAAACTAGCACTCGACATCACTCGGCATCCACTAGAAACTGGCACTCAGCATCAACTAAAAAATTGGCAACTCGGCATCACTCAGCATCAAATAGAAACTAGCACATGAAGAATCACTTGGCATACACTGAGTAACTTGGCACATGAAGAATCACTTGGCATGGACTAGGTAACTCGACACATGAAGAGTGCTACAGTAACTTGACATTAACTAAGTAACTCAGCACGAATTGAAGAATGAACAAAAATGAGCAGGATAACAAGGCAACCCAGGATGCTTCTGCATCAGATTGACTCCATTCAAAAAGAATAGGAAAGATATTGACAAGAACTACAACATGATGGAGCTAAGAGAGTCTTAAGACCTAAGAGTTTGAGTCACCACTCAAGACAAAACCACATAGGAAAAATCAATAGTCTAAGTTACCAAGACAAGTAACAGATGAAATGTCCAAAACCACTGAAGAACACACATGCCCAAAATAGCATAAGACATGGAAATAAAGGTAATTCAAACACTACAAACTATCATTACTTATCTTTCATAATTTCATTAATTAAACATAACATAAGCACTAATGCATAATGAAACTGAAAGGTTTTTAAAGCAAGGGTTCAAGAGTCACTTACCATAAAACAAATACATATCTTTCAATTTGATTAAAGAATAACATTACATTTACTCATCTTTTAAACCATCCAATTACATTAACAACCTTAAATATATCAAAGACACACTATCATGTTCTCCATGATATTATTCCCTATACGTACTACCAGAGGTTCGAGATGAACGTGGCAGAATCACAACACACAACTAGGCAATAGTTAAAACACATTCAGAATAGTCGTCAAGAAATAAAACAAAAAGCCCAAATAGGGAATTGTCAATTCCAACAATAAATATCAAAATATGCACATTTGAACAATAAGTGAAGTGTGACAACTTTCACAAAGAGAGCGATGCATAAAATTTGATAACTATTCCAAGAAGGAAAAATATTGAAAACCAATGCTAGGCCAACAACATGAGGAAAATAACTCCAGCCAAATAAAATAAGGCATCAATGGAAACACATTACATGTAATAACTAAGGAAATTCACACAAGAGGGATAAATCACCACACAATGCTAAGAAATGCATCATCCAAATAGTGTTAGAGAACACACTCACACACACCAAGCAATATACCATCAATAACGTCATATATATGTAGAGTAGAATAATTTCCTTTATTATTTTTCCATGAAATGCAACATTTATATACCCATCAATTTAATGCAATTTCTATAAGCTTATGAAGAAGTAAGATTAGGGACTTAAGTCATTAACCCAAGGATATAATGCAAACCTACTTCTTTATAATGATTCACAATAACACTCATTTCTCAATGAAGGGAACCATTTTGTTACAATAATGACAAAAAATAGAAACACAAATAAGATTCATTTATTTACTTTTAATTAGGAGAAAGTAGGGAAACAATGCACCTAACTCCATAAGGAGAAACAAAAGAGGGACTCAAAGCCAACACATGGACACCAATCAGTCGTCCATCCAAAAAGGTCACACCTGCAATCAACCAAACAAAGGCACATTGATTCCATCTTCAAAAATAGGTAAGATTCACTTCCTTCTCCTTACAATAATCTAGTTACATCTACTGGATAAGAAAGTTCATCCCAAGTAGACACTGAAGCAACATGTTGGTCTTAGAATGGTCTTGACATTCGAGTGTCAACATACTTAACCAATTCCACCATATATGATGAGTTACTATGTATGCTGAGTGAATAATAGTAGCTACCGAGTTAGAATCTTAACAGGTGTTGAGTGACTTCAGGTGCCAAGCAAGTAATAGATGCTGAGAAAGGCAGAGTGTAGTATGTGCCGAGTGATTCAGGAAGACTCATCTACCAAGCAACACAAAGTAGAATAGGTGATGAGAAAACTAGTAATGTAACATGTGCCAAGAAATATAGGAACATTCAAGTGTCAAGCATCAGCAATATAATATGTGCCGAGTAATACAAAATCAACATATTAGTTTGTACCTTCACAAACTAAGATGTAAACCATTTTTGTAGCTGAGAGAGAGAGAGATTTAGAAGGAGAAATAGGATAAGGACAAATCATTTACATTCCCAATACAATCTACATGCAACCAATGAGAAAAATGCAAGGTATGAGTGGGAATTTGAAATTAAAAGTGGATCATAGATCCATACCAAACTCTAAGTCTATACAATCTTTAAAAGGAGGTCAAAAACCCATTTTCAAAAGAGGATGATAATAGTGTATGGGGAGATTATAGCAAAATTCCAAGAGAAGAAAGAAAGACTTAGGGGAATAGAGCAGCAATTTCATATCTAGTTGATCAAAATAGCACAAGAGATAAGGGACAAGATTAGATATTAGATCTCAAAGGTTTAAGATCAGAAGAGAGTACATCAAGTGCCTGAATCTAGTAGTTAGAGACTACATACTATTAGGTCAAATGTTCTAATACTTTCTTACCATTGTATTAGACACTGAAATTCTATATTGATAGGTTAGCTTAATAGCTAGGTAGGAGAACCTTTGGAGAAGGTGATTAAAATCCTATGTATTAGGTGTGTTTAACAACCTATTGTAAATCCTTTCACAGGGCAAACCATCAGAAGTGGTTGAACATATTGCTATAGTAATTTTTGTGGGTGTCATCCCCACCCCAATTTTATCTTCTTATTCCTAGAGGGTTTCTGTGTTACCAAATCTCTTTTGTTATGTATTGATGCATGCTTTCATTTCATGTTTTCTTATATGTTTACATGCATGTACATTATTTTTAGTTATGTGTTAATAAGGGTTTAAAAGGATAAAAATTGGTTACTTCTGATTCACCCCCCTCTCAGAAGTACTATTTCCATTTGAATATTTCAACAATTGCTATCAAAGCAATTGGTTATCACAAGAAGAAGCCTAATAGCTTGGAGAAAAAGATTAGAATATGGAGGTCTTCAAACTTGGGAAGATTATTGACAATTAGGTGATTAATGTATAGTTAGCTCCACATAAAGTAGAAGCTAGAGAGGAATTGAGAAAATCCTTAAAGAGAAGAAACGAGATAGCCATAGATGAAAATGACTTACACTACAAGGAGATTGACACCACACAAGTATTTGCCAATGGAGATTCCAATGAATTTGATGCAACAATAGTAGAATTGATGGAGAAAAATAGAGCTCAAGTAGAAGAGATAAGATCTCTTAAAATGGAACAAGAATCACAAGCCATAATGTTATGTGAAATGACTAGACAAAAGAAGAGAGAAATTGAGGATAGAGCCATTCTTGAAGATGATAAGAGAAATCTCACCAGTAGACTAGAAGAGAAGACAATTGAGTTTGAAAAGATCCGAAACATGCAGCTAGACACCTTAAGCTAGATGATGAATGCTCATCATGAGCTAAACATGAAGGACATTGAGATTTCCACCTTGAAAATATAGAATGAATAATTGTAGAATTAATTAAAGAGAGAAAAAGAGATAGTATAAAGTTACAACAAACCAAATCAGGCTATCAGGTACTTTGAACAATTATTGAAATCACCAAGGCCTAGTAATGATACTTCAGGGCTTGGTTAAACGAGCACTGAACAAGGAGAATCATCCAAGACTACAATAGAAAGGAACAACAAAGGTAAGAAAAAAAAACCCATTTGTCATTTTTGTAATAAAAAGGGGCACACTACTAATGTTTGCAGGAGTAGAAAGACCAATCAGCAGGACACATCCAAAAATAAAGGTTATTGTCACAAGTGTAACATGCAAGGACATTCAACACATGGCTACAGAACCAAGACCATGAGGATACCAAGATTTGAAGGCCACTACTACAACTACAAAAAGTATGGACATAGAGATTTTGAGTGTAGATCAAAGCCTATGTGGACAACCAACCAGCCTGCAAGGAAAAACAATTATGCAAACCACTACAATTTGGATTACAATACTAGGAAAAGTTGTCACTACTGTCAAGATTATGGTCATGTTCCTTAGAACTGCATAAGAGCACACTTCAAGAGAAATTATAGAAGATGGTTAAGCCAGACCACATGTTTTAGTTGCTTGAAGATGGGACATGTTAGTAGGAATTGCCCAACAAAGGCCAAAGCACCCAAGCCAGAAATCAACAAGGGTAAAGAAAAAGTTGATGTGGAACACATCAGGATAGAAATGAAAAAGACATGGCTAAGATGAGATGGATCAAGTACACCTAATGGAGGGATCACTTCACCCAAGAGGTTAATTGATCACACTTCAGCTAATTGAGTACAAGATAGGTATATGGGACTGATATATATAAGGATATATCATACATCAATCCAAAAGTACAAAGAAATGCTGCCAAGAAGAAATCTGCATGAGAAAAGATGTCAAGTTAAAAATTAAAAGTTTATAGAAGATATCGAGCTACCTTTGGATGTCGAGTAAAACTCTAGTATATGTCTAGCTAGAAAGTCTAGTTGATTCCGAATGAGAAATGTTAGTGGAAGTTGAGTAAATGAATCACAATGGGAGACAAGTTATAATGAACCCTTCAAGTGCCGAGTGTACAGCTGTAAGCACTATGTAATAATGCTAGGTTTTGAACCTAATAAAATTGAAAATCTCTCATTTTCAATTCATTCAAACACAAAGAGAAAATGAGAAGAGCAAAGAGGCAACCAAAAAATGGTTCTATAGTGATTTGCAACCAATTCCAACACCAATAGAACCCAAACTCTTTGATTTAAAGTTATTTCATCAAGTGCCAAGCTACATAGTATTTGAAAGTTTGTTTAATATTAAACCTAGTTTGGTCAAGATGGCATCTGGATCTAAAACCACAAAGGGAAAAGAGGATCATGAGATTCAATTTGTTAGTAATAAAGTTAAACAGCCTGACTTTAGGCCAATACCTAAAGTTACCTACAAAAATGACCTAGCTAAAGCTTTGTCAGTCATTCCAAACAAAGTAGTAATGGTCCAAGATATTAGGAAATGTTACAACTGTAAGATTGGAGACATAGGTGACTTAGAAATTTTCAATGCCTTTGATAAGCTATGTGACAAGGGTATATTGAAGGATGAGTTTCAAATTGTTGAGAAGAAGGGTTTAACTAAAGCCCTAGTTTTCCCTATTGTATTTAAAACTGAATGGATTCATATAGTGTTAAGATCAATTCATGATGGATCAATTTGGCTAGAAATAAGGCTAGTCAAGGTTATGAATAAAATTGTTCATAGGATTACTGGTTTCCCAACCCTAGATTGGCCCAAGACCTTGAGAAGTGACAAAAAGAAAGCCATAGAGAAGAACACTAGTGCCAAATGGAATAATAGGGGAATGACTATTGATACCATTACTGATCCCCTACTTGATTTTGCAATTAGAGTCATATCTCATAAATTCTATCAATCAAGTAGATTGAACAACGTGCCATGTATAGCAGTAGATGTAGCATATAAACTTGTAAGGAAGGATCACACTTATGATCTGGCAAAGCTCATGCTACAAAAAATTAATGAAAATTTGGGAGCCATAAGGATATCAAAAGGATCTTAGTGCAAATTTGGATCAGTGTTTGTCTACATATTTTTCTATGTTATGAAGGAATTTCCATCAATTGGAAAGGTTAGATGGGATCCAAACAAGACAACTATCACACAAATCAATGAATTTATTGAACAAATGGGAGACAATTTTGATGTTTAGATGACAAGTTACTTTGAGGAATTCAAGAAGTCCATAAAACAAAGGATGGGAATACTAGTATCACTGGTTGAGCAACATGTACATAATATTTGTTTCTTGGTTGACATAGATTACACCTACATCCAAGCAGCAATACCTAGAGTAAGATGGCTTAGGCCACTTGGATATGAACTTGATGTAGAACAAGCTTTTTCTACAATTACTGCTTTACTTGTAGAAGAAATTGACAAGGATGCTCCTCATTTTGGAACTTATGATATTGTCAAATCTAGGGTGGTGACAGATTTAAAGACAACCTCTGTAGTAAAGAAGAAAGATAAAATGATAAGAAAAATAAAGAAGACATTTGGTATAGATCTTGATGGTGAAGCAAGTAAAGAAGAGGTAGAAGAAGCTAAAGGTGATAGTGAGGAAGAAGGTAAGCAAGGGCAAGAGCTAGAAGAATTGACACAAGGCCTAGAAGAGGACAAGGAAGAAGGTGTTGAGGAAGAAGAAGCCAAGGAAGCACCCGCTAAAGCCAAAGCCACCAAAAGGAAAGCCAAAACTCAGCCCACACCCCAACCCAAGGCAAAGAAAGGGACAAAGCCCATTGAAGAAAAATCAAAGAAGCCAACTACAAGGGCCACCACCAGGGCTGCAACTCAAAAGGAAAAGGATGAAGCCAAAGAGAAGAAGAAATCCACAATGCAGACTGGTGAAGAACCAAGGAAAAGAAGGAGATATGTTCCCTAGCCTGACATAGATGAAGAAAGAATAGAGTCAGATGATATCAGCCAGTTCAAAGTGGTAAGTCATCCCATAAAGTCTACCATTGATAAGTTATGTGTAAATATTAGAAAAGAAAATTTGAATGGTATAAAGACTGTAGACTTTAATAAGCTCAATAAAGAAGAGCAAAATAAAATAGAGGAATCAGTGTATGCAATGATGGATGAATACAAACACATGCCTGTAGAGTTAGATAGTACAATGCCCAAGGAGTTATACAAGATAGTTGCAGATAAGTGACATTTTTATTTGCAAATGGAAAAGGAGATAAGAGAATCCACCCTAGCTACACTTCTGCCATACCTGAATAAAGGTCAAATAGCTAAGGAAAATAAAAAGCATAATAGAAAATTTTCTCCTAAGAATAGAGCATTTAGCATTCTTCAAAGTAAGATAGAGGATGTTGTAAATAAATCCACAAAATTGTGGAAGTCAATATACAAGTCAATTGATGATGTATTTGATGAGGAATATAAGGCTAAGGCCAGTGCAAAGAGAAAAGAAGCAAAAGAAATAACAGAGAAAGTGGAGGAGAAGAAAAGTGAAGGAGAAAAGAAAGGTGAGGAAGGAAGAGTAGAAGAGGAAGCTAATAAGGAGGAGGAAAAAGTGAATACAACTAAAGGAGAAGAAAAGTAATTAGATGAACAGGAAGAAAAAAGTGTGCAAGATACATAAATGCCACCACTTAGCCCTCCTCATGCCACCATCACACCTATAGAGACCATAAAAATAAAGGATGTTATTGACACTTCATGTCAAAACATCAATCCTTTAACTATGGAGGATCTCTCAAAGATCCTTCACCAATCTACCCTATAGGCATAGTTGTGTACAAGCCCTATATTGGTGAGTGTAGATGAACTACAAAAAGCAGTAGCAGAACCTTAGAGAGAAATGGTGAAGCCAAAGGAACAACCTTTTACATACACTACTACTAAAATCCTACTACTTCCACCACCATCTCCACCAAAAGAAGTGATGCTCTTTAGATGTCGAGTGCAGCAATAGGGAAATATATAGGAAAACAAGAATAGTCAAAAGGTTCACCCCCAACAATTGTCAGTGATATAGGGAATTCAGAAGAAAAGAAGAAAGAGAGAAGAGATGAGGAGCAAGCTACAATCCAGAAATTGGTTGAATTACCAAAAATTGGTACTCCCACTCAGACTCTTTAGAATACAAGCATAGAGATGATATTAATGCAAGTGTAAACACTAGGCTCAAGCTCCAGAAAGGTAGCCAGGATACTTCACTATGGAGATCTTAAACTTGACAAAGAGATCATCATTCCCTGCTATGAATCCAACACCCTCACCATAGAAAAGATAAATGAAATACAAGGTGCACTGGATAGGAGAAAAAGGAAAGAAGTATTAAGAAGAGAATACAAGTATAGGAAAGCATTGAATGAGATAAAGGACATCTTCATGGATGCCTTCAGCTTGCAGTCACCAGATGAAACAAGGCCTATAGTAGAACAACTATCGGATATAGTTGATCAAGTGACTAATGAAGACCATGATACAAATGTAAAATAAATGGAATGGTAAAAAAAAAAGTTTCAAGAAAAGGTTAATGAGAAGATATCAAGTGGAATTGCACTTGAGTAGGTAGAGTTGGCCAAGACAATAGATAAGGCCAAAATTGTTCTTGAAAACATTTTTTCATTGTATAGGAAGTTGTGTGACTTTTCAAATTTCACACAAGAAATCAATCAAAGAAAAATGAGCTTGGAAAGGAACTTAAAAATCTCTAGCATGAAATTACCTAGAGATCCAGCTCAAAGTGAGAAGCATTTTGCACAGACGCTTCACACACAAAGGGAATTAGCTATCTTAACAATAGAGAAGGCAAACATAAAGGCAAAATTGATACAAATCTAGTCCTCCATAACCCCACACTTAGAGGTCCTCCATAAGGAGCAAGCATATGTAGATACAGTCCTAAAGAAAGATCCAAATCTTTCCACCCTTGATGGACTTGTACACCTTGCTATAGAGACTTCCATCCAACACAAGTCACTAGACATTGCATTGGAGAATTGGGATGCAACTCTCAAAATGATAATGGAGGTAAATAGTACATTTTTGTCTAAATATGGTATTACTCCTTAGAACCCTTTGACATCAATGTCAAAAAAAGGGGAGATATATACATTAGGAGGAGATATGTATATGTATGAAGATATATGGAGAAATAACAAATTTTTTATCATTTTGATTACATACATTCTTTCATTCATTTTGAAAATAAAGTGAAAAGTCTGTAGGTAGCCAAAAAGGGACAAGAAATAAGACAAAGTGAGGGGGAGACAAATATTTTTTGAAAATTTTGGTAATCATATGGAAAACAACTCTAATGCAAATATAGAAATTCCATAAGAAGATACACAGGAATAAAAGATTATAGGTACAAGATAGAAGACAGAGAGTATCAGGCACATCAGCACATAATTTCAGTCTCAAGAATGGATTAGGCATAATCAACTCAGGGGGAGTCATAAGGTATATTGTTGCTCACAAAATTTTGAACACTTTTGAAATTTTGCATGTATGCTAAGCAAGCATAAAGAATGTACTCAATAAAATTAGTTCATTAATGTATAGTTAAGTGTTTTTGACACTCATGTCAAAGGGGGAGATTGTTGGTCTTAGAATGGTCTTGACATTCGAGTGTCAACACACTTAACCAATTCCACCATATATGCTAAGTCATTATGTATACTGAGTGAATAATAGTAGCTATCGAGTCAGAATCTTAATAGGTGCCAAGTGACTTTAGGTGCCAAGAAAGTAATAGATGAACAAGATAGAGCGTACTATGTGCCAAGTGATTTAGGAAGAGTCATGTACCGAGCAACATAGAGTATAATAAGTGTCGAGCAAACTAGTAATGTAACATGTGCTGATTAATACAAGAACATTGAAGCACCTAGCATCAATAATATAATATGTGCCAAGTAACACAGAATCAACATATTATTTTGTACCTTCACAAACTAAGATGTAAACCTTTTTTGTAGCTGACATAGAGAGATTTTGAAGGAGAAAAAGGATAAGGATGAATCATTTACATTCCCAATACAATCTACATAAAACCAATCTAAAAAATGGAGAAGGCATGCAACCAATGAGAAAAATGCAAGGTATGAGCGAGAATTTGAAATTCAATGTGGATCATAGATCCATACCTAACCCTAAGTCTTTACAATCTTTAAAAGGAGGTCAAAAGCCAATTTTCAAAAGAGGATGAGAATAGTGTATGGGGAGATTATAGTGAAATTTTAAGAGAAGAAGGAACGAATTAAAGGAATAGAGCAGCAATTTTATATCTAGTTGATCAGAATAGCACAAGAGACAAGGGACAAGATTAGATATCAGATCTTTGAGGATCAAGATCAGAAGAGAGTAGATCAAGTGCCTGAATCCACTAGTTAGATATTGCATACTATCAGGTCAAATGTTCTAATACTTTCTTACCATTGTATTAGATGCTAAAATCCTATATTGATAGGTTAGCTTAACAACTAGGTAGGAGAATCTTTGGAGAAGATGATTAAAATCCTATGTATTAGGTGGGTTTAACAACCTATTGTAAATCCTTTAACAGGGTGACACTTCATGTAAAAAGTTTGTAAATCCTCTAACCAGGTCACTATGGACACAGTGTAAATCCTTTAATAGGGTAGACCTTTCATAGGGTAGACCATTAGAAGTTGTTGACCATATTGTTGCAATAATTTTTGTGAGTGTCATCCCCACCCTAGTTCTACCTTCTTATTCCTAGAGGGTTTCTGGGTTACCAAATATCTTGTGTTATGTGTTGATGCATGATTTTATTTCATGTTTTCTTATATGTTTACATGCATGTACATTGTTTTCAGTTATGTGTTAATAATGGTTTCAAATGATAAAAATTGGTTACTTTAGATTCAACCCCCCCCCCCAAGAATTACTCTTTCCATTTGAACATTTTGACACAACAAAAGATGATGAGCTCTTCTCCAAGACACTCAAACTCACACATGAAGCACCAAACACAAGGGCAACATAAATGCAGAGATCACAATGTTTGAACATGGGCTCTGATACCAGATGTAATGCCCTACCCAAAGATCCTTGGAACAAGGATTCAATACAAGCAATTTTTTTTTTTACAAGTATAAATGCACATGACAACATCATATAGGGATTACAAAGATCACAATGGAAGACTTTGCCACAATCTCAATAACCAATGAATCTCTGAGCACCACTACCAAATAGACACACACAAAAAAGTCAACAATGACTATGGACATGATGAGGGATCAAAGAAATGACCACTCATCAACAAAACACCATGCTTGGGTAAAAATGTAGAATCCTTAAATTTGACTAAGTCTGAAATCCTGAAGCCCTGAAATTTTGTAGAATCTTTATCTTAACTCGGAGAGGTTTGAAACCTATCTCAAAAGATTCATTGCATTTATTAAAATATATCTTAAGTTTAAGGAACTTATACTTAAATGATATATTTTAAACCCTTAAGAAGGACTATTTAAAACTAGAAAAGTGTGAAATCCAATAAGGTGTCCAAAAATGACTTTATAAACTTCCTAGACCAAGCCTAACAACTCCCTATTTTTTGCGTGAGGTTGTGCATTGGTCTCCAATCTCACAATATATTTTAAACCCCTAAGAATGACTATTTTGAACTAAAAAGTTGTTAAATCTAATAAGGTGTCCAAAACCAACTTTCAAAACTACCTCAGCCAAGCCTAACAGCTCCCTATTTCTCGCACAAGGAAGTGCACTAGTCTCGAATCTCACATGAGGAAGTGTAGAATCTCACATGAGGAAGTGAACAATATTTCATGAGGAAGCATCAAGAACTATGCAAACTTTCACATTCTCACATGAGGAAGTACCAAGAACCACACGAAGACATGTAAGGAGCCACGTGAACCTTCACATTCTCATGCAAACAAGTACAATTTCATACAAGGAAAGACATTAGCAAGCCAAAACACTTAAGGAAAACAACTTAGGAAATGAATTTCCTCCAAACCCAGGGTATCGGATCCATGTAAATTGAGGAATGAACTCTCAAGTGCAAAATCATCAAGAAGAAGAACATCTATTAATATAAACCATAGTAGTAAAGATCATACTAAGAGCAACATCACAATGAATAGAAGTAACATCGTAATGTAAAAAAATAACATTGCAATGTATAGAAATAACATCACAATAACTGAATAACTAAACTAAGTATGTGGTTCCTCCCAACTATCAATAGCATCATAAGACCATCATGGATCCTAGCCATCCCCCATGCATAAAATCCCAAGCCACCAATCAAATTGTTAGTACTATCATAAAAGGGACGCCACTACTAAGACATGCTACAATATAAGCATAAAAAAATCTAACATGCTAGTAATAAAGCATAAGATAATCCTACAAGTAGATAACATCACCTATCACATGCTAATCATCATAATAAGGGAATGCATCAAATAAACTAACATTATCTAAACATGATATCCAAGCATTCCAATGAAAGTATAAATCACAAGAAAGCATACACTGGAACCCAAAGCATCAAGTGAAAACATCCAGCAATGGTCGCACTAGGATAAAAGACCATCTCTATATAGTAGTCTCTAGCAGTGGTATGGGTAGCTATAGCTCCAATCATGTGGCACCCATAGGTCCACACTTGCCATGCTAATGGAGATAATGGTCCAACCAAAAACACACACACAAAACAATCATCCATTGCTAAGACTCACACTAGACAGTATAATGGTTGTAACCAAGAGCCTAAGATAATGCAAGGAGTATAGGTCCTACTTAGACACTCAATAGGCTACTAAGAAGGGGATGACATCATGGAGATTTTCTTGGCATTGACAAGGCCAAGCTGGTATTGTTAGCATCAACTTCCTAATGAAAGGTGCACAATTCCAGGCAACATCAACTTCCCAAGGGAAGGTGCACAATTCCTCTGTTTTAATTATCTTAAGTTTTATTACCAAACATGCATTATATTTAGATATCACTTATATAAAAATTCATTTGCCAACCAAGAAATAGTCACCAAGTTGTAAGATAGAAGCCCCTCCATATGCTACCCTACCCTACCCATGCTCATCCTATGACAAGTGCTTGTGGGCATTCATACTCCCATCCTAACCCCAATGATAATAACTTTTGGAAGTACCACGGAAGATTAGGACCTGCAAGTCCTCTAAAAAATGTATGTGTATGTACTTGTGTGTGGCACACCACCATCACAAATATCATAACACAAGGACTAGATGAGAATACAATGCAACATATCACTCAATCAAAAAATAACTCAAGATGATAGATTCTACACAAATCCCAAAGCCAATAAAACCATACATCATGAAATCACTCAACTAGCCTCCATCCAGGAGCATGGATCTACACAAATCTCAATGATGCAACCAGACCAAACATCATGAACTCACTCAATTGACCTCAATCTAGGAGCATGTATTCTACACAAGTCCTAGTGTCCATGAAACAATAACAAAGGTCCAAAACAAACCATAACAACAGGTAAAAAATCACTCAACCAAACACAAAGTTAGGAGTAAGGATGTGACATGCATCCCAAAGCAAACACAAAATTGCAAAAAAGGTTTGACTGAAATCAAAATGAATAATCCAAGTCCACAACCCACCTCATGCCAAGAAAACATGAGAAAATAGGGCACCATGCAAAATGAGGTAAAAACCCCAAATTTTGAAAAACATCAAAATTAAAACCAATTTGTTCTTTGGGTATAAAAACCCCAAAAATCCAAAAATAATTAAATTCAAACAACGTATGCAAAAATAGCCAACATAATGATGCAAAACCCTAAGCCCTCATCCCAAAAAATAGGGAAATGCTCATACCTGACCAACTAAGCAGAACTAGTAAACATAAATGGAGGGGAACACTAGTTCTCAACCTCTCGTCAAATGGCTACCAAAAACAATGTAGAAATAGAGTAGAAATAATAAAATGGGAGAGCCCTACCTCGAATCCAAAAGGGCAAAATGGGAATCTAAACTAGAAAATAAAAAGCCTGTAGAAGTGGCTGAAAATCATAGCAATCCAAGACCTCCCCAAGTCGGATCCAATGAGCTCAACCTCGTGATGATCCCATGCCCTTATCTTCCACAAAAAACAAAATAGTAAATCCTCATGAAGAGGATTTTGGGTTTTACTCTCCAACATTCTAATTCAAAAGTGAGAAGTGAGGAAATAAATTCCTTTTCAGATACTTATTCACTTTTTGAGTGAATAATTGATTAGGGCAATTAACCAACCAACCTAGTTAAACCCTAAATCGACCCAAACAAAAGCATACTATTCCTAGAAATAGGAATTCATCCATGGCAAAGCTGCTAGAAATTAAAATTAAATCAAATAAAAGCCCAAAAACTCAAAAACACATAAATTTCCTTAACAACTTTTGCAACAATGCAAAACTCTAAATGCACAGACTTGCTCACTAGTCTAATCACATAATGAAAATGAGTTTAGATTTAATAATCACTGAAAGGTTTAATTAAATAATTAAAATAAGGATATGTCAACCATATAGGGATAACATTCGTAAAATATGGATGGCTGAATCACTAACTCCATGTGCCACTACTAGGGATATAAATCCTACACACTAAACAACACGATCAAGTGCAATTGCATATAATAACATAGACAAAACAATAAATGCATTAAATCACCTAATTTAACCATTTATTTAATTATATCAAAATAACCTATTTACATCACTCATGTTTGCATAAAGCATAACAATGTAGGAATGAAGTAAATAACCATAGCATTAAATCCATCACATAACATAATCAGAGATATGTCCAAATACCAAATAACCAAATATCATCATAAAACACATTGTCATCTCAAAACAACATCATCATGCAGTATGATCAACTGAATTGCATAGTAGTCTAACATCTATGATACTGAAATCAAAGTATGACAACTAACCCTAAGGTAATCTCAAATATAAAACATAACATAAGTAGATATTTGTAGCACATAACCAATGAATCCAACATGAAAAATTCATTTCTAACTATTTAAGCATTAAATAATGGTTGTTCAAAACAACATAAAAAGGTACTTAAAGCACATAAGTAAACACCATAATAAACATGACTAACCACTACTATAGGAACCTAGTCCATTGTAGCATGGTAATAGTACATAGTGTAATCTTTGCACACATCTCAAGGTAATCATGGAACAACCTCATGATACCACATTGATCTTGGTAACCATTGGCACAAACCTTAGTGAACCATAAATCACATCATAATCTCATAAATTAGTCAAAGCATAATCAAAGAAACTAATATAGTAATATAAATCCAAACACCTCAACGGTGTAGATCACTCATGGTCCTAATCATGATCCATCACAACAAAAGATCAAAAAGCTTGCATCCATCAAGTTGACTTACAAAAGTCAAATGGGAGAGGCACTGTAGTCTTCCTCTCTCTCCTTTCCTTTTCCCAAATTTTTTTTACTCAGTTGATCCTTGGGCTCACTTTCTTGAGTTAGGCAATGGCCATTTCTAAATCTAGCTTCTCATTATCAATGGCTTTTTCAAGTCTAAATATCTCCATGGTCTTGATATTTGCTCAAGTTTTTAAGCTTTCTCCTAAGAATCAAAATTCTCTGATACCAATAGTTGCAACTATTCAAACTATTGCTAAGTTACTGAGAGGGGAGGGGTGAATCCGTAGCTTCTAAAACTTCAACAATCCAATTATAATTTAATCCATCATATAAATCTTGATCTAATTGCATACATGAGAAACTAAAAATATGAAAACATTCATGACACTTAGACACATAGATTGGTGACCCAGAAACCTTCCAAATAGAAAGTAAAACTAGGGTGGGGATGATACGCACAACTTTAGTACTATAGTATAAAGTTAGCCTATTAAAGCTTACATTGATCACTTCTAATGATCTACCCTGTTAGGAGCAATAAGGATTGCTAGGTCCATCTTGTGAAAGGATTTATAAATATACAATGAAGTATGCACTCAGTAAAGAGATTTATAAAAGACTGTTAGGTCTACCTTGTCAAAGGATTTGACTGATCTACATATTAAGATGAAGTAGTAGATGATTTTTGATCTACTACTTGGTTTGCTAAATAAGATTTCTTTGTGTATTGATCACCTTGCTATGGTAGATATGACTTTGCTAGTCCATATACTATTGTGGCCTTTTAATTTTCTCTTTTTGTGCTTCTCTAATATATTTCACAATCACATCTTAATATTTTCACACACATTACATTCTTGGATATGAAACAATCGATTACATATATATCAATCTAATTATACAAATTATAAAGTTGGCCACATAAATCCTGATCTAATTGCATGCATGAGAAACTAAAAATATGAAAACATTCATAACACTGAGACACAAAGATTGTTGACCCAAAAACCTTCCAAATAGAAAGTAAAACTTGGGTGGGGATGATACCCACAACTTTAGTCATGCAATATAAAGTTAGCCTGTTAAAGCTTACATTGATCACTTCTGATGATCTACCCTATTAGGAGCAATAAGGAGTAGTAGGTCCACCTTGTGAAAGGATTTAGAAACATACAATGAAGCATGCACTCAGTAAAGAGATTTACAAATGACTATTAGGTCTACCTTGTTAAAGGATTTGACTGATCCACTTGTTAAGATGAAGCAATAGATAATCTCTAATCTACAACTTGGTTTGCTAAATGAGATTCATTTTTGTACTAATCACCTTGCTATGATAGATATGACTTTGCCACTCCTTATACTACTATGGCCTTTTAATTTTCTCTTTATGCTCTTCTCTAATATAACTTGCAATCATATCTTCATATTTTCAAACACATTACATTCTTGGATATGAAACAATCCATTACATATATATCAATCAAATTATACAAACTACAATGTTGGCCACAATATAGGTTAACACAAATGTTACAAAGTTGGTTCAAATGAAGGCATTTTAGTTCTAAAGACTTACTCGGTGAGGTTATAATACTTGGCATCCACTATCAATACTCAACATGATCATGCACTCGATAGACGTAGAAGCTTGGTCCATACTGATCACTTCCAAGTAGTCCTAAACTCGATTTGTACTAGTGACTTCATAGACATTGTGAGACTCATCATATAAACTAAGTCTCATGATTTTCACTGTATAACTCAATAAAAATTCTCACCTTGAGCTTAATATACATTGAGTCACTCGGTTAACACTGAACTTGCATCACATACACTACAAACTCGGTGATCATTGTACTGCTTGGAAACCACTTATAAACTCAGTATCAACTAAAATGCATGGTTTACAATACTAGTCTTCATATTAACTAAATAGGCTCAATAACTATTGGGATGTGTCCAAAGGAGTTGGTAGCAACTGTAGAACTCAGTGATAACTGAATTACATGGCAAACATTGTAAATTATATAATGAGCTTGTTTACCATATACAATCTAAATAAGTGTTTGTCACTAGTAAGAAACTTGATTGATATGTCAATAGATCTATACACTTGAAGGGAGAATATTGCTTCACAACTTCTATGAAACATAATGAGGGAAACTTCCCTCTTCAAGAAATATTTTGACACTAAGGCATGTACCTACTAAAGTGAAAGACCCAAAGAGACATCTCATCTGTTTTTGTAAACAAAAACTTGTATATCATGTGCTACCATAAACACTATAAACTTGTATAGTCTCTAGTATGTACTACTATAAATACTAGAGCATGTGTCACTAGCTGGGGATTCCTAAAGTTTGAGAATCTCCTAGTTAGTATGGTTATAGAGCTCATGGGGTGGAATAGGCTACTAATCTAGGGGATCTTACACTGATGTTGGGGGACAAGACACTACTTGGGGGGATAGAAGGTTGCTGATATGGGGGAAATCCCATGCTGATGTTGGGGGGGATAGGTTGCTACTTGGGGGGATAGGAGGTTGTTGATCTTATATGTGGACCAATGCATGTAGATTGTATGTGTATGTGTAAACTAAAATTAAAATTAAAATACATGACATTTAGTAAACTTGAAATTTATTATGTAACATACATGTGGCATTTAAGAAACTAAAAATTTATTAAACATGAAATTATACATGTATATACACAAATATGCCATGTTCAAATTTAAGTCATACATGTACATGTGAAATGAGTTTATACATGTGATATACATTTAAGTTAGTTAAACATGAAATGAACACATAATACACATGTATCAAACTTATTTTAAAAAAATAAAAAGAGCATACACATGTCTTGAAAATTTACTTTTAAATATATAACCCCTAAAACATTTAAACAAATATATACACATGTGTGATCAAACTTTAAAATGATATCGTTAAAAATTGTAATTCTCTAAACTTAAATAGTTACACATCTAGATAATTTTCATACATGTTAACTTACATGATGGTTCTAAGGTTATCTATTTAAGTAAATTATGATTTTTGGAGTAAGGATTTAGCATTATAGTTTAGTATTAGGATTAATATTTAAATGGTGTTGAGATATTTTAAGATTAGAGTTTACCAGTTTGGATCAAGGGGTCTAGCAATTACCCAATTCTAGCAATAACTTACATTTAGCTCATACTTTTTAAATGTTAAGGATTAGGGAACTTAATATTAAAGAATTTCTAGAGAACTATGAGTTTTGTATTAAAGGACCTTAGGACTTAGGATCGTACCTACTTAAACCTAATTTTGTAAATTACATTCAAATTTAGGAATTAGGATTAAGATTTAAAGGGTTTAGAGCTTTTAAGATTCTAGAGTTTATGGTATAGGAGCACCTAGGGTAAGGTAAAACCCTAATATAAATTTTGTTTTGTAGATGGTATAACCAACCATTTAGGGTAATAAGGACTAGCTATAAATTCCCAAGGTGAGTCTAGGTTGTTTGGATAGGTGGGATGTGGAATGGGAAGCAAATCTTGTCAATTACGTCTTGATAGAGAAGATCGCTAAATGTTGCTCTAGGTGGAAAAATGTGGTAAAATGATTCAAGAAGGTGAAAGGAGTGTGTAAAAAGGGTCCTTAGGTGCACTAAGGCCATTTTAGGAGGTTTGGGAGAAAACTGGCCAAGTTTGGCAATTTGATGAGCGAATTTGCAAAAGTTGTCAAAAATTTGCATTGAAAACTTTTCAATTTTGCAAAATTGCTTAACAACTTTTGATGCAATTTTGGAAAAGCCAATGAATTGGGTAGTTATGTTTCAACCTAAAGGTTATAATGGAGCATCAAGTCTATTTAAGACTTTCAAATTCATTTCCAAGGGTTGGACAACTAGGTGTAGGAACATCACCTGTAGAAGAGTAGTTTTGTGTATTAGAGCGTGGTATTTGAAGTTTGAATAGAGTTTTTGTATTGAAAAATGAACTATTTTTGATAGATTAGCATATTTTGGTCACATTTTGAATCTATGCACAACTATTTTGGTTTCAAGTCTTCATTTGTTAGGTTTTATAAAATTATTTAGTTTCAGTGATACTACTCTTCAATTTTGTAGTGTAAGCATGAAAATGGCTATGGCTTGAGTGTCGTTCGTCAAAAGACCATGGTTCTTTTAGACCAAGTAATATCATTTGTATATAGTGTAAATATGTTTTTGGAGATTTCAAAGGCCAAATGCTATTTTTACAAGCGATCCCTAGGCAAGCAAGCAAGCTTGGCAAGGTGCAAGGAAATCCTTGTAATGAAGTTTTGTGATGAACATAACATTGGCATAGGTCAATCTTGAGCTGGAAATGTAGGAGTAGTGTATGAAGGGATAAAAACTTATATAAGGTGGTTGGAGATGGAGTTTGACACCCATGGTGAAGAAAACATAGACATTATCTTTGAAACCCTTAAAAAGAGGGTTTTTTGAAGTTGTATTGTACAAACTATGCTAAAGCCCAAGAGCCAAAAGTTAGGTCATAGAGACCAAAATTATTGAATACATAAAGTGGAATTATTAAGGGTTTTTGGTGATTTTTTCCCTTTCCTTGTTTCGAGGAGGGCTAATTGAGGCTCTTAGGGCTACAAGGCCTATCAAGGAAATTTTGTGATTTGTGGGTGAGAAACTCAAAACAATGGTGCAAAATGATAGGAAATGGGTCAAGAACCCTAGTAGGAAGGTTTAACCTTGTTTTTGGGCCACTTGGTACATTAAGTTATTTTTTTGATTTCTAGGTCAAAGAATGCATATTTAGTGAGTTAGGGGAATGGTATTGGAACTTGGATTATTAGTAGAGTTTCTTGGAGAAAGGGGATTGTAGAGGGATCCTCTAGGTTAGGGTGAGGAGAAAAAACCCTAAGGAGGCTAGGATTATCCTAGGAAGAGCTAGAGAGCTCTTAGTTGAAGAAGATACCCATCAAATTGGTATCGTAGCCATAAGATTGAAACTTGTGGTGGTATGTTGTATTCCACTGAGTGAAGTGGGTCTACACAAATCGTTACCAATGCAAAGTTGGAAAAGGAGATAGATGATAAAAAGAAGCTCCTACAAGAGAAGACTAGGATCCTTGATGAGGTCTTAAAAGAGGTGAAAGATAAATTGAAAGAGATAGAAGAAGAAACTTAAGCTAAGGAAGATGAAGACTTTAGAAAGGGTAAATGGGTAAGTTTGGAGGATGAGATACCTGAACTAGATCCTCCACTTGGTGAGTAAGAACCATTCCTCAAAGCCCTCAAGGAATTTGGAGGAAATAGACTAGAGAATGTTTCCTTATTCTATGGCAAGATGGATGTTGAGGTGGTACTATAATGGCTTGAGATCATTGAGAATTAATTTGAGTGTGAAGGCACAACAAAGGCTCAAAAGGTGAGATTTGTAAAGTCCAGGTTGAAAGGTCAAGCTTTGACATGGTGGAAGTTTGTGGAAGATGAAATAGAGAGTGAAGGGAATAATCCTATAGCTAATTGGAAGGCTATGGTGGAAAAGACAAAAGAAGCCTATCTACTAGAAGAAAATGAGATCCAGATTCACAAACAAAAGAAACATCTGAAGTAGAAGGATCTTGATGTGGCTACCTATACTGAGGAGTTTCAAAAGTTGGCCCTAAGATCATGGGTATAAGAAGTAGAGAGTGTGAAGGTGGCTAGATACCTAAATGGCCTTAAAAGGACCATCCAAGATGAATTGATCTTGTTTAGCCTCACCACTTTAAAATGTTGCTTTCAAATGGCTAGGAAGGTGGAAGATAAACTAAGGAAGAAAGAGGACTCAAGTTCTAAGAATAGGGGTAGAGGAAAAAACTTTAGAGGTGGCTCAAGAGAAGATTCCAATGGTAGGAGTAATGAGCATAGAAGCTATAGTGACTCTAAGTGGAATGAGCAAGCTTGTCAGACTAGTCCGATGGGAGGCTCTACCAGAGGCAAAGGATCCAACAATGGTGGAACAGGTAGGTATGGAAACAACAATAGAGGCTCAAAATTCAGCAACATGAAGTGTTATAACTATGGTAAGTTGGGACACCTTGCTTATAGATGTCTAGAGAAGGAAAAATCTTCCTATGGAGAGAATGAAATCACATATGTTCAAGAAGAAGACAATTAGAAGGTAGGAGAAGTGGAACTTGATGTTGACAAAGGAGAAAACCTCATGTTGAGTAGAGTATTAGTTAAGAAGCCAATAAAATATGAGCCAAAGAAGAGAAGAGAATTTTTTTCAAACAAAATGCAAAATATTAGGCAAGGTATGAAAAGTGATTATAGACTTAGTGTCTATTGATAATGTCTTGTCAAAGGATGTAGTACAAAATCTTGGTTTGATGAAGATTCCACATGGAGGCCCATATAAAGTGACATGGTTGAATAAGGAGTACAATATCTTAGTAAATGAACAAGTGTGGATAGACATCACCATTGGCAAGTATTAGGAGAAGATCTTGTGTGATGTTCTTCCCATGGATTCTTGTACTCTATTGTTGGGAAGACCTTGCCAATATGAAAGGGCGGTAGTGAATCATGGGAAAAAGAACAAGCATTCCTTCAAGAAGGATGAAGTCACTTAGAGGATCTAGTCCATAGTGGAAGAAGAAAAGGTGGAGAAGTCTACTGCTAAAGCATTGCTCATGAGTGGTAAGGAATTCTTCAAGGACTTGAAGGAGGGAGAAGGAATTAGATATGCTATTATGGTGAAACACAAGGAAGAGAAGTCATCTTCATCCACACCTATACCTCTAGAAGTGCAAGAGTTACTGGAATAGTTCAAAGACATCATTTGTGATGGGGCACCACCAACACTACCACCTAAGAGGGTCATAATTCATCAAATTGACTTCATACCAGGTGCATCATTCCCAAACAAGGCTACATACAAGATGACTCTAGAGTAGAACTATGAGATTATAAGGCAAGTTTAGGAGCTATTTGATCAAGGGCTGATTACAAAGAGCATTAGTGCATGTGCAATAAAATTGGTCCTAACACCCAAAAATAGAGGTAAGTGGAGAATTTATACTGATTCTAGGGAAATTAATAGAATTAGAATTAGGTATAAATTTCCTATTCCTAGGATAGAGGACTTGATGGCCTGTCTAGATGGAGTTAGGTACTTCTCCAAAAATGACCTTAAAAGTGGATACTATTAGATTAGAATGAAAGAAGGGGATGAATGGAAGTCTGCATTTAAGACCATTGAGGGTCTCTATGAGTGGTTGGTAATGCCATTTGGCCTTACCAATGCACCAAGTACCCTCATGAGAGTCATGAATGAGGTCTTGAAAGACCAAATACGTGTATTTGTTATTGTATACCTAGATGACATCATCATATTTAGTGAGACCAAGGAGGAACATATGAAACACCAAGATTTGGTGTTGAGGAAGTTCCAAGAAAAGATGTTGATAGTGAACATGGAAAAGAGTGTGTTCATGAAGGAGAAACTGGTGTATTTGAGGTTTTTGGTATCCCAAGGAAGTCTTAAGATGGACAAAGACAAGGCATAGGCTATTTTGAGTTGGCCTACACTTAGATCTGCTACTAAGGTTAAGAGTTTTAATAGATTAGCACAATTGTATAGAAAGTTTGTAAGAAGGTTTTGTGAAATTTGTAAACTTATGAAGGATACCATTAAAGGGGGCATGGAAAACAAATTCATATGAACCAATTCTATAGATCATAGTTTTGAGAGATTGAATAAAGAGGTAGCAACCCAACCTATCTTGGTTCTACCTAGTTTTGAGAAACCATTTGCAGTGGAGTTTGATGCTAGCAACATAGTAGTGGGGATAGTTTAGAGCTAGGAGGGTAGACTAATAGCATTTTTTAGTGAGAGGCTTAATGAAGCCAAGACAAGGTACTCAAAATATGACCTAGAGCTCTATGCACTTGTACAAGCCCTCAAAAAGTGAAGGCACTACTTGTTTCCTAAGGAGTTTGTTGTCTTCACAAACAACCAACCTTTGAGTTCAATTAATTCAAAAAAGAAGTTAAGTCTAAGACATTTCAAGTGGATGAAGTTATTATAGTATTACACCTTCACTATCAAGCATAAGAATGGGACAAATAATAAGGTGGCAGATGCATTGAGCAGGAGGTTGCTGACAGTGCAAGAAATGAAGTTGCAGATCATTGGCTTGGATGGATTCAAAAATCTATATGAGGAGGAAACTAATTACTCTAAGTCTTATAAGGTATGTACTAATTTTTCTAATCATTTCCATAGTGATTTTTCTAAATACACCTTGTAGAATGGATTTCTCTTAACAAGGAAATAGTTGTGCATCTCAAGAGGATCTATGAGGGAAAAAATCATACAAGAGAAGCACAATGGGAGTATGAGTGGGCACTTTGTTCTTAATAAGACATTGGATCTTGTAGAGAGGTTCTCTTACTAGCCTAAAATGTAGAGAGATGTTAGGAGGTATGTGGAGTAGTGTAGCATATGTCAGAAGGCAAAGGGGACTTCACAAAATGTAGGGCTCTACCAACTACTACCCACTCCCAATAGACCTTGGGAATGCATTAGCATGGAATTCATAATGAGTTTGCCAAGATCCAAGAAAGGGATGGATAGTCTATTTATAGTAGTAGATAGGTTCAGTAAGATGAGACACTTCATTCCATGTAAGACAAGACATGATGCAAGTAATGTTCCCAACCTATTCTTCAAGGAAGTGGTTAGGATACATGGTTTTCCAAGGAGCACAATGGTTGACAAAGATTTCAAGTTCATGGGACACTTCTAGAAAACCCTACGAAAGAGGATTGGAACAAATCTAGTGCATAACTCTGCTTACCATCCTCAAACTGATGGTCTGATAGACGTGATCAATAGGGTATTAGGTAATCTCTTAAGGTGCCTCACTAAGGAGTATGGCTAAAGTTGGGAGCAAGTCATTCCCCAAGATAAATTTGCATACAATGATAGAAATAATAAAAAATTAGGGTTAAGTCCTTTTGAAATAGTGTATGGGCCTCACCCAATAGGCATAATAGAGTTAACGGGCCTACCCTCACATGATAAGATCAGTGTGCAAGCTGATGACTTTTTTAAATCAATTAAGGAGGTGCATGACTAAGAGTAGACAACACTAATGGAAGCCAATCAAAATTTGAAAGAGAAGAAATATGGGGGGAGAAGAAGGTTGTAGTTTCAAGTGGGAGACTTGGTGATGGTGTATCTAAAAAAGGTTAGGTTACAAAATGGAATCTCTAGCAAGTTGGAGATGAGGATGATTGGGCCATGCAAAATCCTTGAGAAGTATGGACCCAATGCCTAGAAGATAGATCTACCAAGGGACATGGCTCTCTCACTCATTTTAAATGTCAAAGACCTAGTACCATATAAAGGTCCTAAAATTTATGACATAGAGTATCAATAAGAATTGAACAAGGATATATTAGACCTAAAGGTACCTAAAAAGAAGCAACTACAAGTTAAGAAGATTGTGGATTCTAGGGTGAAGAAAAGTGCAAGAAACAAAGCCTATAAGGAAAATCTAGTGAAATGGGTGGATTTACCTAGGGCTGAGTCAAATTTGATTGTTAGAATGATTTCAAGAATTTTGGCATCAGCAAGGAGTTCTTATCTCCAGTAGTAACTTAGGCTTCCTCATGCAGGGGGTGAATGGTGCAAGAGCACCTAGGGTAACGTAAAGCCCTAATCTAATTTTTTTTTCATAGATGGTCTAACCAACTATTTGGTGTAATAAGGACTATATATAAAGTCCCAAGGTGATTCTAGGTTGTTTGGATAGGTGGGATGTGGAATGGGAAGCAAATCTTGTCAATTAGGTCCTGATAGGAAAGACTATTAAAAGTTGCTCTAGGTGGAAAAATATGGTAAAATGATTCAATAAGGGGAAAGGATTATTTTAGAATAGTCCTTAGGTGTGCTAAGGTCATTTTAGGAGGTTTGGAATAAAACTAGCAAAGTTTGGATGTCTAATGAGCAAAATTGCAAACATTGTCAAGAAGTTGCATTGACAACCTTTCAATTTTTAAAAATTGCTTGACAACTTTTTATGCAATTTTCAAAAACCCAATTAATTGGGTAGTTATGGTTCAAATTGAAGGATATAATGGAGCATTATGTCTATTTAAAACTTTTCCAACTTATTTCCAATGGTTAGATAACTGGGTGTATGAATATCACCTGTAGAATACTAGCTTTATGTATTGGAGTGTGGTATTTGAAGTTTGAATAGAGTTTTTGGATTGAATAATGAAATTTTTTTGATGGATTAGAATCTTTTGATCATGTTTTGAATATTTTCATAGTTATTTTGGTTTCAAGACTTCATTTTTTAGGGTTTACAAAATTATTTTAGTTTCAATGATCTAGTTGTCTAGTTTTGTAGTGCAAGCATGAAAATGGTTATGGCTTGAGTGTCCTTGTTCAAAAAACCTTGGCTCTTGGAGACCAAGCAATAACCTTTGTATATAGTGTAAATATTGTTTTTAGAGTTTTTGGAAGGCCAAATGCTATTTTTATAAGCAAGCCCTAGGAAAACACACAAGATTGGCAAGGTGCAAGGAAATGCTTGTAATGAAGTTTTGTAATGAACAAAAGATTGGCATGGGTCAATCTTGAGTTGGAAGTGTAGGAGCAGTGTATGAAGGGATGAAACCTCAAAAAAGGAGGTTGGAGATGGAGTTTGACACTTGTGGTGAAGAAAACATAGGCATTGCCTTTGAAACCCTTAAAAAGAGGGTTTTTTGAAGTTGTACTGTATAGACAATCCTAGAGCCCAAGACCTAAAAAATATGCAACATTACATCATAGGGAACAAAATTCATAAATAAATAAGAGGGACTTATTAAGGGTTTTTTGGGATTTTTTCACTTCCCTTATTTCTGGGAGAGTTAATAGGGGCTCTTAGGGCCAGAAGGCCTAACTAGGCAATTTTGTGGGTGAAACTCAAAAGAATGGTGCAGAATGATGGTGAATGGGTCAAGAACCACAGTAGGAATATTTAACCTTGTTTTTGGTCCACTTGCTGCATTTGATGAAGTTTTGGCATTCTATATCAAAGAATGCATATTTGGTGTGTTGGGTGAATGGTATTGGAACTTGGATTGTCAGGAGAGTTTCTTGGAGAAAGGAGATTGCAAAGGGATCCTCTAGGTTAGAGTGAGGAGAGAAAACCTAAGAAGGCTAGGATTAGCCTAGGAAGAGATAGAAAGCTCTTAGTTCAAGAAGTTCCCCATTAGTTTACTAGTTTGGATTGGGGTTTAGTAATTAGTATAATAGGATTAGGACTTATAGCATAGCCTAACATGTTCAAATAATTTTAGGATTTAGTTAGAAATTCAAGATTATGTCCTTGACGTAGAGCTTATGATTTAGGATTTTTTATACTACATGGATTTGTAGAATCTTAGAGTTCACTAAGTTCAACTTTACTAGGTTTGATTAGGGTTTACCATTTTGGATTAGGATTAAAATTTAATTTAGAAATTTGATTTTAGGGAATGTGCATTTACATCATGTTCTAGATATCTACTTGAAACTAGAGTTAAGTATTACATCTTAGGAGAACTCTAGGATTATATATAGGATTAGGGTTTTGATTTAAGATCTTAGGATTTACATTTAGGGTTGAGCTTTTAATATTAGAAAACTTACAATTTTTGATTAGGATTAGCCTATATATAGTATTTAGGAATATGGTTTAACATTAAAAACTAGAGTTTAATATCAAGAAATTAAAGTTATGGTTATGATTAGGGAACTAGTTTAGATCATGGAACTAACTCAATATAGTTAGGGGCAGGGTTCAATTATTGGTAGGATTCTAGTTTGAAATTTAGGGTTAGGGCTTATTAATGCTTAGCGTTTAGAATACTAATAGTTTAAGGTTATGGTTATAGGATTAAAGTCTAGTTTACGTATCATGGATAGTTAGCATTTATTAAAAACTAATGTATGTTTCAAATTTAAGATACATATATGTGTGTGTGTGTATAAAAAAAAATATATATTTATTACAAACACGTGCTTACATAAAATCAATTATGGATAGTAAGATATGTTTCCCTTCTTTTTTTCTTCAAACCTTTCTCAAAAGTCAATTCAACGTACCCTAATAGAGCTAAGGTTCATTCTTATATGCATTCAAGTCTAGGTCTAATCTTGATAGGTAGGTGGTCTTCATCAGGTTTCCCCTAAATCCCTCTTCTATTTTGGAACTGGGTGAGTTGCTATCAAAATCCATGAAATATGTTAGGTAGGTTTAGTACCCAACCCAGTGAAAATCAAGATTTTGTCTATCCTAACAAATTATATTTGTAGGATGGGTTCTAATGCCCTGTAATTCCCACAGATTTCATATCTCTATAGTGCCTATAAAGCAAGAGTATATCACTATGACTTCAATGAAAACCTGTAGATGTGTTTGTAATTTCAATCTATATTGATAGCTAATGAAATAAGATTTGGTTGAAAATATCATATCACCTTCTCCTATTAGGGCTTTTGACCCATGAAATTGATTTTCTGCACAGACTCAATTGTGGATACATCAAGCCTAAAAGTATTTGAAACGCACATATTCCTCAATAATTTGAAAGTTAAACCTTAGATGAGGCCCTCAAGCATGATCTAATTTCATTGAAATTGAAGTACAAAACTTTGGTGGAAAATCTCATATTGTCTTCTCCTCGGTAGGTTTTCAACCAATGAGGACAATTTTCTATGAAAATGATATAAGAAAAATTCAAGATGCTAAGTAATCTCCCAGTAGATAATTATACCATGAATTGACATCCTAAGCAATAAAAATAAAGCTTTATCAAAGGTTAAATTGTATAGAAGCATCTACAAAAAATTGGAAATCCCCTTCTCCTTGATGGGTTTTCAACCCACAAAGGCCATTTTTTGACTCATCAAAGGAATCAATGCAATCAAGAAGATTTATTCCTAATGGAAAACATAATGCACAATAAGATGATAATGGAGAAAAATAGGCTAGCACAAATGTAAGATGTGATTGGGATCTTGTCCAGTGGATTTTCATCAACAAAGTACTCCAGAAGAATTTTTTTGAAACTAAGGGGAAATGGAAAAGTAAGAAAATAGGTTAATGTAAAGTTACCATTACAACCAACAGAATGGTGAAAAGACTTTTAAATATTTGTTGAATTTTTTTGTTTACTTTTAATAGATATTTTCTTAAATTATCACTCATGTGGTGTGAGTTATGAAGTTTAATGAATGAATCGGGGTCCTTATATAAAAACACATAGATAATTGAATAATTTACTTTCTCTTCTTGATTCGTCATCTTTATCAATGCGCATAGCTTTTGAAAGGTAGTAATTGTAGAAGTTTTTTTGTCTTATTCACCTTTTGATTCAAAGTCTTATTTGGAAGCTATGGCTACTAAGTTCATGAGTTTTTACAGTTTGACTAGGATCAAGTCTCAACTACAGGATTTCATGGATACTTCCCTTCATTTCTATGATATGGTAGATTTCCAAAAAATGGTAAGGGTTGAACACATCCATCCTATCAATGAGAAGCTTTATGGGAGTGGTATGGTTGAAGCTATTGGTTTCCTAGTTGTAGCTCAAGCCCTATAACTCATATATGAGTGCATCCATCAGTACAACCTAGAAACAAGGTAGATAGTTCTACTTGATGATACTATGTTCATTTTGATTGATAGACAAATGGTGGTGAATTGCCTTCATGTGCCAAAAATGGAGGAGTTTTCAGACCTAGCTCTTAGTGGGGCCATTTCAAAATTATTGGTGAAGAAGATGATCTTGAGGAAGGAGATCATGTGGATATGGTTCCAGAAGCCACAAAGTGATAAGAGAAAAATTCCCAAAACCTTGTTTGGGTCCAACCTCAAACTAGAAATAATCGACATTCTAGTTCTTCTATATAGAATGAAAGGTGAAGTTGAAGCCCTAAATTTTGTTGAGCAATAATTCCTTTTGGTTTAAGTAGCATGTGCAAATACATAGTATATTGATTGAGTGTAGGAGGTAAGCAAGATTATGTCCAATGTCCTCCAAATGGCCAAGTTCTATAATTCATTCTATATGTCTTATTTACTAATATATATGTTGGTCTCTTTACAATAATGGCTTGGTCTCCATATCTAGATGATTTCCTAGATGATGTTAAGTTGTATGAGTTTTATTCTTGCCTTCAGATGTAGAATAGCTATGCAAAATATGTAAGAGTGAATGATGCATTTACTATGAGAATTTGTAGGGAATTGCAAGGGTGCCCAGAATGAAGATTCTTCCCTAAAGCCATGGCCTCCATTAGCCAATTTGGCTGTTATTTTATCCATTTTTCATCTTTTTCTTACCTACATCTTGCAACCTTCAACAGTTTCCCCTTGAACCATGTCAACATAATTGAAGACTACTAGGACAATTACAAATATGAATTTGAAAGCCATGATCATTCTTTTGCAAGGTTGACAATATATCAAATTAAGATATACAAAGTGAACATAGATATAAAGAGAATTAAAGATGATGGTTAGAATATCTAAAACATTACTTACTTGACCAAATTAAGAAATGCCCCTATAAGCTATGAACTAGTCAGAGAGGTTGTAGAAGACCTAAACATGATAATGGGAACAATCTATAAGAGGACCAAGAAGTGGGTCAAGTAGACTACGACATGAAATAAATGAAGTAAAGTTGTATCTACTTAGCCCACCCTAGATGTAGCTACATCATCATCTTCCCTTGGCAACACATTAGGCACAACTCCATTACTCACTCAAGGCCCAACTCAACTGCCTAGTGGAGGTGATCAACCTCTTTAAAAAAACATTCCTCTAGAAAAAAAATTTCAAGATGGTTCTATCCCTATGACTAGGATTGAAGTGGATGCTAAAAAGAAGAAAGTTGAGGAACCAAAGGATGCTTCTACTCTAGTAGTTTTGCAACTCTAGGTTAGTTCTATTCCAACAATAGGAGGACCATTAATCTCATTAAGTAATCCCACCATTCAATTAGTTGACCTCGGTAATGGGGAGAGTAGTAAAAGGGAATCCACCAAATCATATGAAGTAGTAAAGGAGACATCCAAAGCAGTAAAGACTAGCAAGGTTTCAAAATTCATTTCCCCTATTCTAGGTAATCCTTTCTCTTCATCTTCAAAGGTCTTGACTCCCATTAGGAGTAAGATGTTTAATGTAGAGACATTAGGAAATACATCCAAAGTGATCATCACCAAGTCATGGATCGAAAACACTTTGGATAGGAAAAGGAAGAGGATAGAAGATAGGGCTCCAAATAAAGAGGCTTTATCTTTGGTCATCTACTGCAAGTTAGCATTAAGTAAAGTAAAAAAGCCAAAGGTAGGATCAAAGATATGACTACAATTGTTTTTAAATTATAGTCTCTATATCTAATAAAGGTTAGGCATGATACCAAGGTTGGCTTATGGAAAGAAACTACTGAGGTAATAGAAGAAGAACTAGAAGACCTCAAACTTACTGAAGTCAGGTTGAAGGAAGAGATCTATGAGCTCAATTGCTTCATCAAGCACTTGGTTCCTTATTAGTAAGAATTTCAAGAATACCATCTACTAGTGACCTTACAACTATAGATATTCAAGATATTATCTCTCAGCTACATGAGGACAAACATTTTGGACAAATTGGTAGAAGCTGGAGTGAAAAATCAAGTCTAAAGGACCTATAGTTATAGAATAACTTGGCAATGTAGTGTTGAGGCTCGATAAAGAAAGGGATAACATCCTTGCTAACTAGGAAACTTTGTTAAGAAAAAGAAGAGAAAATGTGAAGATTGCATATCTCTTCTACATATGATCATCCAATGGAGCCCAAAGAAGCAGTTGAAGCCAAGATTTTACAAAAGGACATGAGCCTTTGTTTGAATGGTAATAGAGCTTTCAATTCAAAGTTGACATGATCTCTTCAGAAAAATAAAGACTACAGAAGATGGAAAGAAAAGTTAAAAAAGAGCAAGACAAGGATTTCAAGCTATTGAAAGGCCTACATACCAAATCCCAAACAAGTGGAAAAGGAAAAGGAGTAGTAGGAGTCACCATTATGAAAAAAAAATTCTCCGACTACTTAAATAAATTAACAGAGAGATCTTCTACCATCAAGATAGAGTGTCAGATCTCCAATGGCTCAATAGATGCATACACGTGGTAGCAGAAGAAGTGCAAGAGTGGCTGAGTGCAATTAAAGACTTGGCTAGAGAACACTCCAAGTGGTTTATTAGATACACCAACATCCACATCAAAAAACATGAGGAGCTTATTACAATCACCATTGTTGCCAAGGCCTATAAAGAGCAATTAGAAAAGGAAAAGAAAGTGAAATGATATTTCTCGTGCACTTTTTGTATGAGTTTGTAACTGATAATTGACTTCTTTCCATTTTTTATTTTTAAAAAGGAGATGAACTAATGTGGTTTCTTTTTGTAATGGTTCATCTCAGAATCCTATATCTACTAAATTCAAAATTGATTCAAAAGGGTTCGCTAAATTTTGGTGTGAAATGCTTCAACTTGCAAAGACAACTTGAATGTGTTTTGTATCAATTATTTACTATTTATTTCATCTCTTAGCTAGAAATGTATCTTTGAGTTGAATTAAACCAATGAAAAAATAGAGCTTTGTTCCTCTGTTTTAATACAATAAAGTGAAGATAATCATAGTATTGTTAGAAGTTAGAAGGGACCTTTCTGAGTACTATTTCTTAAGCTAGTTTCCTACATTTTAGAGTTAAAATCATTATGTTAAGCATCTTATCCATATAAGTAGAATTCACTATTGCCTCAATAGGTTTGTGGGTTCATTAGATGTGTGGATTCACAAATTTGGTTAGTATTAAGATCCAAATTTTAGCCTAAGTTAGTTCTTGTCTAGGCCTAACTTGATTTTCCTCTCTTATTCTCTGGTCAAGAACAAACCCTATTTTATAATTAGAAACAAACAAATTCATTGGAAATAATAAACTCAAGGGAGCTATACCTATAAATTCAACGGGAGATTGATCACTTAGTTATAGTTTCCCAACTATTATAATCATTTTTTGTTCATATGTATTGGGCATTTAAAAGGCTAATTGAAAAGGAACAATCTATTCAACAATAATATGCACTTACATACATTAACAATATTTTAATTTACATGTACCTATAGCATGTGCATAAATTTAAAAAGTAAACACACACACACACACACACACACACACATAGATTATACATGTATATATATGCCACACATATGTATCTATGTGTGTACATATATGAGTATGTGTAAGATCATGGTGTGCCAAAAAGTGGCGATGTAAAAAAAAAAATAGTTTGAAAATGTCTAAAAGCATTTCAAAACCCTCTCTAACTTTTTTCCACCCATCCTAATACCAAAGCTAAAAAGTTAGGACCAAGCCTTATTGGGTATCCAATTTCATATCATATATCTGATATGAAATTGGATACCCAATACCTATGACTCTGATTTAAAAAAAAAAAAAAAAGAGCATTGTTTTACACTGCATTTTTTTGGCCTGAAGCTCCAGTATCTGATCAGCGAATGGATATATGATATTGATATGTTTGTTTTGTTTCTTTTAACATTTTGAATTAATTTTATTATAAATTTGTTAGTTTTAATTTAGTTTACTAAAGATTAGTTTTCTTAATAGAAATTGTTGAAATTTAGGTTGTTTTTAATAGAAATTATGTTTTACGAATTAATAGGTATGGCTGACCAAAATGATGATATTGAGGCAAGAAATATTGTTCCTCATAACCCCCCACCAAGTGATCCCCTACCCCCTCAAAACCCTCCTCAAATAAAAGATTTGATATTTGAAAACCTTACCAAATATAACACTATACCTGCATTGGCTCCTATGTTATCCATGTTAAACATCATAGTGGATAATATTGAAACACTTACTAATGAAAAAAATGTTGCTCTTCGGTTGCATGATGAAATGCATGTCATGTTTGATGATGGGTTGGACTATGATGAGGTTGTTTCCCTCAATATAAGTAAAGATGATTTGGTTGCCCTTTTTGCAAACCCAAAAACTAGTTTACAAGTCGACCACAAAAAGCCCAAACTATCAATTAAATGGTGCACAAATGACGCTATACGTGTGAACTTTTGGGATCATTGATGGATAGTTTTTAACATCCCTCAAAATAGAAATTTAGAGGTGTCATTTTATTTCCTTAGAAAATTGTATGTAGAATTTGTATTGGGCCTCAAGGTGAACTATTAGAGCATGAAGCCCAACATGGGTATAGAAGGAGGAGCTCCTTAGGATAGACCCTTTTCCTAGTGGAAGAAAATAGACACTTTTTCCCCCCTACTAATGTCTCCCCCCCTCCTCGAGTCCAGCTTCCTGATATCATTGCAGAGGCTAGCTCTCAAACTATTAGAGCCATCCATAGATTGAGTAGCCTATTGATATCCTAGGCTAGGTTAGTGCTACCTCCCCATGTTGATGATGGTAGCATAAGTTCATCATCGATGAGCTCATCAAATGCTTGTGTGCCCCATATTTTCATAACATGCAAGAATATTTGTTTGGGTCCCATAGGTGATTTTTTTGAGTATTAGTTTGTATTTGACGAGGATAGACTACACATGCATACAAAGGCTATAGACACTGATGTGAGAGAGAAGGGGCATGTAGAGGCATGGAATCCTTCTATGTCGGTACATGTATACACTTTTTTGTTACAACATATGTGATTTAAAGCTAATCTTTATAATATAGTAATTTTAATTTTTAAGCCATACTAACTTATACATGTATGCGATCTTCATTCATGTTTAGTTGATGATTGAGGAGGAGCTCAGATAGGTTGATGATGCCATGCTCTCAACTATTTCATTTGGCCTTGAGACACCTATGGTACATTATTTTGTGTTCTTGAGCATATATGGTTTCTAATCTTTCTTTTTTCTAGTAGGTATCACCTATCCCTAGGGGACAAAGTGCAGGGGATGAGGTAGGACCCATTGACAAAGGAAAGGTAATTAGGTGCTTTCTATTTGATTAAATATCAATGCATTATTGTAAAATGTTTGTAGTAATGAAATTTAATTACATTCTTTATTTTATAGGACATGGCTACTGGCGATGAGCCCATACAGTTTCTATGCTATAGATGCTCTAGCATTTCCATTTGCACTGAGAGCCTCATTGTATGTATAAGTATCCTTTATATTTTTATGTTTCTTATTTTCATAAATAAATTCAATTTTTTTTTTTCTGATATTAACAACTAGTATTTTGTATCACATAGGAAACACCTAGTGCACATGAGGTTGGACAATAGAGTTTTGTATCTTTGCTAATGTAGCCATTATATCTTGAGGAGTCAACATAGGTAAATTATAGTTTGAATTATGGATTATATATTATAAATTTAGCATGCTATGAATTATAATGTTATAGTTTAAGTTTTAGATTCATCTAACAAACATATTTGAACACACACAGGACACAATCAGCAAGGTACAAGCATTGCTGAGGACATTTGAGAGGACTCCTGACCAGTGCAGGAGGTTGACGAGAGAGGTATTTATGATGAAATTTTAATACTATAAATCTTCATTAAAAAAATATCATTATGCATTTAAGTAATTCAATGTTAGATACAAAGAATCATATAAATTTAGTAGTTTAACTTTGGGTTTTCCTTTTTTGTTTATGTAAGAGGCATCTGATCCACCTAGTGCAATGAAGAGGCTGCATTTTGATCATCCACCAACAACCTAGGATAGTATAGTTTTCATAGGATGCTTCATGAGACATTTTGAGATGAAATATGCCACATTTTTTATAGAAACATTGATATTATACACATTCTGATGGCATGATCAACCACATTTTGTATATGGATCTATGTATTTTGATATTATTTGTGTAATCTTTCTATGGATACATGAACTTTGATATATATCTGTGTAATTTGTCTATGGATACATGTATTTTGATATATATTTTTTTCATTTATATGTACAATGATATACATATTAATTTAGTATAGTATTGTTCAAATTATCATGGATCATGTATATTGTTCATGTTTACAAAATATCATTTATTTTGATCATGTTTCTTATATTCAATTCAAATGCAATAATTTGTGAATAACATTTTAACAACCTTTATTATCAATTTTTTTTTCAATTTTTAATTTGAAATGCTATCATATATGTTTAATTTGAAATAATCTCTACAATCCACCTCCTTCACCCTGATACATCAACTTTACGAAGAAAAATGAGAACAAGTGTTATTATGAGACTTTACTACACATTCAGCTTACGAAGCCCACATGAAATTTGGGCAATGGAAGAAAGATTCAACACTTCCATCAGCATTATGACATTTATATGTATGAGTTTGGATCAACCAATAGTTCTAAAAAATTGAAAATCAATATCTCAAACAAATTTCAACTAGATGTTGTTGTTAGCACATTAAAATCACAATCATAGCAAGTTCATTTCACACCTTATATAGGTGTTTCCAACCTTTTATGGTTATGCTCAAACCCCTAACTAACGCTTTGCACTCATTTTCACTTTGCAAGAAAAAGTTGCAAAAGTTTGCAAAAGTTGCAAAATTTCAATTTTGCAACTTTTGTAATTTTGCAACTTTTGCAATTTTGAGCAATTTTTGCTATAACTTAAAATTCTTAATTAAAAAAGTTCACCAAATTTGATAAGAGGTTATTTTAGGCGTCGACATGACCATCCTATAGCATTTGACATTTCATTGATAGCCCTCATGAGCTCTGAGTTACGACCCTGAGAAGATCGACCTCGATACACACTTAGAACACCTTGCAGACTCTTTGGTATGAGGTGGTTGCTGACCATGAAGGCTCTCCATGGCTAGAAAAAGGGTGTCACCAGGGTTAACCCACCCATCTAGAGCTAATGGTGCTAACGATTTGATGCCAAGATTAGCACATTCAAAGTTACATTGTGATGCACCTATGAACTTAGGCACACTGCGAGTTTTGGAATTGAGCGAGATCATTGTGCCAAATTCAAATGGAATGTGATCTCTTGAAAATGAGATACATTATTTTAGGCCTTCGCATGACTATCCCATAGCATTCAACATTTCATCAATAGCTCTCATGAGCTCTGAGTTACGACCCTCAGAAGATCAACCTCAATATGCACTTAAAGCATCTTGGAAACTCTTCAGTATGGGGGCCTGCTGATGATGGAGGCTCTCTATGGCTAGAAAAGGGGTGTCACTAGGGTTTACCTACCCATATAGAGCTTATGGCACTAAAAATTCAATTCCAAGATCAATGGTTTAAAAGTTACGTTGTGGTGCACCTATGAACCAAGGCACACTATGAGTTTTAGCAACGAGTGAGATCATTGTGCCGAATCTAAATGAAACATGATCTCTCAAAAATGAGATTGATTATTTTAGGCCTTTCCATGATTTTCCTATAGCATTCAACATTTCATTGATACCCCTCACGAGCTCTGAATTATGACCCTCAAAAGATTGACCTCAACATGCACTTAGAACACCTTGGAGACTCTTTAGTACAGGGTGGCTATGGATGATGGAGGCTCTTCATGGCTAGAAAAAGGGTATCACTAGGATTCAACTACCCATCCAAAGGTAATGGCACTGATGATTCAATGCCAAGATCAATGGTTTCAGAGGTACGCTTTGATGCACCTATGAACTAAGGCACACTGTGAGTTTTGGCATCGAGCAAGATTGTTGTGCTAAATCCAAATAGAATGTGATCTCTTGAAAATGAGATAGGTTATTTTAGTATTTTCCATGACCATCCTTTAGCATTCAACATTTCATCAATATCCCTCACGAGCTCTGAGTTAATACCCTCAGAAGATTGACCTCAACAAGCACTTAGAGCACGTTGGAGACTCTTTGGTACGGGGTGGCTGTGGACAATGGAGGCTCTCCATGGCTAGAAAAAAGGTGTCACTATGGTAAGTATTGAGGAAAAATATTTTTTTTTTCCTCTCTCAAGTTTTTGGCATTGGGCATAGTGCAAGTTCAGTGTTAGTATGTATTAAAATCAACATTTTTTAGGTCCCTCCACATAAATTGCATTAAGTAAAATCATCTTTGTTTCTTACATTAAATCAACAAGTTTACATTTACAATATCTCAAGTGTTTCATCATTATTACATCAATACACAACTACCAAAAAACATAGTGTCAAAAATAGTAGTATCAAAAATTGTAGTGTTAATAAAAGTATTGTCAAATTTCATAGTGTCAAAAATAAAATAGATTTTTCTTCATTCTACTCCTTATTTAGATTTTTATCTTCATGCATGGCTACTCTTCATGATGTACCTACATTCCAATATCATAAAAAATATTAGTAACTTAGTGTATTAAACAAGATAATCAACAGTTCACCGAATCATTATGAACAAAATAACTTATGAAGTAAATATACCTAGTTGAGTGTCCTAGTAGGGTCCTCTCTCTATTTTAGGGTCTCCAACAATGCTTCATGATCAGCATTAGTAATAGTAAAAATTTCTTTTACTTTTGGTCTTCCTTGATGCTTCAACAACTTTATATTTTTTGCCATAATAAGATGTGAATATATGAGAATTATTTTGTACATTTGATAGTATTCAAATATAGGAATTACATTACTTCTAAGCATGTATGTCTATGGCCATATTCTAGTGACAACAAGTAAATGTAACACCCGCACTAGTACCCTATTATAGATTTAATAAAATCAATGTGATTAGGAGTTAATTAGATTATGATGGACATTTTTGTTACTAATAATTAATTATGAGTTCCTATTAGAGACTAAGCAGACTTTGGTTATTATAAGTGTAATAACCATTAAATAACTTTAGATGGAATAACTAAGATCACCTAAAAATGAAACTCTATATGTTCAATCTAGGGAATTGATCAAAGGATTTATAGAACTATTTGCTAGCCAAATTAGGGAAGAAGAATAAACATTTTCTCTTCTAAGAGATAACGATGAATGTAGGTTAAAATGACAACAAGACATATGATTACATTCAAAAAATTGGGTTTAGAGTATGATGACACAATTATGGAAACATTCTAATAGTTTGAGGAATTAACCCTAGAAACTCACTCAAAAACCCCTCATAATGTGATAAAGGGATATTGCTAGGAATGTTGAAATGTTTAACATGATTGAAAGGATACTAGTTAACAAGTTTTCATATTAGTGATTTTCACTTAAGACATATATACTGAAATCCATTTCATCTATTTCAATTGTTTAATGATTATAAGAATGGTGATAGTACTTAGAATGGTAATTTCGTTATGATAAGAAAGATAAATATTGATACCCATATGTTGATATTGCAATATTTTAATATGAATCAAATGAAAGTTACTTATATATGTACTTAGATGAAAGTTAAATGAATATGACATTGCAATGCTTCTCTTTATAGTACTTAGAACGGAAATGATCAGAGGAAGTTAAATGTATGTGTTAACATGAATTATGAGACATTGGATTTATTCTGCACTTATCTGTATGTATTTGTATGGAATTTTATTGGGCTACTAATGTCTAAGTTGAGTGTGTAGGAAAGTTGAACAATGGAGATAATTGGGGGAAACAAGGTTCAAACATATGTGAACATGGTAAAGCCAAGGTAAATCTTTGGAAGATTCAAAACCTCGTTGTATTGTGTTTATTTTGTAATGTTATTGTGCATGAGTGTTATAATCAGAGAGCATGATTAATTAGAGACATGTCATCATGATGTGTAAAGTGTTTTAATGTGTGTGTGTGTGTGTGTGTGTCATTTGACACTTGTATTGTCTATGCATAAATGACATGTCAAATAGGATTCCTTGGCACGATGTCACTTAACCTAAGCCTAATCCTCATTATGAAATCAATTAACCCACCTTGGAGAATGTTAGGAAGAGTCACCTTTTGATGGAATTCAATTTATAATTTGATACAAACTTTAGAGAGCCTAAAGTGATTCCCAAGTGTTAATTTTGTGAAAATAAGTTACCCACATGGAAATAGTATGGGTTGGAGGTATAAATTTAATCATAAGTTGGCCTAGGGGACTTAGGAGATCCTCTAAATTTGTCATTTTCAACCTAATTCGAAAAGTAGAGTGACATATGACCTCTTTCCTCCTTCCACCACTTGGTTAAACTCCTATTGGTAGAAAGGTACAAGGATGTAAGAAGGGTAGGTGGGGATGGAAGTGGAGGTCTTTTTAGAGAGCTTATGCCAACTTAGGGGTTGTTCACCCACTCTCTAATGGTAGAGATAGATAGGTTTATGGAGGAGCAACTTGAAGCCAAGGAAGGGAAGAGATCTTCATCACCATTTCATAGCCATAGCTTGTAAGGAGGGTAGTGCTTCATGCCATGCTTTCTTTATTTCATGAAGTTGAATTTGGAAACTTTAAGAGTGCTTCTTGTAGGTTTATGTGAGTGATAAGGAATCATGTATTTTCATTGAAATCCTTGTATTGTGTTGTGTTGTGATTCTGTATATTGTTTCATGAATTTTCTTAGGGTTTCTTCTAGATTTCCTTGTTTGGATTGAATGTTGAAATTTTTTCATGGGTTTGAAGGCTTTAGACACCCTTGGGAGGGAAGAGAAAGCCTTGGGTGAAGGGATTAGTTGGGCTTGAAATATAGTTGAGAACCTTGGAGTATGGGCTCCATTGTATACCATATTCATTCATAACTTGCTTTGGGTGATAAGGAGAATGATGGTGTAGAAAGGAAGTTTATGAAGTATCAGATTCCAAGGATGCTATTGTTGATGGTAGTATGTTTGGAGGATGTTTGTGAAAGCCCTGAAAGGGCATGAAATTTATTTTTTTGTGAAAGCCCTAAAAGGGCATGGAATTTGTTGATTTGTGAAAGCCCCGAAAGGGCATGAAAATTGTTGTTACAAATTTGGTATGATATGATAAGTCTCCTAATTGAAAGCCCACCTTCACCCAATGTTTATGATTCCATTTGTGAATCATTGTGTAAACCTTGGTTGGGGTTGTAAATGTGTTAGAAAATGTTGTGATCTTGTTTGTTCTTGTGGCTATGATGTTGTTTGAATGTAATCTAGTTGAGCCTTGTTTCCCCTAGCGCGGGGGTGGTCTCCTTGAGGCCTAGGTTGGGAGGTGAGCATAGGAGATAAAGACATTCTTTTTGTATTTTGAGTTGAAGCTATGAGAAAAACTCTACCTTCTTGTGTGTGTTTAAATGTATTGCAAGAGTATTTTTATTGCTTCTCATTGACAAGGAGATTGAGAGGAACATCTAAGTTTAGTGATAAGTATTTCCATTACATTAGCATACTAAAGAGATCTCACCACCTTTTGTGTATTGGAAGAATCATCGATGGAAATATGTATTGTGTGTCAAGAGATAAGTTATCCTAGTTCTTTAAGTCAATGTGTTTCTTCATTTCTATTTAGATTTCAAGAATGACTCTAATTATCATGGAAGAATAGCAATAACTAGAAGGATTAGATTATGTACTGGTATTGGAATGATAATGTTATTTCAATTCTCTTGAATAATTAATGTCCATGCATATTTTAATTGGATCCTTACATGTGAATACAATATTAGTTCCTGAGAAAATGATTTACCAATTCCCATTACTCATAGAATTGAATCAATTGGTTTGGTTCATCTAAGACTTCTAACATGGTTTCTATATGTGTTTTTTTGTAATGAGTTATCTATTCAAATGATCCAATATGTTCATTAATTTAAATTGTAATAACAAATCTAATAGCTCCTAATACATCATTGCAATAATCTATGATGGATGTCCTATAATAAAGGAGAAGAAAATCATATGAAAGATATAAAATGTATAGAACTTAAGAAAGAACTTGCGGAAAGTGCTCATTTTATTCCTCTGAAATTTATATGGAAAGGAAGATAAATATCCTCTTCCAATTACAGAGTAATATTTTAATGAATAGGAACATACCTAGGACTCTAAAAGAATAGATACTCCTAGATAGAAACAAATTCAAACAAGCCATGGTCTATAAGACATATATGTCTAATCACCATCAATTAGAGAAACAAATTTAATAAAAATATAAGAATGATCTATTAAATGTAACTTTTGACTTTGAGACAGCCCTATGAGATCTAAGGAACCATCTTCCTATATCAATGAACAAAGCTTAAAAATAAAATAAAATAAGGACAATAAATACTAAGTCAACAATTATTCCTAGGCGCCTTCATCTTGGGACATGTAAGAGGAGTACTTGACAAATTAAAAGCTATTGAAAATGTTGAAAACCTCTTTCCCTTAAACAATGACCACCCTCCTTGGAATTAAGAAAGGAAAAGATGGGATTTATTGTGGAGGGTGTCTTGGAGAGCATACGCACTCTCCCACTTTCTTTCGACCTACCTCCACTCACACCTAGGTGACAACAAGGCAGAAGGAAATCAGATTTAATATGTTATGTTGAACTCACAAAATTTTGCCATATCCAAGTCACCTAGAAAGGATAAAGGAAGGGGTAAATGACAATAGTTTGTGTGATATGAAACTTGCAGTAAATCAATCTTGAAAGGACACCTAGCTTTATGTGACTAGGGATGTGATGGAAAATTAGGTGGGGAAACATATGTAAGGTTAGTGTTAATACTAGCATAGTTAAAAAGAGTATAGGACGTAATAAATATAAGGTAGAGTTAGATGAGAAAAAACATAGAAAGTTTGGAGGTGTTTTAAAACAGAAACTATATATGTAATCATAAGAGTGTTTGAATATTAGTTTTATCTTCTTTTGATTTTATTTTGACACATGAATTTGCAAGTTATGCTTATAGTGAATATTGATGTATAAGCTAGTTATAGTTATTTAATCATTTCAATGGTAATATTAATATGTCATTAATTTTAAGATATTTGATTATAGCATAAAGGGATTGTAGATGTTTGGGGATGTAATGTGTAGATATGTATATTATATTATTTAGTGATTATTTTGGTTGAGAGTAGTATAGATAGGATAAACAAGTAGGGCACTTAACTTTAAATATGTTGATAAATAATTTCCTAGACATTGCTAATGTTATTAGCCATAATTGATGATGATATGAGTTCGGTGTAAGGAGGTATGGGATTAGATGATAATTTGATCTAGTTATTATTTATGCTATAATTTCAAGTATAGTAGCTTTTGTTTAATACTAAATAATAATAAAGTTAGCATTTAAATGAAAGATGTAGAATAAGAATAAGAGGTATAGGTGTATTTAAGATATAATTATAATACTAGTTAACTAATAACAGTAAGAATAATAATAACTAATATAATGATAACCCTAAAACTAATGGAAATAAATTGATTAATGATTCATCTTCTCATTGCAATCCTCATCGTTATCACCGTTATATTAACATAATTTGAATCACACCTGCACATCAAAGTGTCTTGGTTTGAGTGCAGAACAATAAGGGCTCGTAATCTAAACCCTTGGGTGGAGCAATTGTGATGTGCTAGTGAACTTAAACAACTCCAAGTTTAAGTATGGATAACGTGTCCTCTTATCTAATTGACAAATTCAGAATAGCCAAGCAATTGTCGAATCTTCATCGTAAACTATAATCCTAGAATGCAACTTACACATTTAGTTATACAGAGTAACAATCAAGTTTAACCGCAACCTGATAGGAGTGTAAACCCTTTCATAGTGTACACCAAGTCATTCATCTAAAAAATAAATGTTAACGTATCTTTAAAAAATAAAAATAAAAATAAAAAATTGGTCGTGTTCTTTCGTTAAAATTTAGAGCATGACATTCTGGTATCAGAGCATAGTTATAGCACACTACACATTAATGAGCCCAAAATGAATGTACAATTGTATTTTATCATAATATCATAATACCATATCATAAAGGATATAGGTCTCCTAGGATATCAACTTGTACTAAATATTACTATTTATTTGGCAACGAAATTGAACACCCTAAACAGATAACACTAATCAATTGTGGTAACAATTCAAAACTACTAAGGAGTAAGGTATGATAGGATGTTAACTCGACCTTTTGGAAGTTAAATTTGAAAGGATCCCTATGTAACATCCTCCCAAAATTTTGAGGACTTAATGACTTCAAATCTCTGTGCACGTGAAAATATTTCTTCTTAAACCATACCAACATTCAAGATAGAATGGGTGGTAGTTCATCTCAGCGAAGTTTAGGTATTGCTAAGAATATGAAGTTCCTTATGAAATGTAAATCTTGGCCCTTCAAGAGGTAATGATCATGATTAGGGTAAATGAGAATGTGAAGTATGATAGATTATAATATTTTGACTAGGAAACCCCCCCACTATGTGGTATTGTGGTGCAATGATTAATATGCTAAACCTTGACTATCTTGATATAATTCTATAGTTAGGTGATAGAAAACCATAAGTGAAGTATTCCATTGGAAGTGATACTTAATAAAGATAAGCCACCTACTAAACATGCAAGGAGACAATAAGGAATAATATGCAAATGGCATAAAGAACAACACATTGAGACAGGTAGCATTGAGTATAATATTGTACATCAATTTTGTTATAATATATAGCCCCACAATGAAGAGGACCCTTTCCCACCTATGAGATCCTCATAGTGGATGGGAACATGACTGCATATGTGCTTACCAGCTAGGATAGTCCATGGAAACATTAAGGTTCACAATGTTGACCAATGGAACTTAGAAACCAAACTTTACTCAAACATTTTGTTGTTACACAATAACATTTGCAACTTGGTGACAAACTATCATACGAGCATCGACTCCTTATTCAATTTTCACTATAGCTCGAAGTAATGGAAGCTGAACAACAATTGAATAGATCTCACTATCTCAATGAATACCTTAAGGAATTCTAGATCGGATGATTGAATCCTTCTTAAAAGTTATTGATACACTCAAATGATACTTGAAGGAAGATGTGACAAGAGTACAAGTGATACCCCAGTGATCTCTCTAATAGTGACCTATTATATCTAAAGGTAAGTGAGATGAATTATAATCTTATACTTATCTCAAGGGAATCATTTTTTCATACCATTGATTCACCATGTAACTCTAGGAAAACTCTTCCTTTTCTTCCCATCAGTAGAACCCTGGTATGACTGCAATGCATTTGAAAATTTTATTTGTTATGAATAGTTGTTGATGTTTTCAATTTTTGCATATTTTGGTAATTTTGTGGAATGTTCATTTATGATGATTTTTTTCGCATGGTCCCCTTTGCCTTGGGACATGATTGGTTGAAGTGAAAGATTTATCATTGTGGCCACATTCATGTTTAATTGGTGATTTTGTTTTCTTTTAAGTTATCTCTTGAGGCATTTTTTTGTAAGCATGTTATATTATGATTTGTAAGTCAGTCATATTAGGGCAAATTATTGACACTTATGAGGCAATTTGAATACAACCCCTTTCCTTGATCACAAGATACGATCACATTCAACCCTATAAACATGGAAATACCTTAACCCTCAAATGAATAGACCCCAATTTCACACCATGCTAAGGACCTTAGGTAAAGGTACTGGAAGTGATATGACTATCAAGGTTGAAGGTTGAAGGGTATGCAATGTTATCTTGACCCAATATCTAATAAGTATACCAACCAATAGTTGTAGGGCCAAGTTGCCAAATTAAATGCACCCAAATGGGATACAATAACCATTGCGCATCTACAATTAAAAACTTGAAAGTAGACCCTGATATTAAACTAAAGCATATGAAGTTCTTGGAGTTTTAATGAAGGATATCAACCCTTCATCGATAAGTTAATCTCAGACTATTATCATAGAATTAGTCAATGCTAAGATGAAGAATGTTTCAAAACTAATAAAGAGTAACGTTAGTTGGTAAGGACTAATGAAAAATACGATGGCATTGGTAAATGCATAATTATGCCAACTAAGGTGCAACATAAGAGGAGATAGGTAGACAAGAACATTGATTTATTAAAGGAAATGACACCAATTAAACAAGTGACAAGGGTAACAAGATTGTGTAGCTGGAAGGAGTAATCTATCAACCAGAGAGGATATTATAAAATAGCCATTGAATATATTATTCATGACAAATTATTCCCAACTACCAAGAGATTGGGAATCTTGCAATGAGCTGAACATTCTAAATAGAAACAAGAGCCACCCTATCCATTAGGAAGAAGTTAGCACACATATAATTATGAGATAATTCATTTTAAGAAGAATCATTCGTCCATGAGTTATGGGACAATGTTTTATAGTCTATCTCTTGAATATATAATGTGAGGTGATCCTAAGGAAAGGCTATTGAGTGGAAACACTTATGCCAAGCAAGGAAAACCTTATTTATGGAAATAGTGCCCATATTATAAGAGACTTCCAGAAGGAAGTTGAAAGCTGGGCATTTTTGTTACTAATAATTAATTATGAGATCCTATTAGAGACTAAGAAGACTTTGGTTATTATAAGTGTAATAACCATTAAATAACTTTAGATGGAATAACTAAGATCACTTGAAAATGAAACTCTATATGTTCAATCTAGGGACTCGATCAAAGGATTTATAGAACTATTTGCTAGCCAAATTAGGGAAGAAGAATTAACATTTTCTCTTCTAAGAGATAACGATGAATGTAGGTTAAAATGACAACAAGACATATGATTACATTCAAAAAATTGGGTTTAGAGTACGATGACACAATTATGGAAACATTCTAATAGTTTGAGGAATTAACCCTAGAAACTCACTCACAAACCCCTCATAATGTGATAAAGGGATATTGCTAGGAATGTCGAAATGTTTAACTTGATTGAAAGGATACTAGTTAAAAAGTTTGCATATTAGTGATTTTCACATAAGACATATATACTGAAATCCATTTCATATGTTTTAATTGTTTAATGATTATACGAATGGTGATAGTACTTAGAATGGTAATTTTGTTATGATAAGAAAGATAAATATTGATACCCATATGTTGATATTGCAATATTTGAATATGAATCATTGGAAAGTTACTTATATATGTATTTAGATGAAAGTTAAATGAATATGACATTGGAATGCTTCTCTTTATAGTACTTAGAACAAAAATGATTAGATGAAGTTAAATGTATGTGTTAATGTGAATTATGAGACATTGGATTTATTCTGCACTTATCTATATGTATTTGTATAGTATTTTATTGGGCTACTAATGTTTAAGTTGAGTGTGCAGGAAAGTTGAACCATGGAGATAATTGGGAAAAATAAGGTTCAATCTTATGTGAACACGGTAAAGCCAAGGTGAATCTTTGGAAGATTCAAAACCTTGTTGTATTGTGTTTATTTTGTAATGTGATTGTGTATGAGTGTTATAGTCAGAGAGCATGATTAATTAGAGACATGTCATCATGATGTGTAAAGAGTTTTAATGTGTGTGTGTGTGTGTGTGTCATTTGACACTTGTATTGTCTATGCATAAATGACATGTCAAATAGGATTCCTTGGCATGAAGTCACTTAACCTAAGCCTAATCCTCATTATGAAATCAATTAACCCACCTTGGATAGTGTTAGGAAGGTTCACCTTTTGATGGAATTCAAGTTATAATTTGATAGGAACTTTAGAGAGCCTAAAGTGATTCCCAAGTGTTAATTTTGTGAAAATAAGTTACGCACATGGTGATAGTATGGGTTGGAGGTTTAAATTTAATCATAAGTTGGCTTAGGGGACTTAGGAGACCCTATAAATTTGTCATTTTCAACCCAATTCGAAAATTAGAGTGATATATGACCTCTTTCCTCCTTCCACCAATTGGTTAAACTCCTATTGGTAGAAAGGTACAAGGGTGTAAGAACGGTAGGTGGGGATGGAAGTGGAGGTCCTTTTAGAGAGCTTGTGCCAACTTAGGGGCTGTTCACCCACTCTCTAATGGTAGAGACATATAGGTTTATGGAGGAGCAGCTTGAAGCCAAGGAAGGGAAGAGATCTTCATCACCATTTCATAGCCATAGCTTGTAAGGAGGTTAGTGCTTCATGCCATGCTTTCTTTATTTCATGAAGTTGAAGTTGGAAATTGTAAGATTTCTTCTTATAGGTTTATGTGAGTGATAAGGAATCATGTATTGTCATTGAAATCCTTGTATTGTGTTGTGTTGTGAATGTGTATATCATTTCATGAATTTTCTTGGGGTTTCTTCTAGATTTCCTTTTTTGGATTGAATGTTGAAATTTGTTCATGGATGTGAAGGCTTCACTCACCCTTGGGAGGGAAGAGCAAGCCTTGGGTGAAGGGGTTAATTGGGCTTGAAATATATTTGAGAAAATTAGAGTATGGGCTCCATTGTATGCCATATTCATTCATAACTTGCTTTGGGTGATAAGGAGAATTATGGTGTAGAAAGGAAGTTTATGAAGTATGGGATTCCAAGGTTGCTATAGTTGATGTTAGTATGTTTGGAGGATGTTTGTGAAAGCCTTAGAAGGCCATGAAATTTGTTATTTCGTGAAAGCCCTGAAAGGGCATGAAATTTGTTGATTTGTGAAAGGCCCAAAAGGGCATGAAAATTGTTGTTACAAATTTGGTATGATATGGTAAGTCTCCTAATTGAAAGCCCACCTTCACCCAATGTTTATGATTCCATTTGTGAATAATTGTGCAAACCTTGGCTAGGGTTTTAAATGTGTTGCAAATGTTGTGATCTTGTTTGTTCTTGTGGCTGTGATGTTGTTTGAATATAATTCGGTTGAGCCTTGTTTCCCCTAGCTCGGGGGTGGTCTCATTGAGGCCTAGGTGTGGAGGTGAGCCTCCGTGGTTCATTATTTTTAACTCTCATCTGTAGGTCCTTCTTGAATGTTCTTGGAAACTTGGAACTCTTAGTGTCTTCCCATGTGCATAGGAGATGAAGACATTCTTGTTGTATTTTGAGTTGAAGCTATGAGAAAAACTCCACCTTCTTCTGTGCATTTAAATGTATTGCAAGAGTAGTTTTATTTCTTCTCATTGACAAGAAGATTGAGAGGAACATCTAAGTTTAATGAGTAGCATCTCCATTACATTAGCATACTAAAGAGATCTCACCACCTTTCTTGTATTGAAAGAATCATCGATGGAATTATGTATTGTGTTTCAAGAGATAAGTTATCTTGGTTCTTTAAGTCAATGTGTTTCTTCATTTCTATTTAGATTGCAAGAATGACTCTAATTATCATGGAAGAATAGCAATAACTAGAAGGATTAGATTATGTACTGGTATTGGAATGATAATGTTATTTCAATTCTATTGAATAATTAATGTACATGCATATTTTAATTGGATCCTTACACGTGAATACAATATTAGTTCCTGAGAAAATGCTTTACAAATTCCCACTACTCATAGAATTGAATCAATTGGTTTAGTTCATATAAGACTTCTAACATGGTTTCTATATGTGTTTTTTGTAATGAGTTATCTATTCAAATGATCCAATAAGTTCATTAATTTAAATTGTAATAACAAATCTAATAACTCCTAATACATCATTGCAATAATCTTTGATGGATATCCTATACTAAAGGAGAAGAAAATCATATGAAAGATATAAAATGTATAGAACTTAAGAAAGAACTTGCTGAAAGTGCTCATTTTATTCCTCTGAAATTTATATGGAAATGAAGATAAATATCCTCTTCCAATTACAGAGTAATATTTTAATGAATAGGAACATACCTAGGACTCTAAAAGAATAGACACTCCTAGCTAGAAACAAATTCAAACAAGCAGTGGTCTATAAGACATATATGTCCAATCACCATCAAATAGAGAAACAAATTTAATAGAAATATAATAATGTTGTATTAAATGTAACTTTTGAGTTTGAGACAGCCCTATGAGATCTAAGGTGCCATCTTCCTATATCAATGAACAAAGCTTAAAAATAAAATAAAATAAGGACAATAAATACCAAGTCAACAATTATTCCTAGGCACCTTCATCTTGGGGCATGTAAGAGGAGTACTTGACAAATTAAAAGTTGCTGACAAAGTTGAAAATCTCTTTCCCTTAAACAACGACCACCCTCCTTGGAATTAAGAAAGGAAAAGATGGGATTTATTGTGGAGGGTACCTTGGAGAGCATGCACACTCTCCCACTTTATTCCTACCTACCTCCACTCACACCTAGGTGACAACAAGGAAGAACAAAATCAGATTTAATATGCTATGCTGGACTCACAAAATTTTACCATATCCAAGTTGCCTAGAAAGGATAAGGAAGGGGTAAATGACAATAGTTTGTGTGATATGACACTTGCAGTAAATCAATCTTGCAAGCACACCTAGCTTTATGTGACTAGGGATGTGATGGAAAATTAGGTGGGGAAACATATGTAAGGTTAGTGTTAAGACTAGCATAGTTAAAAAGAGTATAGGATGTAATAAATATAAGGTAGAGTTAGATGAGAAAAAAAATAGAAAGTTTGGAGGTGTTTTAAAATAGAAACTATATATGTAATCATAAGAGTGTTTGAATATTAGTTTTATCTTATTTTGATTTTATTTTGACACATGAATTTCCAAGTTATGCTTATAGTGAATATTGAAGTATAAGCTAGTTATAGTTATTTAATCATTTCAATGGTAATATTAATATGTCATTAATTTTAAGATATTTGATTATAGCATAAAGGGATTGTAGATATTTGGGGATGTAATGGGTAGATATGTATATTATATTATTTAGTGATTATTTTGGTTGAGAGTAGTATAGATACGATAAACAAGTAGGGCACTTAACTTTAAATATCTTGATAAATAATTGCCTAGACATTGCTAATGTTATTAGCCATAATTGATGATGATATGAGTTCAGTGTAAGGAGTTATGGGATTAGATGGTAATTTGATCTGGTTATTATTTACACAATAATTTCAAGTATAGTAGCTTTTGTTTAATAGTAAATAATAATAAAGTTAGCATTTAAATGAAAGATGTAGAATAAGAATAGGAGGTATATGTGTATTTAATATATAATTATAATACTAGTTAACTAATAATAGTAAGACTAATAATAATTAATATAATGATAACCCTAAAACTAATGGAAATAAATTGATTAATGATTCATCTTCTCATTGCAATCCTTAGTGCTATCACTGCTATATTAACATAATTTGAATCAGACCTGCACATCAGAGTGTCTCGATTTGAGTGTAGAAAAATAAGGGCTCATAATCTAAACCCTTAGGTGGAGAAATCTTGATCTACTAGCAAACTTAAACAACTCCAAGTTTAAGTATGGATATTGTGTCCTCTTATCTAATTGACAAATTCAGAATAGGCAAGCAATTGTCAAATCTTCATCGTAAACTATAATCCTAGAATGCAACTTACACATTTAGTTATACAGAGTAACAATTAAGTATAACCAAAACCTAATAGGAGTGTAAACCCTTTCATAGTGGACACCAAGTCATTCATCTAAAAAATAAATGTTAACGTATCTTTAAAAAAAAATAAAAAAAATGGTTGTGTTCTTCTGTTAAAATTTAGGGCATGACACTAAACTAGTAGGATATGTGAATCCATCATCATCTGTGATTGGTTGTGCAAGCTTTTGTTTACCTCTTACATAACATGCTAACCAATAATCTGATTTCTCATCATTACCCTATGGTGCAACAAATGCAAAGACATGTCCTGGCTGAATAATATCTAATAGATGGTTATGCTCAAGTGAACTTTCCATGTCATCATTTCTGATAGAGGGTATGATAGACAATAGAGTAAGATAATGTGGAGCCCATGTATCTACCCACTCACTCAACTTATAGTGATCCCAATCACACTAAAAACAACTAGGACAAAAGCAAGCTAGCTGTTGTGTCCAAATGGTCCATGTACTAGAATTAGAGCTCCAAAATGAATGCATTTTTTATGAGTCTCTCATTGTAGCACAATCTAATCTATCACCTATGGACCCTTCCTCAACCAACCAAAAGGACCTGTGTACTACTAAATCAAGAGGTCCCCCTTGTGATAATGTTGGACTACACCAATCAACAATGCTACAAGCATCAAGAAGATTTGCTCCTAAAATCTTTAATTGCTACTTAACTAGAGCTCTCTTCACACATGCCCCTGCTCCATCATGTTCCCCTTTCCCATGGCCAAACTCAAAAATGCTCCAAATATGAAGCACCCCCCTCTCTATTTGCATCCTACACAACCAATAAAATATGTGAGCATTCTTGAATTGACAGGTACAATTATCTAACCAAATGATATATCTATCCATAGAAATTGCATGCTCCTATAAGAAATCAAAATAATTCTCAAATTTTTTTTGCACAAACTTGTGAGAGTGAGATCTATCATCACTCATATAAAAATGGTATTCTCTAATAATCTTTTGATTATCTTATACACTATCAGGGGCATGTTTATATGTTATGTTGACAAAAATAACAATATGAATGGAGTTCTAATACTGAGATTGTGTCTCATTTTGAGGCTGCAATGTGTAGTTCTCAGAAAATTCAACAACTGCTATAATAGTGCCAATGGGAAAAGTCTCCTTACACATTCTAAATTGTTCATCCAACCACTAAGACCTATGACTATATCTTGCATACTTGTAGAAAATATTTGTCTTGAAATCTGAAATAAAACTAGCCACATTGATTTCTTTCACAACCAATTCACATCTAGAGCCCTCGCCCCCACTCTTCAATGTGTACTTCACCATTTCATATACCTTTTTTTTACTATTTTCTTCCCAAGATCTTGTTCACACCCCTCATGGAAACATTTTTCAAACTTGGATAAGCCACCACATTCTAAACACTTCTCATTTAAGTAAGCATTTCTATAAAATAAACAACCATCAACACTATGACATAAAAATTGATCTAGCAAATCTCTTGATGATTTTGGAAGACCAATAGTACCACAATTCTCTAACATTTCTTTATTATGCAAAGTAGAATAGATGGATTGTAATAGTTCATGGTGCATAGAAAACTCAACATGATATCATATTTTAAGTGGCAAACAATAAATGGCTTCGAAGATTCAAAAGCCCTTTGTGATATATGAAGACTTGGATGTCTCTCTCTAAATTGTTTGAACAACATAGTTTGACTTACCTCCAAATATTGTTTAGATGTGGTGTGCAGTCTCTGATGCCAATTCTCAACTTTAACACATCTTTAGCATTGGGTGATACTCTTGAGCTAGAGTGCCAAAATTGTGTAATTTCTTCATTCACATCATCGAATAGATTCTTATCAAAACATGGAAGTCTCCCACCAAAATCCCATGTTTCATTTTGAAGAGGATCATCAATTCTCTCTCATCTACTAAGTGCTCTTCTCAAATTAGTACTATTTAGGTTCAAGTCAATACAATTTTCTCTCATATATCTACCCTTTCAAAACTATTGACTTACCAAAGAGGTTGTAATAACCCTTCGAGCAACTCTCTTATCCTTCTCCCTACTATTTTTCCCAATGCTATTGAGAGCATTGAAAACATTCTTCACAATAATGGCATTTCTTTCCAATTTTTTATTGACACAAATCTTCAATTTCAAAAGCATAGGTCTCATCTTTTGCATCTTTAATAAGTGCATAAAAAGTTGGCATTGCTCCACCACTGACTTGTTGCCAAAAAACATCTTATATAGTCTTGAAGCCCATAACCAAATGGTTCTTTCTAATTTTTGCCCTTCCAAATTGGTAATAATCATTTCATAAATTTCAATTATCCATTTTGGTGTTCTAGAACCTTCATGTCAATTATAATTAGGAGATATGTAAGGTTCCTATGCATTGTCATTTTTGACATGGTCAATCATGCAATTTATATTATGACCTAGTAGTATTTCATTCTACAAATTTTTGTTCTCTAAATTTTCAATCTTGGCATTATCATTATCAATTGGTACATTTTGATTTCCCAATTGCACATATTGATTCTCTGAAACTACGATTTCACCTTCGACCAATACATCATCAACTTGCCTCACATTTAAAATACCTTGTCTCTTCCTTCGGTGATTTATCTTGTCCCTTTCCCTATATGCTACAATGTCTTCATTCTATTGGTGTTTGAAAACGTTATCGAGTTTTCAATTATCCCCATGAGAATATGACACATCTAGGGGTAGCTAACTCTCATTTTTAACATATCATTTTAGACATAGGGCCAACTATAAGGCATGACCCTTCTTCTACTTTAGGCTCTGCTAAACCTAGGTAGGTAGACCTGAGATTCAATCAATATTGTACCAGTGCAAAACATATCCCTGAATCTATTAAGAAGATGAAACCCTTATATCTCCTAGTAACTCATGAAATGACACAAATCTGCAGTAGCTAAATGGAAATCTAGAATATTCACAAGCTGAGTGAGGGTTAAATATTTAGGTCCTTTAACATAAAATCTAAAGATGATTTTGATTTTGATTTTATGTGGGTGGGAGAAAGTGGATGAAAACCATGCATGGACAACAACTTAATGACCCTATATCTGATCAGTGCCTGATCCATTGAGAAAATTCATGAATCTCCCTCATGCATTTTGATATCTGATACTTATTCATATATTCAGATATATGATCTATCCGTTAACCTTGCTAATAGACATCAATGTTCATTTCAAATCTCATTCTTACCTGATATCCTTCTCAATAAATGTACAACCCTATTGAATCTCTAAAGCATTTACACAATTCCTTGAATCATCAGCAATAATGAAACAACATACAACCTTAAGGGACTACAACTATGACCTAGGCTCTTTGTTCAAAGATCATAAAACATCATAGCTCAACTGCGAATGGAGACAAGATTTAACATGAAACTCAACCCTTGATGTTCTTTGTATTAATTTTCTTGAAATAATACATGAAAATGCATGAAATTAACTCACAAATCACCTAATAAACCAGACTGTATAATAACATATGTTGTCATACAAGAGAGAAAATGATAGGAATGAGAAACTGATGGGATGGGAAGGGGGTATCATAGCCAAAATAAGGCTTCATGGTCTGGAACCAACACATCCCATATCTTCCATCCAAAATTCATCAATTCCAAGGCCAGTTCTACTAACTATCTTCATTCCAGAGAAAGCTTTCCAAAATTCCAACCCTTACAATGAAAGAAAGAAAGAATGATATAGGATGAATGAAATCCTAAATCTGATCTTTAATTGACAAGTGTTCATTTGAAATTCAATCTTCTGGCAACTAAAAAACCTCTTTCTTCTTTCTTCCCATTTGATCTGATTTGGTTTCATCATTACTATAACTGATTTGCAAATATCTTTGTGAAATGATGAAAACTTGTTGAGTCACCAAAATTTCTGGTTTGCTCGCTAAAATGTTGGTGAAATTTTAGTTTTTGCTGAATGGATCTGAACAAATTTTGACCCAAACTAAGTTTTTACTGCCTTTTACTGATATTTAGGTCATTACTATGTTAAAAATTAGTTCTGAACTTTGATTACCTAAATACACTTGCAATTTAGGTACCTGAGACAAATCCTCCTATAACTCAAACACACTACTACCTGTGTAAAAACTAACTCAGAATCAGAAAATTCAGATTCTCATGATTCTAGTGATATATAATATCACATACTTTTCCTTTTGAAAACCCCCTAAAAGTTAGTTTGAAAAATGCTCTCCTAGTATAAGAACTTAGGTCTGCAACTCATTGAAATTTTAAATTTTCAAATTTAAAAAATTCTAAAGTTCAGACTTTATACTAAAAGCCCCTTTTTAAATTTAAAACTTGTGACGTGCATCCTTAATAAAAATAATAATACAAAAATATTATTATTATTTATCCTTCAGTATTGCCATTACCCTATACTTTGGGTCAACCCATGTTTGACCAACTACCACATGGCAGTCTCCAATTGGTCACCTGATATGCTTCATCTTCCACATCATCACACATGAGACCCATTTCCATGTGGTGACAGCCCAATTTCTCGCATTATTTAATGTTCGTGCAACTCCATATTGTGAGAATGCAGATACCGTCGATCTTTAACACATGGAAGCATCTTCTTCAACCTCCATCTTGGGTGCCACATCACCGCATTAGTTGTTTTGTCCTTGCCACGTGATAGCCTTTCATTTGCTACCCAACCGCTACCTCAGCACATTGACAGAGCCTACCACATCATCTCTCGACCTGGGCCTCACTGACACATGTTGCGTGTTCACTTTCCTGCATTATTTATCTTCCTCGCAACTTGATAATGGAGGGAAGAGGGCACCATAGGATGTGCCACATGGCACAATCCTATGGTCCTTCCTTTGATTCCACCACATCAACATTTTCGCATCTTTGTTTAAAATTAAGCTTCTATCATCTCTGACATCATCTGGTGCAGGGGGCCCACCTAGAAGCATACAGCCTTGCCTTTCAAAAGGGCCAGTCTTTAAGATACAATGCATTGTGTTTGGGTTTATATTTAAACACTAAAAGAGTTCAACCCACAACCAATGTGGGATTAAGTGTTTTAATGCAAAACTGTTGCACTTTCTTCCTTTTAGCAGTGGCCTGCTCCTTCTTTGTCATGCATGATCTGCTCATGGATGTGGGGCCTTTTATCTTGCCTTGGTATTTGATATTTCTTATGCTTCCTTAGCACTTGATCTGCCTCCTACTTAGCCGTAGGGTCTTTGCTTTTTGGTGCTGGAAACTTGCTTCTTATTGCCTATGTGGACCTGCTTCATTTGTGTGAGATGCCTATTAAAAATAGTAGCTTCTACTCTATTCATGTGTCGAGCTTTGTTTTTAACACTAGTCTGATCTACACCATGTGTTGACTGTGCTTTGACTCTAGCTCACTCTATTCTGTATCTTCACTATGTTTTGGCTTGGCTTTTAATGGCCTATGTGAAGGCGTTGATGGTTTCTTATTTTGCAAACCATTGGTCACTTCTCAAATTACATGCTGCTATTCTTTTCTAACTGGTGTGGCATCTTTTTCTTGGTGCCTTTGCTTATACTGACGTGGGTCTTTGTCTTACATTCCATGTGTTCATCTTTTCCAAGTGTGAGTCTCTTTTTCTATGTCGCTAGAGTTGTCTTTTTATGCCTAGCTCTTATTCTTTCACCATGAATTCCTCAAGCTTGGTGTGTTCCTTATTGGCATGCTCTACCTTTATGCACAACCTTTTCTCTTTTATTATGGGTGGTCTTCTCTGTAGAGGCACTAGGCATTAGTTCCTTTCAATGCCGCTACCCTTCTTCCTTTTGCACAAGTTGCTTAACTGATGGCATGGATCATTCCTTTTACATTGGTGCCCTTCTCATGCATTGGTTTAATCTTTCAATTTGGATGCAGACTCTTGCAATAAGCTTAAGTCAAATTGCAATCCATTGAGAACTTCTTCCTTACGTTTCAATTCTATATCTAGTGAAGCATTTTGATACCAAAGCTCTTCAAATTTTTTCTCAAGCAATTTCGTTTGATCCAAAAATCCACGTGTCTTCTCTTCAAGAACACATGTGTATTGAATAATGTTTTCTATGTCAACGATCTACTCTTCATTTGTAATCTTTGTTGACATAGCAGACAAAACTTTTTTTGGCATACTGTAAAGCATGGCTTCAATCTTTTCAACTGCAAGGATAGAATCATAGCTATTGTTTCTTAATTGCTTTAAGTTATCATCTATAAGAGCTATCTGAATTGTTAATTCTTGTAGTTTTTGATTTTGTCTTTTTCATTCTCCATTGCATGCAATTTATTAGAAATTTCTTCCTTTTGTTGGGTTGACATAGTAACCTTTGCTTCTCTCACTTTTAAGAGTTCAACAGTTTCATCATGCACTCTCTTGACTTCTGCAGCAATGTCATTACTTTGCTAAAGCTCAGAATATAATTTGTCCTTGACTACTGTTTCTTTATCAATTTCAATTCTTAACCCCATGTTTTCCATTTTAGAAGCATTCAACTTACTCACCATATCAACAACTGAATCCTTAACGGTTGTCCCAACTCTGCTGAATTTAGTCGTGCCCCAGAGTGGGTTTGGCTAAAATTTTTTTCGTTTTTGGACAACTGATACTCCAAACTGACCAACTGAACATCTCGAACTAATCAAAATCAAACCTGATCCCTAACTGATCATTTAAAACTCATTTTAACTCTATTTTTCAAACTATAAATTTCATGTCAGGAGGTCCATTGACTGGCCTTAAAATCTAACCAGAACACCTAATCAGGATCTGAACATTGGCACATTGACTCTTTGTTCTACATACTCCTACCCTGTTGAATCTCGACTCATGACGAATTTGGGGTCAAAAGATATTCATTGTCAAAGTTGCCTTCTTAGAATCACCTACAGATAAACATGTCAGAAAAAAACTGAATTTGAACTGCAGATCTAGGCAATCATGGATTTTGAATTATAACATCATGAACTGGGGTATCAACAATCTGCATTTTATGACACCAATAAAAAGATAGAAATTGTGTTTGGAGTTGCGTTCGAAAACTGATCAAATGGATTCGTCATAAGCTGAAACTTGAAACATAATAAGTCTCTGACATCTTCAACACAAAACAAAAGGAAATTTAGCATTTTGGTCAACTGGTCAAAATTTACAACATGTCAACCAGGGCTTCCTAGAATTATGTGTAAATTGCAAAAACATGAAAATAGTAACTGACCAACTTTGAGGGGTTCAAAACCTAATGAAACGAACTCAAAATGACTCAAACTCTGAAACATAGGTTCTTGGGTGTAGACACTAGATACTCCCAAAGTGGTGAGTCATGATGCAATTCTAGGTGCGAGATATTCAATGGCAAACATAGCCTCCTATCGCTGTTCGACACTAAGGTGAAAATGCAGATTTGGAATTTGCTCATAACGAGACTTCGCAAAATGGTTTGGAATCTCAATTAACTTTATGAAATAGGTAGACACACTAAATGGAATGTGTTAGAAGCATTGAAAACCTCTTAGGCCTCAAAAGTACAGCCAGGTACAAACTCACCAAAAAGCATTTATAGGGCTCAATTTTCTCAATGGTGCTCAAAATTGACCATGTATTTTTTAGCGCCAACACATTCGATACCTTCCTTTTGTGTTTAGCCTTTCAACAACTACTGCTCCCCATTTAGATGACAATATTAGACACCTAATCATATATTATCAAACCTTTTTTGATCCTATGGGTCCCAAAAAGTCAGTTTTCTCCAAATCCGTGAAAATGGCTTGTAAAAAGCGATATTGTTAGGTTTGTAGTGATAGGGAATATGTTGAGAAAATCATGCAAATATTATCGACTATCCAATCTCATATTGGGTATTTGATATCAAATTGGATATCCAATATCAGATCGGGTACCCAAAATTGATTCCCAAATTTTAGAGGGAATTATGGGCAATATAAACAAATTTCATTACTACATATGATTAATATATATATATATATATATATGATTATTATTATATATGATTATTATATTATATTGTTATCATTTTTACTATTATTATTAAATATAATAACATAATATAATATATTAATATATATATATGATTATTATATTATATTATTATGATTTTTACTATAATTATTAAATATAGTATAGACAACATATATTATTATTGTTGTTATTATTATTATTATGACATATGATCCATTTGGTTGGTTTGAATGCATCGAGAGGGATCATAGGTTAACCTATGACCCCTCTCAAGGCATTTCATAACAACATATGGGCCCCTAGGGATGCATTTGGTTGGTTTGAATGAGTCGAGAGGGGTCATTCTCATGCCCAAAATTCTACAAGGCAAAAACACAACTATTTTTTTTTTTGAAAGATATGTTAATGTTTATAATGTAGTCAAATGACTTGATGTTAAATTTGAAAGGGTTTACACTCTTATCATTTTGTGGTTATTATTGAATGGTATACTATTATAACTAAATTTGTATAAGTTGCATTCTAAGGTTACGAGTTACGATGAAGATTCAGACATCGCTCGACGGTTTTGAATTTTTGATTAGATAAGTACGATACATATTCTTAACTTTGTTAGAAAATTTAACTCCTTTTTATGTTATTTCCAAACTAAGATGATATAGCTATGTTGTTCTTAACCTAGTGTATTTCATGTTTCAACTACTTCCAAATTGCATTTGTAATTACTGTCATATATATCTATTAGCTAGCAATAATCCTTCGGATAACGATGATGATTTGTTATTTCAATATCAAGGTTGATTCCTTAAGATACTTTAGGAATGGGTATGTTAAACTATCAACAAATACCATCATTTGTTTGTCCTTATTCACTAACTTATTTCAAATTTCAAATTTTTAAATGTATTTGTATATTCCCTTTCATAAATACTAAATTTACGTTATCCTCCGTTATAAAATACATTCCTATCAATCCATTTGCAACATAATTTATTAATTTATTTAACCTTTAATTATACTTTCATTTATTACCATTACAATTTTTATATCCTGATTTTATCTCTATCTAACCATGACTTAAGAAGTTTACTTGCTTCCTAAGTTGTCAGTTACACTAACCCCCATTAAATATCAAAACCTATTTGCCCCAAACTTGCAATCTAAAAAATCTTAATTTAATATATACAATATTAATTTTCCTTTTTCAAAAAAAATTTCCTAAGTTTTCTCCCCTTTCTCAACATTCCATGATCTAACTCCTATCCACTACCCTATACCATTATCACCCTTAGTAATCTTTATTCTAAGACCCCTGAACATTATTATTCCTAGAAAAATAATATACAAACCTCCTTAATTTAAAAACAAAAACAAACGTACATCTCCTATCACAAAAATATTATGCTCTAAATTTTATCCCTCTCCCATTTATTACTACCTAAGCTAATCCTTTTTCCTATGCATAAAGTTGACCACCTTTGTTTTATTCTAACCCATCCCAAGCAATTTAATATTTAACTTTCCATTTTAACATTGTTTTCCACCCCCCACCTAAACTAATTTATTCCAAGAAACAACATAAAAGAAAATATCAAATCAAACTTTCTAATCCTATTTTCTACCACATAACTTCTAGCTACCATGACTTTTGTACTTCCCATGTCCCATCCACCTTACACGTGGGTTTCCAAGGCAAAAAAATGCATGGTCATGGAGTTTTATTTAAATATTGCAACCTCCTTTAAAACTCACACCTAGGTATGAGGAAGACTTAGGTGGAATGAGGGAGAGGTGGGACCACCTCCCCCTCTCTCATTCATAATTATTTGTTTTCTTTTTTTCTTTGAAAATTGATGTGGTGGTTGACCTAGCTGCCCACATCACTTGGGAAGTATATATTTTTTTTAATTCTTATTTTGAAAGGGTACTTTTCCCTTATTTAAGACCATCTATCACCCCTTCCTAGGAAAGAAGTTTTTTTATATATTTTATTTTGCCTCCTCTTTCATTTGATTTTGACCATGTACCTTGAAATTTTATTTTGATTGTCCCTTTGTAAGGCTGCATTATTATGTTGTGTGGCTTAGTGGATTTTATATAATTATTGTCAAGGATATATTTATTATATTCAAAATATATTATTTTATTGACTATAAATTTTTGGGGAGAGTTTTTTTTTCTTTTTTTGAAGTGGCATACATTTTTCAGCAAGTAAATAAGCACCTACAAGCATCCTTTTTGAAGTTAAACTTTTTGCCTAGTTTCTTCATACATTCTCTATAATTGTTTATAATTGAGTTGATGAAATTGAACATTTTATAATGCATTACAATTCCTATTCAATATAGAAATCTAATCTATTACTTGTAACAACTATCATAATACTATAAAAATCTAAATTACAAGATACACTAATATGAACATAAATGAAATCTTTTTGCTGGTAATTCCATGAGAATCAAGTATTCAATTTACATTGTTGACATCCATTTCATGACTATATCTAAATATGAATACATTAACTATTGAATGCATATTCTACAACTACGTATGAACCAAGTTTTATTACATAATGCATCTAATTATTTTTATGAGCATGGAGAATAATAGAATGACAATGGATAGTCTTATTTGCATCATACTAATGCCCACATTGATGCTTAAATCTTCTCTTCAATACATTCATATCCAAGATTATGAACCAAAAACATCAATACAATGAATTTTTCTTTCATGATCCTCTCAAGCTTACATTCAAATAGTTATCAAGCATGCACATAAGGTGGTGAAATCACCATATCAAGATATAAAAATGGAGGAACCTTTTTACAATACATAGATGATTCACAAGCTCTCTAATGATAAATGAATAAGGATAATAAAAACACTCTTACAAATAAAAAATAATTCACATAACAAGAAGGAGTCTATTTCTCCATTTTCAACACAATACAATAGAGTCTTCTTCTCCTATGCAATGGAAAGACTACATGAAACCTAAGTTTCCAAGATCATCAAATAAAACCTACAAAAGAGAGACAAAAATAGGGAACCATGGAGGCTCACCTCCCAAAATACACCACAAGGAGGCCACCCACCAAGATTGGGGGAACAAGGCACAAATGCTTGCACACCTTCACATTCACCTATCATGCATAACCATAACAACACAACTCAACAAAACACAGTACAACCCATTCAAGACTTGCACATAGATTCAACAATAGAATCAAGATATAGGGTGAAGGTGGGCTCTCTCCATGAGCATAATTTAAAATCCATGAATCTCATATAATCACATATTTCAATAAGTAACATGCCCTTTCAGGGCTTAACAATATCTTCCTCCTTTATACTCCTCCTTATACCTCCTAAGGATGCAAGTAATCATGAAGTCCATACCCCATTGAAACACATCAAAATCATCTACACACATGGGAGAGTTTCTCAACTACATGGGTAAGCCTAACTAACCCCTTCACCCAAGCATATCTTCCCTCCCAAGGGTGAGTGATGCTTCACACCCATTTTACACAAACAAACAACATGAACAAAATAAGATTCAAGGAAGAAATCACATTAACTTCACACATACAACAAGATTCTTACAAAACCACATCTACCCATAACAAATCTACAATGCAATGAAGAAACACCATATCAAATCTATAACAAAATGAAAAGACACCATGAATCACGGACACCAACCTTACTCCAAGAACTGGAAAATGAAAGATGTAGTAGAGCTCCTTATCCTATTCCTCCAAACCCTAAATGTCTATAAATTTAGAGAGTGGGCAAGTGGTTTCTAGTTTGGCCATGCCCCTATATATGACTCGCATTTTTAGATTTAATATAAAATCAATTCTTTTTGGCATCTCCTAGGTCTTCTAGGCACCCTAGTGGTCACTCTTATCCCCCTAACTTAAAGTATTATCGTGGGTAGGGTAGATCTTCATCACAAGTTCACCTTAGAGCTACCTTTTTTGGCCCTCACAATGCTAGGTAAAGTCTAATTCCAAATTTCTTATAGGGTAACCCCTATTTCTCTTACTAAATCAAGAAAATTAAGTCTAATTCTTAATTAAGGAATCTAACTTGAGATAAGGTGGCTACATGATCCATCTTTAGAGAACATGTCATTTTCACATAACAAGTACAAGTGTCAAGTGACACACACAAAATTCACTATACATCACACAAGACATGTTCTAAATATACTCATGAAATACATACTACACACATACATATCACATTTACAAAATAGCCACATCACAAAGAGGTTTATGAATCTTATAAAGATTCACCTTGGCAATGTCATATTAACATGTGTTTATACCTTGTTTTCCAGTTATGTTTCCATGGTTCCCTTCCTACACACTAAACTCGAGCATTAGTAATCCAATGAATAGTCCCACATGAAAGTAAAGATACATGGTAATTTCATTATTCTACATTTCACATATAACACATTATATAATTAACTTCCTATTTTCCATCATTTTCTTACATACATTTAATCATTAAACCTCAAAATCTGAATATTACTAACTTTCCTAACAAAATTAATTTAAGAATTTTGAATCACAACATAACTCCATTTTCTATCATAGTAGTGAAGTACTGAATACATATCTATTAATTCATTGATAATGAAAAATTAAGTCCTAATATAGGTCATAATTGAAAATAACAAGGTAAATATCATCAAATAAGTGGCAAAATTTACTATCCATCAAGTATCAAAATATATGTTGAGATATCCAGTCCTAAGTCACAAAATAAAATATAGTATCTATGCTATGATGTGCTGAGGTGAGGCCTCATAGTCAAAGGTTAACCAATGACCCTTCTTGACGCATTTCATGACAACATATGTCCCTAGGAGCCCTAGGGCACTTAGGGACACATTTGGTTGGTTCCAATGCATTAAGAGGGTTCATAGGTTAACCTATGACCCCTCTCAACACATTTCATGGAAACATATGTCCCTATGGGCCCTAGGCCCCTAGGGATGCATTTCATTGGTTCCAATGCATCGAGAGGGGTCATAGGTTAACCTATGACCCCTCTCAATGCATTTCATGACAATATTAGGTTGGTTCTAATGCATCGAGAGGGGTCATAGGTCAACCTATGATCCCTCTTGATGAATTTCATGACAATGTATGTCCCTAGGGGCCCTAGGAGCCCTAGGTGCACATTTGGTTGGTTCCAATGCATCGAGAGGATTCATAGGTTAACCTATGATCCCTCTCAATGCATTTCATGACAACACATGTCCCTAGGGGCCCTAGGACCCATAGTATTTTGATTTAATTCAAATTCCAACCTCTAAAATTAGGAATTTGAAGCCTCTTAAATAGAATTCTCAAAATCAATCAATGATTGAGATCAACTCAGATTGATGGTTAGGATTGAAGCTGAGACCTAGTGAAGATGGAAAATTCCCAGTGTAGGTGCAGTTAACTAATGTAGATCCTGAGTGTAATGAAAAGTTAACTAAAATTCACGTAAGTGTAAGAATAAGTGAGTTAAGTCAATTCAAATTTGAGAGATAGACCACTTAGTATTCCCATTCCTGAACTGAAGAGATGAAATTTGAAGGTTATTTAATTTAATAAAATGAGATATGAACTCATAAAGGCATATTTTAATTGATTGAATAATTACATTCAATAATTAAAATCATAGTATTATTAAATTAAATAAATATAATTCCTTTAGCACATTAGCCTTAGGAGATAATTTAATTAAATTAAAGTATAAGTATTTTAAATTAAATTAAATCTAATCAATAGGTTTAATATAGCTAATTTGAGTCAATACCTTAGGAATTCAATAAATAGCATGATTAATGGAAATTAGGGTTTTCTGTTCTGACAATTATGTCAAGTAGCAAGAATTAGAATGAGAATTTCCAAGTGAAATAGGACTTAGAGATGATTAAATAGACCAAAATTGGTTGTCATGGCGATGAGCCAATTTTAGGGTATTACAATATGTTGTCATGAAATGTGTCAAATGCATTGGAACCAACCAAATGCATTGGAATTCTATACTTAAGATATATTTTAATATATGAAACAAATATTTTGAGATAGGTTTTAGAGCTCTCCAAGACAAGATAAAGATTCTAGGAAATTTTAGGGCTTTAGAAATTCAAACTTAGCCAAATTTCAGGGCTTTAGAATTTCAGAATTAGCCAAATTTTAGGATTTTGCATTTTCACCTTAGCTTGGTGTTTTGTTGATGAGTGGTGGATTCTTTGAGCCCTCACCATGTGCATGGTCATTGTTGGCCTTTGTTTATGTGTGTCAATTTGTTAGTGATGTTTAGAAATTTGTTGGTTGTAAGGATTTTAGTGAAGTATTCTGTTGTGATCTTTGTGATCCTTGTATGATGTTGTCATGTGCATTAATACTTGTAAAAAATTTATCTTGGCTTGTATTGAATCCTTGTTGCAGGGATCTTTGGGCGGGGCATTACACAAGTGAGCACACTCCTTCCCTTGAAGCTTTGTAGAGTGAAAGACTCCAAAGCCATATTAATTTCCTCTTCTTCATTCTTGATATCGCATATCAAGAAGAGGCTCTATTTGTTGCACTGGTTGGTGCTTGCCCTAGTCTTGCTAGTCAAGTGTGTACACTTTTAGATGCTAGTGTGGGCTGCTGGTCTCAACTCCACTTATGGAGCCACTGGGGATTAATACAAATGGAAGCCAAGTAAAAATTTCTTAGTTATTTGCTACCCAGTTCACCTTCAAAAGGGGGCATAATCTTTATGCAAGGAGGGGGAAGAATCTCTCCTATAGAACTCACCATAGGCATGCTACTAGGTGTTGGAAGGTGGTATATGCACTTGACCCCTGCCACAAGGGTGTTCATTAAGTGTATATGTTATTGAGCCCTTTGAATACACCAAAAAAATGGGTACCCTCTAGGGCGTGACATGGCTATGTGAGGTGCATGAATGCACATAAGTTGTGGGAAAAAGGTTTTTCCTTCTCTACCATTTTTTGTTTTAGGGATAAAGCATGTTTGTTATTGAGTCTTAAACATGTCCAAACTTGTTTAAACAAACTGAAAGTCAAGACTCTCCCATCCCTCTGAGTTGCTTTGTCCTCAGTTGGATTGTATTTGGCTACTGCTTTCATCCCATGTCTCTTTGAAAATACTTGTCTTGTTTAAAAACCAAATGTTGTTAACTACCTAAAAACCAACCCTGCTAGCTATCTAAAATCTACCAAAATTGACCAACAATTTGTCCATAATAGTCTGAAATCTTTGAAGTCTCTTTGAAAAATCTAGTTTCAGTTGTCAGTCTGGTCTCCATTTTCACACATAGTTTTGCAAAACTTCGTGCGAGTACTTTTCGAGTCATCATTTCTTCACATGGCCTTGTCTAGATTTTCATGTGAGCCTATGTGAATCTCCACATGAGATCTTGCAAACTATCTTATTGTCAACATCCTATTTTGCTTGTTAGTTTTAGCACTTTTTCAGGTGGCCTAGTCTATGTCCTTGCGCAAGTTTAAATTGATGTTTCAAGTCTTTGCCTAATTCTGTACATTTTCTTGTGCAGTTACCAAAGAATCTTCACACAAAATCCTACTTAAAACTCTTAAAACTATCTGTCAAAGTTATCTATACTCTAAGTCTGGTTTGATCCTACAACTTGTTATCTATTTTCTATTTGTGAACAATCTAAAACAACAATATCCTACTTAGCTAATGACTTGTGATCCACACTTCAACTAGTCTTGTCTCTTAGCTATCTTGCTCTTTTCCTTTAGTGCTTGTTGTACTCCATTTCATGATAGTCATAATCCTTGGCTATTCTAGCCCTTGCTCATACTACTCATACCTTAGTATACAACACTCTTATCTTCCCCTTTTGGGACTATGTTCTAGTGTGATCGTTGTCTAGGTTTTTGCTTCTTGTCCTTGTCTATGACTATGGAAACAAGAAGTGGAAACATGTTTTACCCCCTTAGACTTAGATGAGGTAGAGCTAGAGGTCATAATTGTGGCAAAGGTCACATTCTAGTTTTTACACGATCTTTATCTAGTTCATCTACTAAGTAGTCTTCATAATCTCCTTCACCTATCAGATCACCTCACATTCAGAGAATGTTCTCTATAAACTTACATCAAACTAGAAAAAACTTGTATCAAGAGGACCCTGAAACTAGAAAAGGTCCTACATCCCCAAAAAACATAGCAAAATTCTTATTCAGAGGACCTTTCCAATCAAAACATAGTAAAACCACTCACATTCCTACAATGGTTGATCATGAACCCTAAAATGGTGAGCATAGTAGAGACCAAGAACAACCTAGGAATGACAAACAAAAAGATCCCTTCACTTATGAGACTAACAAAGAGGTGGAAATCCTTCTTGAACACATTGAAAGATGTCATAAGTACAAGAAATTTCAAAGGGTCATGGAGATCCTCCTTAATGAAGAGAAAGAGAAATACTTTCTCAAAATTGCCCAAGAGGGAGCTAAGCTACCTCATCATTTGAATGTTGAAACTATCATCACACCTAAAGAGGAAATTGAAACTTCCAAACTATAAAAACAACTAAAAATCATGCAAGAACAACTATCTTAGATGATGCATGATAAAGACAAACCTATGAAAGCATACACCTTAGATGCTCTTTGTCCATTCCCATTTGAAAAGAGTATAGACATGCCTCCTTTTCTAAGAGGATTTGAGTTACCTAAGTATGTTAAGTACCTTGTAACTACCAATCCCCAAGATCATTTGTGGGAATTCAGTGCCTTGTCTATGAAATTTATGCATAATCAGACATATCTCATGCATTTATTCCCAAGGAGTCTAGGTGATTAGGCTATGGAGTGGTTTTCACACTTTCCTATTGGTATCAAAATTTTTGATGAGATTTCCAACTTGTTTGTTCAATAGTACTCTCACAATATTAAACACCTAGTTAACATTCCAAATTTGTGTAATCTTAAACAAAGAGTTTGGGAACCATTTCTCACTTTCCTTCATAGATGGAGACAACTTTACACTAAATACTCATGCAAGATCCCTAAAATGGAAAAGCTTGATGTTTTCAATGATAATATCCTACCTAATTTTGTGTATAAAGTCCAACTTCAAGGTCCACGCACCTTTGAAGATATGGTCACACAAGCTATTTGCATGGAGGAACAAAACAAGGATCCATCTCTAACAAGGACAAATCTAAGTATGTGAACAAAAATTGAGAGGTTGTGCATGATGAAATTGTTGGTAACATCACTCCTAAACCTATTAAGGTAGAGTTCAATCTCATATACAACCTTCAAGCATCCAAGACTATTGAGAAACCTCCTCCTAACATTAAAACATCTGGAAATAAACTGAGGAGCTCATCATGGGTCTCACACCCAAAACATGAATACACACCTCTAGGTGAACCCCTAGATGTAGTTTAAAAGACTTTGTTACAAAACAAACTTATCTCCCCATTCGATAACTATCATCCTTATAATGCAAAACCATGACCATCATGGTGGAATGAAATTGCATTCTATGAATACCACCAAAATAAAGGTCACAAAGCTAGAAATTGTATTAACCTGCTTCACAAAATGCAAGACTTAATCAATGATGGTGGGATTGTTGTGGATAGACATAACAAGAACTCTGATCAAAAGGCTTTCAAGGAGCCATTCCCACCTTATGAAAAAGGAGAGAGCTCAAAACCAAAAACCAATAACAAAGTCAACTACATGTACTCTAATGATGATAATGTGATCAACATGGTTGAACCTATTGATTTTGAGTACTATGATGTTATTACCATCAAGAGTAAACAAGATAACACTAAACTTAAAACACCATTTGTCTTAAGGGGCCCTACTACAAACACAGTTGTCTATAAACCATTGTAATCTTGTGCTAACATGGTTATGTAGTCTTGTACTAAATTCATTCTCAAAGGCCCTACGCTTTCTACTCCTAAACTTGAACAAGAAAATGATAAAATCCTTGATGGCCTATTTGGAAAAGGTGTGAAACATGTGACAAATTTTACAGGTACTAGCTATAGTATTCTTGATTAGTTACAATGAACTAATGCTCAACTCACTATCTTTGAGCTCCTCAAAATCTCGCCTGCTCATAGACAAATTCTCAAGAAAGCCCTCACTGAGGCAAACATCCCTCAAGATCTTGATCTTGAGTGGTTTCAATCTATGGTAGGTCATCTAACATCACCTTAATATATATCCTTCTCTAAGGAGGATGACAATTCACTAAGTCATCTACACAATCAACCTCTACACATTAAGGTTATGATACATCAGAAACATGTCCATCATGTACTCATCAATAATGGACCTTAGTTGAACATTGTATCTGCTAAAGCATATGATGAAGTCAAGTGAAAGTCTCTAGGTCTTGTGGTGTTGCCTCTTCATGTTGGTCCTATACAAAGGGATGTCAATTGTTAGGTCCCTTACATTCACTTGGCTTACAATATTATGCTAGGAAGGCCATGAATACATGAGATGCATGATCTACCATCAACTTATCATCAATGTGTAAAATTTCCATTTCATGGCTCTGAAGTCACTATCCCTACAAGCACTAGTTATAGCTGCAATATTTTGAAAACTGCTGAGAACTTTGTACCTACTAATAGGGAATCTACAAATTATCATGATAACAAGCTAAAACAAATTGAGCATTCACTCAAGCTGAATGAAACTAGAATGGGTGAATATCACATAGAACTAGTGTTGTCATTGACATCTCTTCTTGAGTCTACCTATCATTATGCGAGACCATCTAAAGCAAAGGGACCATTTGTGTTGAATCCTTAAACCAAGTATAATTATACTTTTGTCAAGGCTATAGTCCCTCGAGAGGATGAAAGTGAAAACATAGCCATTGTTGTGTGGCTCTATAAAGCAGAGACTCTAGTTGACCTCGCAGAAAAGGCTTGTGAGATCACTCTTAAGAAGTATGATCCTAATTTGAGACTCATGAAATACTTTTGCTATAAGGGGATTGGTCCTATTGGATGCAATAAAAATGGCCTAATTGATCTTGTCAAAGAAATAGATCAAAGAAATTGAGATTCATCTGGTCTAGGATGAACAAGAAGATTCCCTTCCATCTAGGGATTAATAAATTCATACCAGGACCTGTAAGTTCATCTAAAGATGAGCTACAAGATGAGTCTAATGACCATGAAGATAATTTTGACAATGAGGACCCCTATCCTTATCCAATTCCTAATGATCTGACTCAATTCTTTGTAGAACTAGATGACTTTGTACCACAATTTAGTACCCTGGATGGTGATAGTGACCCTTTTGATGATACCACTAATTCACACAATACTCAGCTTGAATAGGGAGATTCAAGTCATACTTGACGTATTAAGTACCTTTTTAAAATTTGGATGATCAAGGAGAATTCATTCCTAGCACTATCAAAGAATTCTACAATAGAATTTTGCAGATTCATCTCACAACTGGCAGATAGATCACAACCATTTACCAAGACTCTACATAAAGGTGTGAAATACAACTGGAGCCAAGATTACGATTAGAGTCTCACTTAGATAAAAAAAAATACTTGACTAATCCACCAATCTTGATGCCTCCTATCTATGGGAAGCCTCTAATTTTTTACATATCCACAATGGAGACATCTTTGGGTATCTTGCTAGCCCAAGCGGATAACGATAACAAAGAAAGAGCTATTTACTATCTGAGTCACATGCTGATCTCCTATGAAAATAATTATAGTATCATTGACAAAGCTTGCTTGGTAGTTGTCTTTGCTTCCCAAAAATTGAGACATTACATGCTTGCTCATGCTACACAAATGGTTGTTAAATTGATCCACTGAAATACTTACTCAGCAAGGTAGCTCTAATAGGGAGGTTGGCTAAGTTGGTCATCATACTAAGCAAGTTTGACATCCAATATGTTGAACAAAAGGCTATCAAGGCACAAGCAATTGTTGATCAGCTAGCAGATGCATTGATGTAGAGTCTTCTTCCACTAAACATTGATTTTCCCGATGAGTCAATTTTGACACTCACACACTAGACTTGGGGAATGTTCTTCAAGGAGGGATTTAGTTCTGGGTTACTCTTCATACAAGTGTAGAGGTATTCATTGCCTAAGGCATACAAGATTATGTTCCCTTATACCAACAACATTGTAGAATATGAAACATTGATTAATGGCATGAAAATTATAGCTAAATGGAGAGTAGATCAACTGAACATCTTTGGGGATTGTCAACTCATAATCAACCAGGTCAATGATATCTATCAAAAAGAGGATGGGAAATTGATCCCTTACAAATGCATGGTTGACGACATGAAGAAATACTTTGCCCATATCACTTTCTAGTAGATTCCTTGAGTAGAGAACAAAGCAGTTGATGTCATGGTGACTTTGGCTTCTTTAATCCAAATGCTAGAGAGTGATATTTGACATGAATTCCTAGTGGAAGTGTTGCTCTACCCTACCTATAACTTTCTTTAATCTTGGATGATCTATTTTATTGTAGGGTAGGATTCATCCTGCTACCACCACATATACTCCTATCTACATGACCAAACCATCCTGAAATGTCTAACCCATAATGAAAAATGTCACCTTATTCAGAAGGCTTCATAGTATGTCATTATTATTGACAATTTGTTTAGGAGAGGTCTCGATGGAACACTCCTTAGGAGTCTAGAATTCAATGAGTCCAAATGTGCTTTAATCAACTTCCATGAGGGCATTTTTGGATCTCGCTCAAATAGCTTGACACTAGCTCATAAGCTTATTAGAGTTGGTTACTATTGGCCTAATATAGAGCAAGAGGCAATAAAAAATGCTAAGTCCTACAAAAAATGCTAGCTCCATGGGAATCTAAATCATGCTCTAGCCAAGGAGCTAATTTTGTCTATAACACTATGGCCATTCCAATAATGGGCCTTTGATCTTGTGGATTAGATTCACCTACCTTCTTCTAATGGACATAAGTTCATTATTATAGCTATAGAATACTTCATTAAGTGGGTAGAGGCACTACCTCTCTCAATAGAAAATGGAAAAAAAATAGCTCTATTCATCATGAATTACATCATATGTAGGCATGGTGTACCTTCCTCCATTATTACTGACTATGGGGGATAGTTTAAAAACAAGGATCTTAAGGAATTATGCAAAAAGTTTAGAATCTATAACATTGGTATTTCATCTATTACCCTCAGGGTAATGGCCAAGTAGAGACATCCAACAAGATGATCCTTAAGAGCTTGCACCATACAGTTAGCAAATCTAGATGGGACTAGCACTTTCAGATTAATTCAGCTTTATGGGCATATAGAACAAGTATTAGAACTCTAATGGGTACAATGCCCTTTTCTTTGGTGTATGGATCAAATGTTGTGCTTCTAATTGTGGTTAAGATTCCTACCTTGAGAATCTCCATGAAAGGTCTCATTACTAATGATGACTATAGAATATCTTGGCTTCAAGAGCTAGTATTATTAGATGAATGTTAGCAAGTGGTGTGTGATCACCTTTGAGCTTATCAATAGTATATGTCTAGAAGTTACAATAAGAAAGTTAAGCCACGTGACTTCCAACTGGGTGATCTTGTTCTAAGAGAAAACCCTAAGAATTAGCAACAATGGGTACAAAAAGGGAAGTTCAAATCAAACTAGCTTGGTCCTTACATAGCCACTGTAGTGTTTGGATCTGATGCTTACTAGCTTTCTATGGCCAAGGGAGAGGTGCTCAACGAGCCCATCAATACTCTTCACCTTAAGTGGTTCCACAACTGATCTAGTTTTAAAAGATCTCTATATATATCTTAACATCTTCGAAAAAAACTAAAAATTGTGAAAAATCTTGAAAAGAAATCTATTATCTTGGTGAAAGCCTAGCAATAGGTGCCTTGGTAATATTGAAACATCAAAAATTCAAAAAAATACAAAAAAAATTGAAAAAACAAGAAAAGTGCCATTGGTAAAAACCTGGAAAAAAGCATCATGGTAGCAAAAAAAAGAATCTCTACCAAGAAGGTAAAAGCCTGGTAAATAGGTGCCTCTTGTTTCAAATGCTATATCTTGTAGTGCATCTTCTAGCTTCCTATACAATTGCTTTCCTACTTTTGTTTCCTACTTTCGCTCATGTATCCATGGATTCAATCTTGTCATAACTCAAGGGCAACACCCTATAGTCTCATAGAATCTCTTTCACAATAGTCACTAGTAGTCCTCACTATGTCTACCTACTATTACCAGTGTCACTCTTTGAGATTCTCCTCATAGAATATCTTTCATGATAGTCACCAGTGGTCCTCACTACACCTACCTACTATTTCCAGTGTCACTCTTTGAGATTCTCCTCATAGAATCTCTTTCGTGAATGTCACCATTGGTCCTCAATACATCTACTACTATTGCTAGTGTCACTCTTCAAGATTTTCCTCATAGAATCTCTTTTATGATAGTCACTAGTGGTCCTCACTACATCTACTTACTATCCCCAATGTCACTCTTTGAGATTCTCCTCATAGAATCTCTTTTGTGACAGTCACCAGTTGTTCTAACTGTGTTTTCCTACTATCGCTAGTGTCACTCTTTTTCAAGATTATCCTCATAGAATCTCTTTCACGACAGTCACTAGTTGTTCTAACTACATCTACCTACTTTCACCAGTGTCACTCTTTTATGAGATTCTCCTCATTAAATCTCTTTCGCAATATCCACCGGTTGTTCTAACTATGTCTACCTACTATCGCTAGTGTCATTCTTGTTCGAGGTTCTCCTCCTAGAATCTCTTTCACAAGAGTCGCTAGTTGTTCTAACTATGTTTGTCTACTATTGCCACCTCATTGAAAGGATTTCTTTCAAACATGTTCTAAACATTAACACTTGACATTAATCTTATAACTCAAAAACATTGAACTCAAAAGCAATGAATTTGTTTGGATGTATTGAGCATTTTTTTGTTTTCTTTGCCTTTTTCTTTATCATGTCTCTTTGAGGAACTCAATGATGTCACTTTTTCACTACAGAAGTAAGGACTAGGGGCACGATCTTTTCTTTTCTTTCTATTTGTGGTTTAGTTACAAATAATCTGACGCATCCATAAAAAAGGGGTGTCCACTATAAGAGCCTCCATCTCATATTAGATGGCCATGTGTACGTCGAATCCTTTTATATGGATAAACCAGTGAGTTTGTTTCTTCGCCTTACTTGTTGGAGTGAACTCTTCATGCTATAGTAAATACTAATACTAGTCCTACTAAGTGAACATATGGGTCACTACGAGTATATCTAGCACACTTTTGTCTCAGGTTACGAACTCAAGGGTCGTTGTGGATAGAATACTAATTACTTAGCATAAGAAGGATCTCTCATATTTTTGTTGTATCTGCATGCAAGAACCATTCTGGTCATCCTAGTGTTTATTTTTTGATGCTTATGTTAACTTGCTACATTAAAAGGGACAAATGTTTTGGTCATTCTGGCTTCTTGTGCTTTGAAAGCTTACATTTAATCCCGAAAAAACTAGAATAGATGCCCTATTCATATTCCTATGATTTCAATGTCAATGGGGATTGTATGACATCTAAGGTTACACTACATGCTTAGTGATGATAATTGTCGAAGCTTGGTAACCAAACCTAGGGTTGCATCTAGCTTAGGGTTTGCACTTAGCATAGGGTTGCATTTCATAAACTAATGGTTCGATGGTTAATTCACCTACGTCTTTTTGATGAGAGATTATTAGTCTCTTCAAAGTATCATGTTTCTTCATGGCTACACAAGTGTTTGGTTCTTTCATTTATCCTCTTGCTCCTCAAGGGATACCTATCACTATCAACAAAAACATGGAACACTAAATGAGATGTTAGTCTATTCACATTTGTATTTCATACATCATTTCATTATCCATCTCATCTACAATACATTCACACATCAAATCAAATATGCATCCATACATCACATCAACATCTCATTATCATAGCATAAACATCTCATGTACATCAAAATTAAAAGATAGACAATGACACATGCACATGATACTAGACTCAAAATCTCATATATATATATATATATCAGTATCAAAAGAATACATCAGTGCAAAAAAAGGGCACTACTTAAGCATTGTTGATTAGAAAAGGTACAAAATGGTGCTGTCACACTAACTAATACATAGCCAGATCAAAACTCAAAGTCAAAATTGATCTAACTCTCTCTGGCATACTCACCTCCTGGAGGAGGAGGAGGAGGCATATATGGCCTTGCTATAGGATGCACACCTCCCAAATCTCATACATACTATGAAAAATAAGGTACCTACTCTACCTCATCTGAGAAAACTGTGGAATAAGTCACAAAGTAATAAACAACTCTCGCCATCTATAGTTGGATCTCATCCTACTGCTACTATGCTCTCCTCTCAGTTGTCACTAACTGCTCTCTTAGCCCGTAGATCTCATTATCCCACTCAGCTATCTGGGTATCCCTTATGGCTATCTAAATCTACATCTCTCCTAACTACCTAGAGGCCTATCATATTTGGTCTTTGGCCCTCCTCAAAGCATCCTATGGCATACCAAAAGGCTAATCTTGCATCTCCTCATCTAATTGCTTGGCCTACTGCTCGGCTAGCTACTACTCCTTAGTGTAGGGTCTTTGTCGTTGACTCTGATCTATCCTACTACCACCTACACTTGGATCTATCCACAACTACCGAGGTCAAATTTGCACCTATTAGACCCAGTGTCTTACCTACTATGGTCCTTTTTGTGGTCCTTGTGGTGGCTACTATGGTGCTACCAATTGTGGTCCCTATAGTCTAGGAGCTGCCATCCCCACTAGATCTATAAAACAAGGAAAGGCATGGCTAGCAAAGTATGCCTGATAGCATGGCATCATCTTGGCATCTACCACTACTGGTAGGTAATCCCACTACATCACAACCAAGTCACACACATTGATCGTGGATCTCCCTAGCTCTAACCTCTGCAACAATCCCTCACCCAAATCCCTCACCAACCATGTATAGGAGCAATACTCCTGTGAGATATATTTTGGTCACCCATACTGACACCACATGCATGTAAGAAGGAATCTCTCTACTATCTGTGTGGTTCGGCCTATCAATGGCCATGATGCAAACATGTGGCTCAACTCCTAGGGTGCATCATCCCAGTCCTCAGTCTCTCTCTAGGGCCACCATATGACAGATAGTAGGTCATCAAGTCAGGCCCTCCACTACTCAGTCTTACCTAATGGTGCCTAGGTATGCTGGCCTCTATACTTGTAGATGTAAGGCTCTATTGGCTACCTCTCATCCCCAAAAATAGGTTGCATCACTGGTAGATTCTCCCATGCCTAGATCTGTAGTACATATACTCTAGCAACCATGCTCCTCCACTCATGATAAATGATCTCGTGCATCTCATGGAACATATGCATGAGCATGCACTGACCCCATCCAAATCTCTCTAGTGCATCCAACATCTTCCTAAGCATCTGACCCCAACCACAGTCTAGTCCATGTTTCCATCTATCAGGCACCAAGAAATAGCTAATGAAGATTGCCAAAACTAACAATAATCTATGCATTTTCCCATACCTATGCACTAGCTCATCCCATGTGATGGCCCATCCCATGATCAAATCCTATTGGAAAATAGCTCATAGTGACTTTGTGCCCACTCTCGGTACAATTTTGTAAACAACTCTCGACCCATGGAAGGGTATACGCAAGATCCTATATATGTCCTCTTGAGTGATAATCATCTCCCCCTAGGGCAAATGGAATGTGTTCATCTCTGAATGGAAATGCTCAACCAATGTTGTCAACAAGCCATGATTCATTAGCATTTCTGGGATCCAACATAAATGTGATAACCCTAGTCTATCTATGTGTGCCATATTGGTGACATCAAGGCTCCATAATAAAGCTCCATATGGTAGGTAGTGGGACCTAAATCTGATGTCATCAAACATAACCTACACACATGACCAACAACAACATGAAAATGGTCAATACCACTCAACAAGTCAACATGACTAAAAATCAAAATACAAATTTGCAATGAAACATCAAAATTCAACTTTCAATTTTGCAAAAGACACTAGATTTTTGCGTAGAAGTGTACTTTCTCATGCAAGATTTCACATTTTTGTGTGAGAAAGAAATTTCTCACATGAGGAATGACTAACCCATAAGAGATATGCACCCAAAAATTTATGCATCTCGCATGAAAGGTGGGTATCTCCCTTGTGAGAAACCTCACCATAGTGCATGAAGAAACACTGACTTGGTGAATCTTCGCATGAGAAGAGACTATGCTCGCATGAAGAATGAGATCCCCACATGAGGACTGATGACACAAACTTCAAAAGACCCTAAAAATGTACTAAAACACCTTGAAATGCATGAAAAATTAAATACGAGGCAAGGTTATTGACTACTCATTGGAGGTCCATAGTCCATTGGCGGGCTATGTTGATGGGAGCACTTGAAACGATGAGAAGACACGATGACCACCATTTTTGCCTTAGAGCTCTCCTTTTCACTAATGACTAAAGTGCAAATGATTTGAAAATGACCCTTTGGGCCCTTATATAGGTTTGGACCTAATTTTTTCAAAGTCCTCTGATTTGCATGAAAATCACCCCCTTGGCTAATTTGATCATTCTGAATCCATTTTTGGGATCAAATTCGAAATCTAACACACTTTAATAGCTAAAAAATGTATTTTAAAATTTTGGGACTGGCACGATCAAATGTTTGTGTAGCTTATTTTTTTATGATACTTTGTATGTCTTCACATCTTTCGAATCATAATTGCTTTAAATTTTTTAAAGCTTTCAATTTTTTTTGGCAAAAGTCAACTATGGTCAACTCTAGTCAACCTCTAGTCAAACTTGATCTTTTGGACCTCAAAATCACTCCAATTTAACTTCAAGATTTCTTCTGATCATTTTGATCTCTTCTCTACTCTGTTGAATCTTAGATTTCTTCTGTATATCTTTCTTTACTACTTCCCATCGTATTTTTGGTATGTCATCTTTTGATTTTGTTCCTGAGAGGGCAAGATAATTACATCATTGAACTTGAATTTCAAATCAATATGAATCTTCATCACTTGAGGCATTTTGTTCCCACGTTATGTCCTCATCACTCAGGGCATCTTGTTCCCTTTCTCTAACATCATTTGTCATCTATCTCATGTTTTCTTTAGCTAATTGCATCTTACAATAGTCTTTATCAGAGTTTGATGGATAGGTATTGGGATAGTCTAAACCTTGACTCCTGAGGGTCAAGCCTTGTTTTGGGGTGTTGGAAATGATTGAAAAGATCATGAATGAAGAATAATGGAACTAGTAAAGAATGTTTTCACTCATTGTTTTGTCATTAATGTCAAACTTGGTATTTGCAGGAATGACAATTGCTTAAGTGATTCAAATATTATCAATTGGTTTATTGACAAGGAGGTAGCAATCAATAAGATGTAACTAAAGTACCTAGAGAAAGGTTGAAGTTATGATGTTTTAATTAAGTATAAGGATCAGATAAGCCATTGATGAAATAGTGTATTGATGACATACTCTAAGACACAGAGGATGGACACACTAAGACACATCAAAAATGTAAGGATTAACTAAGTTCATTGGAGAGAGCCAAGCTAGCTAGTTAGTGCTGAACAGATTCTCAGTTGAAGCCGAGAAAGTTCAACTTTAGTGTGTGCCAAGTGATCTTCAGGTGTTGAGCAGCCTTCAGGTGTGAGTGAAGATTAAGTGTCGAGTGACTTCAGGTGCCGAACAAGATGAAGGAGCCGAGTGATATTTAAGTGCCGAGTCTTCAAGTGTCGAGAAAAGTAAAAAATGCTACATGTGCCAAGCACTAGTAAAATAACAATAGAAGCTGAGTAACATAGAAGGAGCAGAGCATCTGTAAATCAATGATGCCAAGTTGCTGCATTATTTGTTAAGTCAAAGATTCACTAGATCAGCAACGATAAGTTTGTTACATCAAATTTTTTGAATTAGTTGGATGATAAGGATGATGAGTAAATGTCACAGAATTTTATGTAAACCACGCAAACCAATTCAAGGAAAATGCTAATGGATTTATCATGAAGTTTCTAGAAGAAAAAATTTGGAGGGAAAATAATACCATTTTCTCAAGATCAAATTAAGATTTGAACAGGAAAATGAAGAGCAAAACTTCTTTATAAGGAATTATAGGTCAGAGATCAAATGTGAAATGCATGAGAGGGAGTTGGTCATAAAGTATGGTCATGCAAAGAAGCCAAGAGGAGTAAGAACAGAGCATCAAGATTCTAAGTTGATCAAATGATCATGGAGTGCATTGGCATAATGAGTGGAAGAACTCAAGGAGACAGATCTTGAAGGGTGAACAAGCTGTCAACACTACAAGGGAGGAAAGCCAAGCAAAGAAAAGGATTGAAGAGCGATCTGAAATCTACAAGGTTGAAGTTGCAATCTATATCAGGTCAAAACCCTTCTAATACTTTCTTACCGTTGTATTAGACATTGAAACCCTATATTGCTAGGTTAGGTTAACAACTAGGTGGATAAGCCTCAGGAAAAGGATAAAGAGATCCCTAGGAGAAGGATAAAGAGATCCCCAAGAAAAGTATAAAGAGATCCTTAGGAGAAGGAGAAGATATCCTTAGCAGGAGGATAGGATATCCTTAGAGAGGGATGAAAGATTCTTTTGAGAAGGTGACTGTAAATCCCATGGACTTGGGTGAGCCTAACAGCTCTATGTAAATCCTTTAATAGGGTGACATTCCAAGTTGAATGTTCTTAAGTCCTCTAATAGGGCACACTCCTAACAGGGTGTAGAAATCCTTTAACAGGGTCACATTTAACAATGTGATGTAGCCTTTAATAGGGCAAACCATTAGAAGTGGTTGAAATTAATTGTGCAGTTATTCTATGGGTATCATCCCCACCCCAGTTTTACCTTCTTATTCCTAGAGGGTTTTTGGGTCATCAAAATCCTTTGTGTTATAGTGTGATGCATGTCTACTTTTCATGATTTTTTAATGTTTAATTGCATGCATAGTAAGTAAGAAGAAGGACAACACTTCTAATTCACTCCTTTTTAATTAGAAAGTTTGAATTGGACATCATTGGACCTTGGATAACTGATTCACCCCCCCCCGCCTGCCCCCACTCTTAGTTATTCTAAAAGAATTCTAACATGGGGATGATTCTAGGGGTCATGATTGGATCTTGTTATCCATAATCAATCTAGGTATCTAGGTGTTCTATCTAGATCCCTTAAGGTTACACTCCATTCTGGAGATAATCTTTAAAAGCTTGTTAATCTAGTTATCTAGGTTTCTATATGGATCCTTTAATGTTAAGCTCTATTCTGGAGATAATGTTTAAAAGCTTGTTAATCTAGATATCTAGGTGTTCTATCTGGATCCCTTAAGTTTAAGCACTATTCTAGAGATAATCTTTAAAAGCTTGTTCATCTAGGTATCTAGGTGTTCTATCTAGATCCCTTAAGGTTATGCTGCATTCTAGAGATAATCTTTAAAAACTTGTTAATCTAGATATCTAGGTGTTCTATTTGGATCCCTTAAGGTTAAGCTCTGTTTTGGAGATCTAATCTTTAAAAGCTTGTTAATCTAGGTATCTAGGTATTCTATATGGATCCCTTAAGGTTAAAAACCATTTTGGAGATAATCTTTAAAAGCTTATCACTCTTGGTATCTAGGTGTTCTATCTAGATCCCCTAAGGTTAAGCTTCATTCTAGAGATAACCTTTACAAAGATTATCAATTGGTTTCTATATAATCAATTTTAGAATCAAACTCATTTCTTGCTATTTGCATTATACTTTTGGTTTTTTTTGAATTGAACATGCTACGCACACATTCATTCAAAGAGGGGCAAATGTAATACCACAAAATTGGCTCATTGCCATGACAACCAATTCTCATCTATTTAATCATCTATAAGTCCTATTTCACTAGGAAATTCTCATTCTAATTCTTGATACTTGACTTAATTGTCAGATTCATAAAACCCTAATCTACATTATTCATGTTATTTATCTAATTCCTAAGGTATTGATTTGAATTAGCTATATTAAACTTATTGATCAGATTTAATTTAATTTAAAGTCCTTATACTTTAATTAAATTATCTCCTAAGGCTAATGTTCTAAAGGAATTAAATTTATTTAATTTAATAATACTATAATTTTAATTATTGAATGTAATTATTCAATCAATTGAAATATGTATTTATGAGGTCATATCTCATTTTATTAAATTAAATAACCTTCCAATTTCATCTCTTCAGTTCAGGAATGGAAATTCTGAGTGGTCCATCTCTCAAATTGGAATTTACTTAATCCACTTATTCTAACATTCATGTGAATTTCAGTTAAATTTTCATTACACTCAGGATCTAAGTTAGTTAACTACACCTACACTGGGAATTTTCCATCTTGAGACAGTCTCATCTTGAATCCTGACCATCGATCTATGTTGATCTCAACTATTGATTGATTTTGAGAATTCTATTTAAGAGGATTCAAATTCCTCATTTCAGAGGTTGGAATTTGAATTGAATCAATATACTATCAAATTGCATACTCAATTACTAAATCTTGTCACAACTTTTCATTCTTTAGCTTTAATCTCATTTAGTCTAATACAATTCATACATATAGCTTACTTTTCTTTATTTGTTATTAGATTAGAATTCATTTCATCTAGAATAATTGCATAATCATTTAGTTGCATAAATCCTTAATATTAAAGGGTATGGTTTCCTACTTCTCGGTCTAAGAGCAAAGACAAAATCCCTCTAGTTAGAAGGCAACAGGTCTCTTTGTTGTACATTTCGGATGGACAATGTGATGTTTATTTTGGGATGATCCCTTGAGTAAAGACCATGTTGAAGTGTATGTGAGGATCAAAGGCCCTCAATTTCATGTATACACATTTGGTTGGTTCAAATGTGTCAAGAGGGGTCATAGGTTAACCTATGACCCCTCTTGATGTATTTCATGACCATGTATGTCCCTAGGGATGCATTTGGTTGGTTTGACTGCATCTAGAGGGGTCATAGGTTAACCTATGACACCTTTCAATGCATTTCATTACAACAAATATGCAAATCAGCCCTAAGCCTCCTAGGGATGAATTTGGATGGTTTGAATGTGTTGAGAGGTGTCATAGGTTAACCTATGACCCATCTGGATGCATTTCATGACAACGAATGTCCCTAGGGGCCCTAGGGCCCCTAGGGATGCATTTGGTTGGTTTGAATATGTCAAGAGGGCTAATAGGTTAACCTATGACCCCTCTTGATGCATTTCATGACAACAAATGTCCCTAGGGTCCCAAGGGCCCCTAGGGATGCATTTGGTTAGTCTGAATGTGTCGAGAGGGGTCATAGGTTAACCTATGACCCCTCTCAATGCATTTCATGACAATGTATGTCCCTATGGGCCCTAGGGCTCGTAGGGGCACATTTGGTTGGTTCGATGGAATCGAAAGGGGTCAAAGGTTAACCTATGATGCCTCTCGACACATTTCATGACAAAGTATGTCCCTTGGGGCCTTAAGGCCCCTATGGATCCACTTGGTTGGTTTAAATGCATCCTCCCGATGCATTTCATGACAATGTATGTCCATAGGGGCACTAGGACCCGTAGGGAATCATTTGGTTGGTTCCAATTGTTGGCATTAAGTCATGTTTTTTATTAGTGACAAAACTTATTCAAATTTTTTATGGTTACCGAGCTTTTCATTCAGCCTCCAATGTTTGCCAAGCAATTTAGTGGTTACAATGTTTCACTGTTCATACCAAGCATTCCAATGGTTACCAAGTAAATATAGTTAGTGTGAAGTCCAACAATTCAAACTGAATAGTTCAGTTTTTACTGAGTAGTTCAGTGGTTACCAAGCTTGGTGGTACTAAGTCCTCAATTCTTGTGATGTGAAGCGAGTGTTAATTGAGTGATGGGATGATTAGTGTTTATTAAGTATAGGCATGGTAAACATGGAATTCAGTTTCTACCAAGTGTCATAGTATCTATCGAGTCTCTAGTGTATATTGAGTTCAAAGCTACATTGATGTGATTAGTATGGACTGAGCCTCTACTTCTATCAAGTGCATGATGATGCCAAGTAATGTAGTGGATGCTGAGTATTAGAAATTCACCAAGCTAGCTTTTTGTACTTGAGTTTCTACATTTGGGTTGACTTAGTAATATTGTTGTTATCTTGTGTTTTGGCCGACCTCGTAATTATGAGAATTGGGTTGGTATATATGTAATGTATTGTATCATACACAAAAATAGAAGAAGTGATGTCTTTGATGCATGAGAATGAAAATGTGAATTAGCAGTAGAGCAAAGTGTATAGCAAGGTCAAAGCAGGAGTAGGCAAGTTACATCTATGACAGAGAGGTGATCAGTACTTGAAGGATCTAAACCAACAATTCAATTGTAAGTCAGATCTACTATTTCATCCTAACAGGTGAATCAAATTTAAATCTTTTAACACGATAGACTTAACAGTCTTTTCTTTAAATCTCTTTACCGAGTGCATACTTCATTGTATGTTTGTAAAAATTCTAACAAGGTGGACCTAGAAGTCCTCATTGCTCCTAATAGGGTAGATCATCAAAAGTGATCATTGTAAGCCTTAATAGATGAACTTTATACTATAGTATTGAAGTTTTGTGGGTATCATCCCCACCCCAATTTTACTTTCTATTGGGAATGTTTCTGGGTCACCAAATATTATCTTCAAAGTGTTTTGTGCATTCAATTTCTCATGCATGTAGTAGATTAATTAATGATAAATGGATTATGTTATTAAGTGCTGAATTTGTTCAAAAATTTTGAGGTTATTGATTCACCCCTCCCCTCTTAGTAACCTAGCTAGTCTTGATTATTTCCAACAATTGGTATCGGAGCTTTGTGGTTCTCAGGATAAAGTTTGACAGCTTGAGAAAAGATCAAGGAAAATGGAGATATTGAAACTTGACAAGGCTATTGACAATGAAAAGCTAGATCTGGAGATGGCCATAGCTCAACTCAAGGAAGCAAAAGAACATCTTTCTCAATCCTTAAAAAGAAGAAAGGAACTTGTAAAATAGATGAATGACCACTAGTATGTTGAAGAGAAGATTGAAGACTTTTCCCCTCAAGTAGTTCAGATGAAGCAAATGATGCAATCAAAGAACTCCTAGAAAATAATGGTTCCCTACAAGAAGAGGTAAGAAGATTGTTTGGATTCTACCTCTTTTTCCACGTCAAACTTTGGGGAATTGATTTGACTAAATGAGAAAATATTATGAGAGAACATATGAAGATCCTTAGAGATACTTACGTGCTTTTCAAACTCACGAGCCAACAATTCTGAGATTTCACTAGAGCTCAAGAAGATTGGCTCACAAATCTTCTCCTAGCTGTGATTGTCATCTGGGTAACATGAAGAACTTGCAACAGGAAGATCATTAGTGTAACAATCTGGAAAATCAGAATTATTACAACATTCTTTCTGATCATGGCAATCACTAGATCTACTATTGTTACAACTTTATTCAACTTCATATGTACTGTAACTTAATTTATCTTCTCTTTTATATCCATCTTTTTCATGCTGATTGCTATTACCTAATTCATTAACATTTGAATCCACCTCTTCACAATCAGAAGACATATTATCTTACTCTACGGAATCATTGTATTCATTACTACCTTGGCTTTCAGCACACTCATAATCATTAGGAGATATTTCATGAAATTAGTAATCACCACTTTCCATCTCCTCAATGAATTTTTCAATTTGCAAAATTATTTGTAACCTTATAGGTGCTGGCCAATTGACTGAATCAGGTACTAGAACATCAAGGAAAACACTAGGCAATCAAGATTCGTTAGGTCTACAATGAAAAGGCATCTTACTAATTACTTACTTAAGCGTTAAATCAGTCTATTCAACATAGCAATGTTATTATTCACGATATCCAAACTGTCAGAATTTGGTAAACTAATCTCAGATCTGACATCTGACTCCATTATAAAACAAAATTTCTACCTCTTCTTTCTAGTGCTGAAAATCACTGAATAGAGGCAACTTTTTAAAACACTTGACTTCCATGAAAAGACACATGAAAATCAAAATACCTCTAGTGCTGATGCTGAACTTTGATCTACTAATTTTGGCATAGGTGCAAGACTGAAAATCCTTTACACCACTAATCAAACTTTGTAGATTCGCCACCTCTTTGCAAGAGGAAAATAATAATTACTATTGCGATTCACCTTTTACACTTTAATTTCTTATAATAGAAGATTTTAAAAACACTTTAAAAACTTATCAAGAATTTAAAACTTCCTTTCCAAGAGACATCAATAGTTTCAAATTTTCCCACACAATTGAAAGTCCTTCAAAAATTTCCAATGAAATCAACTAGGAACAAACTGGTACACAGATTTGAGAGTCGCCACTCACACTTGGTGAGAAATAAAACATAATTTGTCACTTGACAAATCTGAACCAGACCTTCAATGTAGGAGAAACTTGTAGATCACTGACATCCTGAAAAGAATTTACACTTTATAAATGAATTCTTGACTCTGAAACTTTCTCAACATTATTTGCAAATTGGACTGATTGAAGATAGACCTATGACAGTCATAGAACACAATTTTCATCTAGTTTCAACATACTGCTGATAATGAATAAAGCTTAACTGGGGAACATGAAACTTCAACAAGGAAAAGGAACACATCTTGCTACATATTTTCTATATCCAATCTATTTCATGAAAAATATTTTGGTTCTTTCTGAATGCAACTCCCCAGCAGAGTCACCATTTTGTTGGTGTTTGAAAATGTTACCCATTTTAAATTATCCCCATGAGAATATGACACATCTAGGAGCAGCTAACTCCCATTGTCAACATATCATTTCAAACACAGGGACAACTATAAGGCTAGACCCTTCTTCTTCTTCAGGCTCTACAAAACCTAGGCGGGTAGACCTATAGATTCGTTATATGTTACCAGTTGTCAAAACATACACTGAATCTATTATGAAGTAGATAAAACCCTTATTTCTCCTAATAACTCATGAAATAACATCAATCTACAGTAGCTAAATGCAGATCTATAAATCTGAAAAGCTGAGTGAGGGCATTCTATTATAGCTCTTCAACATGAAAGGGAAAAGTGTTGATTATTGATGTTGATGTTCAACAAATCCTCAAGCATGCAACAAAACCTAATGATCCTATAACTAATTAGTGCCTAATCCATTGGGCAATTTCATGAATACAAATCATACATCTGTGACATCAGGATATATTCTGTATACCCAGACATCAAATCTATCTAATCACCTTGTGATTCAGACATCAATGTTCACTCAGATCTCATTCTTACAAAATATCCTTCTCAGCATAACCAATAACCCTTTCAAAAAACATTAAGCATTTACTTGGCACTTTGTTCCAACAGCAAAATATATACTACATACAACCCTAATGGCAAGCAAATTGATCTCAGCTCTTTATTCCAAGATCACATAAGACTACAGATTACTGAGACAGGAGATAAGAACTAGAATGAAACTAATGAAATACTACTCATATGTATTAATTTTCTTTAAAAATATACATTTAGATACATGAAATGAAAACATGAAAATACCAAACATATCAGAACTATCTATATTATCTGCACTACTGCTGTTCACATGAGAGAAATATGCTGAAGAATGGAGGTGGAATCACAGTTCTGGATCCAAAAAAGTGGTCTCACAGAATGACTGCAACTTTCCTACCAACAATGGTCTCACAGTAACAAAAAACTAGAACTCCCCATAGTGAGAAAGAATGAGAGATATATAAGAGAAAGGAAAATTTGGATTGAATCTACACTTGACATCTGTACCCTCAGAATTCCTTCCCAAGAAGGCCAAAAGCCTCTCTCTACCTTCTTTCTTCAACTGAAAATCAAAATCTCATCATTATGGCTCTACTAGGCAAAAATATCTGAGATATTTGATTCACCATTGTAACTGATTTCTGATGTTAAAGATGAGTTCGCAGTAAAAGGTGAAAAACCAATTACAAATTGACTTCAAGAAGCCCATATAACGTTTTCAGATCATTTTTCTCCATAGTCAAGCTTCAAAAGGTTTGCTAGTCTGCCCTCTAACAAACTCTAATGCTCAATCATCAAATATGTTTGTTCTATTGTCAATGCCCTAGATTTTACAAATTGACTTATACCATGAACTGGTGAATACCTATGCAAGAACTGACTTTAGATTCGAAAAATTTAGTTCTTCCCAATTTCGATGGTATATTGGAGCACCCAATTTGGTTAAAATTTGCCCTGGATATGGCCTTTTGAAAGTCAGGCCTCTGTTCATAGCTTCCGTAATAAAAGAATAAAATGAAAATTTTAAAATATTCTATAGTTTTCAACTATAGAAATTTAAAATTTGAAAACAAATTTTCAATTTTAGTCTGAACGTGGACACAAGAATATATATATATTTTTTACTTAAAAACTCTTCTTGCTCCTCTAATGCAATCAGACCATGCCACTTGTCAAATTGAGATTAGCTAGTGACTTCAACTTTGGTGCCATGTGTCATGATCTCAACAACCCTCGCTATCTTGCAATGACAATTCATCATGTGGATCCCATTTGGTGAAATGGCGATGACCATCCGGACTTTTGTATTTTTTGACGACCTCGCTACTTCGCTAGCCAGAGTTTCGAGAAATTTTCGGCTAGCGAGGTAGCGACTAGCCGGATTTCTTATTTTTCTAAACTCCAGTCCTACTAATGTCATCAGCCTCCTTTGAATTGCATGTTGGTTCAAAAGTCTATCTTAGAATGCTCCAGTTGGCGTCCACTGATAGACCCCACACACAATGACATGGCTTTGCTTGACTTACAATGCTTAGCGCTTGGAATCATACTTAAAGCATTTAAAACCGCTCCCACATGCAATGTGGGATTATTAGCTTCACCTATTGCATGAATCTACTTTATATGCTGTGGAGTTGATTTGTTCTTATGCATGCTTGAACTTAGTATGGTGATGTCTTATTTGTTGAAGCATCTCTCTCTTAAACATGCTTGTGGCTGCTACTTACAATCAGCTTCTTCTTTTATTAAAACTTTCCAAGCTCCCCTGTTCAGAATCGTGGGCTCCCTTTTTGGTTGCCTGAGAGTTTTTCTATTTGCCTTTCTAATTCTTGGAGGTTTTAGAAGAATGTCAACAGGCCCAAGATGACTCAACTTGATTTCCTTGGCATTAAAGCATTTTCAGCTTCTTTGTCTTTTGAAAAAATAATATCTTCATTTGCTGCATTTATTCAGGATCAAGTCCAAAATGCTCAGGAAGGGAATGTGATGGTACATGTTGTTGAGAAGTGGACACCTCGATCTACAGGCTGCAAGATGCAACTTCTTCTTTGATAAACCTATAAATACCATCATATTTAAATGGAAATGGAAGCTACATCATATTGCTCTTCAGTTGTAATATATATTAACATCACCACTTATGTTGCCTATATGCAATTTTTTAAATTTTTTTATATAAAACATTCTTGCATATGTAAAACATCTCCTCACGTGCCTTTGCTCTATGTTTATGCAGTGGCTTCTTACATATCATGATTTCTCATTTGATGCAGCTTTGCCTCTGCCCAAAACAAACTCCAAAGTGGCTCTTCGTCTACTAGCACTGTTTTCTAGCATTGTAATATTTGAGGTAGAGAATGCTCCCATAATATAAAATTCATTTTTTATTAGTCTTCACTTTTTCATCAAGTGGAAACTCTTTCATTGCATTTGATAACTTTGATCATACATTATCATAATTTAAATTATAATAATATTCTTTTAATATTCATAAACACCCATGCCTGAAGAAATTAGTCAGACCCCAAAGTGGGTCTGGCTAAAAAATTTTACCTTTCAAACAACTGGCATCCTCATATTTGTACCTTGACCCCATTGGACATCTCTGACTGACGGGATTCAAATTCAATCATCAATTCATTATCTGAAACTCACTTTTAATAAAATTTGCAAATTGTGAATTTGTGTCTGGAGGCTCGCCATTTGGCCTTAAAAATGATTCGATCAAGTAACCAGGCCACGAAAATTGGCATGAGTGTTCAATCCTACACACTTTACCATACAGAAAATTTTCAGCCCATGAGGAATTCTCAATCGAAAGATTTTAATTGTCGAACATCCATACTTCAATTACCCTGCAGGCAAATAATGTTAAAAAACATAAACTGGGCTTGGGTTCGGCATTATAAACTGAGTTATTGATCACTTGGGGTTCTGAAAACTAGGGTATAAGTTCTTTGCCATGAAGAGAATATAATTCTATAGTTTGGGCTCATGACGAATCACAGGATGCATTTGGCAAATTTTTGAAAACAAGCACTTGGAAATTTTAACTGTGAAATGTGTCAAAATGTAATTTTTGGCAAATGTACGGACATGTGAAAGTATGCAGATGGATTCTTCATGACTTAAGAAATGGAATACTTCAAGGATTTTTAGGAGACAACACAATGATATAATCCATTTATGCTCACCAATCATAGAATAAAAGTTATAATGTGTCGAACAGGGGTACGGATCAATCAGGATACCTTAGCCGTAACAAAACAATATAAATTGGGTTTTTGATCATGTTAGCAAACTGATCAAATGGATTCATCATGATCTCAAAATTGGAACATATGAAGTGTCTGATCCCTGGAACACAATGCAAAAGGAAATTTTTCATTTGGGTCAATTGGGTCAAAGATATGATTGGTCAAACAGGGCTTCCCAAAATTGTGAACAACTAGTTAAATGCACAAAACAATAAATGACCAACTTTGGGGGGTGCAAAACCTAGACAAACGGATTCAAAATGACTTGAAATTTGTAACATAGGTTCTTTATTATGCATACTAAAAATATCCAAAGTGGCTAGTCATGAAACATTCTTGGGTAAAAGATATTCAGATGCAAACTAGGCCTCTAATCGTTATTTTACACGGGCAGAATTGCAAATTTTGACACTAGCTGAAAATGGAACTTCACAAAATGGTTTGAAATGTCAGTTTAACTTCATAGAACACATAGACACACTAAATGAAAGGTGTTAGAAACATTAAACACCTCTTAGGCCTTAGACTGACAACCAAGTACAATCTCATTTAAAAGCATTTAAGGGCTTGATTTTTTCAATGGTTCTCAAAATTGACCACACAATTTTTAGTCCCAACAGTGGCTCTGTCTAGGGATGCATGTCCCTTGTGGGCATGGCAAGATTTCAGATCTCTGGGAGAAGCGGACCACACACTTGACAGCAAAAACTTCTCAAACAGCTTTATTGAAAATAGGGAAACTATTCTACTATGTACACACGATGACCCGGGCCACCAAAAAGTTTCAGAACTCCTTACCTCTATCATAAACCTAATTCTCATTTACATCTCCCTGAGGTAAACTGAAATTTTCATTATCATTTGTTTCACCAATCAGATCATCATATTGAAACAAATAACTTGGCAAAACAAAACAACTTCGTTCATTCTCATAGCACATATAATATTCAAAGACCATTTCATCTTCATGCTCACTATGAGAAAAAGCCTCAGCATGCTCATGACTACACAAACTGAACTGAGAATCAAAATCCAATGATGATTCATGCATGCTGATTGGAAACACAAAAACTCCAAAATCTACATCATTCACCAAGTTGCAAAGACCAAAAACTTGCAACTCACCTTGTGTCTCCAGCTGAAAAGAGTGTTTGGAATCTAATTGTTGTCTACTTGCAGTCATATCATTCACTAAATCAGATTCATCCTTCACTGAAACCTCTTCACACTCAAAACATTGATTAGTCACCATACATGAAAATTCATTTTGAAAGTGTTGATCTAAACTATGCTGATCACTATCATTTTCTTCATCAAACTGAATGTTGGAATACACCTTGAACTCATCTTTACAAGACTTATCAACACATGAAGAAAATCTATAATCTGATTGACAACCTTCATTGGTTTCCTCCTCATCATATGAAAAATCAAAACAATGTTCAACAAGATCAACATGAAAAGAACCTGAAATAGCATTAACCTTCCCTTCATTAACATAATTAGCATTCAACAAATCATCATGTGCAAAGACATTTGAGGTACTTTCATCTACACCTCCAAAGTCTAACAAAGATTGTTTAGATTCTACCTCTTTTTCCACATCAAACTTTGGGGAATTGATTTGATTGAATGAGAAAGTATTATGAGAGAACATATGAAGATCCTTAGAGATACTTACGTGCTTTTCAAACTCACGAGCCAACAATTCTGAGATTTCACTGGAGCTCAAGAAGACTGCCTCACAAATCTTCTCCTAGCTATGATTGTCATCTGGGTAACATGAAGAACTTGCAACAGGAAGATCATTAGTGTAACAATCTGGAAAATCAGAATTATTAGAACATTCTTTCTTATCATGGCAATCACTGGATCTACTGTAACTTAATTTATCTTCTCTTTTATATTCATCTTTTTCATGCTGATTGCTATTACCTGATTCATTAACATTTGAATCCACCTCTTCACAATCGGAAGACAGATTATCTTGCTCTACAGACTCATTGTATTCATTACTACCTTGGCTTTCAGCACACTCATTATTATTAGGATATATTTCATGAAATTTGTAATCACCACTTTCCATCTCCTCAATGAATTTTTCAATTTACAAAATTATTTGTAACCTTATAGGTGCTGGCCAATTGACTGAATCAGGTACTAGAACATCAAGGAAAACACTAGGTAGTGAAGATTCCTCAGGTCTACAATGAAAAGGCATCTTACTAATTACTGACTTAAGCCTTAAATAACATTGTTCGACACTTAGACCTTGAGTACTGCCTACTTCAGTTTTGATAATATTGAAAATCTTTTTGTAAATCAGTCTATTCAACATAGCAATGTTATTATTCACGATTTCCAAACTGTCAAAATTTGGTAAACTAATCTCAGATCTAAGATCTAACTCCATTATAAAGCAAAATTTCTACCTCTTCTTTCTAGTGCTGAAAATCACTGAATAGAGGCAACTTTTTTAAACACTTGACTTCCATGAAAAGAAGCATGAAAATCAAAATACCTCCAGTGCTGATGCTGAACTTCGATCTGCTAATTTGGCATAGGTGCAAGACTAAAAATCCTTTACACCACTGATCAAACTTTGTAGAGTCGCCACCTCTTTGCAAGAGGAAAATAATAATTACTGTTGTGATTCTCCTTTTACACTTCAATTTCTTATAACAGAGGATTTTAAACAACACTTTAAAAACTTATCAAGAATTTAAAACTTCCTTTCCAAGAGACATAAACAGTTTCAGATTTGCCCATACAATTGAAAGTCCTTCAAAAATTTCCAATGAAATCAACTAGGAACAAACTGGTACAGAGATTTGAGAGCTTCCATTGACACTTGGTGAGAAATAAAACATAATTTGTCACTTGACAAATCTGAACCAAACCTTCAATGTAGGAGAAACTTATAGATCACTAACATCCTGAAAAGAATTTACACTTTATAAACGAATTCTTGACTCTGAAACTTTCTCAACAGTATTTGCAAACTGAACTGATTGAAGATAGACCTATGACAGTCATAGAACACAATTTTCATCTAGTTTCAACATACTGCTGATAATGAATAAAGCTTAACTGGGGAACATGAAACTTCAGCAAGGAAAAGGAACACATCTTGCTACATATTTGCTATATCCAATCTATTTCATGACAGAGATTTTGGTTCTTTCTGAATGCAACTCCCCAGAAAAGTCACCATTTTGTTGGTGTTTGAAAATGTTACCTGTTTTCAATTATCCCCATGAGAATATGACAAATCTAGGGGCAGCTAACTCCCATTGTCAACATATCATTTCAGACACAGGGCCAACTATAAGGCTAGACCCTTCTTCTTCTTCAGGCTTTGCAAAACCTAGGCGGGTAGACCTATAGATTCTTTATATGGTACCAGTTGTCAAAACATACACTGAATCTATTATGAATTAGATAAAACCCTTATTTCTCCTAATAACTCATGAAATAACATCAATCTACAGTAGCTAAATGCAGATCTAGGAATCTCAAAAGTTGAGTGAGGGTATTATATTATAGCTCTTCAAAATGAAAGGGAAAAGCATTGATTATTGATGTTGATGTTCAACAAATCCTCAAGCATGCAGCAAAACTTAATGATCCTATAACTGATCAGTGCCTAATCCATTAGGCAATTTCATGAATCCAAAACATACATCTGTGCCATTAGGATATATTCTGTATACCTAGACATCAGATCTATCTAATCACCTTGTGATTTAGACATCAATGTTCACTCAGATCTCATTCTTACAAAATATCCTTCTCGGCATAACCAGTAACCCTGTCAAAACACATTAAGCATTTACTTGACACTTTGTTCCAACAACAAAATATATTAGACATACAACCCTAAGGGGTAGCAAATTGATCTCAACTGTTTATTCCAATATTACATAAGACTACATATTACTGAAATAGGAGATGAGAACCAGAATGAAACTAATGAAATACTGCTCATATGTATTCATTTTCTTTGAAAATATACATTCAGATACATGAAATGAAAACATGAAAATACCAAACATATCAGAACTATCTGTATTATCTGCACTACTACTATTCACATGAGAGAAATATGCTAAAGAATGGAGGTGGAATCATAGTTTTGGATCCAAAAAAGTGGTCTCACAGAATGACTGCAACTTTCCTACCAACAATGGTCTCATAGTAACAAAAAACTGGAACCCCCCTTAGTGAGAAAGAATGAGAGATATATAAGAGAAAGGAAATTTCGGATTGAATCTGCACTTGACATATGTACCCTTAGAATTCCTTCCCAAGAAGGCCAAAAGCCTCTCTCTACCTTCTTTCTTCAACTAAAAATCAAAATCTCATCATTATGGCTCTACAAGGCAAAAATATCTGAGATATTTGATTCACCATCGTAACTGATTTCTGATGTAAAAGATGAGTTCGCGGTAAAAGGTGAAAACCAGTTACAAAGTGACTTCAAGAAGCCCATATAACCTTTTCAAATCATTTTTCTCCATAGTCAAGCTTTAAAATTTTGCTAGTCTGCCCTCTAACAAACTCTAATGCTCAATCATCAAATATGTTTGTTCTGTTGTCAATGCCCAAAATTTTACAAATTGACTTATACCATGAATTGGTGAATACCTGTGCAAGAACTGACTTCAAATTGGAAAAATTCAATTCTTCTCGATTCCGATGGTATATTGGAGCACCTAATTTGGTTAAAATTTGCCCCGGATATGGCCGTTTGAAAATCAGGCCTCTGTTCATAGCTTCCGTAATAAAAGAATAAAATGAAAATTTTAAAATATTCTATAGTTTTCAACTATAGAAATTTAAAAATTGAAAACAAATTTTCAATTTTAGTCTGAACGTGGACACAAGAATATATATATTTTTTACTTAAAAACTCTTCTTGCTCCTCTAATGCAATCAGACACCGCCACTTGTCAAATTGAGATTAGCCAGTGACTTCAACTTTGGTGCCACATGTCACGATCTCAACAACCCTTGCTATCTCGCAATGACGATTCATCATGCAAATCCCATTTGGCAAAATGACGACAACCATCCAGACTTTTGGATTTTTCGACGACCTTACTACTTTGCTAGCCGGAGTTTCGAGAAATTTTTGGCTAATGAGGTAGCAACTAGACGAATTTCTTATTTTTCCAAACTCTAGTCCTGCTAATGTCTTCAGCCTCCTTTGAATTGCATGTTTGTTCAAAAGTCTGTCTTAGAATGCTCCAATTGGCATTCACTAGCAGACCCCGCACACAATGACATGGCTTTGCTTGACTTACAATGTTTAGCACTTGGAATCATATTTAAAGCATTTAAAACCGCTCCCACATGCAATGTGGGATTATTAGCTTCACCTGTTGCGTGAATCTACTTTATATGTTGTGGAGTTGATTTGTTGCTGGGCATGCTTGAACTCAGTATGGAGCTGTCTTATTTGCTGATGCATCTCTCTCTTAAACATGCTTGTGGCTGCTACTTACAATCAACTTCTTCTTTTATTAAAACTTTCCATGCTCCCCTATTCAGAATCGTGGGCTCTCTTTTTGGTTGCTTGAGAGTTTTTCTATTTGCCTTTCTAATTCTTGGAGTTTTTAGAAGAATGTCAATAGGCCCAAGATGACTCAGCTTGATTTCCTTGGCAGTAAAACATTTTCAACTTCTTTGTCTTTTGACAAAATAATATCCTCATTTGTTGCATTTATTCAGGATCAAGTCCAAGATGCTCAGGAAGGGAATGTGATGGTACATGTTTTTGAGAAGTGGACACCTCGATCTACAAGCTGCAAGCTACAACTTCTTCTTTGATAAACCTATAAATACCATCATATTTAAATGGAAATGGAAGCTACATCATATTTCTTTTCAGTTGTAATTATATATTAACATCACCACTTATGTTGCCTGTATGCAATTTGTTTTTTTTTTTTGTATAAAACATTCTTGCATATGTAAAACATCTCCTCACGTGCCTTTTCTCTGTGTTTATGCAGTGGCTTCTTACATATCATGATTTCTCATTTGATACAGCTTTTCCTCTGCCCAAAACAAACTCCAAAGTGGCTCTTCTTCTATTGGCAATGCTTTCCAGCATTGTAATATTTGAGGTAGAGAATGCTCCCATAATATAAAATTCATTTTTTATTAGTCTTCATGTTTTCATCAAGTGGAAACTCTTTCATTGCATTTGAGAACTTTGATCATACATTATCATAATTTAAATTATGATAATATTCTTTTAATATTCATAAACACCGATGCCTGAAGAAATTAGTCGGACCCCAAAGTGGGTCTGGCTAAAAATTTTTGCCTTTCAAACAATTGGCATCCTTATATTTGTACCCTTACCCCATTGGACATCTCTGATTGATGGGATTCAAATTCAAACATCAATTCATTATCTGAAACTCACTTTTAATCAAATCTGCAAATTGTGAATTTGTGTCTGGAGGCTCGCCAGTTGGCCTTAAAAATGATTCGATCAAGTAACCAGGCCACGAAAATTGGCATGAGTGTTCAATCCTACACGCTTTACCATACTACAAATTTTCATCCCATGAGGAATTCTCAATCGAAAGATTTTAATTGTCGAACATCCATACTTCAATTACCCTGCAGGCAAACAATGTTAAAAAACATAAACTGGGCTTGGGTTTGGCATTATAAACTGAGTTATTGATCACTCGGGGTTCTGAAAACTAGGGTATAAGTTCTTTTCCATGAAGAGAATATAATTCTATAGTTTGTGCTCATGACGAATCACAAGATGCATTTGGCAAATTTTCGAAAACAGGCGCTTGGAAATTTTAACTGGGAAATGTGTCAAAATGTAATTTTTGGCAAATGTACGGACATGTGAAAGTATGCATATGGATTCTTCATGACTTAAGAACTGGCATACTTCAAGGATTTTTAGGAGACAACACAATGATATAATCCATTTAGGCTCACCAATCATAAGATAAAAGTTATAATGTGCCGAACAGGGGTACAGATCAATCAGGATACCTTAGCCGTAACAAAACAATATAAACTGGGTTTTTCATCATGTTAGCAAATTGATCAAATGGATTCATCATGATCTCAAAATTGAAACATATGAAGTGTTTGATCTCTAGAACACAATGCAAAAAGAATTTTTTCATTTGGATCAATTGGGTCAAAGATATGATTGGTCAAACAGGGCTTCCCAGAATTGTGAACTAGTTAAATGCACAAAATAGTAAATGACCAACTTTGGGGGGTGCAAAACCTAGTCAAACAGATTCAAAATGACTTGAAAATTGAAACATAGGTTCTTTATTATGCATAATAAACATCCCCAAAGTGGATAGTCATGACACATTCTTGCTTAAAAGATATTCAGATGCAAACTAAGCCTCTGATCGCTATTTGACACAGGCCGAATTGCAAATTTTGACACTAGCTCAAAATGGGACTTCGCAGAATGGTTTGAAATGTCAGTTTAACTTCATAGAATGCATAGACGCACTAAATGAAAGGTGTTAGAAACATTAAACACCCCTTAGGCCTCAGACTGACAACCAAGTACAATCTCATTTAAAAGCATTTAAGGGCTTGATTTTTTCAATGGTTCTCAAAATTGACTACGCAATTTTTAGTCCCAACAATTAGATTAGCCGATTTTGATTACGAAGAAAATGATTCATCACATTACTGGTTTCCCTATCCTCACCAAGCTCAAAGTCACAAAAACTCTAGGTTGAGATGAGCTTCAGAAGAAAACCCTAGTTGAGTGGGATAGTAGAGGAATGAAAATTAGCAATGTATCTAATGTAGAGCTCAAATTTGGCATTCATATCATGGATCATAATATTTACAGCTCTAGTCAACTCAATAGTGTGTCATGTGAAGCAGTTGACCTAGTTTATAAGGTTGTGAAGAAGAATTTGGAATATGACCTAGCAGACTTAACATTGAAGCAGCTAAATAAGAATATGGAAAGCATTAGAAACTTGAAGAATAACCCATGCAAGTTTGGTTCTCTATTGACATGTTTGTTCTTTTATGTTCAAAATTTTTCCCTTCTAAAGGCATAGTGGCATGGAGAAAGGACACACCAGTCTTGTATCAGATAAATGAGTTCATAGCTGAAATGGGTGAAAATTTTGATAGCATCATGGACAATTATTTTGAAGCTTTTAAAGAAAAGATGAATAATAGGTTCCAGATTCCACAAAAATTGGTTGAAGACTATAAGGATGATGTTTGTTTTATGGTTGATAGTGATATAGTATATATCTAGGCAGTAAGGCCTAAAATAGTATGGGTAAAACCTCTTCCTTATGAGGTTAATATTGATGAGATGAAATAAATAATTGAATCCCTGGTGAATGAGCCCGTAGATACAAAGGCACCGACCTTTGGAACCTGTGAAGAAGTTAAAGCCAAAATAGAACTCGAGATCAAGCTTCCACAAGTAGTAAATAAGGGTAAGAGGAAGATTTCAAAACTAAAAACAACAAATGCCCCTCTTATGACTATTGAGGGAAAAAGTGAAGATAAAGAAGAATTTGAGAATGAAGAAGAATAAAAAAAGGAAGAATAGCCTGTAAGAAAGAAAGGCAAGGTGATTATAACCAAGCCACCCAAGCCCTCCACAACTATATTCACCAGAAGATCCAAGAAGAAAGGTGGCAGTGAATTTGTGTTTAGTAAGCCCCCTCTCACCTTCTAGGAATGATTGAAACAATTGGAAGAAGGTGTTGGTATTACCACTTTCAAAGCATTAAAGTATGAAACTAGAATAGATGCTGAAAAAATGCAGATTGAGGAGTTGGTGCTGACAAAGATGGGAAAATGGAAATATTCCCTTGATCAAATTGCACCTCAAATTTCTAACGAGCTATTAGTAAGATTAAAGTTAAGATGGGAATTAGCAATGCAAATAGAAAAGGACATATATGAACAATCTTTGAGACAATTGCTACTGAGCATTACCAATGCTGAGGTAAAGGAAGCCATGAAGAAAAATGAAGATAAGATGACCATCAGATTTCATACTTGTTTAATTTTAGTAAAAGACATAGAGCATGTAGTCAAGGATGCTACATCTATGTGGAAAAATATATATCATCTACACAAACCAAGTGAGAATCTAGTTGACATCAATGATGATAATGATGACAGTGACAAGGATGAAGAAAATGAAGAAGATGATACTCCTTGTGTCACCATTGATGCTGAAGATTATCAAGAATTGATGAAGGATGATGAAGAAGAAAAAGAGGATAAAGTTGAAGAGGAAGATGGGAAAGAAGAAGAAGAAATTGATCTAGTTAGGATAGATGCAAAATTCATATCCTCCCTTCATCACTCTCTAGTAAAAACAACAACATCATCAGGCATGGAGACAGCTTCAACGAGTTTGATTGTGACCACAGTAGATACATCAACTGTCCAATCACTCTTCACTCCCTCTCAGCTCAATGTATCACTAATCGAAGTGTCTACCACTTCATCTACTGAGCTACAAACTTCTACTTCTTTGGTGCTTGAGTTAGGTTCATCAAAAATAAGTACAGTTTCATGTTCTATAGTTTTGGATTCTCCAGTCTTGACTACTTCAGTTTTGCATGCTCCACTAAGTGCTCCAATTGTAAATACTTCTATTAGTATTCCACCTATAAATACTTCAATTTTGGGAAGTACATCAGTTTTGGATTCTTTTAGTACTCCAATAAGTATTCCATCAGTAGGCACTATACAATTTTTTACTACAAGCCCTACTGTTTCCACTATTGTTTATGTTTCAAAATCTAAAGCATTAATGTCAGAAATTGAACCAAAGACACAACTAAAACTTTTGATTAGTGGAAAATAAATTGAGGAAGATATAGATCTGGATAAGGAGATTGAAATTCCCAAGTTAGATTTTGACAATGCTACTATAGAGAAAATGAGATTAGTCAGTTAGCTTCTTGAGAAGAAGGCTAAACAGAAGCAACTAAGAGAAGAAAGAGATAGAGAATTACGAATCATTGAGAGTGCTAAGAACATTTTGATAGAGGCTATAAGTGTTGATGTTGATTCTTCTTAGCACATTTTTTTACAATTAGAAGAGGTAGCTAATAAATTCAATTAGGATTCTAGTGACCAAGAAAATCTAATAGAGAAACCGGAGAAGAAGTTTGACAATAAAGTACCTGAGCACATTGCTCAGCAAATTGCCTTCCATCAGGTAGAGGTCTCTTCAATTTTGGCAAATCTTGAAAATTCTTTCACAAATGTAACATCTCTTTTTGCTAAGTCATGTGATGTTACTAAGCATAAAAAAGAAATTAAGGGGAAATTGAGTAAGATTGATGAGGATCTAAAGGCCGGTGCCCAGAAGTTGTAGCTTGACCCCAGTTAAAGCTCTACACACCACATGAGGATTAGATTCCTATCAGATATGTAGGCATAGTTATTGAGAGAGGAAGCAAGGATCCAGTCTACACTCATAGGCATCTAGAACAATATCCTTTCTATCATGGATATAATGTAGAAGCACATTGCTTACTCTAAAACATTGATCCATGACAATAAATTTTCAATTGCAGATCATATGATTGAACTCTCAGCAGAAGTCCAAGTTGCACTTCAAACCTGCAAAATTTTGCAAGAAAACTAGGACAAATCCTTAACTCTTTTTCTTAAGGTACATTTTGAGTTTCTCTCACATTTTGGTGTCTCTGTATAAGTAGATTTTAAATCTTTGGCATTATTGTCAAAAAGGGGGAGCTATGTACAAATGTATATACAATCGAGTTAGTATATAAGGAGGAGAGATATTTGTATATACACTTAGTATGATATTATGCCTAATATGATATGTACATTGTATGGGGGAGATATGTGCAAATGTATATACAACAGCATTAAAAAGACAAATTTTAAAAATCAAAAATCAAAATCAGCATGCCATGTTGTACATAAGTTTTGGCTAATAAGTTTTTTTTTCACTAATGCCAAAGGGAGAGATTGTTGGCATTAAGTCATGTTTGTTATTAGTGTCAATGGTTATTCAAATTTTGTATGGTTATTGAGCTCTTCATTCAATCTACAATGTTTTCCAATTAATTTAGTAGTTACCAAGTTTCACTATTCATATCGAGCATTCCAGTGGTTACCAAGTGAATACAGGCAGTGTGAAGTCCAGTAGTTTAGACCGAGCAATTTAGTGATAATTGAGCTTCATAGTATCTACCAAGTCATTAGTTCTTGTGATGTGAAGCCAGTGTTAACCGAGTGATGGGATGATTAGTGTTTATCGAGAGTAGGCATGGTAAACATGGAATTCAATTTCTACCAAGTGTCACAATATCTACAAAGTCTCTAGTGTATACTAAGTTTGAAGCTACATTGATGTGATTAGTATGTTTGAGCCTCTACTTCTATTGAGTGCATGACAATGCCGAGTAATGCAATGGACAACGAGTATCAAAAATTCACCAAGCCAACTTTCAAAACCCAAGTTTCTACATTTCGGCTGACTCAGTAATATTGGTGTTATCTTGTGTTTTGGCCGACCTTGTAATTATGAGAATTGGGTTGGTATATATGTAATGTATTGTATCATACCCAAAAATAGAAGAAGTAATGTCTTTGATGCATGAGAATGCAAATGTGAATTAGCAATAGAGAAAAGTCTATAGCAAGGTGAAAGCAGGAACAGTCAAGTTACATCTATCACAAAGAGGCGATCAGTACTTCAAGGATCTAAATCAGCAATTCAGTTGTAAGTTAGATCTACCTTTTCACCCTAATAGGTAAATCGGCTTCAAATCCTTTAACCGAGGTAGACTTAATAGCCTTTTCCTTAAATCTCTTTACCGAGTGCATACTTCATTGCATGTTTGTAAAACCTCTAACAAGGTGGACCTAGCAGTCCTAATTTCCGCTAACAAGGTAGATTATCAAAAGTGATCATTGTAAGCCTTAACATGCTAAATTTATACTGCAGTATTGAAGTTTTGTGGGTAACATCCCTACCCCAGTTTTACTTTCTATTTGGAAGGTTTCTGGATCACCAAATATTGTGTTCAAAGTGTTTTGTACTTTCAATTTCTCATGCATGTAGTAGATTAATTAACGATAAATGGATTATGTTATTAAGTGCTGAATTTGTTCAAAAGTTTTGAGGTTACTGATTCACCCCTCCCCTCTCAATAACTTAGCTAGTCTTGATTATTTCCAACACCAATGCATCAAGAGGGTTCATAGATTAACCTATGACCCCTCTTAATGCATTTCATGACAACGTATGTCCCTAAGGGCCCTAAGACCCCTAGGGCCAACAGGGACATATTTGAATGGTTCCAATGTGTTGAGAGGGGTCATAGGTTAACCTATGACCCCTCTCGATGCATTTCATGACAACATATGTCTCTAGGGGCCCTAGGGCCCTTAGGGACGCATTTGATTGCTTCCAATACATCAAGAGGGGTCATAGGATAACCTATTACCCCTCTCAATGCATTTCATGACAACATATGTTCCTAGGGGCCCTAGGGCCCCAAGGGATGCATTTGGTTGGTTTGAATGTGTCGAGAGGGGTCATAGGTTAAACTATGACCCCTCTCAATGCATTTCATGACAACGAATATCCCTAGGGGCCCTAGGGCCCTTAGGGACACATTTGGTTGGTTTGAATGTGTAAAGAGGGGTCATAGGTTAACCTATGAGCCCTCTCGACACATTTCATGACAACAAATGACCCTAGGAGCAGGCCCCTAGGGATGTATTTGGTTGGTTCAAATGTGTCGAGAGGGGTAATAGGTTAACCTATGACCCCTCTTAATGCATTTCATAGCATAGAATGGATGCATTCCATTGGTTTGAATGCATCGAGAGGATTCATAGGTTAACATATGATCCCTCTTAACACATTTTATGATAACGTGTGTCTCTACAAGCCTTAGGGCCCCTAGGGATGCATTTGGTTGGTTTGGATGTGTCGAGAGTGGTCCCTCTCAATGTATTTCATGACAAAAAATGTCCCTAGGGGCCCTAGGGCCCCTCGGCACACATTTGGTTGGTTTGAACATGTCAAGAGGGGTCATATGTTCCTAGGGACACACTTGGTTGGTTCAAATACATCAAGAGGGTTTGAACATGTCAAGAGGGGTCATAGGTTCCTAGGGACACACTTGGTTGGTTCAAATGCATCAAGAGGGGCCATAGGTTAACTTATGACCTTTCTCGATGCATTTCATGACAACGTATGTCCCTAGGAGCCCTAAGGCCCATAAGGACCTATTTGGTTGGTTCAAATGCATTGAGAGGGGTCATAGGTTAACCTATGACCTCTCTTGATGCATTTCATGACAATGTATGCCCGTAGGGGCCATAGGGGCCCTAGGGATTCATTTGGTTGGTTCGAATGCATTGAGAGGAGCCATCGGTTAACCCCAAACCCCTCTCGACACATTTTGTGACAATGTATGTCCCTAGGCGCCCTAGGGCCCCTAGGGACATATTTGGTTGGTTCAAATTCATTGAGAGGGGTCATACTTTAATCTATTACCCCTCTTGATGCATTTCATGACAACGTATGTCCCTAGGGGCCCTAGGGCCCATAGGGACACATTTGGTTGGTTTGAATTTGTCAATAGGGTTCATAGGTTAACATATGACCCCTCTCAATGCATTTCATGACAACATATGTATGTAGGTGCCATAGGACCCCTAGGGATGCATTTGGTTGGTTTGAATGCATTGAGAGGGGTCATAAGTTAACCTATGACCGATCTCAATCCATTTCATGATAACATATATTCCTAGGGCCCCTAGGGATGCATTTGGTTAGTTTGAATGCACCGAGAGTTGCCATAGGTTAACCTAAGACCCCTCTCAATGCATTTCATGACAACATATGTCCCTAGGGGTGCTAGGGACCTTAGGGAAGCATTTGGTTGGTTTGAATACGTCGACAAGGGTCATAGGTTAACCTATGACCCCACTTGACACATTGCATGACAAAATATGTCACTAGGGACCTTAGGGCCCCTAGCGATGCATTTGGTTGGTTCCAATGCATCGAGAGGGGTCATAGGTTAACCTATGACCCATCTTGACGCATTCAAACTAAGAAAATGTGTCTCTAGGGGTATCACAACATATTTCCATAGGGGGCCTAGGACCCCTACGGACGTACTTGGTTGGTTCAAATTTGTTGAGAGGGGTCATATGTTAACCTATGACCCCTCTCAATCCTTGTCATGACAATTTATGTTCCTAGTGGCCTTAGGGCCCCTAAGGACATGTTTGGTTGGTTTGAATGCATCGAGAGGGGTCATAAGTTAACCAATGGCCCCTCTCAATGCACTTTGTGACAACATATGTCCATAGGGGCCCTAGGGACCCTAGGGACTCATTTGGTTGGTTCAAATGCGTTGAGATGGGTCATAGGTTAACTTATGATCCCTCTTAATGAATTCCATGACAACGTATGTCCCTAAGGGCCCTAGGGCCCCTAGGGATGCATTTGGTTGGTTTGAATGCATCGAGAGGGGTCATAGGTTAACCTATGACCCCTCTCGACACAATTCATGACAACATATGTCCCTAAGGGCCCTAGGGCCTCTAGAGATGCATTTGGTTGGTTCAAATGCTTTGAGAGGGGTCATAGGTTAACCTATGACCCATCTTGATGCATTTCATGACAACATATGTCCCTAAGGGCCCTATTTGGTTGGTTCAAATGCATTGAGGGGGGTCATAGGTTAACCTATGACTCCTCTCAACACATTTCATGACAATGTATGTCCCTAGGGGCCATAGAACTGCTAGGGATACATTTGGTTGGTTTGAATGCATCGACTTGATGCATTTCATGACAACATATGTCCCTAGGTGCCCTAGGGCACCTAGGGAAATGTTTGGTTGGTTTGAATGAATCGAGAGGCATCATAGGTTAACCTGTGACCCCTTTCGATGCATTTCATGACAAAGAATGTTCCTAGGGGCCCTAGGGCCTCTATAGACACATTTGGTTGGTTCGAATGCATCAAGAGGGATCATAGGCTAAGATATGACCCCTCTTGATGCATTTCATGATAATGAATGACCCTAGGGTCCCTAGGGCCCCTAGGAACACATTTGGTTGGTTCAAATGTATCAAGAAGGGTCATAGGTTAGCCTATGACTCCTCTCAATGCATCTCATGACAATGTATGTCCCTAGGCACCCTAGGGCCACTAGGGATGCATTTTTTTGGTTTGAATCAATCGAGAGGGGACATAGGTTAACCTATGTCCGCTCTCAATGCATTTCATGACAACATATGTCCCTATGGGACCTAGGGCCTCTAGGGATGCATTTCATTGGTTCAAATGCATTGAGACTCAATGCATTTTATGACAACGTATGTCCCTAATGGCCCTTAGACCCCCAGGGATGCATTTGGTTGGTTTCAATGCATCGAGAGGGGTCATATGTTAACCTATGACCCCTCTTGATGCATTTCATGACAACGTAGGTCTCTAGGGGCAATAGGACCCATAGGGATGCATTTAGTTGGTTCCAATGCATCAAGAGGGGTCTTTGGTTAACCTATGATCCCTCTCGATGCATTTCATGATAATGTAAGTCCCTAGGGGTCTTAGGACCCGTAGGGACACATTTGGTTGGTTAGAGTGCATTGAGAGGGGTCATACGTTAACCTATGACCCCTCTCGATGCATTTCATGACAATATATGTCCCTAGGGGCTCTGTTACCCTTAATGACACATTCATTTGGTTCCAATGTGTTGAGAGTGGTCATAGGTTAACCTATGACCCCTCTCGATGCATTTTACAACAACATATGGAGGCTCCTACATATGCATTTGGTTGGTTCGAATGCATCAAGAGGGGTCATAGGTTAACCTATGACATCTTTCGATGCATTTCATGATAATATTATATTTAATAATAATATAATACTATATATTTTAATATAATAATAATATATTACTATATTATATTTAGTTATAATAATAATTATATTTATAACTATATTATATTGAATAATAATAATCATAATAATCATACATATTACTATATATAATAATAATTATAATCATATATATAATAATAAAAAGCATAATCATATGTAATAGTATTAATGCCCACACTTCCCAAATTTTCGTTTCTCTCTAATATGGGTCATTTCTCTCCAAAATTTTCAATGTGGGTGGTTTCCCTTGCAATTGGAAAATTTGGACTTTTCGTGTAATTGATTTCATATCGGGTATCCAATCTATAATCTGGTATCTGATTAGGCTTGGTATTTACCAACCTTATTTGGTCAACCCAAAAAATGTTTTTGAGAAGTGTTTCGCTAACACTCAAACTTCGAGTAGCCATTTGACAATATTATTTTCATCTAAATTGAATGAAACAATTATATATATATATATATATAATACTCTCAATATTCCATTGATATAATTGTTCACAAATTCTGAGTTCAATAAGTATTTATTAGTTAATTTTTGATGAAGATGATTGTAAAGTGCTGATTGACATACTAATTGAAAATAGGTATAACTTTCAAATGGTATAACATTTTTGAGATCCAAAAGTTGCATCACATTCTATATTTCAGCTAGTATAAGGAAAATAAAATTTAATTTAATTTGGTAAAGTTTTCAATTAGTTAAGGTGGTCAGACATGGGAGTTTTCTTATTCTAAAAAAGTTTTAGTAGAAAATTCATATTTAATTATTTATTTGGAACAAAAATACCCAAAAATATGCATCACATCCAAGCATGAGTCTACCTTTTATATCTATAATTATATTACAAAATATTATCATTTTATTTTGATTAAGGTGGTCAGACATACACCTATTGTTTATTTTTGCCTTGAAATTTTTGTAGTACTACATTAAAATCCAAACTTTTGACCAATCAAATATTTTTTTCTCTAGATAAGGCCTAGTAGTTTAGAAACTACATTCAATTTTCTATAGATTATTTCTTACAACTTTTGGATATAAAGTTTGAAACCACTTTAAAATTATGTGTCAAGTTGACATAATCTTGATTTGTTGATTTTTCACTACCACTTAAGGCCATAGTTTGATTGACCATGATCTTGCACATACCCATATACATGTGAATACACATGCGAGCACACACACACACACACACACACACACACACATGTGTGTGTGTGTGTGCGTGTGTGTGCATATACACATATATAGAATAAAAATACAAAAAATATATATATATATATATATATATATATATATATATATATATATATATATATATATATATATATATATATATACATGCATATGTATATGTATACACATACACATCACACACACACACACACACACACACACATTTATACCATGAAAAATACATTAAAAAACATATTAAATTTAATAAAAAATATTAGAAAGGGATGAAGAATGAAAATTCATAGCTATTTCATAGGATGGTGAGTTGGACACCCATCTTTTCCTCTATTCTAATCAAAACTGGCTAGCGAGAAAAAATGAAAATGACAAGTGGGGTTGAGGATTGGGGTTTTTAAACTCTAGTCTAATCAATTTATTTTTGATCAAAAATCATAATAAAGTTTCAATCAAAACTAATATACGTGATTAGGTTCGATTGAAACTACCAAATAAAGTAGTTTTGATCAAAACTACCAAATAAAGTAGTTTTAATCAAAACTAACAAATTTTTTATAGAAACAAATTAACTAGTTTATATCAAAACTTTGAAGGCCAAAATTTCAGCCACCACTTTTTTGGAAGAATTTCTTCCTCCAAAAAATTGTAACTCACCCTACATCATTGATGTATGCATCCTTTTGTATTATTGTATGGTTTTACTACATAGATTTTATCATTACCTTAATATTAACTTAGGTAATAATGACAAAGTTTGTATTTATCTCCATTAACCGATAGAACTTGTAGAATTGGGCAAACTGATCCACCGCCCACTTAGTACTAGATGTTATGAACATCATCCTCTTTAAAGTACCAAGTTCAAGCAATCAATCTTGAGCTTATTTCTATGATTTTTTTCTTTGATATCTTGTTGGATAGAAGGGGTTGGTTTTGATAACTCCTTTGATGTTATGGAGATCTCCCATTGATCAATAATGCCTTCATCAACAATATTAATTGAGAAGAAAATAATATGGCCCATATTAATTAGAGGGAACATGGAGTCCAAGGACCCCACAAAAACTACTATTAATCTCTTGAATAGACCCTCCACTAGTTCAAGCCATGCCCAAAAGCAATGCTGAGAAGGCCATAGGAATCACTAGAAGAGGAAACCCACCTAAATAGGATAATAATAACTTGAAATTTACATCGAGCATTGCAACGTCATCATCAACAAAATGGTATCCAACCAAGGGTGCAAATAATATAAAGACAACATTTTTTACACTACTTTCTACCAAAACTTGAGGGATCATTTCTTTTTTCAACAAAGAAAAGCCTTGTCAAAGCGCTCCTTCAGAAGTAGTAAACTAGAAACAATATCAACCAAATACAAAGCCTCCTCAAAACCCTTATGCTCCACACCTCAACCCAATATAGCAGTGATAGATTCTTTACCCCAATTATTGCAGAAACACTCTCATTTGCTTCATCATCCTATTTATTTGCAATCTCTCCCTCAATTGCAAAAATCCTAAAGTCTCCTCCAATCTTCTGACCTCTATTTGTTTGCATCATTTCTCTCCTCTATAGATGATAATACAATTGTTTATGGTTGAATAAGTTATCTTTATTGAGATAAATTTTGGACTGTTCTAACACTAAATTGATTCATGGGATGATGAAATATTGTGAGAGCTTTTCTTATAATTTTTTACTACTACATTACAATGTTTCTATGTACAAGTATATGCATTACATTGCAATGTTTATATGTAAGTATATGGATTCTCAATTAATTATTTTTAATGTGTTTATTACTATATTATCAATTTTCTCAACATTATGTGTTTCCTTTGCTTCTACATCCTTGCATCATTCACATGTAACCAAATACAAGTATCATGTTATAACACTTCATTTTATTTTGATGCTTGAAAATTGTTATTTTACAAGTCCTACACTAGATATTCATCATTTAAATAGTATATTTTTTATAATATTTTATTAATTCATTTTGATTAAAATGGTTTACCAAAAACCATGCATCAACTTATTTATTTAAAAATATGTTTTCTTTGTCTTTAGATATTTCTTTTGTATTAGTTTAATTAATCAAACAAATAATCATAAACTATAATCTTCCAATTTATTCAATGATCCTATTATTTTTTAAATATTTATATATTATTTAAAACATTCTTATTATTATTCACGCTTATTTTAAATTCTTATTATACATACATTGCTCTGTCTATTTGTCTTTAGTACAAAATCCATAAAAACATCAAAGGATTCCAATCTCTTGGCACCTTGCATATTGTAATAGTTGAAATCTTACACACATTGTTCTTGGAACTATCTCTCGCTGATTCATTTAATTTTTTGTTTAACACATCCACGTGAGTTGGACTATCTCTCGCTTACTATATCACATTATTTTTTGTTTAATACTTCCACGTGAGTCGGACTATCTCTCGATGATTCATTCAATTTTTTGTTTAACACTTCCGCGTGAGTTGGACCATCTCTCGCTTACTATAACACAGATGACTGCACTAACTACAACTACTACAAGATTCCTTAGAACGAATGACATCAGCAGTCGACCGATTCTCCATGGACAAGACAAACACCATTATCGCCCCTATATAATACCATCCTCCACACAAGCATTCATCGCAGTCTTCTAAAATGGGTTCTCACAAAATGACAGGCCGGAATGAGAGCGAGCAAGTTATACCTCTCATTGATCTTTCTCTTTTGAGTAATGGAGAGAATGATTCAGAGAGTTTCTGTACTGAAGTGAGAAAGGCTTGTGAAGAATGGGGGTGCTTTGTAGTTGTGAATCATGGAGTGAAGGAGGAGATAATTCATGAGATGGAATCAGCTGCTAGAGATTGCTTTGCGCTCCCCAAGGAAAGCAAACAGAAAAACATTTTTCCAAGAAGAGACTTTGGTTACATAGCTGATGTGCCTGCATTGCCATTTTATGAGAGCCTTGGTGTGCCTGGTGTCCCAGATCCTGCTGCCATTCACAAGTTTTCAAATCAACTGTGGCCTCAAGGAAACTCACAAATCTGGTAATTCACTAATACAAATAATCTTTTTTTTTATAAAGTAAATCTAGATAGATAGATCTGGTAATTCACTACTACCATTTCTTATTTTTTATTTTTAAAGTAAGGTCTAAGTCAGGTAAATCTAAATGAATATACTAATAATCTAATGAGATAAATAGATAGATTGATCGATCGATTTTTCTATTGTGTAGATCTAGTTTCACAAATTATTTTCAATATATTCCATCTTATAAAGCAAACTTACAAAACGCCATAGGTAGTTCATAAAATTCTCTCCAATCTTGATCGTCTACAAGAAGAATATGTTAAGGTTACTCGTATTGATGTATAAAGGCATTTATTCGATTTTACAATTTTAAACTGTATTTAAATCCAATCGTGTTGGTAATCTTCATTTTTTTCACTTGCAGCAAAATTATTGAGGAATACACATCTCATGTTGAAGAGTTGATGATAAGGATTATCAAAATAATTTTGAGAAGCTTTGGAATTAGTAAGTACAATGAATCTCAGTTTTGGGGCATTCTTCGTCTGAATTACTATGACATACCACCAAATAAAACTGGAGGTGTCTCACCGCATGCTGATCGTGATTTTATGACTATAATGTATCAAGATAAGAATGGTGGACTTGAGGTTCAAAACAAGTATGGAAAGTGGGCAAAAGTGAAAGTGATGCCAAATTCTTTCATTATTTTGATGGGCGATTGCATGAAGGCATGGAGCAATGGGAGGATCTGGAATGGCATACATAGATTGATAATGGGGAAATGTGAGACACCTAGAGTATCCCTTCCATATTTTTACTCCTTTTCAGATGAGAGTGATATACATGCACCTCCGGAATTGATTGATGAAAATCATCCCCATCTCTATAAACCATTCAAACATCCAGAGTTCAGAGCTTTCTTTGCAGAAATGTCATACAAGAAGATGCAGGATTCTCAAGCTTTGCAAAATGATACAGAATTACCCTTCATTGACATGTTTGCTCTTATTACTGAGGAGTCTCAAACCTTGCGAAATGATACAGAATCATCCATCATTGACTTGTATTCTTTTAGTACTATAGAATAGGTTATTGATGGAGGAGCATCTGAGGATCAAGGCTGTTGATCCAGATGTGGGTTTTCGTCAAGATTTACTTCTGAGGGTCATAACTTTTGACTTGGATGTGTTGGTGACGTAGGCTTCCAGCCTGTCCTTTTTTAATCTCCCCTGCCCTTTTACTTACTCCAACTACTTTATTTATTGTTTTCTTTTCATGGAAAGTTCTAGACCTCTCATCTTCTAGATTACTAGGTTTAGGTTTAGGGTGTGTCAGTTAAAATATTTTCCAGATGTTTGAGTTTGCTATAATATTTTTTAGAAGTTTGTAGATATTTTGTCTTCTCGGCTATTGCTAGATTTCTCTAGAATATTGTATGCTTGCCTATAAAAAGGCACTATGTACTCATTTGAGATCACGGTGAATGAAATATAATATATTTTGTTGTGTTGCAGCACATTATGTTGTTTTTTTTCGTTTGCCCATCCATCAGGATGTGGGTTTTAGCTGAAAATTTTTAGGCAGATGCAATGTAATGGTCGTTTCGACATTTTTTTGGGAGTCTGAAATATCATCTTGGCTTTGAAAAGTTCTTTTTTCCAATTTTTCTTGTAATAAATCTAAAATCATATTCTTGATTTCGTAGATTAGTTGGCAATTCATCTTCCCTTAGTTGAGGGCTTTTCTTTGGAAAATTTTGGATTTGTAGGATGGGTTTTGAAAATTACCAAAAATTGAAAAATCCAGTTTTTCCAAAAATATGACAAATATGGTAATTTTTGAAATTGTATTAAGTAGTGGTTTTTCTTTCATTGTAGGGGTAGAGTAGGAGGTGGGAAAGTTTAATGAAGAATCTAACATTCTGAAACTTCTATGTTGTCTAATTTTCAGAGTTATTGTTGTTAAGGGTTTGGGCTACATCAATTATTGTTGTGTCATTTGATATATGTCATTGATTGGTTATTAACGTAATGTATTTATCAATTTGTAGCTATATTTTAGTCTCAATGGAGATGTCACTACTATGTTTCTAATACATCAAATAAACAAAATTAAAATGTTTATTAGCCTCTTATTGTACTTGGTTGTAGGAAAATACTATTGCAATAACTTATACAAACTAATGAATTAATTTTAACCAATTATAATGCTTTATTTTAAACCAATTAAAAAGTATAATGTTATTAGCCGATAGTAGCATATGCTATAAGAGAAAAAAGAAAATGTTGCTAATGGTGTGAAATAAGAACAAAGACACATAGCCTCCTCCCCTTGCCTTTCCACTAATCATTTTAGAATGAGTTCAACATTCACAAGACAAAAACACTATTTTATAATGTAAATAATTAATTAATTTAACCCCAAGTCACCAAGGCCTAGAAAAGATCGTTTATGAATGGAAGGAAATGTACAATTAAATTAGGTCAACACTAACATAACAACTTTATAAGTAGTAACAACTAAATTTTGGATTTTTTCAACTAGCTTTGTGGGTTAATTATTAAGTCCCCATTGTTGTGACCATGTTGATAAAAAACTTCAAGTTTTCTTTTGTGTTTAGATTGTACCGGATGTCTCTTACCTTAACATCAAGATTTCTAGAACCTTGTGGAATTATAAGGAACACTGCACCAAACAAAATAAGATTTATACATGTTGAAATAATCTAAGTTTGCATATAATTTTGAATATGCACTACATAAGGGAACAATAGAAAGATTGACCAAATTGTTTGTAAAATGTTTACAAAGTTCACTTTCCCATCTATACTAATGCAAGAGTGCAAAAAAAAATATTGACATTCTAATTGACTGTTAAATTTTAGCAATCATTGAAGTTTATGAGTCTTTGGATGCCTACATTTTAGTTAGTGGCTCTTTCCATCTCTAAACACGTCTATCAGTATGTCCAAAGCACCTACCACTTCAAATTTATTCGAGGTAAAGAACTTGAGAGACCGTTCTAAATATTGAACTTCAAGATTCGTCATGTTTATGATTGTGTGTACCTTTCTTAATGGTAAATATATTTATCCATAAGAGCTTACCATTTTTAATGATGTTTCAACTAACACATACTATTGCACTACACTTTCTACTCATGGAATAGTTTTTGAATCTTCTTATATGCTATGAAATTAGAGAGAGAGAAACCCTTCTTGCCCTTACTATTGAATGTACATCCTTTTAATTGTCTCTGTATGCTAGCCAAAGATGGTTAAACTGTGCATGATAGACCTATATGTCAACCTCCCATGGTTCACCAAAATTTTCTTTGAATTCTAAGTTATAGAACTTTGAAGAAGTAATCACTCATTTCTCATGAGTAATCCCAATTAGTTGGAAACAATTAGCAAAAAAAAATAGTGACCAAAACTTGGAAACACATTGTTTAGATGAATATAAAAATAAAATATGTGCATATATTGGAAAACTTACCAAATATTGTAAAAAATTGGCCAAATCCATTAGAAATATTCTATGGATAGACATAATGATACATTTCCTCAATAAAACCATCCTTTGATGTTGTGTGATGACACTGAATTTGCACATTCTACTTACAAATTGAATTCTGCGGACAAAAGGTTTAAATATGTACACATGAGACATAAATTGAATTTTCTTGCTAACTCATTTGAGGCAATTGAAGAGTAAAACATTAGCAATTTTACATCAACTAGTCAGACAATGAAACAAAAATCCTAAATTGGAGATAATCAAACATTATACTTAAAAAAAGAATATAAACTACATGTATCTACCACTCATTTGAGAGGACATTTAGAAATTGGTTTCTATGAGATCTTCCTTTTGCTTAGCCATGTTTTTGACTAAAAATTGTTTTCAGTCACTTTGTCACCTGCACAAATCTAGTAATCACTTGAAATTCATCCAAATGTTTTGTGAAAGGTAAAGGAATTAGATTAATTAAAAGTTAGAGGGATTAAATGGTCATTACAATTGTAATCCAAAAATGTATGTTCCTAAAGTTTATGTTTTCAAAAGTTTAGATGTTGTTTTAAGGAATTAAAATTAATATGGTACAAAGAATCCTGCAAAATATAACACTTGTGCATACTAATTTAATACAAAAATACTTGTAATCTATTAAGTTATTTTAAATTTTATGTAGATTAAAATGCAAATTGTTTTATAAAAATAATCAAAAATTAAATGATAAACTATGACTTATGTTTCCAGGTATTGTAGATTGTGTTCTTGTACCCAAACAACCTAACATGTATGACCCAATTTTAGATCCTTCATTGTACTAGGCATAGGTATGATCAAGGTATATATTGGGCCACTTTATTTCGAACATGGTGATTATGAAGAAAAAAAATATTTTATTTGGGGCTACAAGAATTCATTCAAAACTAGCCATACAACATCCAATTGCTATCCTTTTGGAAGAAACACCTCCATTTAGTTCACATGGATAATCAAAATATATTTTCTTTTACCTTTTTAATGTCCACTCCCCATAAGTGTCTTTCATTACTTCCAAATATGCTGGGAGATGTTGAGTAAACTCATTCCACTAAATACACTCCCTGACATTAATGTAATGGACAATTTTCTAGGATCCAACATCCGATAGTTTTTAGGCATGTGACAAATTTTAGACCATTATGTACCCCAATAAATAAGCCCATCAGCTTAATTACATATTTGACTTACAAGTTTATCTTATAAAACTAATATTGAATAACTAAATTTCACTAAACTACTTAACCTACTCAAAATCTATTTTTGTCTAAATTACACATAGCCAAATAACACAATTTATCTTCATTTTATGAGTTTCTCAATTGCTATTAAAAATCTATAAAATATTTTAAATAAATATAATAACTATTATACTATCTATCATCTTTAATTATATTTCTAACCACTATTTACTATACTAATTCTTTTTACAAATAGTCCAATTATGTCCAAGGGGTTTAGCTTAGTTCATTGAAGCAATACGTTCTTATTGTGGAGACCCTAGCTCAAATCCCGAGAGGGACATTCTTTTAGAATTCTAAGTTGTGACTCTTGGTCTTCTATTGGTTGTATTTGTCTCATTGTAAAAGGTGGATTCTAAGTTGTGTCTCTTGGTCTTCCAAATGTTCTCTCTAGTGTGGTTGCTTGAAATACACTTGAATAAGGACAAGATTTGTAAACTATTTCAATAAAACAAATACTCCAATCACTAATAGCATACTCATTTTCCAAGTACTTTACTATTGATAAAGATGGACTTCACATCCAACACTGATACTGTTCATTCCTATATTCTTTATCGTTAATATTTTTAATATATACTTGAGCAATTGAATTACTCAGTGCTAATTATTTTTTAATATCAAGAATAATTAAATAAATATGATGAAAAAAGGTAATTTAGTTAAAAGATATAAGTTGCACTTCTTTTTAATTCAATTCATTTGATCAAAATTTAAATGTATACAAATAATATTCTACAAAATAGATATAATTAGATACTTTTTTATTTGTTTTGGTTTTTTCAATCAGTGAGTTGTTCGTTCTATTTTTTATTTTATAAGATACAACATGATTGTAATAGAACTTTTAAAATAATTATAAAATATGACAGTGTTAGTTACTATCAAATGTGTGCATTACAAAACTACAAGGTAAGTATTGGCCACTATGTGGCACTTATTTATATAACTAAATTCCCTGCATAAAACCCCTTTCCACAATTCCACAACAATCAAGGAAAGCCTTCACCAGATTAAAATCTCTGTCCCACACAAAACCTTGTTCTTCATAAAGATTGGAGTGCACTTTTCACAGCGCTCTAGATTTTGACTATGATAGATAAAATCCAAGACATCCTGTAATCTCCACTTGATCACAAGAAAAGTTTTTTTTTCCTTAATACAAAATTTTTCCAAGGTGGATAAAATCCATGATCACTTAAATCCTAGACCCCTTAGTTAGAACACATTATTATGGGTCAAAATTTTTTCCAAAATAAAGAGAACATTTAGAATTGTGAAAAAAAATGAAAATTTTGAAATTCCTTAAAATCTCAATTTTATTTTTTTGAAAATCTCAGACAATGGAGAAATTCAGTAAAATTTTTAAATGTGAAATTTGTGAAATCCAAATCTAAAAAAAATTGAAAATTTTGGAAAACTTAAAAAAATATATAATGTTGTGAAAGTCTGAAAATTTTGAAAAAAATTGATGGTCAAAAATAAAAAATGCAAAAAGTTGTAGAAAATCCTTGGAAGATGAAAAGTGGGATTTAGAAGTAATTTGTTTTTTGAAAATAAAAAATGACTTTTTTTTTTGTTGAAAATCACAATGGGATTTTTTTAAATTTCGATAAAAATTAAATATTAATTTTATTTATATTTAATTGATTATTTGAAAAAATTGGAGAATTGAAAGAAAAGTGATGCAAAATATTAATTAAATATTAATTTTAATAAGTATTTAATTAATTAATTCCCTAGAAAATAAAATTGAAGCATAACTTCAACATGAACTCAAAGGAATCAAATTGACAACTTTTTGAGAAATAGGAGAAAAGTAAGAACAAGTGGTAAAAAAATTGTGTAAATTTAGCATACAGTTTTAAAGGCACCATTTTGAGAAAAATGGATTATATAATGAAACCACTTTTTTCTTTCATTCTCACACAAAAAATCAAAGAGTGAATTGAGAGCAAGAGTGCCTTGAAGTAATTTCTCTGAGAAAACATGAAGATATTCAAAATTGAGAGAGAGAGAGAGAGAGAGAGAGAGAGAGAGAGAGAGAGAGAGAGAGAGAGAGAGAGAGAGAGAGAGAGAGAGAGAGAGAGAGAGAGAGAATTTTAAAGAGGGTTATGAACTTCATCAAAAAGGAATTTTTTTAGTGAGTTAAGAAAAAAGTTCATGTTTCTTGAAGGATGCATGAATTTCGAGGAATATCTAGAAATATTGAATTTTTTTTCAAAATCTTCTCCTTTTGGAGAAATTAGCTCAAATTTTTTCTAGCTTTATTTCATGTTCTTATGTTTGAATATTAATACATTGCAAGGAGAATAAAAGGTAGAACCCCAAGGAACAAGAGAAACACAAGGATAACTAGTAAAGAATGAAAAAAGAGGATTCTACCCCAAGTCCAAGATCATGTTGAAATGGGAAAAAAATTAAAATATAAGCCTTGGCGGTCTCGATATGAATGCATTCAATCATAGAATGTTTTGATACAAGGGCCATCATCCTAGAAACCTAGCCACTAGGATTATGAACACCAAAATTGTTGTTGTACATGGGTTTCCTCCTTCCTTTTAACATCTAGATCTGATCATGGAATTTGCAAAACATTATTGGGTAAAAGCACAAACTTGTGTAACCATTTATAAAGAAAAAGTATCCCAAAACACAAACTGTTCAACTTTAATGACATGAAAATAGTATTTTTGTTTATAATTTGAAGGTGATGTAAATTGATGAAATGTATGAAATTGGATGAATTTTATGCCTATAATTTTTTTTAAATGGAGTAAAAAATCACTCGTTTAAAAAAAATTACTATGAAAAATATAGAGTGTAGTTTTCATCAAACAAGTATATCAAATTATTAGTTTTTGCTTTGATTTAAAAATATATTATAGATGACATGTATAGCTATGAAAAAAAATATTGGTTTTTGATGTATATTTTCTTTGTTAGAAGTACTCAAATTTGACCTCATCAAAAATCAACAACCTTTTCCTTCTATCAAAACTTCCCTATCAAATCTACACCTTTTTGAAATTAAAAAAAATGTATTATTGAAGAGGATCCTCTAGTGTAATGCCTTGAAAATCCAAAAATAAATGAGTTCAGACACCGTATGCAAAAATAGCCAACATAAAGGATCAAAACCCCAAACCTCGATCCTAAAAATAGGGAAAACGTTCATACCCGACCAACTAGGTAGAACCAACAAACAAAAACATAGGGGAACATTAGTTCTCAGCCTCCTAACATATTGCTACAAGAAATAGAAGTTGAAATAGAGAAAAAATAATAAAATAGGGAGACCCTACCTGACAAAAAAGGGGCAAATTCTAAAAACAACTTGATAAAATAAATAGCTTGCCAAAACTGCTAAAAGTGGCGGCTAAGCAAGAACAGCCCAAGCTAGAACCCATGAGACCAGTCTTGTGAAAAACACATGCTCATAGCTCCTAGAATGAAAAAAAGAAAAATCCTTTAGAAGAGGATTTTGGAAAAAGCTCTCCAAATTCTAAAATCCAAAATAGAAAAAGTGAGGAATTAAATTCCTCTTTTAATACTTATTCACTTTTTGAGTGAATAATCGATTAGGGTAAATAACTAGTTAGACTAGTTAAACTTTGAATTGACCCAAATGAAAATAGGTTATTCTCCATAACAAAAATTCACCTAAGGCAAAGCTACCATAAGTTAAATCTGAAAAGATTTAAATAAAACCCAAAAACCCAAAAATCATAGAAAATCACTTAACACTTTTGCGATAGAGTGAACATCTAAATGCATAGACATGCTCACTAGTCTAATCACATAATGCAGATGAGTTCAAATTTACTAATCATCAAAAGGTTTTAATTTAAACAACTAAAAATAAGGATACACCAACCATACAGGGATGACATCGGTAATATATGAATAACTGAATCACTAACTCCTTAGGCCACTGCCAAGGATGTAAATCCTACACACTGAAACACATGATTAAGTGCAATTCCATATAATATAATAGCTGAAGCAATTAATGCATTAAATAACTAATTAATCCACTTACATCACTCACATTCGCACAAAGCATAAAGGTACAAGAATGACATAAATAACCATAGCATAAAATCCATCGCATAACATAATCAACAATTATGTCAAATAAACTAGATAATCCGATATCATCATAGATCTATTATCATCTCAAAATGGCATAAAGATGCAACTATGATGAAATAAACAGCATAGAAATATAACATCTATGATACTGAATCAAAGTATAACATCCGACCCTCAGGTCATCTCAAGGTACAAATAAAAATAAGAGTATCAAGTATCTCTTGAATTAAAAATAGACAAGGTATAAACTACAAACATGAGAGGCATTACATTGTCAGCTACCAACATAGGCTTACTCCTAGAAGCTAGCAAAAAGATAGGGGTACAATCACCTTAGTCATGTAGCATCTTGCCAAGTCAAAGAGGTCTCATCACTCAGTTCCCATTGGACCCTTACTTGATCTATGTCCCAACTTCATAAGGTCAACCTTCATTGTTGTAGGATATGAATGGGCTCCAAAGTAATCTACCCAGCCACTACCTACAAAGCATCCCAATCAAGAACATTGGTCACATCTTGAATATATTGCCTCAAAAATAAACATGAAAAACATCATGGACGTGTGATAGGCTAGGTGGCAATGCTAGACGATAAGTAATAGGACCAATCCTCTCGAGGATCTCAAAAGGTTCAGAAAAAGGTGGTGCCAACTTAGACCCTTTCCCATAATGGATGGGGCTCCTTGGATGTACTTGCAAAAATACCTTCTCACCAATAGAAAAGTGACAATCCAACCTATGGGCATTTGCATACTTCTTTTTCCTATCCTGTGGAGTAACAAAATGCTCTCTAATACAAACGACCTATTGCTCCATATCCTGAAGCATCTCTGGAACCAAAATAACTTGGTCCTCTAAATGATCCCAACTCAAAGGGGTAAAACATGGTCTACCGTACAAGGCTTGAAAAGGTGACATGCTAAAAGAACTATGATACCCATTGTTGTAGGCAAACTCAACAAGGTACAAATAGTTTTCCCACTTCACCTGCTTGTTCATAACATACATGCAAAGCATATCCTCTAGAACTTGATTCACTCTCTTAGTCTCACTATCGGTCTTTGGGTGATAAGTCAAACTAAAATTGAGTTGCACACCCAAAGCATGCTGGAGAGATGTCCACAGTGTAGAAGTAAACATTAGATCTCTATCTGAAATAATTTGATGAGGAATCCCATGCAAATGAACAATATCTACCAAGAAAACATGTGCTATAGAAGAGGCTATGTAGGATGCTCTCATGGGTGAAAAATGTGCTACCATGGATGAGTTGTCCACTGTCGCCATGATACAATCATGTCTCTGTAATGACATAGGCAACCCTATGATAAAATCAATAGATATTGTATCCCATTTCCACTTTAGAATGGAATGTGGCTACAAAAGACTTGCTAGATGTTGATGCTCTACCTTCAATCTCTGCCACTCAAGACATCTAGCAAAAAAATCAACACCATCATGATTCATCCCTACCCAAAAGTACAACTGTTTGAGATCAACATGCATCTTCTTGACACCAAGATGTGCAAAATATGGTGCATAATGCACTTTCAACAAAAAAAAGGTACAAAGATGACCAAACGTGGGTACATAGATATGCTCTAAGTGTCACAATAGTCCATCAAACTCAAGAATATAACCTAAAAACCTCCCCTCAAGGGTACATCTAGGTTCAATCTCCACCCTCACCTCCTAATACCAAGTATCACCAGGCAAAGCCCCTAAGATACGACTTCTCAAATCCACTCTTAGTGACATCACTGATTGCTCATGTCACCTCCTAATCAAGGCATCTATGATAACATTCTCCTTTCCTTTAATGTAATGAACATCAAAGTCATACTTTCACAAAAACTCCATTGAATGATGTTGTCATGCATATAGGTTTGGTTGAGTAAAGATATATTTCAAACTCCTATGATCACTATGCAACTCAAACCTATGTTCCAATAGGAAATGTCTCCAATAGATAAGGGCATGCAATATAGCTGAAAGTTCCCAATCATGAGTGGGGTAGTTAAGCTCATGGTCCTTGAGCTTCCTGGACTCATATGCAATCACTCGACCATCCTGCATCTAGACTACATCCACACCTTCTAACAAAGCATCTGTGCAAACCATGAAATCACCTACAAGATTAGGCATTGCAAGGACTGGTGCACTGGTAAAACACTCCTTAAGAGCATTAAAATTTGTGTCACATTAGTTTGACCAAACATACTTCTTCCCTTTGTGTTGAAGAGAAGTGATGGGATGAGCTACTTGTGAGAAATCCTTCATGAAGTGATGGTAGTAACCTACCAATCCCATGAAACTATGAACTTCTGAGACATTAGTGGGTACTAGTCAATCCATGATAGCACGAATCTTCTCCAAATCCACTACAATACCATCACCTGTAATAATGTGTCCCAAATACTTCACTAACTGGAAGAACCCACAATTACTCAAGTTTCCATACAAATGATGGTCTCTCAAGCACTGCAATACATAATGTAAATGGACTTTGTGCTCCTCCACAGCCTTCGAATATATCAATATGTCATTCAGAATACAATGAGACACTGATTGTGGTAAGTATGAAATACTCCATTTATCAAACACATAAATACTAATCTCACATTGGTTAACCCAAAGGGTACAACCGTTAACTCATAATACCCATATCATGTACAAAAAGCTATTCGATGAATATTAGCCTCCTAGATATGAAGTTGATGTTACCCCGACTTTAGATCAATCTTTGAGAACACTCGTGTTTCCTTCATTTGATCAAACAATTCATCTATCCTCGGCAAAGGATAATGATTCTTCACCATCACCTTATTTAACTATTGGCAATTGATACACAAACATAATGAACCATCCTTCTTCTTCATGAAGATGGCTAGTGCACCCCACAGGGAGACACTAGGAAAAATATTTCCCTTGGCCAACAATTCCTCCAACTACAATCTGAGCTCACTCAACTCCTGATTAGTCATGTGGTAAGGAGCTCATGAAATTGGCTCTACTCTTGGTACGAGGTCAATATGAAAATTAATATCATGTTGTAGTGACATACCTAGAATCCCATCATGAAACACATCAACATAGTCACGAAGGAGTGCGTGATTATCAAGTTTCATCGTACAACTCTTGACTTCCACGAGATTGCTAATAGACACCAAAAATAACTAACAACCCTTTTGCACAACTTTCTTTAGCTGATTAGCTAAGATCATACGAAGTGAGACTGGTCTCTAAACTCCCAAAAGTTCTACGTAACCACCTGTGTCATCCACACAATGTACCACCTTGCAATGGAAATCAATATTCGTCTGATGGGCAGCTAAACAATCCATGCCCAACATAATGTCATATGATCCTAGAGGTAGAATGCATAGATCCACTATGGTGGTGAAGGTTCCCAAATTCAAACTGCAATAACCAACTAAAGAATATATAGCCACTTTGGAACTTGTGGCTAACTCAACCTACCACTTAGTGACCTAACACACTGCCACTAGCCCACATCACTAAACGAGAGATGGTGAAATGAAAGAATTTGAAGCACCAGAGTCAAACAAAATTCAAGTTGAAATACCATGTAACATACCTTTAGCCTCAACTATTGTAACTTGAAGATCAAATTGGCAGTTGTCAACCACCATAATGACTATGTGATTATGACCTGCATCTCCTATAGTAGGCTCAGATCTCACTACGCCCTTACCAAGTCCTATGGATGGTTTGATTGAACAATCATAACTTTTATGGTTAGGCTGGCCACAAGAGTAATAGTTCCCTAAAAGTTAGGACCTGTCCCATGACCACCCTAAGTAGTGCTAGGATAAGGTGCACTACCTTTGTTGGAACTCTATTGAACACTCTAAGGAGGGTGATCCTGTTGGGATTTTTATCCTCAATTCTAGTTATCTCCTTTCTTCCCCAAGCCACCAGCATTCTATCCATTCTTGGTCCAATACCCCTTCTATCGATTCCATCGAAGACCACCCTAAGAGGGTGCTGACTAGGCTTGGGCTTTCCCTAAGGGTAGAGAGTACTAATGTAGTGCCTCTCATGTTTGCATTTTGTACCTTATCTATTTTTTATTTGAGAGATACTCGATACTCTTATTTTTATTTGTACCTTGAGATTACCTAATAGTCAGATGTTATACTTTGATTCAATATCATAGATGTTATATTGTTATGTTATTTAGTTTATCATAGTTTCATGTTGATGTCATTTTGAGATGATAGTAGATCTATGATAATATTGGATTATCTAGTTTATTTGACATAATTGTTGATTATGTTATGGGATGGATTTTATGCTACGGTTATTTATGTTATTCTTGTACCTTTATGCTTTGTGTGAATGTGAGTGATGTAAATGAATTAATTAGTTATTTAATGCATTAATTTCTTTAGCTATTATATTATATGGAATTGCACTTGATCATATGTTTTAGTATGCAGGTGATCCCAGAATAATGGGTTCCACTTTTTGACCAATTTTGACACTAATATCAATATTTTTGAAACAAACCTTATGTTTGAGTGACTATATCTCTAAAACTATAAATAATTTCAAGATGACATAAACTAGTGATTTTTAGTACTCTATTCCTACTTTGTAACCATATTTTTTAATCTAAAAAAAAATTATTTATGTCAATTCTTTCTTCTCCTCTAAAAAGTGGTACATAATGAAATTCAATATTTTTAAAGAGTGACAGTCTGCTTGACACACATAACTTTTTTTCTAGAAAAGATAATGAGGTAAATCTTTTAGTGTTGGATTTGTAACATCAATATCCAAAGGATGCATTTGGTTTGATTCAATTTGGTTGAATATTGTATAGTTTATGAAGTTTTGAAATGACACCAATCATAATTTAGACATACGTTCGTTCTGACACAAATAACTTGAAGTCAATTTTTCATAAATTTATTATTATTTTTTTGAATAGAAAGCTTTCTCAATAAGCTATTTCCTAGATATTTTTCAAAAAAAAATTGACCTAATTTACTAATTTTCCTAAAGTGTCAAAGTTAGTTGATGTTCAATCGATAATGAACCTATGATGAGTTAAACTTATATTTGAAAGTCTTGATGATTAAAATATGTATTACAATTATAGTCGTTAGAAAGCTTGTTCCGAGCAGCACATTTTCACTTTTTTTTATTTTGCAGTAAGAGATCATTCATCCATAATTATGGGTGTAAAAAGAGCCAAACAAATTTAAAGAAAAAAGGGCCAAATGTTTTTTTATTTTCTATGTTTGTGCAAACATAGTGTTCGTAGTGAACATATAAAGTATGTTCGCTACGAACACATGTTTCTAGCAAACATGTGATTCAAAAATGAATAGTCAAAATGAATAATCCACAGTAAAAACTAACGTTTTAAAGCCATAATTTGGCATTTTGCATGTTTGTGTGAACATTTCTAATTTATGGTGAATATGTTCGCACAAACAGTTTTGTAAAATATGTTTGCTGTGAACATATTTACTATGTTCACCTAAACATATGGTGTATGTGATTTTCACATTTTGCAAAAAAAATAAAAAATCTTCATCCCACTAAAGGGGAACCCATTATTGTGGGTTCACCTGTGCAAGATTTACATCCCTGGCAGTGACCTATGGAGTTAGTGATTTAGTTGTTCATATATTATCAATGTCATGCTTGTATGATTGACATATCCCTATTTTTAATTGTTTAAATTAAAACCTTTTGGTGATTAGTAAAACCAAACTCATCTACATTATGTGATTAGACCAGTGAGCATTTCTATGCATTTAGAGTTCGCTTTGTTGTGAAAGTGTTTAGTGATTTTCTCTGATTTTTGAGTTTTTGGGTTTTAAATCTTTTCAAATTTAATTTTTGGAAGCTTTTCCTTAGGTGAATTTCTATTATAGAGATTAACTTATTTTCATTTGGGTTGATTTAGAGTTTAACTAGTCTAACTGGTTATTTACCCTAAGCGACTATTCACTCAAAAAGTGAATAAGTATTGGAAGAGGAATTTAATTCCTCACTTTTTCTATTTTGGGTTTTAGAATTTGTAGAGCTTTTTCCAAAATCCTCTTCTAAAGGATTTTTCTTGTTTTTGTTCTGGGGGCTATGACTGTGGGGTTTTTGTGAGATCAGTCTCATTGAATCTAGCTTGGGGAGTTCTTGCTTAGCCACCACTTTCGATAGTTTCGACGGGCTATTTATTTTATCAAGCTATTTTTGGAATTTGCCCCTTTTTCTGTCAGGTAGGACCTCCTTGTTTTATTGTTTTCACTCTATTTCAGCTTCTATTTCTTATAGCAATATGCTAGGAGGCTCAGAACTAGTGTTCCCCTCCATTTCTGTTTACTAGTTCTACTCGATTGGTCAGGTATGAACGTTTTCCCTATTTTCATGATGGGGGTTTGGAGTTTTGAGACGTTATGCTGGCAACTTTTTCATACAGTGTCCGAAATCATTTATTTTTGGATTTTTGGGGCATTAGATCTGGTATCATAGCCCATGTTGCAACATTGGGATATTTGTGTTATGCTTCCACTATGAATTTAGTTTCTATTGTGTATTGTTATGTTATGTTTGATTATTTTGATATCCTGTTTGTTCATCTTTTTGACTCTTATGCTTGTAATCTGATTGTTCTAATTGTATCTTGTTGTTCTCATAGGGATGCCTCCTATACAGAGACCTGGTGGCCATGGGGGTACCTATAGTGTTAATTGTGGAAATGAACAACATGAAGAGGAATGTTAGGAAGGAGAGCGAGAATAAGGTAACACCAATCAAAATGTCATGGGGGCATTGATGCTAGCACTCCAAGCTATTCTTTCTTGGTTGGGCCCTTTTGATGAGGAGCACCAACATGATCAAAATTAGGAAGAGGGATCCCATCATTTACAGCATAGGAAGGAGGAACGTGAATGTGAGCATTCTCTTACTCCACTAGGTGGCCAAGGACACTATTGGGGTGGTAGTGAAGATTCCATCAAGTTGGATATCATGATGTCCCTTTAGCAATCCAAACCATCATTGTATGATGGCAAGGGAGGTGGCTTCAAGGCTGAGACTTGGTTGTTGGATATGGAGCATTGTTTCACCATGTATCTATATTTAACCAACATGAGAGCAAGTTGTGTGATTATGTAGCTGAGGGACCATTCATCTATTTGGTGGAATATTGAGAGTCAGAAGATTCAAATTGGAGTTGCAGATCTCACCTGAGAGATCTTTGAGGAGAGGTTCCAAGAGAGATTCTTATCTCCTTAGTTTAGAGAGGACTATGTTGATGAGTTCCACTCAATTTGATAGGGAAATATGATAGTGGATCAGGATAAAATATAATTCTTTGAGCTTAGGTAGTATTCATGCTACAATGATGATGATTTACTCCTAGCTCACCATTTCATTTGAGGCCTTAAGGATGCCTTCATTGGAGAAGTCTGCATGCATCAGCCTAGGACTCTTTTTCTCGTTGTGGAGAAGGCACAAATTGCATAGGAGAATCTACCTAGATGTTTCAATGGTAGATCTAGTTCTCAAAACCAAAGTGCTCAGAATTCAAGGCTTCAGGATTTTAGACTTAGCCAAATTTTAGAAGTCATCTTTTTTCTTTTAGCTTGGGTGATCTCTTTTGTTTTCTCATTAATGTTTTGGTTAGTAGTGGCATTTGCAGATCTATTTGCGGTTAGATGTGTATTAGTCTTTTGTTGTGATTTATGTATGTTGTTGTCATGTACACTTATACTTATTAAAAAAAAAACATTCTTGGCTTGTATTTCATCCTTGTTCTAAGAATCTCCGGGTAGGGCATACATCTAAGGCTAAATATAAATTTTAATTTTTTTTGATATGATTTACTAATTTTTTTCCTTTCTTGAGGGAGCATCTTCTGAAATGTTTAAATAACTAAATAAAATATTTTTAAATTATAAAATATTATAAATAATCAAAATTCTATGAAATTTATATGATGATGATATTGACTCCAAGATCTATAAAAGGGTATTTTTAAGCTTTTGAAAAAAGTCAAATTTTGATATAGAAATGAGATTTTACCTAAATAGGTTTAGAGGTCCTAAAAGGTGACATAGATTTGTGTTTTTACCTTATTATTCTAGAGACAAAACAATCAAGAATTCAAACATAACCATTCTTGCAATTTTTTCTTCAGCATCCATATCTCAAGAATTTGGGATTCCTCCACCCACAGTGATGGTGACAAAAACACTTGAGTAGACACCCAAGGTCTACATATTGGAATTTAGTTATGTGAATAAATAATTAACAAGAAATGGTTGAAAAAGAATAGATCACATAATTTCAAGATTCCTAAGGAACTAGTACGAGTTGACTTGCATCAAGATTATAGTGACATGATCATGATGCTTAGTCACATTTTTAGGGTGCCTCATTCCTATAAATTTGAATTTTAAATGTAGTACTTTGTTGAGTAGGTGGCAAGAGAAGGTGGTAGGATAGATTGGACTAGACTCATAAGTGATAACCTAAATGAACAATTCATAAATCTAGAGCACACAAGAAACTTTTACATGTGCTCTTACATCATATAAATGCTAGCATGAAAGATGAAGTATGATGGAATGGGATGCAAAGGGCCAATCAGGAGTAGAAGCCAATACCTAAAATTTCATGAATTCTACCCATAGTTGTATTTGTATTCTAGGGATAATTCTATAAAAATTAATTATATATTTTCCATGTGCATAGTTAGGACCATGCAAAAGAATTTGAATGTGGATTGTTAGTTGGTGCAATGAAGTTGGTGGAGGATTATGACACCTGGTTTATTCAGTTTCCCACCTTTTGATTTATCTAGGTTTATGGATTTTCTATGTAACTATACAAACTTATAGCTTATGCAATGGATAAGATGATTTCGTAAGAGCTTACTTAGAAACTCACAATTTATGATAAGATTCTGAAGAGGAAGAGGAAGTTGGGATTGCATTTCCAAGTTTTTAATGGAGAAGGAAAAACTGTAATATGTCCATGTCAGATGGAAGAAAAGAGATAATTAGATGAACTTCACTTCTTTCATCTTCTAGATTATCTGAAAAGGTCAAATTTTGACCCCTATAATAGAATCAAATTAGTAGCAGGATCAAATTTCCAACACAAGGTTCACCTTGAAGATTTTCGGGCAATGCTATGGATGAAAACTAAATTAGAAAGAGGATACAATCAAGACTAATTTTAATCATGGTTAGAACATGTAACATATTTCAAGTTATTGATTTGATGGAAGAAGATCCAAATGTGATGCAAAAAGGATAAAATCCAGAAATTGCAGTTCATGCATGTGAATGGAAAAAGAAAAGGGTCACAGATATAACACTCTTTTAAAGCCATTCTTGGATTTAAAAAAATGGTGGATTGACTATAAACTCACTAAACTAGGTATGCTATAAAAAAATATTTACATATATATTAATTGGCCACTGACCACTCAAGGATGAACAACCAGGGAAAATATATGAAGGAATTGTATTGATGAAAGAGAAACTCTTTAGAATATATATAAAATAGAAAAGGTAAGGGGTAACCCAATAAAATAAAACTAGGAGTGGGCCAGACATCCAAGAACCTCAATAGGAGAAGTAGAAGTCGAGGAATTTTCCTTCTTTTCCAAGTTGCACTCCTAGTGTGCAAGAGTTAGAAACTTTTGAGAGATAGGAAGTGGAAACAAGCATATGGAGATTTGAGTAAGAAGAAAATTTGGTGAGAATAATATGAGATAGGTTGAGAATAAATGTCTATGAAACATATGTTTAAGGGAAAGGAAGAGATCAACATAGATTTATGAAGGAAAGGCTTGTTGAAATTAGAGAAAGAGATGATGGAGCTCAAGGATGGTCTAGAAGAGGAAGAAGCTCCTACAACAATGATATAAATTCCAATTGTAGAGGTTGTAGCTCCTAAAGTGACAATGGATAGTTGAGGAGGTGAAGACGAGATCAAGATTGGAGCAGTCCAAAGGAGTCAACAATTAGTGATCCTAAGGGACTAAGGTATACCCATTCTAGAATGCTTAAAGAAATGAATTTAGATGAGTCAAGAAAAGGAGGTTGATTTGGCAATTGAATCACAAGAAATTATAGACTAAGACACGCAATCCAAAGAAAAATGGAATGAAGAAAAATTCACCAAGTTTGTCATAGGATAAATGGGGTCTAGGATAATGCAGATTAAAACTCCTATAGTTCATAAGGATAAGGATCAGATCACTCCAGATGAGTACCATGTCACATAAATCAATCCTAGTCGTGTCTCTCATGAGAAAATCATATAAGAATTTGATGACTCCACATAGGCTTTGAAAGATAGGATAAAAAAGATGGAAGAAATATACTAGAAACAAAAAGAGAAATCAAATCTTTGTGTCAATACATTAACAATTTTCCTCATCCATTAATAGAGGAAGGTCCATCATTTGTCTCTTTGACAGATATTTTAGATTAAGTAGTAGATGATATTGATAAGATCAAGCATATTTCTCAAGGTGTGAAAGTTTGGGTTGAAAGAATTTAGGAAGAAGCCTTCAAACATGAAAAAATTTGGTGCAAATGTATAGTAGGGAATTAGTTGTACTCTCTAGGAATAGTGTATGGATGAATCATGGGAAGATGAGCATATTTACCCAGATGAAATGGTTTGTGATATTTAGAATCTAATGGAGACCCCAAAGAAGTCATTGATCAATGGTGGAGTTAGTAATGAAGGGGATGTCCATGACTTCTGTCAATCGTACATTGTGGTGATCACAACCAAGGAAATGTTTGAATTCTTCACCACGGATTTTTCTCGATGAAAAAAGATTGTCGGAAACATGAAGGAAGGGGTTTCCTATATAGTTGCATCCTTTATTTCATAGAGGTTGGTAGAGGATGAAATGACAATGAATAATTTGAAAGTCAAGTTGAAGGAGTTCTTTCAGCTGAATGTTTTTTAAAGAGATGATTTAAATGAGGACTTCTCCATCTTCTTGAATACCATCCACACTACTTAGGACTTATTACAAGATTGGGAGGAAATTTTAGGAAATGTTGAAAGAGATATTGCAATTCTAGAATTCAAGTGACTATCACCGTTAACCATTAGCACAAAATAATTGGAGACAATTTTGGATTGGTTCCATGCCTCTAGGAGGAAAAATCAGGGATAGATGCATTTATTGCATAGTGGGTGTATTCTTAATGGTCATTTATTGCACTCACTCCCTTCCCAAAGGAGAACATGTACTGGGAGTTTATTACCCACTATAGTGGTGGATTCCTTATTGCATTAATGTAGATTATTTTTTCTTTCTCCTTACCCTATTTAGGGTTGATGTGGCATGATCTGGGTCATCTGGTATTGTAATCCTTTGGGCTACCCATTGTATTCAAGGACCTATAAAAAGGCCTCACTTCTCATTTCTAAAGGAGGAATTTTTGAGATTGTTTCTATGAGCTACTGTAATAATATAGTTTTCATTGAAGATCGGTGAATACTTTATCTGTCTTGGTGCTTTGTTTCTTTGTTAAATTCCCTCATTTAGATTAATTTTAATCTAGTTAAAATGTTCTAATTGCAATGGAGAATATGATGCTGTATTGATAAATTGCTTTGGTTCATACTTGTGATGTTTTAGTGATTCTAAATCCCCATGTGAAGTTATCCTAAACCCCTTCCCCGCATATGTTTAACTTTGTCATTCATGTATATTGTTCTCTATGATGGTGTATGTAGTGGTATGCAAATATTCTGTATAACCCTTTAATATTGAACCATTTCACACATACTTATAGTAAAAAATGGTGAAGTTGATCTCAGTAAATTGAGGAATTTTCCATCAGAGTACCATCTATTTTCATCAATTCCCTTAGGAGTAGAATAGAATCTCTATAGCCTATCCCATTTTATTTATGCATATATTGTAAAAATCCAAAAAGGTACTCTATTGAAAAACCTTTTTATAGTTCCCATATCCAGTATGACTTGAAATGAATCTAACTAAACATATGTAAGTCCCCCTATGATCATTAGAAAATCGCATCAACTACAAAGCCTATCCACAGACAAGGCTTGGCATTGAAGGAACCTTCTAGAGTCATTGTATGATCTTCTTGAAATCTTAGCATGCACAAGAGTTTGTTTGAGAGAGGATATTTTATATTTTGGTATTTTGTTCTACTATTTGGTGGGTCATAAAATATGCATCAATAGATTATCCTTCAACCAACCACACCATTTCAATTGCACTAATCTTCCTAAAAAATTATCCATAGTGTGTTTTGATCCCCAAAGTCTATCATTTTTGAGAAAGAAAGGTGTATATATATATATAACGATATACTTCTACTATGGTATCATCTTTGAATGCATTTCTTATTATGGAAAATTAATTCCCATCCTATTCTTTAAGATTATTGTCAACCTATATTCAAACTATTGAAAATAACATGTAAATCAACACATAAAACATAAGATTTTGGTTACCCAAAAACCCTCCAAGGAGAAGGTAAAGCAGGGGTGGGGATGATACTTATAAATCTTCACTACTGCCAGTGTAAAGTGTGGCCAATTATGGCTACAAATTTTTTATCATAATCTATGATCTACCTTGTGAAAGATCTATCCTGTCAAGGGCTTACAATACTGTTAGGTCTTACCTTGACTAAAGGATTCAAAATTACAACTAAGTAAGCACTCTATTAGGAGATTTACAAAAGTCTATTAGCACTACTTTGTTAAGAGATTTACTGTGTATCACTTGTCAAAATGATTTAGCATCCAATCCTTTGGTTAGAACCTTGTTTCTTGATGTTAGATGTCCTCTTTACTAGTTATCTCTTGACCCCCCTGATTAGATCTATCTTATATATCCTTTCACTACTTATCTCTGTTCTTCTCAAACTAATTTTTCATTATAGCTCCATAACTTACCCATCATTTCCACCATGAAATTCTCTCTATGCTTTTAGCATTCCTCTCCTTGGGCATGTAATTCTTCTCTTCACAACTTTTTCACATACTTACTCCCCCTTAGGGTTTACCTCTTCAAGTAGGCATTATGGAGATTGGCTAGGTCATAATTTCAATGATTGTGGTTGATCCTAATTTCCACCTAACTCTTCTCTTAATCATATTGGCTGCATGTATTTGTATATGGATTCAAAATAAGACTTAATCCTTATTCCTTAATATCAAAATTTCATGTTCATGTCAACCAAAAATGGTTTGCATAGAAGTTTGTGCCATTACAAATATCTATGACAATGACTGGTAACTCGACATCAATAGGCTTTGATGCTTGGCCTTCACTATGCTCTTTATACTAATACTCAACTTCTAAATGGCTCAATAGTTGATCTCACTTGGCACCTAAATCACTGGACACAAACTATTTGTTTGGCTCCTTTTGTTTTCTTAACACTTAAGTGACATGGCACACAATGACTACTCAACATATATTAGTCATCTAAGTGACATGGCACACAATGGCATGTCACACAATGACTACATGTTTTTAACATCCCTCAAAATAGAAATTTAGAGGTGTCATTTTATTTCCTTAGAAAATTGTATGCAAAATTTGTATTGGGCCTCAAGGTGAACTATTAGAGCATGAAGCCCAACATGGGTATAGGAGGAAGAGCTCCTTAGGATAGACCCTTTTCCCAGTGGAAGAAAACAAACACTTTTCCCCCCCCTACTAATGTCTCCCCTCCTCCTCGAGTCCAGCTTCCTGATATCATTGCAGAGGCTAGCTCTCAGACTATTAGAGCCATCCATAGATTGAGTAGCCTATTGATATCCTAGGCTAGGTTAGTGCTACCTCCCCATGTTGATGATGGTAGCATGAGTTCATCATCGATGAGCTCATCAAATGCTTGTGTGCCCCATATTTGCATAACATGCAAGAATTTTTTTTTGGGTCCCATAGGTGATTTTTTTGAGTATTAGTTTGTATTTGACGAGGATACACCACACATGCATACACAGGCTATAGACCCTAGTGTGAGAGAGGAGGGGCATGTAGAGGAATGGAATCCTTCTATGTTGGTACATGTATACACTTTTTTGTTACAACATATGTGATTTAAAGTTAATCTTTATAATATAGTAATTTTAATTTTTATGCCATACTAACTTATACATGTATGTGATCTACATTCATGTTTAGTTGATGACTGAGGAGGAGCTCAGATAGGTTGATGATGCCATGCTCTCAACTATTTCATTTGGCCTTGAGACATCTATGGTACATTATGTTGTGTTCTCATTTTTTTTTCTATTTGATATTGTAGCATATATGGTTTCTAATCTTTTTTTTTTCTAGTAGGTATCACCTGTCCCTAGGGGACAAAGTGCGGGGGATGAGGTATGACCCATTGACAAGGGAAAGGTAATTAGGTTCTTTCTATTTGATTAAATATCAATGCATTCTTGTAAAAATTTTGTAGTAATGAAATTTAATTACACTCTTTATTTTATAGGGCATGGCTACTAGTGATGAGCCCATACAATTTCCATGCTATAGATGCTCTGGCATTTCCATTTGCACTGAGAGCCTCATTGTATGTATAAGTATCATTTATATTTTTAAATTTCTTATTTTCATAAATAAATTCAAAATTTGTTTTTGTGATATTAACAACTAGTATTTTGTATCACATAGGAAACACCTAGTGCACATGAGGTTGGACAATAGAGTTTTGTATCTTTGCTGATGTAGCCATTATATCTTAAGGAGTCAACATAGGTAAATTATAGTTTGAATTCTTGATTATATATTATAAATTTAGCATGCTATGAATTATAATGTTATAGTTTAAGTTTTAGATTCATCTAACAAACATATTTGAACATACACAGGCCACAATCAGCAAGGTACAAGCATTGCTGAGGACGTTTGAGAGGACTCCTGACCAGCGCAGGAGGTTGACGAGAGAGGTATTTATGATGAAATTTTAATACTATAAATCTTCATTAAAAAAATATATCATTATGAATTTAAGTAATTCAATGTTAGATACAAAGAATCATATAAATTTAGTAGTCTAACTTTGGGTTTTCCTTTTTTGTTTATGTAGGAGGCATCTGATCCACCTAGTACAGTGAAGAGGTTGCATTTTGATCATCCACCAACAACCTAGGATAGTATAGTTTTCATAGGATGCTTCATGAGACATTTTGAGATGGAATATGCCACATTGTTTATAGAAACATTGATATTATACACATTCTGATGGCATGATCAACCACATTTTGTATATGGATCTATGTATTTTGATATTATTTGTGTAATCTTTCTATGGATACATGAACTTTGATATATATTTGTGTAATTTGTCTATGGATACATGTATTTTGATACATATTTTTTTCATTTATGTGTACAATGATATACATATTAATTTAGTATAGTATTGTTCAATTTATCATGGATCATGTATATTGTTCGTGTTTACAAAATATCACTCATTTTGATCATGTTTCTTATATTGAATTCAAATGCAATAATTTGTGAATAACATTTTAACAACCTTTATTATCAATTTTTTTTTGCAATGTTTAATTTGAAATGCTATCATATAGGTTTAATTTGAAATAATCTCTGCAATCCACCTCCTTCACCCTGGTACATCAACTTTACAAAGAAAAATGAGAACAAGTGCTATTATGAGACTTTACTACACATTCAGCTTACCAAGCCCACATGAAATTTTGGAAATTCAAGAAATATTCAACACTTCCATCAGCATTATGACATTAATATGTATGAGTTTGGATCAACCAATAGTTCTAAAAAACCGAAAATCAATATCTCAAACAAATTTCAACTAGATGTTGTCGTTAGCACATTAAAATCACAATCATAGCAAGTTCATTTCACACCTTATATAGGTGTTTCCAACCTTGTATGGTTATTCTCAAACCCCTAACTAATGCTTTGCACTCAATTTCACTTTGCAATAAAAAGTTGCAAAAGTTTGCAACTTTTGTAATTTTGCAACTTTTGCAATTTTGAGCAATTTTTGCTATAACTTAAAATTCTTAATTACAAAAGTTCACCAAATTTTATAAGAGGTTATTTTAGGCGTTGACATGACCATTCTATAGCATTTGACATTTCATTGATAGCCCTCACGAGCTCTGAGTTATGACACTCAGAAGGTCGACCTCGATACACACTTAGAGCACCTTGTAGACTCTTTGGTACGAGGTGGTTGCAGACCATGAAGGCTCTCCATGGCTAGAAAAAGGGTGTCACTAGGGTTAACCCACCCATATAGAGCAAATGGTGCTAACGATTTGATGCCACGATTAGCACTTTCAAAGTTATATTCTGATGCACCTATGAACTTAGGCACATTGCGAGTTTTGGCATCGAGCAAGATGATTGTGCCAAATTCAAATAGAATGTGATCTCTTTAAAATGAGATACATTATTTTAGGCCTTGGCATGACTATCCCATAGCATTCAACATTTCATCAATAGCCCTCATGAGCTCTGAGTTACGACCCTCATAAGATCAACCTCGATATGCACTTAGAGCACCTTGGAAACTCTTCAGTATGGAGGCCTGCTGATGATGGAGGTTCTCTATGGATAGAAAAAGGGTTTCACTAGGTTTACCTACCCATCTAGAGCTTATGGCACTAAAAATTCAATGCCAAGATCAATGGTTTCAAAGTTACGTTGTGGTGCACCTATGGCCATCCTTTATCATTCAAAATTTCATCAATATCCCTCATGAGCACTGAGTTAATACCCTTAGAAGATTGACCTCAACAAGCACTTAGAGCACCTTGGAGACTCTTTGGTATGGGGTGGCTACAGACAATGGAGGCTCTCCATGGCTAGAAAAAGGGTGTCACTAGGGTAAGTATTGAGGAAAAATATTTTTTTTTCCTCTCAAGTTTTTGGCATTGGGCTAGTGCAAGTTCGGTGTTAGTATGTATTAAAATTGACATTTTTTAGGTCCCTCCACATAAATTGCATTAAGTAAAATCATCTTTGTTTCTTACATTAAATAAACAAGTTTACATTTACAATATCTCAAGTGTTTCATCATTATTACATCAATACACAACTACCAAAAATTATAGTGTCAAAAATAGTAGTATCAAAAATTGTAGTGTCAATAAAAGTATTGTCAAAAATCGTAGTGTCAAAAATAAAATAGATTTTTCTTCATTCTACTCCTTATTTAGTTTTTTATCTTCATGCATGGCTACTCTTCATGATGTACCTACATTCCAATATCATAAAAAATATGAGTAACTTATTGTATTAAACAAGATAATCAACGGTTCACTGAATCATTATGATTAAAATAACTTATGAAGTAAATATACCTAGTTGAGTGTTCTAGTAGGGTCCTCTCTCTATTTTAGGGTTTCCAACAATGCTTCATGATCAGCATTAGTAATAGTAAAAATTTCTTTTACTTTTGGTCTTCCTTGATGCTTCAACAACTTTACATTTTTTGCCATAATAAGATGCGAATATATGAGAATTATTTTGTACCTTTGATAGTCTTCAAATGTAGGAATTACATTACTTCTAAGCATGTATTTCTATAGCCATATTCTAGTGACAAAAACTAAATGTAAGACCCGCACTAGTACCCTATTATAGATTTAATAAAATCAATGTGATTAGGAGTTAATTAGATTATGATGGACATTTTTGTTACTAATAATTAATTATGAGTTCCTATTAGAGACTAAGCATACTTTGGTTATTATAAGTGTAATAACCATTAAATAAATTTAGATGGAATAACTAAGATCAACTAAAAATGAAACTCTATATGTTCAATCTAGGGACTCGATCAAAGGATTTATAGAACTATTTGCTAGCCAAATTAGGGAAGAAGAATTAACATTTTCTCTTCTAAGAGATAACGATGAATGTAGGTTAAAATGACAAGAAGACATATGATTACATTCAAAAAATTGGGTTTAGAGTACGATGACACAATTATGGAAAAATTCTAATAGTTTCAGGAATTAACCCTAGAAACTCACTCACAAACCCCTCATAATGTGATAAAGGGATATTGCTAGGAATGTCGAAATGTTTAACTTTATTTAAAGGATACTAGTTAACAAGTTTCCATATTAGTGATTTTCACTTAAGACATATATACTGAAATCCATTTCATATGTTTTAATTGTTTAATGATTATAAGAATGGTGATAGTACTTAGAATGGTAATTTCGTTATGATAAGAAAGATAAATATTGATACCCATATGTTGATATTGCAATGTTTGAATATGAATCAAGTGAAAGTTACTTATATATGTACTTAGATGAAAGTTAAATGAATATGACATTGCAATGCTTCTCTTTATAGTACTTAGAACAGAAATGATTAGATGAAGTTAAATGTATGTGTTAACATGAATTATGAGACATTGGATTTATTCTGCACTTATCTATATGTATTTGTATGGAATTTTATTGGGCTACTAATGTTTAAGTTGAGTGTGTAGGAAATTTGAACCATGGAGATAATTGGGGGAAACAAGGTTCAATCTTATGTGAACATGGTAAAGCCAAGGTGAATCTTTGGAAGATTCGAAACCTCATTGTATTGTGTTTATTTTGTAATGTGATTGTGTATGAGTGTTATAGTCAGAGAGCATGATTAATTAGAGACATCTCATCGTGATGTGTAAAGTGTTTTAATGTGTGTGTGTGTGTGTGTGTGTGTGATTTGACACTTGTATTGTCTATGCATAAATGACATGTCAAATAGGATTCCTTGGCATGAAGTCACTTAACCTAAGCCTAATCCTCATCATGAAATCAATTAACCCACCTTGGAGAATGTTAGGAAGAGTCACCTTTTGATGGAATTCAAGTTATAATTTGATAGGAACTTTATAGAGCCTAAAGTGATTCCCAAGTGTTAATTTTGTAAAAATAAGTTACCCACATGGTAATAGTATGGGTTGGAGGTATAAATTTAATCATAAGTTGGCCTAGGGGACTTAGGAGACCCTCTAAATTTGTCATTTTCAACCTAATTCGAAAAGTAGAGTGACATATGACCTCTTTCCTCCTTCCACCACTTGGTTAAACTCCTATTGGTAGAAAGGTACAAGGGTGTAAGAAGGGTAGGTGGGGATGGAAGTGCAGGTCTTTTTAGAGAGCTTGTGCCAACTTAGGGGTTGTTCACCCACTCTCTAATAGTAGAGATAGATAGGTTTATGGAGGAGCAGCTTGAAGCCAAGGAAGGGAAGAGATCTTCATCACCATTTCATAGCCATAACTTATAAGGAAGTTAGTGCTTCATGCCATGCTTTCTTTATTTCATGAAGTTGAATTTGGAAACTGTAAGAGTGCTTCTTGTAGGTTTATGTGAGTGATAAGGAATCATGTATTGTCATTGAAATCCTTGTATTGTGTTGTGTTGTGATTGTGTATATTGTTTCATGAATTTTCTTAGGGTTTCTTCTAGATTTCCTTGTTTGGATTGAATGTTGAAATGTGTTCATGGGTGTGAAGGCTTCACTCACCCTTGGGAGGGAAGAGCAAGCCTTGGGTTAAGGGGTTAGTTGGGTTTGAAATATAGTTGAGAACCTTGGAGTATGGGCTCCATTGTATGCCATATTCATTCATAACTTGCTTTGGGTGATAAGGAGAATGATGGTGTAGAAAGGAAGTTTATGAAGTATGGGATTCCAAGGTTTCTATAGTTGATGGTAGTATGTTTGGAGGATGTTTTTGAAAGCCCCTAAAGGGAATGAAATTTGTTGTTTTGTGAAACCCCTGAAAGGGCATGGAATTTGTTGATTTGTGAAAGCCCCGAAAGGGCATGAAAATTGTTGTTACAAATTTGGTATGATATGGTAAGTCTCCTAATTGAAAGCCCACCTTCACCCAATGTTTATGATTCCATTTGTGAATCATTGTGTAAACCTTGGTTGGGGTTGTAAATGTGTTGCAAATGTTGTGATCTTGTTTGTTCTTGGGGCTGTGATGTTGTTTGAATGTAATCTGGTTGAGGCTTGTTTCCCCTATCGCGGGGGTGGTCTCCTTGAGGCCTAGGTTGGGAGGTGAGCCTCCATGGTTCATTATTTTTAACTCTCATCTGAAGGTCCTTCTTGGATGTTCTTTGAAACTTGGAACTCTCAGTGTCTTCCCATGTGCATAGGAGATGAAGACATTCTTGTTATATTTTGAGTTGAAGTTATGAGAAAAACTCCACCTTCTTGTGTGCATTTAAATGTATTGCAAGAGTAGTTTTATTGCTTCTCATTAACAAGGAGATTGAGAGGAACATCTAAGTTTACTGAGTATTATTTCCATTACATTAGCATACTAAAGAGATCTCACCACCTTTTGTGTATTGGAAGAATCATCGATGGAATTATGTATTGTGTGTCAAGATATAAGTTATCTTGGTTCTTTAAGTCAATGTGTTTCTTCATTTCTATTTAGATTGCAAGAATGACTCTAATTATCATGGAAGAATAGCAATAACTAGAAGGATTAGATTATATATTGGTCTTGGAATGATAATTTTATTTCAATTCTCTTGAATAATTAATGTACGTGCATATTTTAATTGGATCATTACACGTGAATACAATATTAGTTCATAAGAAAATGATTTACCAATTCCCATTACTCATAGAATTGAATCAATTATTTTGGTTCATCTAAGACTTCTAACATGGTTTCTATATGTGTTTTTTATTAATGAGTTATCTGTTCAAATGATCCAATAAGTTCATTAATTTAAATTGTAATAAAAAATCTAATAACTCCTAATACATCATTGCAATAATCTATGATGGATGTCCTATAATAAAGGAGAAGAAAATCATATGAAAGATATTAAATGTATAGAACTTAAGAAAGAACTTGCTGAAAGTGCTCATTTTATCGCTCTGGAATTTATATGGAAAGGAAGATAAATATCCTCTTCCAATTACAGAGTAATATTTTAATGAATAGGAACATACCTAGGATTCTAAAAGAATATATACTCCTAGATAGAAAAAAATTCAAACAAGCAATGGTCTATAAGACATATATGTCTAATCACTATCAATTAGAGAAACAAATTTAATAAAAATATAAGAATGATGTATTAAATGTAACTTTTGACTTTGAGACAGCTCGATGAGATCTAAGGCACCATCTTCCTATATCAATGAACAAAGCTTAAAAGTAAAAGAAAATAAGGACAATAAATACCAAGTCAACAATTATTCCTAGGCGCCTTCATCTTGGGGCATGTAAGAGGAGTACATGACAAATTAAAAGCTATTGAAAATGTTGAAAACCTCTTTCCCTTAAACAATGACCACCCTCCTTGGAATTAAGAAAGGAAAAGATGGGATTTATTGTGGAGGGTGCCTTGGAGAGCACGCACACTCTCCCACTTTCTTTCGACCTACCTCCACTCAAACCTAGGTGACAACAAGGTAGAAGGAAATTAGATTTAATATGTTATGTTGAACTCATAAAATTTTGCCATATCCAAGTCACCTAGAAAGGATAAAGGAAGGGGTAAATGACAATAGTTTGTGTGATATGACACTTGTAGTAAATCAATCTTGCAAGGACACCTAGCTTTATGTGACTAGGGATGTGATGGAAAATTAGGTGGGTAAACATATGTAAGGTTAGTGTTAAGACTAGCATAGTTAAAAAGAGTATAGGATATAATAAATATAAGGTAGAGTTAGATGAGAAAAAACATAGAAAGTTTGGGGGTGTTTTAAAAGAGAAACTATATATGTAATCATAAGAGTGTTTGAATATTAGTTTTATCTTCTTTTGATTTTATTTTGACACATGAATTTGCAAGATATGCTTATAGTGAATATTGATGTATAAGCTAGTTATAGTTATTTAATCATTTCAATGGTAATATTAATATGTCATTAATTTTAAGATATTTGATTATAGCATAAAGGGATTGTAGATGTTTGGGGATATAATGTGTAGATATGTATATTATATTATTTAGTGATTATTTTGGTTGAGAGTAGTATAGATAGGATAAACAAGTAGGGCACTTAACTTTAAATATGTTGATAAATAATTGCCTAGACATTGCTAATGTTGTTAACCATAATTGATGATGATATGAGTTCGGTGTAAGGAGGTATGGGATTAGATGATAATTTGATTTGGATATTATTTACACAATAATTTAAAGTATAGTAGCTTTTGTTTAATATTGAATAATAATAAAGTTAGCATTTAAATGAAAGATGTAGAATAAGAATAAGAGGTATAGGTGTATTTAAGATATAATTATAATACTAGTTAACTAATAATAGTAAGAATAATAATAATTAATATAATGATAACCCTAAAACTAATGAAAATAAATTGATTAATTATTCATCTTCTCATTGCAATCCTCAGTGCTATCACTGCTATATTACTATAATTTGAATCACACCTGCACATCTGAGTGTCTTGGTTTGAGTGCAGAATAATAAGGGCTCATAATCTAAACCCTTGGGTGGAGAAATCTTGATTTACTAGTGAACTTAAAAAACTCAAAGTTTAAGCATGGATAACGTGTCCTCTTATCTAATCGACAAATTCAAAATAGTTAAGCAATTATAGAATCTTCATCGTAAACTATAATCCTAGAATGCAACTTACACATTTAGTTATACAGAGTAACAATCAAGTATAACCGCAACTTGATAGGAGTGTAAACCCTTTCATAGTGTACACCAAGTCATTCATCTAAAAAATAAATGTTAACATATCTTTAAAAAATAAAAATAAAAATAAAAAATTGGTTGTGTTCTTCCGTTAAAATTTAGGGCATGACATTCTGGTATCAGAGCATATTTATACCACACTGCGCATTAATGAGCCCAAAATGAATGTACAATTGTATGTTATCATAATATCATAATACCATATCGTAAAGGAGATAGGTCTCCTAGGATATCAACTTGTACTAAATATTACTATTTATTTGGCAACGGAATTGAACACCCTAAACGGATAACACTAATCAATTGTGGTAACAATTCAAAACTACTAAGGAGTAAGGTATGATAGGATGTTAACTTTACCTTTCAGAAGTTAAATTTGAAAGGATCCCTATGTAACATCCTCCCAAAATTTGTGAGACTTAATGACTTCAAATCTCTGTGCACGTGAAAATATTTCTTCTTAAACCATACCAACATTCAAGATAGAATGGGTGGTAGTTCATCTCGACGAAGTTTAGGTATTGCTAAGAATATGAAGTTCCTTATGAAATGTAAATCTTGGCCCTTCAAGAGGTAATGATCATGATTATGGTAAATGAGAATGTGAAGTATGATAGATTATAATATTTTGACTAGGAAACCGCCCCACTGTGTGGTATTGTGGTGCAATGATTAATATGCTAAACCTTGACTATCTTGATATAATTCTATAGTTAGGTGATAGAAAACCATAAGTGAAGTATTCCATTGGAAGTGATACTTAATAAAGATAAGCCACCTACTAAACATGCAGGGAGACAATAAGGAATAATATGCAAATGGCATAAAGAACAACACATTGAGACAGGTAGCATTGAGTATAATATTGTACATTGGTTTTGTTATAATATATAGCCCCACAATGAAGAGGACCCTTTACCACCTGTGAGATCCTCATAGTGGATGGGAACATGACTTCATATGTGCTTACCAGCTAGGATAGTCCATCGAAACATTAAGGTTCCCAATGTTGACCAATGGAACTTACAAACCAAACTTTACTCAAACATTTTGTTGTTACACAATAACATTTGCAACTTGGTGACAAACTATCATACGAGCATCGACTCCTTATTCAATTTTCACTATAGCTCGAAGTAATGGAAGCTCAACAACAATTGAATAGATCTCACTATCTCAATGAATACCTTAAGGAATTCTGGATCAGATGATTGAATCCTTCTTAAAAGTTATTGATACACTCAAATGATACTTGAAGGAAGATGTGACAAAAGTACAAGTGATACCCTAGTGATCTCTCTAATAGTGACCTATTATATCTGAAGGTAAGTGAGATGAATTATAATCTTATACTTATCTCAATGGAATCATTTTTTCATACCATTGATTCACCATGTAACTCTAGGACAACTCTTCCTTTTCTTCCCATCAGTAGAACCCTGGTATGACCGCAATGCATTTGAGAATTTTATTTGTTATGAATAGTTGTTGATGTTTTCAATTTTTGCATATTTTGGTAATTTTGTGGAATGTTCATTTATGATGATTTTTTTGGCATGGTCCCCTTTGCCTCGGGACATGATTGGTTGAAGTGAAAGATTTATCATTGTGGCCACATTCATGTTTAATTGGTGATTTTGTTTTGTTTTAAGTTATCTCTTGAGGCATTTTTCTGTAAGCATGTTATATTATGATTTGTAAGTCAGTCATATCAAGGAAAATTATTGACACTTATCATGAGGCAATTTGAATATCACCCCTTTCCTTGATCACAAGAAACAATCGCATTCAACCCTATAAACATGGAAATACCTTAACCCTCAAATGAATAGATCCCAGTTTCACACCATGCTAAGGACCTTAGGTAAAGGTATTGGAAGTGATATGACTATCAGGGTTGAAGGCTGAAGGGTATGCAATGTTATCTTGACCCAATATCTAATAAGTATACCAACCAATAGTTGTAGGGCCAAGTTGCTAAATTAAATGCACCCAAATGGGATACAATAACGATTGCACATCTACAATTAAAAACTTGAAAGTAGACCCTGATATTAAACTAAAGCATATGAAGTTCTTGGAGTTTTAATGAAGGATATCAACCCTTCATCGATAAGTTAATCTCGGACTATTATCGTAGAATTAGTCAATGCTAAGATGAAGAATGTTTCAAAACTAATAAAGAGTAAGGTTAGTCGGTAAGGACTAATGAAAAATATGATGGCATTGGTAAATGCATAATTATGCCAACTAAGGTGCAACATAAGAGGAGATAGGTAGACAAGAACATTGATTTATTAAAGGAAATGACACCAATTAAACAAGTGACAAGGCTAACAAGATTGTGTAGTGGGAAGGACTAATCTATCAACCAAAGAGGATATTATAGAATAGCCATTGAATATATTATTCATGAAAAATTATTCCCAACTACCAAGAGATTGGGAATCTTGCAATGAGCTGAACATTCTAAATAGAAACAAGAGCCACCCTATCCATTAGGAAGAAGTTAGCACACATATAATTATGAGATAATTCATTTTAAGAAGAATCATTCCTCCATGAGCTATGGGACAATGTTTTACAGTCTATCTCTTGAATATATAATGTGAGTTGATCCTAAGGAAAAGCTCCTGAGTGGAAACACTTATGCCAAGCAAGGAAAACCTTATTTATGGAAATAGTGCCCATATTATAGGAGACTTCCAGGAGGAAGTTGAAAGCTGGGGGGGGAGATGTAAGACCCGCACTAGTACCTTATTATAGATTTAATAAAATGAATGTGATTAGGAGTTAATTAGATTATGATGGACATTTTTGTTACTAATAATTAATTATGAGATCCTATTAGAGACTAAGCAGACTTTGGTTATTATAAGTGTAATAACCATTAAATAACTTTAGATGGAATAACTAGGATCAGTTGAAAATGAAACTCTATATGTTCAATCTAGGGACTCGATCAAAGGATTTATAGAACTATTTGCTAGCCAAATTAGGGAAGAAGAATTAACATTTTCTCTTCTAAGAGATAACGATGAATGTAGGTTAAAATGACAACAAGACATATGATTACATTCGAAAAATTGGGTTAAGAGTACGATGACACAATTATGGAAACATTCTAATAGTTTGAGGAATTAACCCTAGAAACTCACTCACAAACCCCTGATAATGTGATAAAGGGATATTGCTAGGAATGTTGAAATGTTTAACTTCATTGAAAGGATACTAGTTAACAAGTTTTCATATTAGTGATTTTCACATAAGACATATATACTAAAATCCATTTCATATGTTTTAATTGTTGAATGATTATAAGAATGGTGATAGTACTTAGAACGGTAATTTCGTTATGATAAGAAAGATAAATATTGATACCCATATGTTGATATTGCAATATTTGAATATGAATCAAATGAAAGTTACTTATATATGTACTTAGATGAAAGTTAAATGAATATGACATTGCAATGCTTCTCTTTATAGTACTTAGAACGAAAATGATTAGATGAACTTAAATGTATGTGTTAACGTGAATTATGAGACATTGGATTTATTCTGCACTTATCTGAATGTATTTGTATAGTATTTTATTGGGCTACTAATGTTAAGTTGAGTGTGCAGGAAAGTTGAACCATGGAGATAATTGGGGAAAATAAGGTTCAATCTTAAGTGAATACGGTAAAGCCAAGGTGAATCTTTGGAAGATTCAAAACCTCGTTGTATTGTGTTTATTTTGTAATGTGATTGTGTATGAGTGTTATAGTCAGAAAGCATGATTAATTAGAGACATGTCATCGTGATGTGTAAAGTGTTTTAATGTGTGTGTGTGTGTGTGTCATTTGACACTTGTATTGTCTATGCGTAAGTCACTTAACCTAAGCCTAATCCTCATTATGAAATCAATTAACCCACCTTGGAGAGTGTTAGGAAGAGTCACCTTTTGATGGAATTCAAGTTATAATTTGATAGGAACTTTAGAGAGCCTAAAGTGATTCCCAAGTGCTAATTTTGTGAAAATAAGTTACGCACATGGTAATAGTATGGGTTGGAGGTTTAAATTTAATCATAAGTTCACTTAGGGGACTTAGGAGACCCTATAAATTTGTCATTTTCAACCCAATTCTAAAATTACAATGACATATGAACTCTTTCCTCCTTCCACCAATTGGTTAAACTCCTATTGGTAGAAAGGTACAAGGGTGTAAGAAGGGTAGGTGGGGATGGAAGTGGAGGTACTTTTAGAGAGCTTGTGCCAACTTAGGGGCTGTTCACCCACTCTCTAATGGTAGAGAAATATAGGTTTATGGAGGAGCAGCTTGAAGCCAAGGAAGAGAAGAGATCTTCATCACCATTTCATAGCCATAGCTTGTAAGGAGGTTAGTGCTTCATGCCATGCTTTGTTTATTTCATGAAGTTGAAGTTGGAAATTTTAAAAGTGCTTCTTATAGGTTTATGTGAGTGATAAGGAATCATGTATTGTCATTGAAATCCTTGTATTGTGTTGTGTTGTGAATGTGTATATTGTTTCATGAATTTTCTTAGGGTTTCTTCTAGATTTCCTTTTTTGGATTGAATGTTGAAATTTTTTCATGGGTGTGAAGGCTTCACTCACCCTTGGGAGGGAAGAGAAAGCCTTGGGTGAAGGGGTTAATTGGGCTTGAAATATAGTTGAGAACATTAGAGTATGGGCTCCATTGTATGCCATATTCATTCATAACTTGCTTTGGGTGATAAGGAGAATGATGGCATAGAAAGGGCATGAAATTTGTTGTTTTGTGAAAGCCCTAAAAGGGCATGGAATTTGTTGATTTGTGAAAGGCACAAAAGGGCATGAAAATTGTTGTTACAAATTTGGTATGATATTGTAAGTCTCCTAATTGAAAGCCCACCTTCACCCTATTTTTATGATTCCATTTGTGAATAATTGTGCAAACCTTGGTTGGGGTTGTAAATGTGTTGCAAATGTTGTGATCTTGTTTGTTCTTGGGGCTATGATGTTGTTTGAATGTAATCCGGTTGAGCCTTGTTTCCCCTAGCATGAGGGTGGTCTCCTTGAGGCCTAGGTTGGGAGGTGAGCCTCCATGGTTCATTATTTTTAACTCTCATCTATAGGTCCTTCTTGAATGTTCTATGAAACTTGGAACTCTTAGTGTCTTCCCATGTGTATAGGAGATGAAGACATTCTTGTTGTATTTTGAGTTGAAGCTATGAGCAAAATTCCACCTTCTTCTATGCATTTTTATGTATTGCAAGAGTAGTTTTATTGCTTCTCATTGACAAGAAGATTGAGAGGAACATCTAAGTTTAGTGAGTAGCATCTCCATTACATTAGCATACTAAAGAGATCTCACCAGCTTTTTTGTATTGGAAGAATCATCGATGGAATTATGTATTGTGTTTCAAGAGATAAGTTATCCTGGTTCTTTAAGTCAATGTGTTTCTTCATTTCTATTTAGATTGCAAGAATGACTCTAATTATCATGGAAGAATAGCAATAACTAGAAGGATTAGATTATGTACTGGTATTGGAATGATAATGTTATTTCAATTCTCTTGAATAATTAATGTACATGCATATTTTAATTGGATCCTTACACATGAATACAATATTAGTTCCTGAGCAAATGCTTTACCAATTCCCATTACTCATAGAATTGAATCAATTAGTTTGGTTCATCTAAGACTTCTAACATGGTTTCTATATTTGTTTTTTTGTAATGAGTTATCTGTTCAAATGATCCAATAAGTTCATTAATTTAAATTGTAATAAAAAATCTAATAACTCCTAATACATCATTGCAATAATCTATGATGGATATCCTATACTAAAGGAGAAGAAAATCATATGAAAGATATAAAATGTATAGAACTTAAGAAAGAACTTACTAAAAGTGCTCATTTTATCCCTCTAGAATTTATATGGAAATGAAGATAAATATCCTCTTCCAATTACAGAGTAATATTTTAATGAATAGGAACATACCTAAGACTCTAAAATAATAGACACTCGTAGCTAGAAAAAAATTCAAACAAGCAATGGTCTATAAGACATATTTGTCCAATCACCATCAAATAGAGAAACAAATTTTAATAAAAATATAATAATGTTGTATTAAATGTAACTTTTGACTTTGAGATAGCCCTATGAGATCTAAGGTGTCATCTTCTTATATCAATGAACAAAGCTTAAAAATAAAATAAAATAAGGACAATAAATACCAAGTCAACAAATTATTCCTAGGCACCTTCATCTTGGGGCATGTAAGAGGAGTACTTGACAAATTAAAAGTTGCTGACAAAGTTGAAAACCTCTTTCCCTTAAACAACGACCACCCTCCTTGGAATTAAGAAAGGAAAAGATGGGATTTATTGTGGAGGGTGCCTTGGAGAGCATGCACACTCTCCCAATTTCTTCCCAGCTACCTCCACTCACACCTAATCGACAACAAGGAAGAAGGAAATCAGATTTAATATGTTATGTTGAACTCATAAAATTTTGCCATATCCAAGTTGCCTAGAAAGGATAAAGGAAGGGGTAAATGACAATAGTTTGTGGGATATGACACTAGCAGTAAATCAATCTTGCAAGGACACCTAGCTTTATGTGACTAGGGATGTGATAGAAAATTAGGTGGGGAAAAATATGTAAGGTTAGTGTTAAGACTAGCATAGTTAAAAAGATTATAGGATGTAATAAATATAAGGTAGAGTTAGATCAGAAAAAACATAGAAAGTTTGGAGGTGTTTTAAAAGACAAACTATATATGTAATCATAAGAGTGTTTGAATATTATTTTTATCTTCTTTTGATTTTATTTTGACACATGAATTTGCAAGTTATGCTTATAGTGAATATTGATGTATAAGCTAGTTATAGTTATTTAATCATTTCAATGGTAATATTAATATGTCATTAATTTTAAGATATTTGATTATAGCATAAAGGGATTGTAGATATTTGGGGATGTAATGTGTAGATATGTATATTATATTATTTAGTGATTATTTTAGTTGAGAGTAGTATAGATAGGATAAACAAGTAGGGCACTTAACTTTAAATATGTTAATAAATAATTGCCTAGACATTGCTAATGTTATTAGCCATAATTGATGATGATATGAGTTCAGTGTAAGGAGGTATAGGATTAGATGGTAATTTGATCTGGTTATTATTTACACAATAATTTCAAGTATAGTAGCTATTATTTAATAGTAAATAATAATAAAGTTAGAATTTAAATGAAAGATGTAGAATAAGAATAGGAGGTATAGGTGTATTTAAGATATAATTATAATACTAGTTAACTAATAATAGTAAGACTAATAATAATTAATATAATGATAACCCTAAAACTAATGGAAATAAATTGATTAATGATTCATCTTCTCATTGCAATCCTCAGTGCTATCACTGCTATATTAACATAATTTGAATAAGACCTGCACATCAGAGTGTCTTGATTTGAGTGTAGAAAAATAAGGGCTCATAATCTAAACCCTCAGGTGGAGCAATCTTGATCTGCTAGCGAACTTAAACAACTCCAAGTTTAAGTATGGATAACATGTCCTCTTATCTAATTGACAAATTCAGAATAGGCAAGCAATTGTTGAATCTTCATCATAAACTATAATCCTAGAATGCAAATTACACATTTAGTTATATAGAGTAACAGTTAAGTATAACCAAAACCTGATAGGAGTGTAAACCCTTTCATATTTGACACCAAGTCATTCATCTAAAAAATAAATGTTAACGTATCTTTAAAGATAAATAAAAAAATTTGGTTGTGTTCTTCTGTTAAAATTTAGGGCATGACACTAAACTAGTAGGATATGTGAATCCATCATCATCTGTGATTGGTTGTGCAAGCTTTTGTTTACCTCTTACATAACATGCTAACCAATAATCTGATTTCTCATCATTACCCTATGGTGCAACCAATGCAAAGATATGTCTTGGCTGAATAATATCTAATAGATGGTTATGCTCAAGTGAACTTTCCATGTCATCATTTCTGATAGAGGGTATGATAGACAATAGAGTAAGATAATGTGGATCCCATGTATCTACCCACTCACTCAACTCACAATGATCCCAATCACACTAAAAACAACTAGGACAAAAGCAAGCTAGCTGTTGTGTCCAAATGGTCCATGTACTAGAATCAGCACTCCAAAATGAATGCATTTTTGATGAGTCTCTCACTGTAGCACAATCTAATCTATCACCTATTGACCCTTCCTCAACCAACCAAAAGGACCTATCTACTACTGAATCAAGAGGTCCCCCTTGTGATAATGTTGAACTACACCAATCAACAATGCTACAAGCATCAAGAAGCTTTTCTCCTAAAATCTTTAATTGCTACTTAACTAGAGCTCTCTTCACACATGCCCCTACTCCATCATGTTCCCCTTTCCCATGGCTAGACTCAAAAATGCTCCAAATATGAGGCACCCCCCTCTCTATGTGCATCCTACACAACCAATAAAATATGTGAGCATTCTTGGATTGACGTGTACAATTATCTAACATAATGATATATCTATTCATAGAAATTGCATGCTCCTATAAGAAATCAAAATAATTCTCAAAAAAATGTTGCACAAACTTGTGAGAGTGAGATCTATCATCACTCATATAAAAATGGTATTCTCTAATAATCTTCTGATTATCTTCTATACTATCAGGGGCATGTTTATATGTTATGTTGAAAAAAATAACAATATGAATGGAGTTCTAATATTGAGATTGTGTCTCATTTTGAGGTTGCAATGTGTAGTTCTCAGAAAATTCAACAACTGATATAATAGTGCCAATGGGAAAAGTCTCCTTACACATTCTAAATTGTTCATCCAACCACTAAGACCTATGACTATATCTTGCATAGAAAAGATTTTTCTTGAAATCTGAAATAAAACTAGCCACATTGATTTATTTTACAACCAATTCACATCTAGAGCCCTCGCCTCCACTCTTCAATGTGTACTTCACCATTTCATATACCTTTTTTTTGATATTGGCTTCCCAAGATCTTGTTCACACCCCTCATGGAAACATTTGTCAAACTTGGATAAGCCACCACATTCTAAACACTTCTCATTTAAGTAAGCATTTCTTTAAAAGAAACAACCATCAAATCTACGACATAAAAATTGATCTAGCAAATCTCTTGATGATTTTGGAAGCCAATAGTACCACAATTCTCGAACATTTATTTATTATGCAAAGTAGAATAGATGGAGTGTAATAGTTCATGGTGCATAGAAAACTCAACATGATATCTGCAACAACATGTATTTCAGATTTTAAGTGGCACACAATAAATGGCTTCGAAGATTCAAAAGCCCTTTGCGACATATGAAGACTTGGGTGTCTCTCTCTAAATTGTTTGAACAACATAGTTTGACTTACCTCCAAATAATGTTTAAATGTGGTGTGCAGTCTCTGATGCCAATTCTCAACTTTAACACGTCTTTAGCATTGGGTGATACTCTTGAGCTAGAGTGCCAAAATTGTGTAATTTCTTTATTCACATCATCGAATAGCTTCTTATCAAAACATGGAAGTCTCCCACCAAAATCCCATGTTTCATTTTGAAGAGGATCATCAATTCTCTCTCATCTACTAAGTGCTCTTCTCAAATTAGTACTATTTAGGTTCAAGTCAATACAAGTTGCTCTCATATATCTACCCTTTCTCAACTATTTTTCCCAATGCTATTTAGAGCATTGAAAAGATTCTTCACAATAATGGCATTTCTTTCAAATTTTTTATTGACACAAATCTTCAATTTCAAAAGCACAGGTCTCATCTTTTGCATCTTTAATAAGTGCATAAAAGGTTGGCATTGCTCCACCACTGACTTGTTGCCAAAAAATATCTTATATAGTCTTGAAGCCCTTAACCAAATGGTTCTTTTTGATTTTTTCCCTTCCAAATTGGTAATAATCATTTTATAAATTTCAATTATCCATTTTGGTGTTCTAGAACCTTCATGTCAATTATAATTAAGAGATATGTAAGGTTCCTATGCATTGTCATTTTTGACATGGTCAATCATGCAATTTATATTATGACCTAGTGGTATTTCATTCTACAAATTTTCATTCTCTAAATTTTCAATATTGGCATTATCATTATCAATTGGTAGATTTTGATTTCCCAATTGCACATATTCATTCTCTGAAACTATGATTTCACCTTCGACCAATACATCATCAACTTGACTCACAATTAAAATACCTTGTCTCTTTCTTTGGTGATTTATCTTGTTGCTTTCCCTATATGCTACAATGTCTTCATTCTATTGGTGTTTGAAAACATTACTGGGTTTTCAATTATCCCCATGAGAATATGACACATCTAGGGGTAACTAACTCCCATTTTCAACATATCATTTCCAACATAGGGCCAACTATAAGGCATGACCCTTCTTCTACTTCAGGCTCTGCTAAACTAGGTAGGTAGACCTGAGATTCAATCAATATCATACCAGTGCAAAACATATCCTTGAATCTATTAAGAAGATGAAACCCTTATATCTCCTAGTAACTCATGAAATGACACAGATCTGCAATAGCTAAATGCAAATCTAGAATATTCACAAGCTGGGTGAGGGTTAAATATTTAGGTCCTTTAACATAAAATGTAAAGATGATTTTGATTTTGATTTTATGTGGGTGGGAGAAAGCGGATGAAAACCATGCATGGACAACAACTTAATGACCCTGTATCTGATCAATGCCTGATCCATTGGGAAAATTCATGAATCTCCCTCGTGCATTTTAACATCTGATACTTATTCATATATTCAAATATATGATCTATCCATTAACCTTACTAATAGACATCAATGTTCATTTCAAATCTCATTCTTAACTGATATCCTTCTCAATAAACCTGCAACCCTATTGAATCTCTAAAGCATTTACACAATTCCTTTAATCATCAGCAATAATGAAATAGCATACAACCTTAAGGGACTGCAACTATGACCTAGGCTCTTTGTTCAAAGATCATAAAACATCATAGCTCAACTGCGAATGGAGACAAGATTTAAAATGAAACTCAATCGTTGTTGTTCTTTGTATTAATTTTCTTGAAATAATACATGAAAATGCATGAAATTAACTCACAAATCACCTAATAAAGCAGACTATATAATAACATATGTTGTCATACAAGAGAGAAAATGGTAGGAATGAGAAACTAATGGGATGGGAAGGGGGTATCACAGCCAAAAGAAGGCTTCATGGTCTGGAACCAGCACATCCCATAGCTTCCATCCAAAATTCATCAATTCCAAGGCCAGTTCTACTAACTATCTTCATTCCAGAGAAAGCTTTCCAAAATTCCAACCCTTACAATGAAAGAAAGAAAGAATGATATAGGATGAATGAAATCCCAAATCTGATCTTTACTTGACAAGTGTCCATTTGAAATTCAATCTTCTAGCAACTGAAAAGCCTCTTTCTTCTTTCTTCCCATTTGATCTGATTTGGTTTCATCATTATTGTAACTGATTTGCAAATATCTTTGTTAAATGATGAAAACTTGTTGAGTCACCAAAATTTTTGATTTGCCCGCTAAAATGCTGGTGAAATTTTAGTTTTTACTTAATGAATCTGAACAAATTTTGACCCAAACTAAGTTTTTACTACCTTTTGTTAACATCATAATGTTTTTGACACTTGAGTGCCAACACACTTAATCATATTCCACATTGGATGCTGAGTACATCATGCATGCCAAGTGAAGTTCAGATGTCGAGTGAAGGTCAGATGCCGAGTAAGTTCAAGTGCCGAGTAAGTTCAACTGCCAAGCTGGTATAGGTGCCGAGTGACACAAAGGTGTCGAGCACTAGTAACTCAATAATGCTGGGTTGTTGCATTATTTAGGAAATCAAAGATTCGCCAAATCTAAGCCAACAAGGTTGTTATCTAGAAATTATGTGAATTAAAAGGAAGATAAGAAGGATGAGTTGGTGGCACAGAACACCATGTAGAACATTTTTAAGATACAACTGGCGAAGTTTCAAGAAGAAAACAAATTATGGGGTAGATACATTGTATCCTACCTAATCAATTTTGAAACCCTAAAATTGAAGAGGGAGAATTGAGCAGAAAATGAAGATTGAATATGGATCATAGATCCATACCTAACCCTAAATCTTCAAATGTCTTTATAAGAAAGATGAAACTTCATTGTAAAATGTAAGAGAGAGAAGTGTGAGAAGACATACAAGGGTTCACAAGGAAGTCTATTTTTAGAAGTGAGGATTATCAGATCACAAAAAGGATCTAGATCAGAGAAAGCAGAACAAGTGCCTGCAATCAACAATCAAGCATTGTAATCAGCCAGGTTTATTGTATCTAATACTTTCTAGCAATTGTATTAGAATAAAAATCCTATGGTGATAGGTTAGCTTAACAGCTATTTCGATAAATCCTTTAACTAGGTGATAAAATCCTTTAACAGGGTAACACTTCATGTTAAGTGTTTGAAACCCTCTAACCAGGTCACTATTGACACAGTGTAAAGCCTTTAATAGGGCAGGCCTTTAACAGGGCAAACCATCAGAAGTGGTTGAACAATATTGCTGCAGTAATTTTTATGGGTATCATCCCCACCCCAATTTTACCTTCCTATTTCTAGAGGGTTTTTGGGTTAACAAATTCTAGTATTAAGTGTTATTAATGCATGTGTTTGGTTTCATGATTATTTGATATACTTACATGCATGTAATTTACTTTCAGTTAAAAGTTTTATTGACTAAAGTATGATACTTATGATTCACCCCCCTCTCATAAGTACTCTTTCCATATTTGAATATTCTAACAATTGGTATCAAAGCTTAATTCAGGTTCTCTTAAGGAAAAGCCTAAGAGCTTGGAGGAAAAGATCTAAAGACGGAAGCCTTCAAACTTGGAAAGATCATTGAAAACCAGGTGATAGATGTGCAACTTGCTTTGCATAGCTTGGAAGAATTCAGAAACAAGTTGAGAAACTCATTAAAAAAGAGGAAGGATCTAGCCATAGCTAAAAATGATATACACTACAAGAAGATTGATACCACCAACATATTTTCTTGTGGAGACACTAAAGAGTTTGATGCAGCAATAGCAGAACTGATGGAGAAAAATAAAATTCAAGCAAAAGAGATAAGAACTCTCAAGATGGAACATGAATCACACGCTGTAATGATATGTGAAATTACTGAACAAAAGAAAAGAGTAGTTGATGATAAGATCATGATGGAAAATGACAAAAGGAATCTTGCAAACAGACTTGAAGAAAAATGTGCTGAACTAATAAGGATCTCAAACATGCAGATGGATACACTTGCCCAAATGATGAACCTTCATCATGAACTTAATGTAAAGGATATTGAGATCTCTACCTTAAAGACGCAAAATGAACAAATGCAGAATGAATTGAACAGAAAAAAAGAGGTAGCAGAGAATCTCAACAAATCAAGTGAAGCAATCAAGTATTTTGAACAGTTGCTGAAATCACCAAAATCTGCCCATGATACATCAGGACTAGGATACAACAACACTGAAGTTGGAGAATCATCAAAAATTGCCGAATAAAGAAGTGATAAAGGTAAGAATTCAAAACCTACTTGTCATTTTTTTAATAAGAAGGGACATACAACTAATGTGTGCAGGAGTAGAAGATTTAATCAATCAAACATAACCAAAAGTTTATGTCACAAGTGCAACATGCAAGGACATATGACACAAAATTGCAGATCCAATGTCACAAGGACTCAAATATTTGATGGAAATTGTTATAATTGCAAAAAGTATGGACATAGGGCATTTGAATGCAAATCAAAACCTATGTGGATAGTAAATCAACCAGCAAAGACATCAAACCATGAATTTTGGGATTACAACACCAGGAACAGTTGTCACTATTGTCAAGAATATGGATATATCCCACAAAATTGCATAAGAACACATTTTAGAGGGAACTAAAAAAGATGGTTGAGTCAAACCACATGTTTCAGTTGCTTAAAAATTGGTCATATCAGCAAAAACTGTCCTACAAGATCAAAGGCACCCAAGAATGAAGATTGCAAAGGGAAACAAATAATTGATGTTGAAAAGATAAGAGGGAAAATGAAGAAGACTTGGAAAAAGAAGGAAGGATGCAACACATCAAGTGGAGGGATCACCTCACCCAATGGGTTAAGTGATCATACTTCATCAAACTAAGCACAAGAAGTACACAAGACTGATATACAAAGCTATATCATACATCAGTCCCAAGACAAAGAAGCAAAGCAAAGTATAAATCTACATGAAACAAGATGTCAAGACAAAAACTAAATGTTAATGCCAAGCTGCCTTTGGATGCCATGTTAAAATAGATGCTGAGCTCCCAATAGCAACCGAGCTAAAAATTGATGTCGAGTTGGATAACTCCAATAGAAGCTAAGTAAAATGGAAATAATGGAAGCTGAGTTAGGTCAAAATCTCTTTAGGAGCCGAGTAGACAGTTGGCGGCATACTAAGCATTTATTACTCTATTTTGAAGGGCACATAAATCCAATTTTTGACCATTTTCTCACCATTCGAACAAGAAGCAAAGCCAAAAAAGGAGCGGAGAAGATCAAGAACAGATCAGAAGCCATTTGTAAAAGATTTCAACAGCGATACAAGACAAATTTTGTAGATTTAAGGTATATTACTTAAGTGTCGAGCTACGTAGGACTTATAAACTTGTTTGAATTATAAACCCTAGTTTGGCAAACAATGGCATCTGGATCAAGAACCACCAAGGGTTTAGAGAGTCATGAAGTTCAGTTGGTTAGTAACGAAGTAAAACAACCTGAATTTAAGCCCATTCCAGAAGTAGCATACAAGAATGATCCTACAGGAGCATTATCAGTTATTCCGGATAAGGTTGTTATGGTACAAGATGTTCGCAGATGTTACAATTGCAAAATTGGTGCCATAGGAGACTTAGAAATTCATAATGCATATGATAAACTATGTGAAAACAAAGTACTGAAAAATGAGTTTTCAATAGTAGAGAGAAAAGGATTGACCAAAACCCTAGCATTTTCGATTGTTTTCAAAACAGAATGGGTATGGATAATTTTGAGCCGAATACATGACGAAGCTTTTTGGTTAGAGTCAGGGCTAGTAAAATTTACCAAGAAAAATGTTCATAGAGTTACTGGTATTCCAACCCTAGATGGGCCAAAGACCCTGCGAAGTGACAAAAGGGAAATAATAGAGAAAAATATAGGTGCCAAATGGAACAATAGAGGAATGACTATCGACACAGTCATAGATCCCCTACTAGATTTTGCTGTGAGAATTATTTCACACAAATTCTATCAATCAAGCAGGTTGAACAGTGTACCTTGTATAGCAGTTGATGTTGCATACAAGATAATCAAAAGAGATCACACTTATGATCTAGCAGAGCTCATGTTTCAACAGATTAATGAAAATCTGGGACCTATAAGGAAAAGCAAGGGAGCTCAATGCAAATTTGGATCAATTTTAATGTGTATGTTCTTCTATCTGATGAAATAATTTCCTTCTATAGGGAAAGTAAAATGGAATCCTGATAAAACAATTGTTGAACAAATTAATGGATACATTGAACAAATGGGAGAAAATTTTGATGTCCAAATGATAGGTTATTTTGAGGATTTCAAGAAATCCATGAAGCAAAGGTCAAGGATACCAGCTTCATTAGTAGAAAAGAATAAAAATGACATATGTTTCTTAGTTTACATAGATTATACTTACATACAAGTAGTTATACCTAGAATAAGATGGCTTAGGCCACTAGGTTATGAACTTGATGTTGATCAAGCCTCTGCACAATAATAGCTCTACTTGCAGAGGAAGCAAATAAAAATGTACCACATTTTGGCACTTATGATGTGGTAAGATCAAAAATAAACATGGAATTAAAAAAATGCTTCTACATTGAAGAAGAAAGATAAATTAGTCAAGAAGATCAAGAAGAAGTTTGGCAAAGAAATTGAGGCTGAGGCAGAAGAAGAAGAAGATGACAGTGAGGATGAAGATGAGTAGGAACAAGGGCCAATAAAACTAACCCAATGTCTTAGAGAAGACAAGGAGGAAGGTGCAGAGGAAGAAGAAGCCAAGGAAGCATCAACTAAAGCTGAGCCAAAGAAGATAAAGGCAATAGAACAGACTTCAGCCAAGCCCAGAATGAAGAAAGCTGCCACTCCATCACCTCAAAAGCCAACAATACGAGCATCAACAAGAGCCTCTACTCAAAAGGATAAAGAGGAAGTTTCCAATAAAAAACAAGTCAAGGAATCTCAGGAAGAGTCGAGGAAAATAAGAAAGTATGTGGCTCAACCTGACACTGATGACGAAGAACAACTAGAAGAGGTAAGCAATTCATCAGTTGATACCCTATGTAAAAAGATTGCAAGTGGTGACTTGAATAATTTAAATAAAGTTGATTTTAGTAAATTTAATAAAGAAGAACAAAATAAGATAGAAGAAACAGTGTATGGAATGATAGCACAGTTCAAGCACACCCCACTTGAACAAGATGGTCAATTACCAAAGGAGTTGTTAAAAATTATAGAAGACAGATGGCATTTTTGCTTAAAAATGGAGAAGGAGATGAGGGAATCAACCCTAGCTAGTGTATTGCCGGATTTGACTAGAGAAAAAATTAAGAAAGCAGTCAAAAGGCATAATAACAGGTTCACACCCAAATACAGGGCATTCTTTATACTTCAAAATAGAATGGAAGAGATTGTTCAAAGAAAAATAAAATCATGGAAGAATTTGTATAAAAAGATTGAAGATTTTCTTGAGGAAGAATACAAGGAAGAAGAAACCATACCAATAGAAGAGAGGAAAAAGAGGAAAGAAGAAGAAGAAAAGAGAAGAGAAGAAGAGAAGAGAGAAGAAGAAAAGATATATGGAAAGGAGGAAAAGACACAAAAATAGGATACAATGGCAACAATTGAACAAGAGGAGCAACTAGATCAGAGTGTGCAAGACACACAATTGCCACCACCTAGCCCTCCACAAGCATCCATTCCACCTGCAGATACTATAACAATTACTGATGTTCTTGATAATTCTGGTTAGAATTTCAATCCATTAACTGCAAAAGATCTTAAAAGAATTCTTCACCAGTCAACACAACAAGCAATATTATGTACAAAACCAGTATTGGTCAGTATAGATGAGTTATAGAAACTAGTAGAAAGTACAGTTAAAGATAAGGTGAATACACAAGAACCACCTTCTATTACAACTACTAGTAGTCAATTTGAAATACCAACTAGTATAATTGATGTTGCAAGACAAAAGAAAAGTGTAGCTATAGAACAAGGAAAGGAACAATTAGGACAGACCATTACATCTAATCCTATAGCACAAATACAAGGTGTACTTCCACAGATAACAATAATTGATCATGGTAAACAGAAAGAGGAGGAAATAGTAAAAACCCCTAAAGAATAGGTGGCAATACAAACTCTAATAAATTTTCCTACCTCGGGGACTCCTTCACACAAGCCATTACAAATTTCAGTACCATCATCTAGCACTACCAGAATTGCAAGGGTACTTCATTATGGAGACCCTGAATTAGATGAAGAGATATTCATACCAAGTTATGACTCAAAATTAATAACCATTGATCAAATCAATGAAGTGTAGGATGCACTAAATAGAAGGAAAAGGCAGGAAATACTCAGGAAAGAGTATAAAAATAAGCAAACACTTTATGAGATCAAGGACATCTTTATGGATGCCTTTAGTTTGCAATCACCAGATGAGTCAAAGCATATCACAGAGCAATTAAAAGATATTGTTGACCAGGTGACAAATGAAGACCTAGAAACTAGTGTAAAACTTATGGAATGGTCATAAAAGAAATTTCAAGGGAAAGTGAATGAGAAAATATCAAGACAAATCACACTTTCACAAGTAGAATTGGCAAAGCTCATTGATAAGGTGAAGAAGGTGCTTGAGAATATATTCTCACTATACAAAAAGTTGTGTATTTTTCATATTTCACACAAGAAACAAGCCAAAAGATACTGAGCTTGGAAAGAAACTTAAACATTTCAAGCATGCAACTACCAAGTGATCCAGCTCAAAGTGAGAAGCATTTTGCTCAATCGCTTCACACTCACAAAGAAATAGTTGTATTAACAGTAGATGAGGCCAATATTAAGGCCAAAGTAATACAACTCCAGTCCTCCATTACCCCACATTTAGAAATACTCCATAAAGAGCAAGTATATGCTGAAAATGTACTCAAGAAAGATCCAAATCTTTCTACATTAGATGGACTTGTTCATCTTGCTACCGAGACTGCCATCCAGCATAAGTCACTAGAAATTGCTTTGAATAATTGGGATGCAACTCTTAGAATGATTATGGAGGTAAATAGCACATTTTTAGCTAAATATGGTCTTAACCCTTAAACACTCTTTGACATAAGTGTCAAAAAGGGGGAGATATAGATTGTAAAGGGGGAGTTATATAGATTAATAAGGGGAGAAAAGATACAAAGGAGGAGCATTGATATACAAATAATATACAAATAAGGCACAATCAACTCAGGGGGAGTTACAAAATTTTTGAGGTATATATTGTAAGATTGTAAGACATAAATTTTGATCAAAGTTTTCAATATGTACATACTAATCAGATTAGTAAATGTACTTATAAGGTCAGTTGAGTGTTTTTTTCACTCATGTCAAAGGGGGAGATTGTTAACATCATAATGTTTTTAACACTGGAGTGCCAACACACTTAATCATATTCCACATTGGATGCCGAGTACATCATGCATGCCGAGTGAAGTTCAGATGCCGAGTAAGTTCAAGTGCCAAGTAAGTTCAAGTGTCGAGCTGGTATAGGTGCCGAGTAACACAGAGGTGTCGAGCACTAGTAACTCAATAATGCTGAGTTGTTGCATTATTTAGGAAATTGAAGATTCGCCAGATCTAAGCCGACAAGGTTGTTATCTAGTAATTTGTGAATTAAAAGGAAGATAAGAAAGATGAGTTGGTGGCACAGAACACCATGTAGAACATTTTTAAGATACAACTGGTGAAGTTTCAAGAAGAAAACAAGATATGGGGTAGATACATTGTATACTACCTAATCAATTTTCTAACCCCAAAATTGAAGAGGGAGAATTGAGCGGAAAATGAAGATTGAATATCGATCGTAGATCCATACCTAACCCTAAATCTTCAAATGTCTTTATAAGGAAGATGAAACTTCATTGTAAAATGTAAGAGAGAGAAGTGTGAGAAGACATACAAGGGTTTGCAAGGAAGTCTATTTTCAGAAGTGAGGATTATCATATCACAAAAAGGATCCAGATCAGAGAAAGAAAAACAAGTGCCTGCAATCAGCAATCAAGGATTGTAATTAGCCAAGTTTATTGTATCTAATACTTTCTAGCAATTGTATTAGAATAAAAATCCTATCATGATAGGTTAGCTTAACAGCTATTTCGATAAATCCTTTAACTAGGTGATAAAATCCTTTAACAGGGTAACAATTCATGTTAAGTGTTTGAAAGCCTCTAACTAGGTCACTATTGACACAGTGTAAAGCCTTTAACAGGGCAAACCATTAGAAGTGGTTGAACAATATTGCTGCAATAATTTTTGTGGGTATCATCCCCACCCCAGTTTTACCTTCTTATTCCTAGAGGGTTTCTGGGTTACCAAATTCTAGTGCTAAGTGTTATTGATGCATGTGTCTGGTTTCATGATTATTTGATATACTTTCATGGATCCAATTTACTTTTAGTTAAAAGTTTTATTGACTAAAGTGTGATACTTATGACTCACACCCCCTCTCGTAAGTACTCTTTCCATATTTGAATATTCCAACACCTTTTTATTGATATTCAGGTCATTAGTATGTTAAAAATTAGTTCTAAACTTTGATTACCTAAATACAGTTGCAATTTAGGTACCTGAGACAAATCCTCCTATAACTTAAACACACTGCTACCTGTGTAAAAACTAACTCCAGAATCAGAAAATTCAAATTCTCATGATTCCTATGATATATAATATCACATACTTTGCCTTCTGAAATCCCCCTAAAAGTTAGTTTGAAAAATGCTCTCCTAGTATAAGAACTTAGGTATGCAACTCATTGAAATTTTAAATTTTCAAATTTAAAAAATCCTAAAGTTCAAACTTTATACTAAAAGCCCCTTTTTAAATTTAAAACTTGTGACGTGCATCCTTAATAAAAATAATAATACAAAAATATTATTATTTTTTATCCTTCAGTATTGCCATTACCCTATACTTTGGGTCAACCCATGTTTGACCAACTGCCACATGGCAGTCTCCAATTGGTCACTTGATCTGCTTCATCTGCCACATCATTACACACGAGACCCATTTCCGCATGGTGACAGCCCACTTTCTCGCATTATTTAACATCCATGCAACTCCATATTGAGAGAATGTAAATACCGTCGATCTTTAACACATGACGGCATCTCCTTCAACCTCCATTTTGGGTGCCACATCACTACATCAGTTGTTTTGTCCTTGCCACGTGACAGCCTTTCATTCGCTACCCAACCACTACCTCAGCACATTGACAGAGCCTACCACATCATCTCCTGACCTGGGCCCCGCTGACACATGTTGCGTGCCCACTTTCTCGCATTATTTATCTTCCTCGCAACTTGATAATGCGGGGAAGAGGGCACCATAGGATGTGCCACATGGCACAATCCTGTGGTCCTTCCTTTGATTCCACCACATACCAATTTTTGCATCTTTGTTTAAAATTAAGCTTCTGTCATCTCTGATATCATCTAGCGCAGGGGGCCCACCTAGAAGCATACAGCCTTGCCTTTTAAAAGGCCCAGTCTTTAAGATACAATGCATTGTGTTTGGGTTTATATTTAAACACTAAAAGAGTTCAACCCACAACCAATGTGGGATTAAGTGTTTTAATGCAAAAATGTTGCGCTTTCTTCCTTTTAGCAGCGACCTACTCCTTCTTTGTCATGAGTGATCTACTCATGGACGTGGGGCCTTTTATCTTGCCTTGGCATTTGATATTTCTTATGCTTCCTTAGCACTTGATCTGCCTCCTACTTAGCCATAGGGTCTTTGCTTTTTGGTGTTGGGAACTTGCTTCTTATTGCCTGCATGGACCTGTTTCATTTGTGTGAGATGCCTATTAAAAATAGTAGCTTCTTCTCTATTCATGCGTTGAGCTTTCTTTTTAACACTGGTCTGATCTACACCATGTGTTGACTGTGCTTTGACTCTGGCTCACTCTATTTTGTATCTTCACTATGTTTTGGCTTGGCTTTTAATGGCCCGTGTGAAGGCATGGATGGTTGCTTATTTTGCAAACCATTGGTCACTTCTCAAATTACATGCTGCTATTCTTTTCTAACTGGCATGGCATCTTTTTCTTGGTGCCTCTGCTTATACTGATGCAGGTCTTTGTCTTACATTGCATGTGTTCATCATTGCCAAGTGTGAGTCTCTTTTTCTATGTCGTTGGAGTTGTCTTTTTATGCCTAGCTCTTATTCTTTCACCATGGCTTCCTCAAGCTTGGCGTGTTCCTTATTGGCATGCTCTACCTTTATGCACAACCTTTTCTCTTTTATTATGGGTGGTCTTCTCTGTAGAGGCACTGGGCATTAGTTCCTTTCAATGCTGTTGCCCTTCTTCCTTTTGTGCAAGTTGCTTAACTAATGGCATGGATCATTCCTTTTACATTGGCACCCTTCTCATGTATGGGTTTAATCTTTCGATTTGGATGCAGACTCTTGCAATAAGCTTAAGTCAAATTGCAATCCATTGAGAACTTCTTCCTTATGTTTCAATTCTATATCTAGTGAAGAATTTTGATACCAAAGCTCTTCAAATTTTGTCTCAAGCAATTTTGTTTAATCCAAAAATCCATGTGTCTTCTCTTCAAGAACACATGTGTATTGAATAATGTTTTCTATGTCAACGATCTGCTCTTCATCTGTAATCTTTGTTGACATAGCAGACAAATTTTTTTATAGCATACTGTAAAGCATGGCTTCAATCTTTTCAACTGCAAGGATAGAATCATAGCTATTGTTGCTTAATTGCTTTAAGTTATCATCTATAAGAGCTATCTGAATTGTTAATTCTTGCAGTTTTTGATTTTGTCTACTTAAGGCTTCCTTTAGCTCTTTGTTTTCATTCTCCATTGCATGCAATTTATTAGAAATTTCTTCCCTTTGTTGGGTTGACATTGTAACCTTTGCTTCTCTCACTTTTAAGAGTTCAACAGTTTCATCATGCACTCTCCTGACCTCTGCGGCAATGTCATTACTTTGCTGAAGCTCAGAATATAATTTGCCCTTGACTACCATTTGTTTATAATTTTCAATTCTTAACCCCATGTTTTCCATTTCAGAAGCATTCAACTTACTCACCATATCAGCAATCGAATCCTTAACGATTTTCCCAACTCTGATGAATTTAGTCGGGCCCCAGAGTAGGTCTGGCTAAAAAAAATTTCATTTTTGGACAACTGATACTCCAAACCGACCAACTGAACATCTCAAACTAATCAAAATCAAACCTAATCCCTGACTGATCATTTAAAACTCATTTTAACTCTATTTTTCAAACTATCAATTTCATGTCAGGAGGTCCATTGACTGGCCTTAAAATCTGACCAAAACACCTAATCAGGCTCTGAACATTGGTACATTGACTCTCTGTTGTAGATACTCCTACCCTGTTCTAGATACTCCTACACTGAATTGGGTTCGAAATTGGCTTCAAAAACTAGGCAAACTGACACTTGGGAAGAAGAAAATTGGGGTATTAATTATTTGTCATGAGGACAATATGAATCTGCGATTTGGACTCATGATGAATAACTGGACGCAAATGGCAAGCGGTCAAAGTAGGCTACTTGGAATTATGCAAACTAGAAACACTGACATAAAACATTTTTTGCAATGGAATTGGCCTGGCAAAGTGTGCATACAGATTCGTCATGACTTGCAAACTGACACACTTGGAGTATTTTTGGAGGACAGCACAAGGGTACAATCCATTTGATCTAGGCAATCATGGATTTTGAATTATAACATCATGAACAGGGGTACCAACAATCTGCATTTTATGACACCAATAAAAAGATAGAAATTGTGTTTGGAATTGCATTTGAAAACTAATCAAACGGATTTGTCATGAGCTAAAACTTGAAACATAACAAGTCTCTGACATCTTCAACACAACACAAAAGGAAATTTAGCATTTTGGTCAACTGGTCAAAATTTACAACATGTCAAACAAGCCTTCAGAGAATTATGTGCAAATTGCAAAAGCATGAAAACAGTAACTGACCAACTTTGAGGGGTTCGAAACCTAATCAAATGAACTCAAAATGACTCAAAATCTAAAACATAGGTTCTCGGGTGTAGACACTAGATACTCCCAAAGTGGTGAGTCATGACATAATTCTAGGTGCAAGATATTCAATGGCAAACATAGCCTCATGTTGTTGTTCGACACTAAGGTGAAAATGTAGATTTGGAATTTGCTTGTAACGAGACTTCGCAGAATGGTTTGGAATCTCAATCAACTTCATGGAATAGGTAGACACACTAAATGGAAGATGTTAGAATCATTGAACACCTCTTAGTCCTCAAAAGTACAAACAAGTACAAACTAACCAAAAAGCATTTATAGGGCTCAAATTTTTCAATGGTGCTCAAAATTGACCATGCATTTTTTAGCGCCAACACATTCGATACCTTCCTTTTGTGTTTAGCCTTTCAAAAACTACTGCTCCCCATTTAGATGACAATATCAGACACCTATTCATATATTATCAAACCTTTTTTGATCCTATGGGCCCCAAAAAGTCAGTTTTCTCCAAATCCGTGAAAATGGCTTGTAAAAAGTGATATTGTCAGGTTTGCAGTGATAGGGAATATGTTGAGAAAATCATGCCAATATTATCGACTATCCAATCTCATATCGGGTATTTGATATCAAATTGGATATCCAATATCAGATCGGGTACCCAAAACTGATTCCCAAATTTTAGAGGGAATTATGGGCAATATAAACAAATTTCATTACTACGTATGATTAATATATATATGATTATTATTATATATGATTATTATATTATATTATTATTAAATATAATATAGTAATATATGTTATTATTATAACCTATAAATATTATATATATATATATATATATTATTATATTATATTGTTATCATTTTTACTATTATTATTAAATATAATAACATAATATAATATATTAATATATATATATATATATATATATATATATATATGATTATTATATTATATTATTATGACCTATGATCCATTTGGTTGGTTTGAATCCATCGAGAGGGATCATAGGTTAACCTATGACCCCTCTCAAGGCATTTCATAACAACATATGGGCCCCTAGGGACGCATTTGGTTGGTTTGAATGAGTCGAGAGGGGTCATTGTCATGCCCAAAATTCTACAAGGCAAAAGCACAACTATTTTTTTTTGAAAGATACGTTAATGTTTATAATGTAGTCAAATGACTTGATGTTAAATTTGAAAGGGTTTACACTCTTATCATGTTGTGGTTATTATTGAATGGTACACTATTATAACTGAATGTGTATAAGTTTCATTCTAAGGTTACGAGTTACAATGAAGATTCAGACATCGCTCGACAGTTTTGAATTTTTGATTAGATAAGTACGATACATATTCTTAACTTTGTTAGCAAATTTAACTCCTCTGTATGTTATTTCCAAACTAAGATGATATAGCTATGTTGTTCTTAACCTAGTGTATTTCATGTTTCAACTACTTCCAAATTGCATTCATAATTACTGTCATATATATCTATTAGCTAGCAATAATCCTTCGGATAACGATGATGATTCGTTATTTCAATATCAAGGTTGATTCCTTAAGATACTTTAGGAATGGGTATGTTAAACTATCAACTAATACCATCATTTGTTTGTCCTTATTCACTAACTTATTTCGAATTTCAAATTTTTAAATGTATTTGTATATTCCCTTTCATAAATACTAAATTTACGTTATCCTCCCTTATAAAATACATTCCTATCAATCCATTTGCAACATACTTTATTATTTAATTAACCTTTAATTATACTTTCATTTATTAACATTACAATTTCTATATCCTGATTTTATCTCTATCTAACCATGACTTAAGAAGTTTCCTTGCTTCCTAAGTTGTCAATTACACTAACCCCCATTAAATATCAAAACCTATTTGCCCCAAACTTGCAATCTAAAAGAACCTTAATTTAATACATACAATATTAATTTTCCTTTTTCAAAAAAAAATTCCTAAGTTTTCTCCCCTTTCTCAACATTCCATGATCTAACTCCTATCCACTACCCTATACCATTATCACCCTTAGTAATCTTTATTCTAAGACCCCTGAACATTATTATTCCTAGAAAAATAATATGCAAACCTCCTTAATTTAAAAACAAAAACAAACATACATCTCCTATCACAAAAATATTATGCTCTAAATTTTATCCCTCTCCCATTTATTACTCCCTAAGCTAATCCTTTTTCCTACGCATAAAGTTGACCACCTTTTTTTTATTCTAACCCATCCCAAGCAATTTAATATTTAACTTTCCATTTTAACATTTTTTTCCACCCCCCACCTAAACTAATTTATTCCAAGAAACAACATAAAAGAAAATATCAAATCAAACTTTCTAATCCTATTTTCTACCACATAACCCCTAGCTACCATGACTTTTGTACTTCCCATCTCCCATCCACCTTTCATGTGGGTTTTCAAGGAAAAAAAATGCATGGTCATGGAGTTTTATTTAAATATGGCAACCTCCTTTAAAACTCACACCTAGGTATGAGGAAGACTTAGGTGGAATGAGGGAGAGGTGGGACCACCTCCCCCTCTCTCATTCATAATTATTTGTTTTCTTTTCTTCTTTGAAAATTGATGTGGTGGTTGACCTAGCTGCCCACATCACTTGGGAAGTATATATATATTTTAATTCTTATTTTGAAAGGGTACTTTTCCCTTATTTAAGACAATCTATCACCCCTTCCTAGGAAAGAATTTTTTTTTTATATTTTATTTTGCCTCCTCTTTCATTTGATTTTGACAATGTACCTTGAAATTTTATTTTGATTGTCCCTTTGTAAGGCTGCATTATTATGTTGGGTGTCTTAGTGGATTTTATATTATTATTGTCAAGGATATATTTATTATATTCAAAATATATTATTTTATTGACTATAAATTTTTGGGATGAGTTTTTTTTTCTTTTTTTGAAGTGGCATACATTATTCAGCAAGTAAATAAGCACCTACAAGCATCCTTTTTGAAGTTAAACTTTTTGCCTAGTTTCTTCATACATTCTCTATAATTGTTTATAATTGAGTTGATGAAATTGAACATTTTATAATGCATTACAATTCCTATTCAATATAGAAATCTAATGTATTACTCGTAAAAACTATCATAATACTATAAAAATCTAAATTCAAAGATACACTAATATGAACATAAATGAAATCTTTTTGCTTGTAATTCCATGAGCATCAAGTATTCAATTTACATTGTTGACATCCATTTCATGACTATATCTAAATATGAATACATTAACTATTGAATGCATATTCTACAACTATGTATGAACCAAGTTTTATTACATAATGCATCTAATTATTTTTATGAGCATGGAGAATAATAGAATGACAATGGATAGTCCTATTTGCATCATACTGATGCCCACATTGATGCTTAAATCTTCTCTTAAATACATTCATATCCAAGATTATGAACCAACACCATCAATACAATGAATTTTTCTTTCATGATCCTCTCAAGCTTACATTCAAATAGTTATCAAGCATGCACATAAGGTGACGAAATCAACATATCAAGATATAAAAATGGAGGAACCTTTTTACAATACATAGATGATTCACAATCTCTCTAATGATAAATGAATAAGGATAATAAAAACACTCTTAAAAATAAAAAATAATTCACATAACAAGAAGGAGTCTGTTTCTCCATTTTCAACACAATACAACCCATTCAAGACTTGCACATAGATTCAACAATAGAATCAAGATATAGGGTGAAGGTGGGCTCTTTCCATGAGCATAATTTCAAATCCATGAATCTCATATAATCACATATTTCAATAAGTAACATGCCCTTTCAAGGTTTAACAATATCTTCCTCCTTTATACTCCTCCTTATACCTCCTAAGGATGCAAGTAATCATAAAATACATACCCCATTGAAACACATCAAAATCATCTACACACATGGGAGAGTTTCTCAACTACATGGGTAAGCCTAACTAACCCCTTTACCCAAGCATATCTTCCCTCCCAATGGTGAGTGATGCTTCACACCCATTTTACACAAACAAACAACATGAACAAAATAAGATTCAAGGAAGAAATCACATTAACTTCATACATACAACAAGATTCTTCACAAAACCACATCTACCCATAACAAATCTACAATTTAATGAAGAAACACCATATCAAATCTATAACAAAATGAAAAGACACCATGAATCATGGACACCAACCTTACTCCAAGAACTGGAAAATGAAAGATGTAGTAGAGCTCCTTATCCTATTCCTCCAAACCCTGAATGTCTATAAAGTTAGAGAGTGGGCAAGTGGTTTCTAGTTTGGCCATGCCCCTATATATGACTCCCATTTTTAGATTTGATATAAAATTCATTCTTTTTGGCATCTCCTAGGTCTTCTAGGCACCCTAGTGGTCACTCTTAGCCCCCTAACTTAAAGTATTATCATGGGTAGGGTTTATCTTCATCACAAGTTCACCTTAGAGCTACCTTTTTTGGCCCTCACAATGCTAGGTAAAGTCTAATTCAAAATTTCTTATAGGGTAACCCCTATTTCCCTTACTAAATCAAGGCAATTAAGTCTAATTCTTAATTAAGGAATCTAACTTGAGATAAGGTGGCTACATGATCCATCTTTAGAGAACATGTCATTTTCACATAACAAGTACAAGTGTCAAGTGACACACACAAAATTCACTATACATCACACAAGACATGTTCTAAATCTACTCATGAAATACATACTACACACATACATCTCACATTTACAAAATAACCACATCACAAAGAGGTTTATGAATCTTCTAAAGATTCACCTTGGCAATGTCATATTAACATGTGTTTATACCTTGTTTTCAAGTTATATTTCCATGGTTCCTTTCCTACACACTAAACTCGAGCATTAGTAATCCAATGAATAGCCCCACATGAAAGTAAAGATACATGATAATTTCAATATTCTACATTTCACATATAACACATTATATAATTAACTTCCTATTTTCCATCATTTGCTTACATACATTTAATCATTAAACCTCAAAATCTGAATATTACTAACTTTCCTAACAAAATTAATTTAAGAATTTTGAATCAAAACATAACTCCATTTTCTATATAGTAGTGAAGTACTGAATACATATCTATTAATTCATTGATAATGCAAAATTAAGTCCTAATATAGGTCATAATTGAAAATCACAAGTTAAATATCATCAGCTAAGTGGCAAAATTTACTATCCATCAAGTATCAAAATATATGTTGAGATATCTAGTCCTAAGTCACAAAATAAAATATAGTATCTATGCTATGATGGGCCAAGGTGAGGCCTCATAGTCATAGGTTAACCTATGACCCCTCTCGATGCATTTAATGACAACATATGTCCCTAGGAGCCCTAGGGCCCCTAGGGACACATTTGGTTGGTTCCAATTCATTAAAAGGGGTCATAGGTTAACATATGACCCCTCTCAACACATTTCATGGAAACATATGGCCCTATGGGCCCTAGGCCCCTAGGGATGCATTTTGTTGGTTCCAATGCATCAAGAGGGGTCATAGGTTAACCTATGACCCCTCTCAATGCATTTCATGACAATATTTGCTTGGTTCTAATGCGTCAAGAGGGGTCATAGGTTAACCTATGATCCCTCTTGATGAATTTCATGACAATGTATGTCCCTAGGGGCCCTAGGGGCCCTAGGAGCCCTAGGTGCACATTTGGTTGGTTCCAATGCATCGAGAGGAGTCATAGGTCAACCTATGATCCCTCTCGATGCATTTCATGACAACATATGTCCCTAGGGGCCCTAGGGCCCCTAGTATTTTGATTCAATTCAAATTCCAACCTCTAAAATGAGGAATTTGAAGCCTCTTAAATAGAATTCTCAAAATCAATCAATGATTGAGATTAACTCAGATTGATGGTTAGGATTGAAGCTGAGACCTAGTGAAGATGGAAAATTCCCAGTGTAGGTGCAGTTAACTAATGCAGAGCCTGAGTGTAATGAAAAGTTAACTATAATTCACGTGAGTGTAAGAATAAGTCAGTTAAGTCAATTCCAATTTGAGAGATAGACCACTTAGTATTCCCATTCCTAAACTGAAGAGATGAAATTTGAAGGTTATTTAATTTAATAAAATGAGATATGACCTCATAAATGCATATTTTAATTGATTGAATAATTACATTCAATAATTAAAATCATAGTATTATTAAATTAAATAAATTTAGTTGCTTTAGCACATTATCCTTAGGAGATAATTTAATTTAATTAAAGTATAAGTATTTTAAATTAAATTAAATCTAATCAATAGGTTTAATATAGCTAATTTGAGTCAATACCTTAGGAATTAAATAAATAGCATGATTAATGCAGATTAGGGTTTTTGGCATCTGACAATTATGTCAAGTAGCAAGAATTAGAATGAGAATTTCCAAGTGAAATAGGACTTAGAGATGATTAAATAGACCAAAATTGGTTGTCATGGCGATCAGCCAATTTTAGGGTATTACAATATGTTGTCATGAAATGTGTCGAGAGGGGTCATAGGTTAACCTATGACCCCTCTCAATACATTCGAACCAACCAAATGCATTGGAACTCTATACTTAAGATATATTTTAATATATGCAAAAAATCTTTTGAGATAGGTTTTAACCTCTCCAAGAGAAGATAAAGATTCTAGGAAGTTTTAGGGCTTCAGAAATTCAAACTTAGCCAAATTTCAGGGCTTTAGAATTTCAAAATTAGCCAAATTTTAGGATTTTGCATTTGCACCTTAGCTTGGTGTTTTGTTGATGAGTGGTGGATTCTTTGAGCCCTCATCATGTGCATGGTCATTGTTGGCCTTTGTTTATGTGTGTCAATTTGTTAGTGATGTTCAAAGATTCATTGGTTGTCAGGATTTTAGTGAAGTATTCTGTTGTGATCTTTGTGATCCCTGTATGATGTTGTCATGTGCATTAATACTTGTAAAAAAATTATCTTGGCTTGTATTGAATCCGTTTTGCAAGGATCTTCAGGCGGGGCATTACACAAGTGAGCACACTCCTTCCCTTGAAGCTTTGTAGAGTGAAAGACTCCAAAGCCATATTAATTTCCTCTTCTTCATTCTTGATACTGCATATCAAGAAGAGGCTCTATTTGTTGCACTAGTTAGTGCTCACCCTAGTCTTGCTAGTCAAGTGTGTACACTTTTAGATTCTAGTGTGGGCTGCTGGTCTCAACTCCACGTATGGAGCCACTAGGCATTAATACGAATGGAAGCCAAGTAAAAACTTCTTAGTTAGTTGATACCTAGTTCACCTCCAAAAGGGGGCATAATCTTTATGCAAGGAGGGGGAAGAATCTCTCTTGTAGAACTCACCATAGGCATGCTACTAGGTGTTGGAAGGTGGTATATGCACTTGACCCCTACCACAAGGGTGTTCATTCAGCATATATGTTATTGAGCCCTTTGAATACACCAAAAAAATGGGTACCCCCTAGGGTGTGACATGGCTATGTGAGGTGCATGAATGCACATAAGTTGTGGGAAAAAGGTTTCTCCTTCTCTACCATTTTTTGTTTTAGGGATAAAGCATGTTTTTTATTGAGTCTTAAACATGTCCAAAATTATTTAAACAAACTGAAAGTCAAGACTCCCCCATCCCTCTGAGTTGCTTTGTCCTCAGTTGGATTGTATTTGACTACTACTTTCATCCCATGTCTCTTTGAAAATACTTGTCTTGTTTAAAAACCAAATGTTGTTAACTACCTAAAAACCAACCCTGCTAGCTATCTAAAATCTACCAAAATTGACCAACAATTTGTCCATAATAGTCTGAAATCTTTGAAGTCTCTTTGAAAAATCTAGTTTCAGTTGTTAGTCTGGTCTCCATTTTCACACATAGTTTTGCAAAACTTTGTGCGAGTACTTTTCGAGTCATCATTTCTTCACATGGCCTTGTCCAAATTCTCATGTGAGCCTATGTGAATCTCCACATGAGATCTTGCAAACTATCTTATTGTCAACATCCTATTTTTCTTGTTAGTTTTAGCACTTTTTCATGTGGCCTAGTCTATGTCCTTGTGCAAGTTTAAATTGATGTTTCAAGTCTTTGCCTGATTCTATACATTTTCTTGTGCAGTTACCAAAGAATCTTCAAACAAAATTCTACCTTAAAACTCTTAAAATTGTCTATCAAAGTTATTTTTACTCTAAGTCTGGTTTGATCCTGCAACTTTTTATCTATTTTCTATTTGCAAACAATCTAAAACAACAGTATCCTACTTAGCTAATGACTTGTGATCCACACTTCAACTAGTCTTGTCTCTTAGCTATCTTGCTCTTTTCCTTTAGTGCTTATTGTACTCCATTTCATGATAGTCATAATCCTTGGCTATTCTAGCCCTTGCTCATACTACTCATACCTTAGTATACAATACTCTTATCTTCCCCTTTTGGGACTATGTTCTAGTGTGATCGTTGTCTAGGTTTTTGCTTCTTGTCCTTGTCTATGACTATGGAAACAAGAAGTGGAAACATGTTTTACCCCCTTAGACTTAGATGAGGTAGAGCTAGAGGTCATAATTGTGGCAAAGGTCACATTCTAGTTTTTACATGATCTATGTCCAGTTCATCTACTAAGTAGTCTTCACAATCTCCTTCACCTGTCAGATCACCTCACATTCAGAGAATGTTCTCTATAAACTTACATCAAACCAGGAACACCTTGTATCAAGAGGACCCTAAAACTAGCAAAGGTCCTACATCCCCAAAAAATACAGCAAAATTCTTATTAAGAGGACCTTTCCAATCAAAACATACTGAAACCACTCACATTCCTACAATGGTTGATCATGAACCTGAAAATGGTGAACATAGTAGAGACCAAGAACAACCTAGGAATGAAAAACAAAAAGATCCCTTCACTTATGAGACTAAAAATGAGGTAGAAATCCTTCTTGAACACATCAAAAGATGTCATAAGTACAAGAACTTTCAAAGGGTCATGGAGATCCTCCTTAATGAAGAGAAAGAGAAATACTTTCTCAAACTTGCCCAAGAGGGAGTTAAGCTACCTCATCACTTCAACGTTGAAACTATCATCACACCTAAAGAGGAAATCGAAACTTCCAAACTACAAAGACAACTAAAAATCATGCAAGAACAACTATCTTAGATGATGCATGATAAAGAAAAACCTATGAAAGCATACACCTTAGATGCTCTTTGTCCATTCCCATTTGACAAGAGTATAGACATGCCTCCTTTTCTAAGAGGATTTGAGTTACCTAAGTATGTTGAGTACCTTGCAACTACCAATCCCCAAGATCATTTGTGGGTATTCAGTTCCTTGTCTATGGAATTTATGCATAATTAGACATATCTCATGCATTTATCACAAGGCTTTCAAGGAGCCATTCCCACCTTATGAAAAAGGAGAGAGCTCAAAACCAAAACCCAACAACAAAGTCAACTACATGTACACTAATGACGATAATGTGATCAACACGGTTGAACCTATTGATTTTGAGTACTATGATTTTATTACCATCAAGAGTAAACAAGATAACACTAAACATAAAACACCATTTTTCTTAAGGGGCCCTACTACAAACACAGTTGGCTATAAACCATTGCAATCTTATGCTAGCATCGTTATGTAGTCTCGTACTAAATTCATTCTCAAAGGCCCCACACCTTCTACTACTAAACTTGAACAACAAAATGATAAACTCCTTGATGGCATATTTGGCAAAGGTGTGAAATGTGTGACAAATTTTACAGCTACTAGCTATAATATTCTTGATTAGTTACAATGAACTAATGCTCAACTCACTATCTTTGAGCTGCTCAAAATCTCGCCTGCTCATAGGCAGATTCTCAAGAAAGCCCTCGCTAAGGTAAACATCCCTCAAGATCTTGATCTTGAGTGGTTTCAATCTATGGTAGGTCATCTAACCTCACCTTAATATAGATCCTTCTCTAAGGAGGATGACAATTCACTAAGTCACCTGCACAATCAACCTCTACACATTGAGATTATGATACATCAGAAACATGTCCATCATGTACTCATCAATAATGGACCTCAATTGAACATTGTATCTTCTAAAGCATATGATGAAGTCAAGTGAAAGTCTCTAGGTCTTGTGGTGTGGCCTCTTCATGTTGGTCCTATACAAAGGGATGTCAATTGTTAGGTCCCTTACATTCACTTGGCTTATAATATTATGCTAGGAAGGCCATGGATACATGAGATGCATGATCTGCCATCCACTTATCATCAATGTGTAAAATTTCCATTTCATGGCTCTGAAGTCACTATCCCTACAAGCATGAGTTATAGCTGCAATATGTTGAAAACTGCTGAGAACTTTGTACCTACTAATAGGGAATCTACAGATTATCATGATAACAAGCTAAAACAAATTGAGCATTCACTCAAGCTGAATGAAACTAGAATGGGTGAATATCACATAGAACTAGTGTTGTCATTGACATCTCTTCTTGAGTCTCCCTATCATAATGCGAGACCATCTGAAGCAAAGAGACCATTTGTGTTGAATCCTTAAACCAGGTATAATTGTACTTTTGTCAAGGCTATAGTCCCCCTAGAGGATGAAAGTGAAAACATAGCCATTATTGTGTGGCTCTATAAAGTGGAGACTCTAGTTGACCTCACAGAACAGGCTTGTGAGATCACTCTTGAGAAGTATGTTCCTAATCTTAAACTCATGAAATACTTTGGCTATAAGGGGATTGGTCCTATTGGATGCAATAAAAATGGCCTAATTGATCTTGTCAAAGCATTAGCTCAAAGAAATTGAGATACATCTGGTCTAGGATGAACAAGAAGATTCCTTCCATCTAGGGATTAATAAATTCATACCAAGACCTGAAAGTTCATCTGAAGATGAGCTATAAGATGAGTCTAATGACCATGAAGATAATATTGATAATGAGGACCCCTATCCTTATCCAATTCCTAATGATTTGGCTCAATTCTTTGTAGAACCAGATGACTTTGTACCACAATTTAGTACACTGGATGGTGATAGTGACCCTTTAGATGATACCACTAATTCACACAATACTTAGCCTAAATAGGGAGATTCAAGTCATACTTGATATATTAAGTACCTTTGTAAAATTTGGATGATCAAGGAGAATTCATTCCTATCACTATCAAAGAATTCTACAATTTATCTCCTTCCAGTATGGATTTTTGAGAATATAAATTTGAGTCTCTTTTAGAAGGAACTATAGACAAAGACGTAGACCAAGTTCATGTCTATGAAAATAAACTTGAAGTAGGTGAATTTTCTAGGGTTAGATCAGATGAGTCCTATCCAACTATTGTCCTTGAGTCTTTGATTGATGATGTTAGTGCTCAAAGGCATTTGAACACACTTGTGGAAGAAGCTGATCTAGGTCTCAAATTGCTTGTCCAAGAATTTAATGATTGTACTATGAACAAAATCAAACCCACTACTTCTCTTTCACTCACCTATCCTGAGCTTATAGACTTGAATTCTAATGCATCTAGTGAAGTCCTCACATTCCAAAATGGCTATGCTCTTAGCTGCTATTTAAACACTGTCAAACCTATAACATCTTCCACCAGTGAACAAAGTGTCAACATGATTGAAGCTGACATCAAATATCTCAGTCATACAATCAAAAAGAGAAAAAATAGAAGTTTTGATGGTGAAAACCACATTGTGGCAATGTCAGAACCTAAAAAAGTAAAAACAAAAGAGGTATCCATGGGTGAAAACCTCTCTAAGGAACCTATGGATGAGATATTTGATGCACTTCCTAGTCACTTCCAGCAAAGATCATCAGTATTGATAGAACATACACAAGAAATCAACTTGGGAGATAGGAACAACCTCACATGATACATCTTGCACAATCATTATCTCTAGAGGAAAAAGAGAAATTCATTGCTTTCCTTCAAGAGAAAAAGATAAACTTTGTGTGGGCATACTCAGACATGTTGGGATTAGATCTTGATCTTATTATGCATCACTTGTCCATTGCACCAAGTGTTAAACCAGTCAAAAAAAATATTAGGAAAATGCATCCTTATATTGCATTGCTCATCAAAGCTGAATTGGAGAAGCTTCTGAAAGCTAGTTTCATTTGTGCCATTGATTAGGGAAACTATGAATTTGGCATGACATTAGGGAAACTACTAGAATACATTGTGTTTACAAAAGGAATTGAAGTTGATCCAGAGAAAGTTCAAGAAATCATGGAAATGCTTCCTCCCCATAATATCAGTCAGATGAGGGGCTTACAAGGAAGACTTCAGTCCATTTACAGATTCATCTCACAACTGGCAGATAGATCACAACCATTTACCAAGACTCTACATTAAGGTGTGAAATACAACTGGAGCCAAGATTACGATTAGAGTCTCACTTAGATAAAAAAAAATACTTGGCTAATCCACCAATCTTGATGCCTCCTATCTATGGGAAGCCTCTAATTTTTTACATATCCACAATGGAGACATCTTTGGGTATCTTGCTAGCCCAAGAGGATAACGATAACAAAGAAAGAGCTATTTACTATGTGAGTCACATGCTCATCTCCTATGAAAAGAATTACAGTATCATTGAGAAAGCTTGCTTGGTAGTTGTCTTTGCTTCACAAAAATTGAGACATTACATGCTTTCTCATGCTACACAAATGGTTGTTAAATTGATCCACTAAAATACTTACTCAGCAAGGCAGCTCTAATAGGGAGGTTGGCTAAGTTGGTCATGATACTAAGTGAGTTTGACATCCAATATGTTGAACAAAATGCTATCAAGGCACAAGCAATTGTTGATCAGCTAGCAGATGCATTGATGTAGAGTCTTCTTCCATTGAACATTGATTTTCTTGATGAGTCAATTTTGACACTCACACACTAGACTTGGGGAATGTTCTTCAAGGAGGGATTTAGTGTTGGGTTACTCTTCATACAAATGTAGAGGTATTCATTTCCTAAGGCATACAAGATTATGTTACCTTATATCAACAACATTGTAGAATATGGAACATTGATTAATGGCATGAAAATTATAGCTGAATGGGGAGTAGATCAACTGAACATCTTTGGGGATTGTCAACTCATAATCAACCAGGTCAATGATATCTATCAAACAAAGGATGGGAAATTGATCCCTTACAAATACATGGTTGAAGACATGAAGAAATACTTTGCCCATATCACTTTCTAGTAGATTCCTTGAGTAGAGAACAAAGCAGTTGATGTCATGGTGACTTTGGCTTCTTTAATCCAAATGCTAGAGAATGATCTTTGACATGAATTCCTAGTGGAAGTGTTGCTCTACCCTACCTATGACTTTCTTTATTCTTGGATGATCTATTTTATTGTAGGGTAGGATTCATCCTGCTACCACCACATATACTCCTATCTGTATGACCAAACCATCCTAAAATGTTTAACCCATAATGAAAAATGTCACCTTATTTGGAAGGCTTCATAGTATGTCATTATTATTGATGACTTGTTTAGGAGAGGTCTCGATGGAACACTCCTTAGGTGTCTAGAATTCAATCAGTCCAAATGTGCTTTAATCAACTTCCATGAGGGCATTTTTGTATCTCGCTCAAATTGCTTGACACTAGCTCATAAGCTTATTAGATCTGGTTACTATTGGCCAAATATAGAGCAAGAGGTAATCAAAAATGCTAAGTCCTACAAAAAATGCTAGCTCTATGGGAATCTAAATCATGCTTCAGCCAAGGAGCTAATTTTGTCTATCACACTATGGCCATTCCAATAATGGGCCTTTGATCTTGTGGATTAGATACACCCACCCTCTTTCAATGGACATAAGTTCATTATTATAGCTATAGAATACTTAATTAAGTGGGTAGAGGTAGTACCTCTCTCAATAGAAAATGGCAAAAAAATAGCTCTATTCATCATGAATTACATCATATGTAGGCATGGTGTACCTTCCTCCATTATTACTGAAAATGGGGGATAGTTTAAAAACAAGGATCTTAAGGAATTATGAAAAAAGTTTAGAATCTATAACATTGGTCTTTCATCTATTACCCCTAGGGTAATGGCCAAGTAGAGGCATCCAACAAGATGATCCTTAAGATCTTGCACCATATAGCTAGAAAATCTAGATGGGACTAGCACCTTCATATTAATCCAGCTTTATGGGCATATAGAACAAGTATTAGAACTCTAATGGGTACAAGCCCTTTTCTTTGGTGTATGGAGCGGATGTTGTGCTTCCAATTGTGGTTAAGATTCCTACTCTGAGAATCTCCATGAAAGGTCTCATTACTAATGATGACTATACAATATCTTGGCTTCAAGAGATAGTTTTATTAGATGAATGTTAGCAAGTGGTGTTTGATCACCTTTGAGCTTATCAATAGTATATGTCTAGAAGTTACAATAAGAAAGTTAAGCCATGTGACTTCCAACTGGGTGATCTTGTTCTGAGAGAAAACCCTAAGAATTAGCAACAATGGGTACAAAAAGGGAAGTTCAAACCAAACTGGCTTGGTCCTTACATAGTCACTGTAGTGTTTGGATCTAGTGCTTACTAGCTTTCTATGGCCAAGGGAGAGGTGCTCAAGGAGCCCATCAATACTCTTCACCTTAAGTGCTTCCACAACTGATCTAGTTTTAAAAGATCTCTATATATATCTTAACATCTTCAAAAAAAACTAAAAATTGCAAAAAGTCCTGAAAAAAAATCTATTATCTTGGTGAAAGCCTAGCAATAGGTGCCTTGGTAATACTGAAAAAATCAAAAATTCAAAAAAATACAAAAAAATTGAAAAAACAAGAAAAGTGCCATTGGTAAAAACCTGGAAAAAAGCATCATGGTAGCAAAAAAAAGAATCTCTACCAAGAAGGTAAAAGCTTGCTAAACAGGTGCCTCTTGTTTCAAATGCTATATCTTGTAGTGCATCTTCTAGCTTCCTATACAATTGCTTTCCTACTTTTGTTTCCTGCTTTCGCTCATGTATCCATGGATTGAATCTTGTCATAACTTAGGGGCAACACCCTACAGTCTCATAGAATCCCTTTCACAATAGTCACCAGTAGTCCTCACTATGTCTACCTATTGTTACCAATGTCACTCTTTGAAATTCTTCTCGTAGAATCTCTTTCATGATAGTCACCAGTGGTCCTCACTACACCTACCTACTATTGCCAGTGCCACTCTTTGAGATTATCCTCATAGAATCTCTTTCGTGAATGTCACCATTGGTCCTCACTATATCTACTACTATTGCTAGTGTCCCTCTTCAAGATTCTCCTCATAGAATCTCTTTTATGATAGTCACTAGTGGTCCTCACTACATCTACTTACTATCCCTAGTGTCACTCTTTGAGATTCTCCTCATAGAATCTCTTTTGTGACAGTCACCAGTTGTTCTAACTGTGTCTTCCTACTATCGCTAGTGTCACTCTTTTTCAAGATTCTCCTCATAGAATCTCTTTCGCGACAGTCACTATTTGTTCTAACTACATCTACCTACTTTCACTAGTGTCACTCTTTTATGAGATTCTCCTCATAAAATATCTTTCACAATATCCACCGGTTGTTCTAACTATGTCTACCTACTGTCACTAGTGTCATTCTTGTTCGAGGTTCTCCTCCTAGAATTTCTTTCACAAGAGTCACCAGTTGTTCTAACTATGTTTTTCTACTATTGCCACCTCATTGAAAGGATTTCTTTCAAACATGTTCTAAACATTAACACTTGACTTTAATCTTATAACTCAAAAACATTGAACTCAAAAGCAATGAATTTGTTTAGATGTATTGAGAATTTTTTTGTTTGCTTTTCCTTTTTCTTTATCATGTCTCTTTGAGTAACTTGATGATGTCACTTTTTGACTAGAGAAGTAAGGACTAGGGGCACGATCTTTTCTTTTCTTTCTATTTTTGGTTTAGTTACAAATAATCTGACGCATCCATAAAAAAGGGGTGTCCACTATAAGAGCCTCCATCTCATATTAGATGGCCATGTGTACCTCAAATCCTTTTATATGGATAAATCAGTGAGGTTGGTTCTTCTCCTTACTTGTTGGAGTGAACTCTTCATGCTATAGTAAATACTAATACTAGTCCTACTAAGTGAACATATGGGTCACAACGAGTATATCTAGCACACTTCTGTCTCAGGTTACGAATGCAAGGGTCATTGTGGATAGAATACTAATTACTTAGCATAAGAAGGATCTCTCATATTTTTTGTGTATCTGCATGCAAGAACCATTTTGGTCATCCTAGTGTTTATTTTTTGATGCTTATGTTAACTTGCTACATTAAAAGGGACAAATGTTTTTGTCATTCTGGCTTCTTGTGCTTCGAAAGCTTACATTTAATCTTGACAAAACTAGAATAGATGCCCTATTCATATTCCTATGATTTCAATGTCAATGGGGATTGTATGACATCTAAGGTTACACTACATGCTTAGTGATGATAATTGTCGAAGCTTGGTAACCAGACCTAGGGTTGCATCTAGCTTAGGATTTACACTTAGCATAGGGTTGCATTTCATAAACTAATAGTTCGATGGTTAATTCACGTACATCTTTTTGATGAGGGATTGTTAGTCTCTTCAAAGTATCATGTTTCTTCATGGCTACACAAGTGTTTGGTTCTTTCATTTATCCTCTCGCTCCTTAAGGGATAACTGTCACTATCAACAAAAACATGGAACACTAAATGAGATGTTAGTCTATTCACATTTGTATTTCATACATCATTTCATAATCCATCTCATCTACAATACATTCATACATCAAATCAAATATGCATCCATACATCATATCAACATCTCATTATCATAGCATAAACATCTCATGTACATCAAAATTAAAAGATAGACAATGACACATGCACATGATACTTGATTCAAAATCTCATATATATATATATCAGTATCAAAAGAATACATCAGTGCAAAAAAAGGGCACTACTTAAGCATTGTTGATTAGAAAAGGTACAAAATGGTGATGTCACACTAACTAATACATAGCCAGATCAAAACTCAAAGTCAAAATTGATCTAACTCTCTCTAGCATACTCACCTCCTGGAGGAGGAGGAGGAGGAGGCATATATGGCCTTGCTATAGGATGCACACCTCCCAAATCTCATACATACTATGAAAACTAACATACCTACTCTACCTCATCAGAGAAAATTGTGGAATAAGTCACAAAGTAATAAACAACTCTCACCATCTATAGTTGGATCTCATCCTACTACTACTATGCTCTCCTCTCAGTTGTTGCTAACTGCTCTCTTAGCCTATAGATCTCATTATCCCACTCAGCTATCTAGGTATCCCTCATGGCTATCTAAATCTACATCTCTCCTAACTACCTAGAGGCCTGTCATATTTGCTCTTTGGCACTCCTCAAAGCATTCTATGGCATACCAGAAGGCTAATCCTGCATCTCCTCATCTAATTGCTTGGCCTACTACTTGGCTAGCTACTACTCCTTAGTGTAGGGTCTCTGTCGTTGACCCTGATCTATCCCACTACCACCTACACCTGGATCTATCCGCATCTACCGAGGTCAAATTTGCACCTGTTAGACTCAATGTCTTACCTACTATGGTCCTTGTTGTGGTCCCTGTGGTAGCTACTATGGTGCTACCTATTGTGGTCCCTATAGTCTAAGAGCCACCATCCCCACTAGATCTATAAAACAAGGAAAGGGATGGCTAGCAAAGTATGCCTGATAGTGTGGCATCATCCTGGCATCTACCACTACTGGTAGGTAACCCCACTACATCACAACCAAGTCACACACATCGGTCATGGATCTCCCTAGATCTAACCTCTACACAAATCCCTCACCCAAATCCCTCACCAGCCATGTATAGGAGAAATAATCCTATGAGATATCTTTTGGTCACCCATACTGACACCACATGCATGTAAGAAGGAATCTCTCTACTATCTATGTGGTTCGGCCTATCAGTGGCCATGATGCAAACATGTGGCTCAACTCCTAGGGTGCATCATCCCAATCCTCAATCTCTCTCTAGGGCCACCATATGATAGATACTAGGTCATCAAGTCAGGCCCTCCACTGCTCAGCCTTACCCAGTGGTGCCTAGGTATGCTGGCCTCTATACTTGTAGATGTAAGGCTCTGTTGGCTACCTCTCATCCTCAAAAATAGGTTGCATCACTTGTAGATTCTCCCATGCCCAGATCTATAGTACATATACTCTAGTAACCATGCTCCTCCACTCATGATAAATGATCTCGTGCATCTCATGGAGCATATGCATGAGCATGCACTGACCCAATCCAAATCTCTCTAGTGCATCCAACATCCTCCTAAGCATCTGACCCCAACCACACTCTAGTCCATGTTTCACTCTGTCAGGCACCAGGAAATAGCTAATGAAGATTGCCAAAACTAACGCTAATCTATGCATTTGCCCATACCTATGCACTAGCTCATCCCATGTGATGGCCCATCCCATGATCAAATCCTATTGGAAAATGGCTCATAGTGACTTTGTACCCACTCTCGGTACAATTTTGTAAACAACTCTCGACCCGTGGAAGGGTATATGCAAGATCCTATATATGTCCTCTGGAGTGATAGTCATCTCCCCCTAGGGCAAATGGAATGTGTTCATCTCTGAATGGAAATGCTCAACCAATGTTGTCAACAAGCCATGATTCACTAGCATTTTTGGGATCCAGCATAAATGTGATAACCCTAGTCTATCTATGTGTGCCATATTGGCGACATCAAGGCTCCATAACAAAGCTCCATATGGTAGGTAGTGGGACCTAAATTTGATGTCATCAAACATAACCTACACACATGACCAACAACAACATGAAAATGATCAGTATCCACTCGACAAGTCAACATGACAAAAAATCAAAATACAAATTTGCAATGAAACATCAAAATTCAACTTTCAATTTTGCAAAAGACACTAGATTTTTGCGTAGAAGTGTACTTTCTCATGCAAGATTTCACATTTTTGGGTGAGAAAGCAATTTATCACATGAGGAATGACTAACCCATAAGAGATATGCACCCAAAAATTTGTGCATCTCGCATGAAAGGTGGGTATCTCCCTTGTGAGAAACCTCACCATAGTGCACGAAGAAACACTGACTTGGTGAATCTTCACATGAGAAGAGACTATGCTCACATGAAGAATGAGATCCCCACACGAGGACTGATGACACAAACTTCAAAAGACCCTAAAAATGTACTAAAACACCTTGAAATGGATGAAAAATTAAATACGAGGCAAGCTTATCAACTACTCATTGGAGGTCCATAGTCCATTGGCGGGCTATGTTGATGGGAGCACTTGAAACGATGAGTTGACACGATGACCACCATTTTTGCCTCAGAGCTCTCCTTTTCACTAATGACAAAAGTGCAAATGATGTCAAAATGACCCTTTGGGCCCTTATATAGGTTTGGACCTAATTTTTTGAAAGACCTCTGATTTGTGTGAAAATCACCCCCTTGGCTAATTTGATCATTTTGAATCCATTTTTGGGATCAAATTCGAAATCTAACACACTTTAATAGCTAAAAAATGTATTTTAAAATTTTGGGACTGGCATGATCAAATGTTTGTGTAGCTTATTTTTTTCTGATACTTTGTATGTCTTCACATCTTTCGAATCATAATTGCTTTAAATTTTTTAAAGCTTTCAATTTTTTTGGCAAAAGTCAACTATGGTCAACTCTAGTCAACCTCTAGTCAAACTTGATCTTTTGGACCTCAAAATCACTCCAATTTAACTTCAAGATTTCTTTTGATCATTTTGATCTCTTCTCTACTCTGTTGAATCTTAGATTTCTTCTATATATCTTTCTTTACTACTTCCCATCATATTTTTGGTATGTCATCTTTCGATTTTGTTCCCAAGAGGGAAAGATAATTACATCATTGAACTTGAATTTCAAATCAATATGAATCTTCATCACTTGAGGCATTTTTTTCCCATGTTATGTCCTCATCACTCAGGGCATCTTGTTCCCTTTTCTCTAACATCATTTGTCATCTATCTCATGTTTTCTTTAGCTAATTGCATCTTACAATAGTCTTTATGAGAGTTTGATGGATAGGTATTGGGATAGTCTAAACCTTGACTCCTAAGGGTCAAGCCTTGTTTTGGGGTGTTGGAAATGATTGAAAAGATCATGAATGAAGAATAATGGAACTAGTAAAGAATTTTTTCACTCATTGTTTTGTCATTGATGTTAATCTTGCTATTTGCAAGAATGACAATTGCTTAAGTGATTCAAATACTATCAATTGGTTTATTGACAAGGAGGTAGCAATCGATAAGATGTAACTAAAGTGCCTAGAGAAAGGTTGAAGTTATGATGTTGTAATTAAGTATAAGGATAAGATATGCCATTGATGAAATAGTGTATTGATGACATACTCTAAGAAAAAAAATGTAAGGATTAACTAACTTCATTGGAGAGAGACGAGCTAGCTAGTTAGTGCCAAACAGATTCTCAGTTGAAGCTGAGAAAGTTCAACTTTAGTGTGTGCCGAGTGATCTTCAGGTGTCCAGTAGCCTTCAGGTGCGAGTGAAGATTAAGTGTCGAGTGACTTCAGGTGCCAAACAAGATGAAGGAGCTGAGTGATAAATAAGTGCCGAGTCTTCAAGTGCTAAGAAAGGCAAAAAATGCTACATGTGCCAAGCGCCAATAAAATAACAATAGAAGCCGAGTAACATAGAAGGAGCAGAGCATCAGTAAATCAATGATGCCAAGTTGCTGCATTATTTGTTAAGTCAAAGATTCACCAGATCAGCAACGATAAGTTTGTTACATCAAATTTTTTGAATTAGTTGGATGATAAGGATGATGAGTAGATGTCACAGAATTTTATGTAAACCATGCAAACCAATTCAAGGCGAATGCTAATGGATTTATCATGAAGTTTCTAGAAGAAACAATTTGGAGGGAAAATAATACCATTTTATCAAGATCAAATTAAGATTTGAGCAGGAAAATGAAGAGAAAAACTTCTTTATAAGGAGTTACAGGTCAGAGATCAAATGCGAAATGCATGAGAGGGAGTTGGTCATAAAGTATGGTCATGCAAAGAAGCCAAGAGGAGTAAGAACAAAGCATCAAGATTCTATGTTGATCAAATGATCATGGAGTGCATTGGCATAATGAGTGGAAGAACTCAAGGAGATAGATCTTGAAGGGTGAACAAGCTGTCAACACTGCAAGGGAGGAAAGCCAAGCAATGAAAAGGACTGAAGAGAGAACTGAAATATACAAGGTTGAAGTTACAATCTATATTAGGTCAAAACCCTTCTAATACTTTCTTACCATTGTATTAGACATTAAAACCCTATATTGCTAGGTTAGCTTAACAACTAGGTGGATAAGCCTCAGGAAAAGGATAAAGAGATCCCCAAGAGAAGGATAAAGAGATCCTCAGGAAAAGGATAAAGAGATCCTTAGGAGAAGGAGAAGATATCCTTAGGAGGAGGATAGGAGATCCTTAGAGAGGGATGAAAGATTCTTTTGAGAAGGTGACTGTAAATCCCATGGACTTGGGTGAGCCTAACAGCTCTACGTAAATCGCTTAATAGGGTGACATTCCCAGTTGAATGTTCTTAAGTCCTCTAATAGGGCACACTCCTAACAGCGTGTAGAAATCCTTTAATAGGGTCACATTTAACAATGTGATGTAGCCTTTAACAGGGTAGGCCTTTAACAGGGCAAACCATTAGAAGTGGTTGAAATCAATTGTGCAGTTATTCTATGGGTATCATCCCCACCCCAGTTTTACCTTCTTATTCCTAGAGGGTTTTTGGGTCATCAAAATCCTTAGTGTTATGGTGTGATGCATGTCTACTTTTCATGATTGTTTAATGTTTAATTACATGCATAGTAAGTAAGAAGAAGGACAACACTTCTAATTCACTCCTGTTTAATTAGAAAGTTTTAATTGGACATCATTGGACCTTGGATAACTGATTCACCACCCCCCCCCCCTCTTAGTTATTCTAAAAGAATTCTAACATGGGGATGATTTTAGGGCTCATCATTGGATCTTGTTATCCCTAATCAATCTAGGTATCTAGGTGCTCTATCTAGATTGCTTAAGGTTACACTCCATTCTGGAGATAATCTTTAAAAGCTTGTTAATCTAGGTATCTAGGTGTTCTATCTAGATCCCTTACTCTATTTTGGAGATAATCTTTAAAAGCTTGTTAATCTAGTTATCTAGGTTTCTATATGGATCCCTTAAGGTTAAGCTGTATTCTGGAGATAATCTTTAAAAGCTTGTTAATCTAGATATCTAGGCATTCTATTTGGATCCCTTAAAGTTAAGCTCTATTCTAGAGATAATCTTTAAAAGCTTTTTCATCTAGGTATTTAGGTGTTCTATCTAGATCCCTTAAGGTTATGCTCCATTCTGGAGATAATCTTTAAAAACTTGTTAATCTAGATATCTAGGTGTTCTATTTAGATCCCTTAAGGTTAAGCTCTGTTCTGGATATCTAATCTTTAAAAGCTTGTTAATCTACGTATCTAGGTGTTCTATATGGATCCCTTAAGGTTAAAAACCATTTTTGAGATAATCTTTAAAAGCTTATCACTCTTGGTATCTAGGTGTTCCATCTAGATCCCCTAAGGTTAAGCTTCATTCTAGAGATAACCTTTACAAAGATTATCAATTGGTTTCTGTATAATCAATTTTAGAATCAAACTCATTTCTTGCTATTTGCATTATACTTTTGGTTTTCTTTGAATTGAACATGCTACGTACACATTCATTCAAAGAGGGGAAAATGTAATACCACAAAATTGGCTCATTGCCATGACAACCAATTCTCGTCTATTTAATCATCTATAAGTCCTATTTCACTAGGAAATTCTCATTCTAATTCTTGCTACTTGAATTAATTGTTAGATTCGTAAAACCCTAATCTACATTAATCATGTTATTTATCTAATTCCTAAGGTATTGATTTGAATTAGCTATATTAAACTTATTGATCAAATTTAATTTAATTTAAAGTCCTTATACTTTAATTAAATTATCTCCTAAGGCTAATGTTCTAAAGGAATTAAATTTATTTAATTTAATAATACTCTAATTTTAATTATTGAATGTAATTATTCAATCAATTGAAATATGCATTTATGAGATCATATCTCATTTTATTAAATTAAATAACCTTCCAATTTCATCTCTTCAGTTCAGGAATGGGAATTCTGAGTGGTCCATCTCTCAAATTGGAATTGACTTAATCCACTTATTCTAACATTCATGTGAATTTCAGTTAACTTTTCATTACACTCAAGATCTAAGTTAGTTAACTGCACCTACACTGGGAATTTTCCATCTTGAGATAGTCTCATCTTCAATCCTGACCATCAATCTATGTTGATCTCAACTATTGATTGATTTTGAGAATTCTATTTAAGAGGCTTCAAATTCCTCATTTTAGAGGTTGGAATTTGAATTGAATCAATATACTATCAAATTGCATACTCAATTACTAAATCTTGTCACAACTTTTCATTGTTTAGCTTTAATCTCATTTAGTCTGGTACAATGCATACATATAGCTTAATTTTCTTTATCTGTTATTAGATTAGAATTCATTTCATCTAGAATAACTGCATAATCATTTAGTTGCATAAATCCTTAATATTAAAGGGTATGGTTTCCTACTTCTCGGTCTGAGAGCAAAGACAAAATCCCTCTAGTTAGAAGGCAACAGGTCTCTCTGTTGTACATTTTAGATGGACAATGTGATGTTTATTTTGGGATGATCCCTCCAGTAAAGAGCATGTTGAAGTGTATGTGAGGATCAAAGGCCCTCAATTTCATGTATACACATTTGGTTGGTTCAAATGTGTCAAGAGGGGTCATAGGTTAACCTATGACCCCTCTTGATTTATTTCATGACCATGTAGGTCCCTAGGGGCCCTAGGGACCCTAGGGACGCATTTGGTTGGTTTGAGTGCATCCAGAGGGGTCATAGGTTAACCTATGACACCTGTCAATGCACTTCATTACAAAAAATATCCCCATCGGCCCTAGGGCCCCTAGGGATGCATTTGGATGGTTTGAATGTTTTGAGAGGGGTCATAGGTTAACCTATGACCCCTCTAGATGCATTTCATGACAACGAATGTCCCTAGGGGCCAGTTGGTTTGAATATGTCAAGACGGCTCATAGGTTAACCTATGACCCCTCTTGATGCATTTCATGACAAAAAATGTCCCTAGGGTCCCTAGGGCCCCTAGGGATGCATTTGGTTAGTTTGAATGTGTCGAGAAGTCTCAATGCATTTCATGACAATGTATGTCCCTATGGGCCCTAGGGCCCGTAGGGACACATTTGGTTGGTTCGATGGCATCGAAAGGGGTCAAAGGTTAACCTATGATGCCTCTCAACACATTTCATGACAAAGTATGTCCCTTGGGGCCTTAAGGCCCCTACGAATCCACTTGGTTGGTTTGAATGCATCCTCCAGATGCATTTCATGAAAATGAATGTCCGTAGGGGTGCTAGGACCCGTAGGGATTCATTTGGTTGGTTCCAATTGTTGGCATTAAGTCATTTTTGTTATTAGTGACAACACTTATCCAGATTTTGTATGGTTACCAAGCTTTTCATTCAGCCTCCAATGTTTTCCAAGCAATTCAGTGGTTACAAAGTTTCACTGTTCATACCAAGCATTCCAATGGTTACCAAGTAAATATAGGTAGTGCGAAGTCCAACAATTCAAACTGAACAATTTAGTTCTTACTAAGTAGTTCAGTGGTTACCAAGCTTGGTAGTATCTACTGAGTCCTCAATTCTTGTGATGTGAAGTGAGTGTTAATTGAGTGATGGGATGATTAGTGTTTATTGAGTATAGGCATGGTAAACGTGGAATTTAGTTTCTACCAAGTGTCATAGTATCTATCGAGTCTCTAGTGTATATTGAGTTTGAAGATACATTGATGTGATTAGTATGGATTGAGCCTCTACTTCTATCAAGTGCATGATGATGCTAAGTAATGTAGTGGATGCTAAGTATTAGAAATTCACCAAGCTAGATTTCAGAACTTGAGTTTCTACATTTGGGTTGACTTAGTAATATTGTTGTTATCTTGTGTTTTGGCCGACCTTGTAATTATGAGAATTGGGTTGGTATATATGTAATGTATTGTATCATACACAAAAATAGAAGAAGCGATGTCTTTGATGCATGAGAATGCAAATGTGAACTAGCAGCAGAGCAAAGTGTATAGCAAGGTCAAAGCAAGAGCAATCAAGTTACATGTATGACTGAGAGGTGATTAGTAATTGAAGGATCTAAACCAGCAATTCAGTTGTAAGTCAGATCTACTATTTCATCCTAATGGGTGAATCAACTTCAAATCCTTTAACACGATAGACTTAACAGTCTTTTCTTTAAATCTCTTTACCGAGTGCATACTTCATTGTATGTTTGTAAAACCTCTAACAAGGTGGACCTAGAAGTCCTCATTGCTCCTAATAGGGTAGATCATCAAAAGTGATCATTGTAAGCCTTAAAAAATTAACTTTATACTATAGTATTGAAGTTTTGTGGGTATCATCCCCACCCCAATTTTACTTTCTATTTAGAATGTTTCTGGGTCACCAAATATTATGTTCAAAGTGTTTTGTGCTTTCAATTTCTCATGCATGCAGTAGATTAATTAATGATAAATGGATTATGTTATTAAGTGCTGAATTTGTTCAAAAGTTTTGAGGTTATTGATTCACCCCTCCCCTCTCAGTAACCCAGCTAGTCTTGATTATTTCCAACAATTGGTATCAAAGATTTGTGGTTCTCAAGATAAAGTTTGATAGCTTGAGCAAAGATCAAGGACAATGGAGATATTCAGACTTGACAAGGCTATTGACAATGAAAAGCTAGATCTAGAGATGGCCATAGCTCAACTCAAGGAAGCAAAAGAACATTTTTCTCAATCCCTAAAAAGAAGAAAGGAACTTGTAAAATAGATGAATGACCACCAGTATGTTGAAGAGAAGATTGAAGAATTTTTCCCCTCAAGTAGTTTAGATGAAGCAAATGATGCAATCAAAGAACTCCTGGAAAATAATGGTTCCCTACAAGAAGAGGTAAGAAGATTGTTCGGATTCTAGCTCTTTTTCCACATCAAACTTTGGGGAATTGATTTGACTGAATGAGAAAGTATTATGAGAGAACATATGAAGATCCTTAGAGATACTTGCATGCTTTTCAAACTCACAGGGCAATAATTCTGACATTTCACTGGAGCTCAAGAAGACTACCTCACAAATCTTCTCCTAGCTGTGATTGTCATCTGGGTAACATGAAGAACTTGCAACAGGAAGATCATTAGTGTAACAATCTGGAAAATCAGAATTATTACAACATTCTTTCTTACTATGGCAATCACTAGATCTACTATTGTTACAACTTAATTCAACTTCATATGTACTGTAGCTTAATTTATCTTCTCTTTTATATCCATATTTTTCATGTTGATTGCTATTACCTGATTCATTAACATTTAAATCCACCTCTTCACAATCAAAAGACATATTATCTTGCTCTATGGAATCATTTTATTCATTACTACCTTGGCTATTAGCACACTCATTATCATTAGGAGATATTTCATGAAATTTGTAATCACCACTTTCCATCTCCTCAATGAATTTTTCAATTTGAAAAATTATTTGTAACCTTATAGGTGATGGCCAATTGACTGAATCAGGTACTAGAACATCAAGGAAAACACTAGGCAATGAAGATTCCTCAGGTCTACAATGAAAAGGCATCTTACTAATTACTAACTTAAGCCTTAAATAACATTGTTCGACACTTAGACCTTAGTACTGCCTACTTCAGTTCTGATAATATTGAAAATATTTTTGTAAATCACTCTATTCAACATAGCAATGTTATTATTCATGATTTCCAAACTGTTAGAATTTGGTAAACTAATCTCAGATCTGAGATCTGACTCCATTATAAAACAAAATTTCTACCTCTTCTTTCTAGTGCTGAAAATCATTGAATAGAGGCAACTTTTTTAAACACTTGACTTCCATGAAAAGAAGCATGAAAATCAAAATACCTCTAGTGTTGATGTTGAACTTCGATCTGCTAATTTGGCATAGGTGCAAGACTGACAATCCTTTACACCACTGATCAAACTTTGTAGAGTCGCCACCTCTTTGCAAGATGAAAATAATAATTACTATTGTGATTCACCTTTTACACTTTAATTTCTTATAACAACAGATTTTGAACAACACTTTAAAAACTTATCAAGAATTTAAAACTTCCTTTCCAAGAGACATCAACAGTTTCAGATTTTCCCATACAATTGAAAGTCCTTCAAAAATTTGCAATGAAATCAACTAGGAAAAAACTGGTATAGAGATTTGAGAGTTGCCACTCACACTTGGTGAGAAATAAAACATAATTTGTCACTTGACAAATCTGAACCAGACCTTCAATGTAGGAGAAACTTGTAGATCACTGACATCCTAAAAAGAATTTACACTTTATAAACGAATTCTTGACTCTGAAACTTTCTCAACAGTATTTGCAAACTGGACTAATTGAAGATAGACCTATGACAGTCATAGAACACAATTTTCATCTAGTTTCAACATACTGCTGATAATGAATAAAGCTTAATTGGGGAACATGAAACTTCAACAAGGAAAAGGAACACATCTTGCTACATATTTGTTGTATCCAATCTATTTCATGACAAATATTTTGGTTCTTTATGAATGCAACTCCCCAGCAGAGTCGCCATTTTGTTGGTGTTTGAAAATGTTACCCGTTTTCAATTATCCCCATGAGAATATGACACATCTAGGGGCAGCTAACTCCCATTGTCAACATATCATTTCAGATACAGGGCCAACTATAAGGCTAGACCCTTCTTCTTCTTCAAGCTCTACAAAACCTAGGTGGTTAGACCTATAGTTGTCAAAACATACACTGAATCTATTATGAAGCAGATAAAACCCTTATTTCTCCTAATAACTCATGAAATAACATTAATCTATAGTAGCTAAATGCAGATCTAGGAATCTCAAAAGCTGAGTGAGGGCATTGTATTATAGCTCTTCAACATGAAAGGGAAAAATGTTGATTATTGATGTTGATGTTCAACAAATCCTCAAGCATGCAGCAAAACCTAATGATCCTATAACTGATCAGTGCCTAATCCATTGGGAAATTTCATGAATCCAAAACATACATCTGTGACATCAGGATATATTCTGTATACCTAGACATCAGATCTATCTAATCACCTTGTGATTCAGACATCAATGTTCACTCAGATCTCATTCTTACAAAATATCCTTCTCAGCATAACCAGTAACCCTGTCAAAACACATTAATTATTTGCTTGGCACTTTGTTCCAACAACGAAATATATCAGACATACAACCCTAAGGGGAAGCAAATTGATCTCAGCTCTTTATTCCAAGATCACATAAGACTACAGATTACTGAGACAAGAGACGAGAACCAGAATGAAACTAATGAAATACTGCTCATATGTATTCATTTTCTTTGAAAATATACATTCAGATACATGAAATTAAAACATGAAAATACCAAACATATCAAAACTATTTGTATTATCTGCACTACTGCTATTCACATGAGATAAATATGCTGAAGAATGGAGGTGGAATCATAGTTTTGGATCCAAAAAAGTTGTCTCACAAAATGACTGCAACTTTCCTACCAACAATGGTCTCACAGTAACAAAAAACTGGAACCCCCCATAGTGAGAAAAAATGAGAGATATATAGGAGAAAGGAAATTTCAGATTGAATCTGCACTTGACATCTGTACCCTCAGAATTCCTTCCCAAGAAGGCCAAAAGCCTCTCTCTACCTTCTTTCTTCAACTGAAAATCAAAATCTCATCATTATGGCTGTACTAGGCAAAAATATCTGAGATATTTGATTCACCATTGTAACTAATTTTCGATGTTAAAGATGAGTTCGTGGTAAAAGTGAAAACACAGTTACAAAGGGACTTCAAGAAGCCCATATAACCTTTTTAGATCATTTTTCTCCATAGTCAAGCTTCAAAAGGTTTGCTAGTCTGCCCTCTAACAAACTCTAATGCTCAATCATCAAATATGTTTGTTCTGTTGTCAATGCCCCAAATTTTACAAATTGACTTATACCATGAACTAGTGAATACCTATGCAAGAACTGACTTCAGATTCAAAAAATTCAATTCTTCCCAATTCTGATGGTATATTGGAGCGCCCAATTTGGTTAAAATTTGCCCCAGATATGGCCGTTTGAAAATTAGGCCTCTGTTCATAGCTTTCGTAGTAAAAGAATAAAATGAAAAATTTAAAATATTCTATAGTTTTCAACTATAGAAATTTCAAATTTGAAAACAAATTTTCAATTTTAGTCTGAACATGGACACAAGAATATATATATTTTTTACTTAGAAACTCTTCTTGCTCCTCTAATGCAATCAGACCACACCACTTGTCAAATTGAGATTAGCTAGTGACTTCAACTTTGGTGCCACATGTCACGATCTCAACAACCCTTGCTATCTCGCAATGATGATTGATCATGCAGATCCTGTTTGGAAAAATGACAATGACCATCCAGACTTTTGGATTTTTCGACAACCTCGCTACTTTGCTAGCTAGAGTTCTGAGAAATTTTCGGCTAGCGAGGTAGCATCTAGCCAGATTTCTTATTTTTCGGAACTCTGGTCTTGTTGATGTCATCGGCCTCCTTTGAATTGCGTGTTGGTTCAAAAGTCTATCTTAGAATGCTTTAGCTAGCATCCACTGATGGACCCCACACACAATGACATGGCTTTTCTTGACTTACAATGCTTAGCACTTGGAATCATATTTAAAGCATTTAAAACCACTCCCACATGCAATGTGGGATTATTAGCTTCACCTATTGCGTGAATCTACTTTATATGTTGTGGAGTTGATTTGTTGCTGGGCATGCTTGAACTCAGTATGGAGCTGTCTTATTTTCTGAAGCATCTCTCTCTTAAACATGCTTGTGGCTGCTACTTACAATCAGCTTCTTCTTTTATTAAAACTTTCCAAGCTCCCTTGTTCAGAATTGTGGGCTCCCTTTTTGGTTGCGTGAGAGTTTTTCTATTTACCTTTCTAATTCTTGGAGGTTTTAGAAGAATATCAATAGGCCCAAGATGACTCAGCTTGATTGCCTTGGCATTAAAACATTTTCAGCTTCTTTGTCTTTTGACAAAATAATATCTTCATTTGCTGCATTTATTCAGGATCAAGTCCAAGATGCTCAGGAAGGGAATGTGATGGTACATGTTGTTGAGAAGTGGACACCTCCATCTACAGGCTGCAAGCTGCAACTTCTTCTTTGATAAACCTATAAATACCATCATATTTAAATGGAAACGGAACCTACATCATATTACTCTTTAGTTGTAATTATATATTAACATGACCACTTATGTTGCCTATATGCAATTTTTTTTTTTTTTGTATAAAACATTCTTGCATATGTAAAACATCTCCTCACGTGCCTTTGCTCTGTGTTTATGTAGTGGCTTCTTACATATCATGATTTCTCATTTGATGCAGCTTTGCCTCTGCCCAAAACAAAGTCCAAAGTGGCTCTTCTTCTACTAGCAATGTTTTCCAGCATTGTAATATTTGAGGTAGAGAATGCTCCCATAATATAAAATTCATTTTTTATTAGTCTTCACGTTTTCATCAAGTGGAAACTCTTTCATTGCATTTGATAACTTTGATCATACATTATCATAATTTAAATTATGATAATATTCTTTTAATATTCATAAACACCCATGCCTGAAGAAATTAGTCAGACCCCAAAGTGGGTCTGGCTAAAAAATTTTGCCTTTCAAACAACTGGCATCCTCATATGTGTACCTTGACCCCATTGGACATCTCTAACTGATGGGATTCAAATTCAATCATCAATTCATTATCTGAAACTCACTTTTAATCAAATCTACAAATTGTGAATTTGTGTATGGAGGCTCGCCAGTTGGCCTTAAAAATGATTTGATCAAGTAACCGAGCCACAAAAATTGGCATGAGTGTTCAATCCTACATTCTTTACCATACTGCAAATTTTTAGCCCATGAGGAATTCTCAATTGAAAGATTTTAATTTTCGAACATCCATACTTCAATTACCCTACAGGCAAACAATGTTAAAAAACATAAACTGGGCTTGGGTTCGGCATTATAAATTGAGTTATTTATCACTTGGGGTTCTGAAAACCAGGGTATAAGTTCTTTGACATGAAGAGAATATAATTCTATAGTTTGGGCTCATGACGAATCACAGGACGCATTTGGCAAATTTTCAAAAACAGGCACTTGGAAATTTTAACTGGAAAATGTGTCAAATTGTAATTTTTGGCAAATGTATGGACATGTGAAAGTATGCAGATGGATTTGTCATGACTTAAGAACTGGCATACTTCAAGGATTTTTAGGAGAAAACACAATGATATAATCCATTTAAGCTCACCAATCATAGGATAAAAGTTATAATGTGTCGAACAGGGGTACAGATCAATCAAGATACCTTAGTTGTAACAAAACAATATAAACTGGATTTTTGATCATGTTAGAAAACTGATCAAATGGATTCATCATGATCTCAAAATTGGAACATATGAAGTGTCTGATCCCTGGAACTCAATGAAAAAGGAAATTTTTCATTTGGGTCAATTGGGTCAAAGATATGATTGGTCAAACAGGACTTCTCAGAATTGTGAACAACTAGTTAAATGCACAAAATAGTAAATGACAAACTTTGGGGGGTGCAAAACCTAGACAAACGAATTCAAAATGACTTGAAAATTGAAACATAGGCTCTTTATTATGCATACTAAACATTCCCAAAGTGTCTATTCATGAAACATTCCTGGGTAAAAGATATTCAGATGCAAACTGGGCCTCTGATCGCTATTTGACACGTGCAAAATTGCAAATTTTGACACTAGCTCAAAATGGGACTTCACAGAATGGTTTGAAATGTCAGTTTAACTTCATAGAACACATAGACGCACTAAATGAAAGGTGTTAGAAACATTAAACACCTCTTAGGCCTCAGACTGACAACCAAGTACAATCTCATTTAAAAGCATTTAAGAGCTTGATTTTTTCAATGGTTCTCAAAATTGACCATGCAATTTTTAGTCCCAAGAGTGGCTCTGTCTGTGGATGTATGTCCCTTGTGGGCATGGAAAGATTCTATATCTCTGGGAGAAGCAGACCACACACTTGAGATCAAAAACTTCTCAAATAGCTTTATTGAAAATAGGGAAACTAGTCTACTATGTACACATGATGACCCGGGCCATCGAAAAGTTTCAGAACTCCTTACCTCTTTCATAAACCTGATTCTCATTTACATCTCCCTGAGGTAAACTGAAATTTTCATTATCATTTGTTTCACAAATTAGATCATCATATTGAAACAAATAACTTGGCAAAACAAAACAACTTCGTTCATTCTCATAGCGCATATAAAATTCAAAGACCATTTCATCTTCATGATCACTATGAGAAAAAGCATTAGCATGCTCATGACTACACAAACTGAACTGAGAATCAAAATCCAATGATGATTGATGCATGCTGATTGGAAACACAAAAACTTCAAAATCTACATCATTCACCAAGTTGCGAAGACCAAAAACTTGCAACTCACCTTGTGTCTCCAGCTATAAAGAGTGTTTGGAATATGATTGTTGTCTACTTGTAGTCGTATCATTCACTAAATCAGATTCATCCTTCACTGAAACCTCTTCACACTCAAAACATTGATTAGTCACCATACATGAAAATTCATTCTGAAAGTATTGATCTAAACTATGCTGATCACTATCATTTTCTTCATCAAACTGAATGTCAGAATATACCTTCAACTCATCTTTACAAGACTTATCAGCACATGAAGAAAATCTATAATCTGATTGACAACCTTCACTGTTTTCCTCCTCATCATATGAAAAATCAAAACAATGTTCAACAAGATCAACATGAAAAGAACTTGAAATAGCATTAACCTTCCTTTCATTAACATAATCAGCATTCAACAAATCATCATGTGCAAAGACATTTGAGGTACTATCATCTACAACTCCAAAGTCTAACAAAGATTGTTCGGATTCTACCTCTTTTTTCACATCAAACTTTGGGGAATTGATTTGACTGAATGAGAAAGTATTATGAGAGAACATATGAAGATCCTTAGAGATACTTACGTTCTTTTCAAACTCACCAGCCAACAATTCTGAGATTTCACTGGAGCCCAAGAAGACTGCCTCACAAATCTTCTCCTGGCTATGATAGTCATCTGGGTAACATGAAGAACTTGCAACAGGAAGATCATTAGTGTAACAATCTGGAAAATCACAATTATTACAACATTCTTTCTTATCATGGCAATCAATGGATCTACTATTGTTACAACTTTCTTCAACTTCATATGTACTGTAACTTAATTTATCTTCTCTTTTATATCCATCTTTTTCATGCTGATTTCTATTACCTGATTCATTAACATTTGAATCCACCTCTTCACAATCAGAAGACAGATTATCTTGCTCTACAGACTCATTGTATTCATTACTACCTTGGCTTTCAACACACTCATTATCATTAGGAGATATTTCACAAAATTTGTAATCACCACTTCCCATCTCCTCAATGAATTTTTTAATTTGCAAAATTATTTGTAACCTTATAGGTGCTGGCCAATTGACTGAATCAGGTACTAGAACATCAAGGAAAATACTTGGTGAGAAATAAAACATAATTTGTCACTTGACAGATCTGAACCAGACCTTAAATGCAGGAGAAACTTGTAGATCACTGACATCCTGATAAGAATTTACACTTTATAAACGAATTCTTGACTCTAAAACTTTCTCAACAATATTTGCAAACTGGACTGATTGAAGATAGACCTATGACAGTCATAGAACACAATTTTTATCTAGTTTCAACATACTGCTAATAATCAATAAAGCTTAACTGGGGAACATGAAATTTCAGCAAGGAAAAGGAACACATCTTGCTACATATTTGTTGTATCCAATCTATTTCATGACAAAGATTTTGGTTCTTTCTGAATGCAACTCCCCAGTAGAGTCGCCATTTTGTTGCTGTTTGAAAATGTTACCCGTTTTAAATTATCCCCATGAGAATATGAAACATCTAGGGGCAGCTAACTCCCATTGTCAACATACCATTTCAGACACAGGGCAACCTATAAGGCTAGACCCTTCTTCTTCTTCAGGCTCTGCAAAACCTAGGCGGGTAGACCTATAGATTCTTTATATGGTACCAGTTGTCAAAACATACACTGAATCTATTATGAAGCAGATAAAACCCTTATTTCTCCTAATAACTCATGAAATAACATCAATCTATAGTAGCTAAATGTAGATCTAGGAATCTCAAAAGTTGAGTGAAGGTATTCTATTATAGCTCTTCAACATGAAAGGGAAAAGTGTTGATTATTGATGTTGATGTTCAACAAATCCTCAAGCATGCAGCAAAACCTAATGATCCTGTAACTGATCAGTGCCTAATCCATTGGGCAATTTCATGAATCCAAAACATACATCTGTGACATCAGGATATATTCTGTATACCTAGACATCAGATCTATCTAATCACATTGTGATTCAGACATCAATGTTCACTCAGATCTCATTCTTACAAAATCTCCTTCTCAGCATAACCAGTAACCCTGTCAAAACACATTAAGCATTTACTTGGCACTTTGTTACAACAGCAAAATATATCAAACATACAACCCTAAGGGGAAGCAAATTGATCTCATCTCTTTATTCCAGGATCACATAAGACTACAGATTACTGAGACAGGAGATGAGAACCATAATGAAACTAATGAAATAATGCTCATATGTATTCATTTTCTTTGAAAATATACATTTAGATACATGAAATGAAAACATGAAAATACCAAACATATCAGAACTATTTGTATTATCTGCACTACTGTTGTTCACATGAGAGAAATATGCTGAAGAATGGAGGTGGAATCACAGTTCTGGATCCGAAAAAGTGGTCTCACAGAATGACTGCAACTTTCCTACCAACAATGGTCTCATAGTAACAAAAAACTGGAACCCCCCATAGTGAGAAAGAATGAGAGATATATAAGAGAAAGGAAATTTCGGATTGAATCTGCACTTGACATCTATACCCTAAGAATTCCTTTCCAGGAAGGCCAAAAGCCTCTCTCTACCTTCTTTCTTCAACTAAAAATCAAAATCTCATCATTATGGCTCTACAAGGCAAAAATATCTGAGATATTTGATTCACCATCGTAACTGCTTTCTGATGTTAAAGATGAGTTTGCGGTAAAAGGTGAAAAACTAGTTACAAAGTGACTTCAAGAAGCCCATATAACCTTTTCAGATCATTTTTCTCCATAGTCAAGCTTTAAAAAGTTTGCTAGTCTGCCCTCTAACAAACTCTAATGCTCAATCATCAAATATGTTTGTTCTGTTGTCAATCCCCCAAATTTTACAAATTGACTTATACCATGAACTAGTGAATACCTATGCAAGAACTGACTTCGGATTCAAAAAATTCAATTCTTCCCAATTCTGATTGTATATTGGAGCGCCCAATTTGGTTAAAATTTGCCCCGGATATGGCCGTTTGAAAATTAGGCCTCTGTTCATAGCTTTCGTAGTAAAAGAATAAAATGAAAAATTTAAAATATTCTATAGTTTTCAACTATAGAAATTTCAAATTTGAAAACAAATTTTCAATTTTAGTCTGAACGTGGACACAAGAATATATATATTTTTTACTTAAAAACTCTTCTTGCTCCTCTAATGGAATCAAACCACGCCACTTGTCAAATTGAGATTAGCAACTGACTTCAACTTTGGTGCCACGTGTCACGATCTCAACAACCCTCGCTATCTCGCAATGACGATTCATCATGCAGATCCCATTTGGCAAAATGGTGACGACCATCCAAAATTTTGGATTTTTCGACGACCTCGCTACTTCGCTAGCCGGAGTTTCGAGAAATTTTTGGCTAGCGAGGTAGCGACTAGCCGAATTTCTTATTTTTTTGAACTTTAGTCCTGCTGATGTCATTAGCCTCCTTTGAATTGTGTGTTGGTTCAAAAGTCTGTCTTAGAATGCTCCAGCTGGCATCCACTGACAGACCTCGCACACAATGACATTGATTTGTTTGACTTACAATGCTTAGCACTTGGAATCATATTTAAAGTATTTAAAACCACTCCCACATGCAATGTGGGATTATTAGCTTCACCTGTTGCGTGAATCTACTTTATATGTTGTGGAGTTGATTTGTTGTTGGGCATGCTTCAACTCAGTATGGAGCTATCTTATTTGCTGAAGCATCTCTCTCTTAAACATGCTTGTGGCTACTACTTACTATCAACTTCTTCTTTTATTAAAACTTTCCAAGCTCCCCTGTTCAGAATCGTGGGCTCCCTTTTTGGTTGCGTGAGAGTTTTTCTATTTGCCTTTCTAATTCTTGGAGTTTTTAGAAGAATGTCAACAAGCCCAAGATGACTCAGCTTGATTTCCTTGACATTAAAACATTTTCAGCTTCTTTGTCTTTTGACAAAATAATATCTTCATTTGTTGCATTTATTCAGGATCATGTCCAAGATGCTCAGGAAGGGAATGTGATGGTACATGTTGTTGAGAAGTGGACACCTCCATCTACAGGCTGCAAGCTGCAACTTCTTCTTTGATAAACCTATAAATACCATCATATTTAAATGGAAATGGAAGCTACATCATATTGCTCTTCAGTTGTAATTATATATTAACATCACCACTTATGTTGCCTGTATGCAATTTTTTTTTTTTTTTTTTGTATAAAACATTCTTGCATATGTAAAACATCTCCTCACGTGCCTTTTCTCTATGTTTATGCAGTGGCTTCTTACATATCATGATTTCTCATTTGATACAGCTTTGCCTCTGCCCAAAACAAAGTCCAAAGTGGCTCTTCTTCTACTAGCAATGTTTTCCAGCATTGTAATATTTCAGGTAGAGAATGCTCTCAGAATATAAAATTCATTTTTTATTAGTCTTCACATTTTCATCAAGTGGAAACTCTTTCATTGCATTTGAGAACTTTCAACATACATTATCATAATTTAAATTATGATAATATTCTTTTAACATTCATAAACACCCATGCCTAAAGAAATTAGTCGGACCCCAAAGTGGGTCTAGCTAAAAAATTTTGCCTTTCAAACAACTGGCATCCTCATATTTGTACCTTGACCCCATTGGACATCTTTGACTGATGGGATTCAAATTCAATCATCAATTCATTATCTGAAACTCACTTTTAATCAAATATGCAAATTGTGAATTTGTGTCTGCAGGCTCGCCAGTTGGTCTTAAAAATGATTCGATCAAGTAACCAGGCCATGAAAATTGGCATGAGTGTTCAATCCTACACGCTTTACCATACTAAAAATTTTCAGCCCATGAGGAATTCTCAATCAAAAGATTTTAATTGCTGAACATCCATACTTCAATTACCCTATAGGCAAATAATGTTAAAAAACATAAACTGGGCTTGGGTTCGGCATTATAAACTGAGTTATTGATCACTTGGGGTTCTGAAAACCAGGGTATAAGTTCTTTGCCATGAAGAGAATATAATTTTGTATTTTGGGCTCATGACGAATCACAAGACGCATTTGGAAAATTTTTGAAAACAGGCACTCCGAAATTTTAACTGGGAAATGTGTCAAAATGTAATTTTTGGCAAATGTACAGACATGTGAAAGTGTGCAGATGGATTCATCATGACTTAAGAACTAGCATAATTCAAGGATTTTTAGGAGACAACACAATGATATAATCCATTTAGGCTCATCAATCATAGGATAAAAGTTATAATGTGCCGAACAGGGGTACAGATCAATCAGGATACCTTAGCGGTAACGAAACAATATAAACTAGGTTTTTGATCATGTTAGCAAACTGATCAAATGGATTCATCATGATCTCAAAATTGGAACATATGAAGTGTCTAATCCCTGGAAACCAATGCAGAAAGAATTTTTTCATTTGGGTCAATTGCGTCAAAGATATGATTGGTCAAACAGGGCTTCGCAAAATTGTGAACTAGTTAAATGCACAAAACCTTAAATGACCAACTCTGTGAGGTGCGAAACCTAGTCAAACGAATTCAAAATGATTGAAAATTGAAACATAGGTTCTTTCTTATGCATACTAAACATCCCCAAAGTGGATAGTCATGACAAATTCTTGGGTAAAAGATATTCAGATGCAAACTGGGCATCTGATCGCTATTTGACACGGGTAGAATTGCAAATTTTGACACTAGCTCAAAATGGGACTTCGCAGAATGCTTCAAAACGTCAGTTTAACTTCATAGAACACATAGACACACTAAATGAAAGGTGTTAGAAACATTAAGCACCTCTTAGGCCTCAGACTGACAACCAAGTACAATCTCATTTAAAAGCATTTAAGGGCTTGATTTTTTCAATGGTTCTCAAAATTGAGCACACAATTTTTAGTCCCAATAGTTAGAGTAGCCAGTTTTGATTACGAAGAAAATGATTCATCACATTACTGGTCTCCCTATGCTCACCAAGCTCAAAGTCACAAAAACTCTAGGTTGAGATGAGCTTCAGAAGAAAATCCTAGTTGAGTGGGATAGTAGAGGAATGAAAATTAGCAATGTATCTAATGTAGAGCTCAAATTTGGCATTCATATCATAGCTCATAATATTTACAGCTCTAGTCAACTCAATAGTGTGTCATGTGAAGCAGTTGACCTAGCTTATAAGGTTGTGAAGAAGAATTTGGAATATGACCTAGCAGACTTAACATTGAAGCAACTGAATAAGAATATGGAAAGCATTAGAACCTTGAAGAATAACCCATGCAAGTTTGGTTCTCTATTGACATGTTTGTTCTTTTATGTTCAAAATTTTTTCCCTTCTAAAGGCACAGTGGCATGGAGAAAGGACACACCAGTCTTGTATCAGATAAATGAGTTCATAGCTGAAATGGGTGAAAATTTTGATAGCATCATGGACAATTATTTTGAAGCTTTTAAAGAAAAGATGAATAATAGGTTCTAGATTCCACAAAAATTGGTTGAAGACTATAAGGATGATGTTTGTTTTATGGTTGATAGTGATATAGTATATAGCTAGGCAGTAAGGCCTAGAATAGTATGGGTAAAACCTCTTCCTTATGAGGTTAATATTGATGAGATGAAATAAATAATTGAAGCCCTGGTGAATGAGCCTGTAGATACAAAGGCACCTACCTTTGGAACCTATGAAGAAGTTAAAGCCAAAATAGAACTCAAGATCAAGCTTCCACAAGTAGTAAATAAGGGTAAGAGGAAGATTTCAAAAATAAAAACAACAAATGCCCCTCTTATGATTATCGAGGGAAAAAGTGAAGATAAAGAAGAATTTGAGAATGAAGAAGAATCAAAAAAGGAAGAATATCCTATAAGAAAGAAAGGAAAGGTGATTATAACCAAGCCACCCAAGCCCTCCACAACTATATTCACCAGAAGATCCAAGAAGAAAGGTGGCAGTGAAGTTGTGTTTAGTAAGCCCCCTCTCACCTTCTAAGAGTGATTGAAGCAATTGGTAGAAGGTGCTGGTATTACCAATTTCAAAGCATTAAAGTATGAAACCAGAATAGATGCTGAAAAAATTTAGATTGAGGAGTTGGTATTGACAAAGATGGGAAAATGGAAATATTCCCTTGATCAAATTGCACCTCAAATTTCTAATGAGCTATTAGTAAGATTAAAGTTAAGATGGGAATTAGCCATGCAAATAGAAAAGGACATATATGAACAATCTTTGAGACAGTTGTTACTGAGCATTACCAATGCTAAGGTAAAAGAAGCCATGAAGAAAAATGAAGATAAGATGACCATCAGATTTCATACTTGTTTAATTTTAGTAAAAAACATAGAGCATGTAGTCAAGGATGCTACATCTATGTGGAAAAAAATATATCATCTACACAAACCAAGTGAGAATCTAGTTGACATCAATGATGATGATGATGATAGTGACAAGGATGAAGAAAATGAAGAAGATAATACTCCTTGTGTCACCATTGATGTTGAAGATTATCAAAAATTGATGAAGGATGATGAAGAAGAAAAAGAGGATAAAGTTGAAGAGGAAGATGGGAAAGAAGAAGAAGAAAGTGATCTAGTTAGGATAGATGCAAAATTCATAGCCTTCCTTCATCACTCTCTAATAAAAAGAACAACATCATCAGGCATGGAGACAACTTCAACGAGTTTGATTGTGACCACAGCAGATACATCAACTGTCCAATCACTCTTCACTCCCTCTTAGCTCAATGTATCACTAATGAAAGTGTCTACCACTTCATCTAATAAGCTACAAACTTCTACTTCTTTAGTGCTCGAGTCAGGTTCATCAAAAATAAGTACAGTTTCATGTTTTATAGTTTTGGATTCTCCAGTCTTGACTAGTTCAGTTTTGCATGCTCCAGTAAGTGCTCCAATTATAAATACTTCTATTAGTATTCCACCTATAAATACTTCAATTTTGGGAAGTACATCAGTTTTGGATTCTTTTAGTACTCCAATAAGTATTTCATCAGTAGGCACTATACAATTTTTTACTGCAAGCCCTACTATTTCCACTATTGTTTATGTTTCAAAATATAAAGCATTAATGTCAAAAGTTGAACCAAAGACACAACTAAAAATTTTGATTAGTGGAAAAGAAATTGAGGAAGATATAGATCTAGATAAGGAGATTGAAATTCTCAAGTTAGATTTTGACAATGCTACTATAGAGCAAATGAGATTAGTCAGTTAGCTTCTTGAGAAGAAGGCTAAACAGAAGCAACTAAGAGAAGAAAGAGATAGAAAATTCCAAATCATTGAGAGTGCTAAGAACATTTTGATAGAGGCTATAGGTGTTGATGTTGATTCTTCTCAGCACATTTTTTTACAATTAGAAGAGGTAGCTAATAAATTCAATTAGGATTCTAGTGACCAAGAAAAGCTAATAGAGAAAGCAGAGAAGAAGTTTGACAATAAAGTGCTTGAGCACATTGCTTAGCAAATTGCCATCCATCAGGTAGAGGTCTCTTCAATTTTGGAAAATCTTGAAAATTCTTTCACAAATGTAACATCTCTTTTTGCTAAGTTATGTGATGTTACTGAGCATACAAAAGAAATTAAGGGTAAATTGAGTAAGATTGATGAGGATCTAAAGGCCAGTGCCCAGAAGTTGTACCTTGACCCCAGTTAAAGCTCTACACACCACATGAGGATTAGATTCCTATCAGATATGTAGGTAGAGTTATTGACAGAGGAAGCAAGGATCGAGTCTACACTCATAGACATCTAGAACAATATCCTTTCTATCATGGATATAATGCAGAAGCACATTGCTTACTCTAAAACATTGATCCATGACAATAAATTTTCAATTGCAGATCATATGATTGAACTCTCAGCAGAAGTCCAAGTTGCACTTCAAACCTGCAAAATTTTGAAAGAAAACTAGGACAAATCCTTAACTCTTTTTCTTAAGGTACATTTTGAGTTTCTCTCACACTTTGGTGTCTCTATATAAGTAGATTTTAAATCTTTGGCATTATTGTCAAAAAGGGGGAGATATGTACAAATGTATCTACAATAGAGTTAGTATATAAGGAGGAGAGATATTTGTATATACACTTAGTATGATATTATGCCTAATATGATATGTACATTGTATGGGGGAGATATGTGAAAATGTATATACAACAGCGTTACAAAGACAAATTTTGAAAAATCAAAAATCAAAATCAGCATGCCATGTTGTACATAAGTTTTGGCTAATAAGTGGTTTTTCACTAATGCCAAAGGGGCAGATTGTTGGCATTAAGTCATGTTTGTTATTAGTGTCAATGGTTATTCAAATTTTGTATGATTATTGAGCTCTTCATTCAATCTACAATGTTTTCCAAGCAATTTAGTAGTTACCAAGTTTCACTGTTCATATCGAGCATTCCAGTGGTTACCTAGTGAATACAGGCAGTGTGAAGTCCAGTAGTTTAGACCAAGCAATTTAGTGCTAATTGAGCTTCATAGTATCTACAAAGTCATTAGTTCTTGTGATGTGAAGCCAGTGTTAACCGAGTGATGGGATGATTAGTGTTTATCGAGTGTAGGCATGGTAAACATGGAATTCAATTTATACTGAGTGTCACAATATCTACCAAGTCTCCAGTGTATACCGAGTTTGAAGCTACGTTGATGTGATTAGTATGTCTGACCCTCTACTTCTATTGAGTGCATGACAATGCCAAGTAATGTAATGGACAACGAGTATCAAAAATTCACCAAGCCAACTTTCAGAACCCGAGTTTCTACATTTGGGCCGACTCAGTAATATTGGTGTTATCTTGTGTTTTGGCCGACCTTGTAATTATGAGAATTGGGTTGGTATATATGTAATGTATTGTATCATACCCAAAAATAGAAGAAGTAATGTCTTTGATGCATGAGAATGTGAATGTGAATTAGCAATAGAGCAAAGTGTATAGCAAGGTGAAAGCAGGAGCAGTCAAGTTACATCTATCACAAAGTAACGATCAATACTTCAATGATCTAAATCAGCAATTCAGTTGTAAGTTAGATCTAATGTTTCACCCTAATAGGTGAATTGGATTCAAATCCTTTAACTGGGGTAGAATTAATAGTCTTTTCCTTAAATCTCTTTACCAAGTGCATACTTCATTGCATGTTTTTAAAACCTCTAACAAGGTGGACCTAGCAGTCCTAATTTCTGTTAATAGGGTAGATTATCAAAAGTGATCATTGTAAGCCTTAACATACTAACTTTATACTGCAGTATCAAAGTTTTGTGGGTAACATCCCTACCCCAGTTTTACTTTCTATTTGGAAGGTTTTTGGATCACCAAATATTGTGTTCAAAGTGTTTGGTGCTTTTAGTTTCTCATTCATGTAGTAGATTAATTAACGATAAATGGATTATGTTATTAAGTGCTAAATTTGTTCAAAAGTTTTGAGGTTACTAATTCACCCCTCCCCTCTCAATAACTTAGCTAGCCTTGATTATTTCCAACACCAATGCATCAAGAGGGTTCATAGATTAACCTATGACCCCTCTTAATGCATTTCATGACAACGTATGTCCCTAAGGGCCCTAGGACCCCTAGGGCCAATAGGGACATATTTGAATGGTTCCAATGTGTTGAGAGGGGTCATAGGTTAACCTATGACCCCTCTCGATGCATTTAGTGACAACATATGTCTCTAGGGGCCCTAGGGCCCTTAGGGACGCATTTGATTGGTTCCAATACATCAAGAGGGGTCATAGGATAACCTATAACCCCTCTCAATGCATTTCATGACAACATATGTTCCTAGGGTCCCTAGGGCCCCAAGGGATACATTTGGTTGGTTTGAATGTGTCGAGAGGGGTCATAGGTTAAACTATGACCCCTATCAATGCATTTCATGACAGCGAATATCCCTAGGGGCCCTAGGGCCCTTAGGGACACATTTGGTTGGTTTGAATGTGTAAAGAGGGGTCATAGGTTAACCTATGGGCCCTCTCGACACATTTCATGACAACAAATGACCTTAGGAGCAGGCCCCTAGGGATGCATTTGGTTGGTTCAAATGTGTCGAGAGGGGTAATAGGTTAACCTATGACCCCTCTTAACGCATTTTATAGCATAGAATGGATGCATTCCATTGGCTCAAATGCATCGAGAGGATTCATAGGTTAACATATGATCCCTCTTAACACATTTTATGATAACGTATGTCTCTACAGGCCTTAGGGCCCCTAGGGATACATTTGGTTGGTTTGGATGTGTCAAGAGTGGTCCCTCTCAATGTATTTCATGACAACAAATGTCCCTAGGGGCCCTAGGGCCCCTTAGCACACATTTGGTTGGTTTGAACATGTCAAGAGGGGTCATAGGTTCCTAGGGACACACTTGGTTGGTTCAAATGCATCAAGAGGGGTCATAGGTTAACTTATGACCTCTCTCGATGCATTTCATGACAACATATGTCCCTAGGGGCCCTAAGGCCCATAGGGACCTATTTGGTTGGTTCAAATGCATCGAGAGGGGTCATAGGTTAACCTATGACCTCTCTTGATGCATTTCATGACAACGTATGCCCATAGGGGCCATAGGGGCCCTAGGGATTCATTTGGTTGGTTTGAATGCATCGAGAGGAGCCATCGGTTAACTCCTAACCCCTCTCAACACATTTTGTGACAATGTATGTCCCTAGGGGTTTGGTTGGTTCAAATTCATTGAGAGGGGCCATACTTTAATCTATGACCCCTCTTGATGCATTTTATGACAACGCATGTCCCTAGGGGCCCTAGGGCCCATAGTCACGCATTTGGTTGGTTTGAATTTGTCAATAGGGGTCATAGGTTAACATATGACCCCTCTCAATGCATTTCATGACAACATATGTCTGTAGGTGCCATAGGACCCCTAGGGATGCATTTTCTTGGTTCGAATGCATTGAGAGGGGTCATAAGTTAACCTATGACTGATCTCGATCCATTTCATGATAACATATATTCCTAGGGCCCCTAGGGATGCATTTGGTTAGTTTGAATGCACTGAGAGTTGCCATAGGTTAACCTAAGACCCCTCTCAATGCATTTCATGACAACATATGTCACTAGGGGTGCTAGGGCCCTTAGGGAAGCATTTGGTTGGTTTGAATACGTCGACAAGGGTCATAGGTTAACCTATGACCCCTCTCGATGCATTCAAACTAAGCAAATGTGTCCCTAAGGGTATCACAACGTATTTCTATAGGGGCCCTAGGACCCCTAGGGACGTACTTGGTTGGTTCAAATTTTTTGAGAGGGGTCATATGTTAACCTATGACCCCTCTCAATCCTTTTCATGATAATGTATGTTCCTAGTGGCCTTAGGGCCCCTAGGGACATGTTTGGTTGGTTCCAATGCATCGAGAGGGGTCATAGGTTAACCTATGACCCATCTCGATGCATTCAAACTAAGCAAATGTGTCCCTAAGGGTATCACAATGTATTTCTATAGGGGCCCTAGGACCCCTAGGGACGTACTTGGTTGGTTCAAATTTGTTGAGAGGGGTCATATGTTAACCTATGACCCCTCTCAATCCTTTTCATGATAATGTATGTTCCTAGTGGCCTTAGGGCCCCTAGGGACATGTTTGGTTGGTTTGAATGCATCGAGAGGGGTCATAGGTTAACCAATGGCCCCTCTCAATGTACTTCATGACAACATATGTCCATAGGGGCCCTAGGGACCCTAGGGACCCATTTTGTTGGTTCAAATGCGTTGAGAGGGGTTGAATAGGCTAACTTATGATCCCTCTTAATGAATTCCATGACAACGTATGTCCCTAAGGGCCCTAGGGCCCCTAGGGATGCATTTGATTGGTTTGAATGCATCGAGAGGGGTCATAGGTCCTCTCGACACAATTCATGACAACATATGTCCCTAAGGGCCCTAGGGTCTCTAGAGATGCATTTGGTTGGTTCAAATGCTTTGAGAGGGGTCATAGGTTAACCTATGACCCATCTTGATGCATTTCATGACAACATATGTCCCTAAGGTCCCTATTTTGTTGGTTCAAATGCATTGAGGGGGGTCATAGGTTAACCTATGACTCCTCTCAACATATTTCATGACAATGTATGTCCTTAGGGGCCTTAGGACTATTAGGGATACATTTGGTTGGTTTGAATGCATTGACTCGATGCATTTCATGACAACATATGTCCCTAGGTGCCCTAGGGAACCTAGGGAAATGTTTGGCTGGTTCAAATGCATCGAGAGGCATCATAGGTTAACCTATGACCCCTTTCGATGCATTTCATGACAAAGAATGTTCCTAGGGGCCCTAGGGCCCCTACAGACACATTTGGTTGGTTCAAATGCATCGAGAGGGATCATAGGTTAAGCTATGACCCCTCTTGATGCATTTCATGATAATGAATGACCCTAGGGTCCCTAGGGCCCCTAGGGACACATTTGGTTGGTTCAAATGTATCAAGAAGGGTCATAGGTTAGCCTATGACTCCTCTCAATGCATCTCATGACAATGTATGTCCCTAGGCACCCTAGGGCCACTAGGGACACATTTGTTTGGTTTGAATCAATCAAGAGGGGACATAGGTTAACCTATGTCCGCTCTCGATGCAATTCATGACAACATATGTCCCTAGGGGACCTAGGGCCTCTAGGGATGCATTTCATTGGTTCAAATGCATCAAGACTCAATGCATTTTATGACAAGGTATGTCCCTAATGGCCCTAAGACCCCTAGGAATGCATTTGGTTTGTTTCAATGCATCGAGAGGGGTCATATGTTAACCTATGACCCCTCTTGATGCATTTCATGACAACGTATGTCTCTAGGGGCCACAGGACCCATAGGGATGCATTTAGTTGGTTCCAATGCATCAAGAGGGGTCTTAGGTTAACCTATGACCCCTCTCGATGCATTTCATGATAATATAAATTCCTAGGGGTCCTAGGACCCGTAGGGACACATTTGGTTGGTTAGAGTGCATTGAGAGGGGTCATAAGTTAACCTATGACCCCTCTCGATGCATTTCACAACAACATATGGGGGCTCCTACATATGCATTTGGTTGGTTAGAATGCGTCAAGAGGGGTCATAGGTTAAGCTATGACCTCTTTCGATGCATTTCATGATAATATTATATTTAATAATAATATAATACTATATATTTTAATATAATAATAATATTTATCATATATATTACTATATTATATTTAGTTATAATAATAATTATATTTATAACTATATTATATTGAATAATAATAACCAAAATATATTGAATAATAATAATCATAATAATCATACATATTACTATATATAATAATAATTATAATCATATATAATAATAAAAAGCATAATCATATGTAATACTATTAATGCCCACACTTCCCAAATTTTTGTTTCTCTCTAATATGGGTCATTTCCCTCCAAAATTTTCAATGTGGGTGGTTTCCCTTGCAATTGGAAAATTTAGACTTTTTGTGTAATCGATTTCATATCGGGTATCCAATCTATAATCTGGTATCTGATTAGGATTGGTATTTACCAACCTTATTTGGTCAACCCAAAAAATGTTTTTGAGAACTGTTTCACTAACACTCAAACTTTGAGTAGCCATTTGACAATATTATTTTCATCTAAATTGAATGAAACAAATTTTTTTATATATATAACACTCTCAATATTCCATCGATATAATTGCTGTCAAATTCTGAGTTCAATAAGTATTTATTAGTTAATTTTCGATGAAGATGATTGTAAAGTGTTGATTGACATACTAATTGAAAAATAGGTATAACTTTCAAACGGTATAACATTTTTGAAATCAAAAAGTTGCATCACATTCTATATTTCAGCTAGTATAAGGAAAATAAATTTAATTTAATTTGGTAAAGTTTTCAATTAGTTAAGGTGGTCAGACATGGGAGTTTTCTTATTCTAAAAAAGTTTTAGTAGAAAATTTATATTTAATTATTTATTTGGAATAAAAATATCCAAAAATATGCATCACATCCAAGCATGAGTCTACCTTTTATATCTATAATTATATTAAAAAATATTATCATTTTATTTTGATTAAGGTGGTCAGACATACACCTACTATTTATTTTCGCCTTGAAATTTTTGTATAACTGCATTAAAATCCAAACTTTTGACCAATCAAATATTTTTTTCTCTAGATAAGGCCTAGTAGTTTAGAAACTACATTCAATTTTCTATAGATTATTTTCTTACAACTTTTGGATATAAAGTTTGAAACCACTTTAAAATTATGTGTCAAGTTGACATAATCTTGATTTGCTAATTTTTCACTACCACTTAAGGCCATAGTTTGATTGACCATGATCTTGCACACACACACACACACACACACACACACACACACACACACACACACACACACACACACACACGCACGCACGCACACACGCGCGCGTGCGTGTGTGTGTGTGTGTGCATATACACATATATAGAATAAAAATATAAAAAATATATATACATGCATATGTATATGTACACACACACACACACACACACACACACACACACATTTATACCATGAAAAATACATTAAAAAAATATTACATTTAATTAAAAATATTAGAAAGGGATGAAGAATGAAAATTCAACCTATTTCATAAGATGGTGAGTTGGACACCCATCTTTTCCTCTATTCTAATCAAAACTGGCTAGCAAGAAAAAATGAAAATGACAAGTGGGGTTGAGGATTGGGGTTTTTAAACTCTAGTCTAATCAATTTATTTTTGATCAAAAATCATAATAAAGTTTCAATCGAAACTAATATACGTGATTAGGTTCGATTGAAACTACCAAATAAAGTAGTTTTCATCAAAACTACCAAATAAAGTAGTTTTAATCAAAACTAACAAAGTTTTTATAGAAACTAATTAACTAGTTTATATCAAAACTTTGAAGGCCAAAATTTCGGCCACCACTTTTTGGAAGAATTTCTTCCTCCAAAAAATTGTAACTCACCCTACATCATTGATGTATGCATCCTTTTGTATTATTGTATGGTTTTACTACATAGATTTTATCATTACCTTAATATTAACTTAGGTAATAATGACAAAGTTTGTATTTATCTCCATTAACCGATAGAACTTGTAGAATTGGGCAAACTGATCCACTGCCCACTTAGTACTAGTTGGTATGTGTGTGCTAAAAAGTTGTCACACTTCTATGAATCATTACATGTAAGAAAACTCAAGAATGAGCCCTCACAAATCGATCCATAGCTCCCTACTCATAGAGTGCAAGGGTTTGAAATGAAGGCCCTCAGTTTGACCTATTTTTGTGCCCATGCAAGTACACCATGAGATGAGAGATTCAAAGAGGAAAAGCAAGAATGCTAGTCTCCATGATCTTCAAATATGCATGAAAATAAGATCTAATCTATGAAATCAAAATTTATTCTATAAATGCAAGATCTAAGCTAAAAGCCCATGATGGGTGCAAGAGAGAAAAAGACAAGAAAATAGAAGTTCTCCACAAAAAGCTTTTGTATTCAAACTCCTTGAAAAATTGGTCTTCAAACCTGCAGCATAACGATAGCATAATCATGGGTCCTCTAAAATGAGGAGAGGGCTCTCCCTTATAAAGGAAATTATGGAGGTGAGAGGCTTCTCACAACCAATATGGGATAATAGAGCTTGATCCATGTGAGACAAAATTCCACCAATGAGAAAAGAGGAGTGGTTGAGGAGAAAGTGGAAAGATAAATCCCACTTAGATCACTTTTTTTAAGTGTAGAGAAATTAAATAAAAAGAATTTATTTTATTTCCTTTTTTCATCAAAAGAGATATTTAAGTGGGATTTTTATTTAATTAAAAGGAAGCAAGTTCTTTTTAATTAAATAGAAGATATTTAATTAAATTAAAAGAGAGGTTTTCTTTTAATTAAATCGGGATTTTATTTTATTTAATTAAAAGAGAAGATTTTCTTTTAATTAAATAAGACTTGGAATAAGATGATCAATCTTAGAAATGAAATAAATCGAATTTGATCAAGGAAATTGATTTGAATTGATTTAATAAAATATTACAAACCATTGATTCAAAAAATTTGATAAATTGATAAATTGAATAATGGGGGCCCATAGTCTAGGCGACCATTTTTGGGTGCATACATTTGCCCCTCTTTGACTAATGTGTGATCGATTTGGGAACACATGTAGTCAAAGAAAGAAATTGAAGTGTGAGGTCAATTTGGGATCACAAAACAACCCAGATGTGTGGTCGACTCGGGAACACATCAGGACAAAGAATACAAATAAATTTTAACTTGAAAAAGTCAAGTATAAAATTGACAAAACTGAATCAAGGATTGAAATTGATAATTACTGCCCCCTCGTGATCGAAATCGAAATGAGATAGAGGAGAAACAACAAATTGATAAATTTGATCAAATCGAACAAAAGATAAGTTTCTTGATGTAAGATGAAAGACATAAGAATCATAGAACCAAGGTAGATCATCAAGCATGAAATATTATGCCCCAAAGGTGATTTAGAAGAAAAGAAGTGGGGAAAAAGAAAATGGAAGATAGAAGTTTGAAAGACATGGAAAGAAATAGAAATAAGAAAAGAAAATGCTCCAAAAATCAATCAACTATTTAAGATAGAAATTTTGATTGAGATCACGAAAGAAAATAAGGAAATGAAGACCAAAATGTGACCACAATTGATTAAATGTCCACAATAAAGATGAAAGGAGAACCCTCTCAAACTCATAATGCAAACTAACATGAAGTCTAATAATGCAAGCTACATGAAATGCAATGGTGTACTTGCAAAAGAGAAATTGTAACATAGGATTTTTTGTTCATCATTCATTAGAGAATGTAAAAGAACTTATTTTCGTCATTGGGCAATTATTAACGGACATCGAAAAATCACACAATCGTCACTAGTCACAAGCGCAACTATGAAGATATGAATGTAATTAATATCGGATTGGAATGTGGAAAGATTCTAACATAAGCATCAAAGACATAAAGATCAAGATGACTTCGATATTAGCTTACCCAATTTAATGTAGCAAAACCATGCTCGCATCAAGGCATAGATGCCAAGATGACCATAAGAATGGTTGTGCAAAAACAATCAAGGATGATACCTCAAATCTCCTAAGTGTTTCAAGGGGACAACAAGAGACACTCTAGAGTTTCAAGACCACACGCACAAGCAAACAACAAATAAAAACATGTCCCATGCCCCAAGTCTTCTAGCAATGCATCATGGAGAGACTTATCAGACAAAGACACTCAACAAAAATCAATAACAGTTAGTACACAGAGAAAAAAAATCATGACATAAGTCAAGCATTAAGTGTTGCATTTAAAAATTTAAGTGTGTTAACTGATACTGAGTTCTGAGGACAAGGATCAAATGCTTGTAGGAAGGTAAGATCACATGATGATACTGGGTAAGACCAAACCAATAAATGTTGAAAAACACTCGATGTCAATGGGTGTTGAAAAACACCATTTGCGAGGTGTCCTAAAGACTCACACATCTAAGAAACCAAAGCTAACATAGTTATGCCCCCTAGACAAAGACCAATTCCAAACCAAAGTAACAAGGACAAGGCATGGTGGAGAAAGGCTAAGTGTCGAGGACATGTGCCAAGAAATAGGGGTGCAAAGGCCTCAAGTAGTGCCCGTTTCCAAGTTTTCACCACTTGGATTTTTATTTTTTTTGGTTTTTTTTTTTTTTTTTTTGCTACCAAGGCGCCTGTTTCCAGGTTTTCACCAAGGCACTTTTTCTATTTTTTTTGAATTTTTGAATTTTTTTTTTTTTTTGTATTTTTGGAATATATAATTTTTTTGAAGATACATCAAAGTGCCTTTTGCTAGGTTGTCACTAAGATGATCATTTTTTCAGGACATTTTTCAATTTTTAGAATTTTTACAATATATCATTTTTTTTGGATTTTTGAAATATATTAATTTTTTTGAATTTTTAAAAATATATCTTTTTTTTGTATTTTTTTCAGGATCAATAAATATGTACAAAGATGCCCCTAGATAGAACGAGCATCAAACTCTCAAGCAAGATCACATCGTGCAGTCCCAATGTCTAACAAGGTGGAGGACATGATGAAGCAATAAGCTAATGGATATTATGGATAAGCAAGGAGTGTATGAAGCAAGTGAAAGTGATCTTCAAAGGTTGACTCCTCAAGAGTACCCAAGCTAGGGAAAATTTGTCATGTAAAGAACATTTGGACAAGAAATGAAAGGCTAGTATAGGATAATTCAAGAAAGCATAATGTAAAAGTGGGAAAGATGCAATCCAAAGAAGTAGACATGTCAAGAGACTTTATAGCATCATATTTTACTCTATTTTATTAAATCAAGACCAAAGGGGTAAATGGGAAAAGGGTAGCAAAATACTAGAATGAATGGAGGAAAATAGATATGAAGGCTAAACATGAAAGGAATGAAAACAAGATCATCATAAGATATCTCACAAGATAGCCAAATGTTTGTCTATAGGTCAACATTGTCAAGATCAAAGAGAGAAGACGAAATGAATGAAAGATGTAGAAGAACTACGCATGATGCCTATTTGTTAGGTTTTCATCATGGTACTTATCCAAGGCACCACAAGGGAGTGGTTTTCACCATAGGATGAATTTATTTCTCTTTACTTTTGCTACCAAAGTGCCTAATTACCAGGTTTTCACCAAGGAACATTTTCAAATTTTTCATTTCCCTTACGTCTTCTATGAGTTTGAACTAAAGGTAATTGTTTAAAGACAACTTGAGGTTGCTTTCCTTGATCTACTTGATATCTTGTTGTAATCGGCATGAAAGAAAAAGTACTAATTGATAGGATAACCTTAAGAAATGTTGGTACCAAACAAGGATAGTAAAAGCACTCACTTGTCCAAAATAAATGTGATAAGATTGAATTTTGCAATAGGCATAAATCAACACTGCCACAGAGGTGCTCACAACTTTGGGTGAATACCCTAGCACATATGGACCAGGAGGATGATTTACCCAAATTATAAATAATTAAAATTGATTTTTTTTTTTTTTTATGAAAGTGTGGACAAGAAATTACTAAAACTCTCCAAGTGTAATATCAAAGGATCCAAGTGTATATCTTTCTCAATAAGGACAATTTCTATCTTACCAACTCCAAACAAGGTCTCTTGTGAAATCAATGAATACTAATTCAAGAGGTCAAAGCATAATAACCCATGGTACAAAAAGGCTTTTAACAATGAGAAAAGTAGCCTAATCCAAATAGGACCAACCTAGGAAGACTAGGAATAATGGGATAACAAAGTTATTCGATCGTAAAGTCTCAACTCAAGAACTCAAATTTTGTTCATTTTAAATATCCAACTAGATGTATCAATAGATTCTTTATCATAAACCAAGCACGCAAGATAGAAAATAGGGATTTCAAGCAAACAGTCTTCAAACAATGAACAAGGGCCAAAGCAACCTTGCACATGAGCAATCAAGTGACTTAGTTTATGCTAATCCCTAGGAGAGCTAATTGTGTATGTTCTCAAAAAGTTTCACAATCATTGCATAGATCCCTAGAAAATAAAAGTTGGCCTCTCTAAGGTTTTTAGTAATGGTTTGACTCTACAACTTTTATGATTCACAGGGGTGACCTCCAATCTCGGCGCACCGAGGTTTTGACACAGTCTGTGAACTTAATCTTCAAGAGCTGCTAGGGAGATCTGACAACCCACAATGAACCATACCCCATGGAGATTTCTTCCACGAGGACATTTATATAGCGATTGTTGCAACCACGGCAGAAGTGGCTATTACCACTTGAGGTTCCGTCTGCAGTTTTCCCTGTATAGGGATTGTCTGCTATGGTTAACCCTCTCTAAAGGTGACCGACTCACAATAGTGGACCACAAGGGGACTTAGCTTTTAGATCCAAGGTTTTGACACCTTTTCACTTTTAGCCCAATCAAAGCAACCAGATTAATCCGACATGCTAACTAAGATTATCTCAAGATCTATGAAATCAACCCCTAGTGATCTATCAACCTCTCCGGAGAAAGGATGCCTCAATCACCAAGTTGAAGATCCATCTATCTAAGAGATTCTCAAAGTATCCTCCCCACCTACAAGGAATCCGTCTTTGAGAGGAGTTTCACTAGGAACTCACTCCCTCAAAATCCACGAATAGTATTCATGGGGCCTAATTACTATGTGTGTATAGATGTTCATTCCCCAAAAGAAAATCTATCCAAGAATAATCAAAAAGCACAAGGTGGTACACTTAACGCTTTAACTACTGTAAGGTGAGTCCAAAGATGTGGAACACTTAACCCCTCACACAAGCCAAAACGAGTCCACAACTTAAAGATTAGTGAGTTCTAGAAAGCACAAGAGGGTTGCCAAGTGGAGCACTTAACGCTTCTATCCTGTAGACCCATCCCCTTTAATGTGGTGCTGATCTTGCAACCATGGGGTGGAATGAGGGGTCGGCAGATTCAGCGAGTCCAATAACCCAATATAGCTATCTAAATCTATCACTAATAATCAAGCTTGCTAAATAAAAATCAATGGAGATTACAACCTAGTATCAATTATGCATGTGTTTGAAAAATAAAAGCATAAGAAAAACACACAAGCTAGACACATGAGAGGTTCATTTTAAAGTTCCAAATCAAAGTGTTATCAGCCAAAGAAGAATACCTGAAGTCCTCGCAACGCGCTTAGTAGATCTTACCTATTTTTAACAACTTTAGCATGTTTTTCCAATGAAATCACAACTTGCTGCTATGTAAAAACTAAAGAGCTTTCCAAAAATGTAAGAAATTCAAAAAAATCTCTTCATTTGTGCCCTAGGGACCCAATTTTTCAAAATAGGCCAGATTCATCAAATCGAATTTTTGATCCTTAATACGGCCTCAAAATTAAAAACACAAAGAAAGAACCCCCCTTAGAATTCAAAAAGCTTTCTGAAAATGTAAAATTTTCTGAAAAATACGGTGATTGGCGATCAGAAATGACTTTTTATGAAAAATAAAAAGAAATTCATAACTCGCCCAAATCATGTCAAAATGATCTGAAAATCGAACTGGGACATGTTCGACACATACCCAACCCACGAAAAAAATTTCAGAACCAAAATCTAAGTGGTTTAAAAGATATGATTGAATCTTTAAACCAACTAGATTTTTTGCCTGCAAACCAATCTATATATGGGTTGGCCTTAAAACCAAAGTGAAAATTTTACAAAAGCACTTGATTAGATCCAATATGCTGCTGTAAAAAACCAGAGATGAAAAATAAAAGCAAATGGAGCTAAAAACTTGATTTAAAGCCCCACGGTGGGCGCCAAAAATGTGTGCTAAAAAGTTGTCACACTTCTATGAATCATTACATGTAAGAAAACTCAAGAATGAGCCCTCACAAATCGATCCATAGCTCTCTACTCATAGAGTGCAAGGGTTTGCAATGAAGGCCCTCAGTTTGACCTATTTTTGTGCCCATGCAAGTACACCATGAGATGAGAGATTCAAAGAGGAAAAGCAAGAATGCTAGTCTCCATGATCTTCAAATATGCATGAAAATAAGATCTAATCTATGAAATCAAAATTTATTCTATAAATGCAAGATTTAAGCTAAAAGCCCATGATGGGTGCAAGAGAGAAAAAGACAAGAAAATAGAAGTTCTCCACAAAAAGCTTTTGTATTCAAACTCCTTCAAAAATTGGTCTTCAAACCTGCAGCATAACGATAGCATAATCATGGGTCCTCTAAAATGAGGAGAGGGCTCTCCCTTATAAAGGAAATTATGGAGGTGAGAGGCTTCTCACAACCAATATGGGATAATAGAGCTTGATCCATGTGAGACAAAATTCCACCAATGAGAAAAGAGGAGTGGTTGAGGAGAAAGTGGAAAGATAAATCCCACTTAGATCACTTTTTTTAAGTGTAGAGAAATTAAATAAAAAGAATTTATTTTATTTCCTTTTTTCATCAAAAGAGATATTTAAGTGGGATTTTTATTTAATTAAAAGGAAGCAACTTCTTTTTAATTAAATAGAAGATATTTAATTAAATTAAAAGAGAGGTTTTTCTCTTAATTAATTAAATGTGGATGAACTGTTTAATTAAAAGAGAGGTTTTCTTTTAATTAAATGGGGATTTTATTTTATTTAATTAAAAGAGAAGATTTTTTTTTAATTAAATAAGACTTGGAATAAGATGATCAATCTTAGAAATGAAATAAATCGAATTTGATCAAGGAAATTGATTTGAATTGATTTAATAAAATATTACAAACCATTGATTCAGAAAATTTGATAAATTGATAAATTGAATAATGGGGCCCCATAGTCTAGGCGACCATTTTTGGGTGCATACAGTATGAACATCATCCTCTTGAAAGTACCAAGTTCAAGCAATCAATCTTGAGCTTATTTCTATGATTTTTTTCTTTGATATCTTGTTGGATAGAAGGGGTTGGTTTTGATAACTCCTTTGATGTTATGGAGATCTCCCATTGATCAATAATGCCTTCATCAACAATATTAATTGAGAAGAAAATAATATGGCCCATACTAATTAGAGGGAACATGAAGTCTAAGGACCCCACAAAAACTACTATTAATCTCTTGAATAGACCCTCCACTAGTTCAAGCCATGCCCAAAAGCAATGCTGAGAAGGCCATAGGAATCACTAGAAGAGAAAACCCACCTAAATAGGATAATAATAACTTGAAATTTACATCGAGCATTGCAACGTCATCATCAACAAAATGGTATCCAACCAAGGGTGCAAATAATATAAAGACAACATGTTTTACACTACTTTCTACCAAAACTTGAGGGATCATTTCTTTTTTCAACAAAGAAAAGCCTTGTCAAAGCGCTCCTTCAGAAGTAGTAAACTAGAAACAATATCAACCAAATACAAAGCCTCCTCAAAACCCTTATGCTCCACACCTCAACCCAATATAGCAGTGATAGATTCTTTACCCCAATTATTGCAGAAACACTCTCATTTGCTTCATCATCCTATTTATTTGCAATCTCTCCCTCAATTGCAAAAATCCTAAAGTCTCCTCCAATCTTCCGACCTCTATTTGTTTGCATCATTTCTCTCCTCTATATATGATAACACAATTGTTTATGGTTGAATAAGTTATCTTTATTGAGATAAATTTTGGACTGTTCTAACACTAAATTGATTCATGGGATGATGAAATATTGTGAGAGCTTTTCTTATAATTTTTTACTACTACATTGCAATGTTTCTATGTACAAGTATATGCATTACATTGCAATGTTTCTATGTACAAGTATATGCATTACATTGCAATGTTTATATGTAAGTATATGGATTCTCAATTTATTATTTTTAATGTGTTTATTACTATATTATCAATTTTCTCAACATTTTGTGTTTCCTTTGCTTCTACATCCTTGCATCATTCACATGTAACCAAATACAAGTATCATGTTATAACACTTCATTTTATTTTGATGCTTGAAAATTGTTATTTTACAAGTCCTACACTAGATATTCATCATTTAAATAGTATATTTCTTATAATATTTTATTAATTCATTTTGATTAAAATGGTTTACCAAAAACCATGCATCAACTTATTTATTTAAAAATATGTTTTCTTTGTCTTTAGATATTTCTTTTGTATTAGTTTAATTAATCAAACAAATAATCATAAACTATAATCTTCCAATTTATTCAATGATCCTATTATTTTTTAAATATTTATATATTATTTAAAACATTCTTATTATTATTCACGCTTATTTTAAATTCTTATTATACATACATTGCTCTGTCTATTTGTCTTTAGTACAAAATCCATAAAAACATCAAAGGATTCCAATCTCTTGGCACCTTGCATATTGTAATAGTTGAAATCTTACACACATTGTTCTTGGAACTATCTCTCGCTGATTCATTTAATTTTTTGTTTAACACATCCACGTGAGTTGGACTATCTCTCGCTTACTATATCACATTATTTTTTGTTTAATACTTCCACGTGAGTCGGACTATCTCTCGATGATTCATTCAATTTTTTGTTTAACACTTCCGCGTGAGTTGGACCATCTCTCGCTTACTATAACACAGATGACTGCACTAACTACAACTACTACAAGATTCCTTAGAACGAATGACATCAGCAGTCGACCGATTCTCCATGGACAAGACAAACACCATTATCGCCCCTATATAATACCATCCTCCACACAAGCATTCATCGCAGTCTTCTAAAATGGGTTCTCACAAAATGACAGGCCGGAATGAGAGCGAGCAAGTTATACCTCTCATTGATCTTTCTCTTTTGAGTAATGGAGAGAATGATTCAGAGAGTTTCTGTACTGAAGTGAGAAAGGCTTGTGAAGAATGGGGGTGCTTTGTAGTTGTGAATCATGGAGTGAAGGAGGAGATAATTCATGAGATGGAATCAGCTGCTAGAGATTGCTTTGCGCTCCCCAAGGAAAGCAAACAGAAAAACATTTTTCCAAGAAGAGACTTTGGTTACATAGCTGATGTGCCTGCATTGCCATTTTATGAGAGCCTTGGTGTGCCTGGTGTCCCAGATCCTGCTGCCATTCACAAGTTCAGAGCTTTCTTTGCAGAAATGTCATACAAGAAGATGCAGGATTCTCAAGCTTTGCAAAATGATACAGAATTACCCTTCATTGACATGTTTGCTCTTATTACTGAGGAGTCTCAAACCTTGCGAAATGATACAGAATCATCCATCATTGACTTGTATTCTTTTAGTACTATAGAATAGGTTATTGATGGAGGAGAATCTGAAGATCAAGGCTGTTGATCTAGATGTGGGTTTTTGTCAAGATTTACTTCTGAGGGTCATAACTTTTGACTTGGATGTGTTGGTGACGTAGGCTTCTAGCCTGTCCTTTTTTAATCTCCCCTACCCTTTTACTTACTCCAACTACTTTATTTATTGTTTTCTTTTCATGGAAAGTTCTAGACCTCTCATCTTCTAGATTACTAGGTTTAGGTTTAGGGTGTGTCAGTTAAAATATTTTCTAGAAGTTTGAGTTTACTATAATATTTTCTAGAAGTTTGTAGATATTTTGTCTTCTCGGCTATTGCTAGATTTCTCTAGAATATTGTATGCTTGTGTATAAAAAGGCACTATGTACTCATTTGAGATCACGGTGAATGAAATATAATATATTTTGTTGTGTTGCAGCACATTATGTTATTTTTTTTTCCTTTGCCCATCCATCAGGATGTGGGTTTTAGCTGAAATTTTTTAGGTAGATACAATGTAATGGTCGTTTCGACATTTTTCTGGGAGTCTGAAATATCATCTTGGCCTTGAAAAGTTGTTTTTTCCAATTTTTCTTGTAATAAATCTAAAATTATATTCTTGATTTCGTAGATTAGTTGGCAATTCATCTTGCCTTAGTTGGGGGCTTTTCTTTGGAAAAATTGGGATTTGTAGGATGGGTTTTGAAAATTACCAAAAATTGAAAAATCTAGTTTTTCCAAAAATATGCCAAATATGGTAATTTTTGAAATTGTATTAAGTAGTGGTTTTTCTTTCATTGTAGGGGTAGAGTAGGAGTTGGGAAAGTTTAATGAAGAATCTAACATTCTGAAACTTCTATGTTGTGTAATTTTCAGAGTTATTGTTGTTAAGGGTTTGGGCTACATCAATTATTGTTGTGTCATTTGATATATGTCATTGATTGCTTATTAAAGTAATGTATTTATCACTTTGTAGCTATATTTTAGTCTCAATGGAGATGTCACTACTATGTTTCTAATACATCAAATAAACAAAATTAAAATGTTTATTAGCCTCTTATTGTACTTGGTTGTAGGAAAATACTATTGCATTAACTTATACAAACTAATGAATTAATTTTAACCAATTATAATGCTTTATTTTAAACCAATTAAAAAGTATAATGTTATTAGCCGATAGTAGCATATGCTATAAGAGAAAAAAGAAAATGTTGCTAATGGTGTGAAATAAGAACAAAGACACATAGCCTCCTCCCCTTGCCTTTCCACTAATCATTTTAGAATGAGTTCAACATTCACAAGACAAAAACACTATTCTATAATGTAAATAATTAAGTAATTTAACCCCAAGTCACCAAGGCCTAGAAAAGATCATTTATGAATGGAAGGAAATGTACAATTAAATTAGGTCAACACTAACATAACAACTTTATAAGTAGTAACAACTAAATTTTGGATTTTTTCAACCAGCTCTGTGGGTTAATTATTAAGTCCCCATTGTTGTGACCATGTTGATCAAACACTTCAAGTTTTCTTTTGTGTTTAGATTGTATCGGATGTCTCTTACCTTAACATCAAGATTTCTAGAACCTTGTGGAATTATAAGGAACACCACACCAAACAAAATAAGATTTATACATGTTGAAATAATCTAAGTTTGCATTTAATTTTGAATATGCACTACATAAGGGAACAATAGAAAGATTGACCAAATTGTTTGTAAAATGTTTACAAAGTTCATTTTCCCATCTATACTAATGCAGGAGTGAGAAAAAAAATATTGACATTCCAATTGACTACTAAATTTTAGCAATCATTGAAGTTTATGAGTCTTTGGATGCCTACATTTTAGTTAGTGGCTCTTTCCATCTCTAAACACGTCTATCGGTATGTCCAAAGCACCTACCACTTCAAATTTATTCGAGGTAAAGAACTTGAGAGACCGTTCTAAATATTAAACTTCAAGATTCTTCATGTTTATGATTGTGTGTACCTTTCTTAATGGTAAATATATTTATCCATAAGAGCTTACCATTTTTAATGATGTTTCAACTAACACATACTATTGCACTACACTTTCTACTCATGGAATAGTTTTTGAATCTTCTTATATGCTATGAAATTAGATAGAGAGAAACCCTTCTTTCCCTTACTATTGAATGTACATCCTTTTAATTGTCTCTGTATGCTAGCCAAAGATGGTTAAACTATGCATGATAGACCTATATTTTAACCTCCCATGGTTCACCAAAATTTTCTTTGAATTCTAAGTTATAGAACTTTGAAGAATTAATCACTCATTTCTCATGAGTAATCCCAATTAGTTGGAAACAATTAGCAAAAAAAAATAGTGACCAAAACTTGGAAACACATTGTTTAGATGAATATAAAAATAAAATATGTGCATATATTGTAAAACTTACCAAATATTATAAAAAATTGGCCAAATCCATTAGAAATATTGCACATAAAGTTAGCTCACAATTTGTCTATGGATAGACATAATGATACATTTCCTCAATAAAACCATCCTTTGATGTTGTGTGATGACACTGAATTTGCACATTCTACTTACAAATTGAATTTCGCCGACAAAAGGTTTAAATATGTACACATGAGACATAAATTGAATTTTCTTGCTAACTCATTTAAGGAAATTGAAGAGTAAAACATTAGCAATTTTACATCAACTAGTCAGACAATGAAACAAAAATCCTAAATTGGAGATAATCAAACATTATACTTAAAAAAAGAATATAAACTACATGTATCTACCACTCATTTGAGAGGACATTTAGAAATTGGTTTCTATGAGATCTTCCTTTTGCTTAGCCATGTTTTTGACTAAAAATTGTTTTTAGTCAATTTGTCACCTGCACAAATCTAGTAATCACTTGAAATTCATCCAAATGTTTTGTGAAAGGTAAAGGAATTTTATTAATTGTAAGTTAGAGGGATTAAATGGTCATTACAATTGGAATCCAAAAATGTATGTTCCGGAAGTTTATGTTTTCGAAAGTTTAGATGTTGTTTTAAGGAATTAAAATTAATATGGTTCAAAGAATCCTGCAAAATATAACACTTGTGCATACTAATTTAATACAAAAATACTTGTAATCTATTAAGTTATTTTAACTTTTATTTAGATTAAAATACAAATTTTTTTATAAAAATAATCAAAAATTAAATGATAAACTATGACTTATGTTTCCAGGTATTGTAGAGTGTGTTCTTGTACCCAAACAACCTAACATGTATGACCCAATTTTAGATCCTTCATTTTACTAGGCATAGGTATGATCAAGGTATATATTGGGCCACTTTATTTTGAACATGGTGATTATGAAGGAAAAAAATATTTTATTTGGGGCTACAAGCATTCGTTCAAAACTAGCCATACAACATCCAATTCCTATCCTTTTGGAAGAAACACCTCCATTTAGTTCACATGGATAATCAAAATATATTTTCTTTTACCTTTTTAATGTCCACTCCCCATAAGTGTCTTTCATTACTTCCAGATATGATGGGAGATGTTGAGTATACTCATTCCACTAGATACACTCCCTGACATTAATGTAATGGACAATTTTCTAGCATCCAACATCCGATAGTTTTTAGGCATGTGACAAATTTTAGACCATTATGTACCACAATAAATAAGCCCATCAACTTAATTATATATTTGACTTACAAGTTTATCTTATAAAACTAATATTGAATAACTAAATTTCACTAAACTACTTAACCTACTCAAATAACTATTATACTATCTATTATCTTTAATTATATTTCTAAACACTATTTACTATACTAATTGTTTTTACAAATAGTCCAATTATGTCCAAGGGGTTTAGCTTAGTTCATTGAAGCAATATGTTCTGATTGTGGAGACCCTAGCTCAAATCCCGAGAGGGACATTTTTTTGGAATTCTAAGTTGTGACTCTTGGTCTTCTATTGGTTGTATTTGTCTCATTGTAAAAGGTGGATTCTAAGTTGTGTCTCTTGGTCTTCCAAATGTTCTCTCTAGTGTGGTTGCTTGAAATACACTTGAATAAGGACAAGATTTGTAAACGATTTCAATGAAACAAATACTCCAATTACTAATAGCATACTCATTTTCCAAGTACTTTACTATTGATAAAGATGGACTTTACATCCAACACTGATACTATTCATTCCTATATTCTTTATCGTTAATATTTTTAATATATACCTGAGCAATTGAATTAATCAGTGCTAATTATTTTTTAATATAAAGAATAATTAAATAAATATGATGAAAAAAAATAATTTAGTTAAAAGATATAAGTTGCTCTTCTTTTTAATTCAATTCATTTGATCAAAATTTAAATCTATACAAATAATATTCTACAAAATAGATATAATTAGATACTTTTTAATTTGTTTTAGTTTTTTCAATCAGTGAGTTGTTCATTCTATTTTTTATTTTATAAGATACAACATGATTGTAATAGAACTTTTAAAATAATTATAAAATATGACAGTGTTAGTTACTATCAAATATTTGCATTACAAAACTACAAGGTAAGTATTGGCCACTATGTGGCACTTATTTATATAACTAAATTCCCTGCATAAAACCCCTTTCCACAATTCCACAGCAATCAAGGAAAGCCTTCACGAGATTAAAATCTCTGACCCACACAAAACCTTGTTCTTCATAAAGATTGGAGTGCACTTTTCACAGTGCTCTAGATTTTGACTATGATAGATAAAATCCAAGACATCCTTTAATTTCCACTTGATCACAAGAAAAGTTTTTTTTTCCTTAATACAAAATTGTTCCAAGGTGGATAAAATCCATGATCACTTAAATCCTAGACCCCTTGGTTAGAACACATTATTATGGGTCAAAATTTTTTCCAAAATAAAGAGAACATTTAGAATTGTGAAAAAAAATGAAAATTTTGAAATTCCTTAGAATCTAAATTTTATTTTTTCGAAAATCTCAGACAATGGAGAAATTTAGTAAAATTTTTAAATGTGAAATTTGTGAAATCCAAATCAACAAAAATTTGAAAATTTTGGAAAACTTAAAAAAAAATTAATGTTGTGAAAGTCTGAAAATTTTGAAAAAAATTGACGGTCAAAAATAAAAAATGCAAAAGTTGTAGAAAATCCTTGGAAGATGAAAAGTGGGATTTAGAAGTAATTTGCTTTTTGAAAATAAAAAATGACTTTTTGTTTTGTTGAAAATCACAATTGGATATTTGTTTGATTTAGATAAAAATTAAATATTAATTTTATTTATATTTAATTGATTATTTAAAAAAAATGGAGAATTGAAAGAAAAGTGATGCAAAATATTAATTAAATATTAATTTTAATAAGTAATTAATTAATTAATTTCCTAGAAAATAAAATTGAAGCATAACTTCAACATGAACTCAAAGGAATCAAATTGACAACTTTTTGAAAAATAGGAGAAAAGTAAGAACAAGTGGTAAAAAAATTGTGTAAATTTAGCATACAGTTTTAAAGGCGCCATTTTGAGAAAGATGGATTATATAATGAAACCACTTTTTTCTTTCATTCTCACACAAAAAATCAAAGAGTGAACTCTTGCCTTGAAGTAATTTCTTTGAGAAAACATGAAGATATTCAAAATCCAGAGAGAGAGAGAGAGAGAGAGAGAGAAGAGAGAGAGAGAGAGAGAGAGAGAGAGAGAGAGAGAGAGAGAGAGAGAGAGAGAGAGAGAGAGAGAGAGAGAGAGAGAGAGTGAATTTTAAAGAGGGTTATGAACTTCATCAAAAAGGAATTTTTTTAGTGAGTTAAGAAAAAAGTTCATGTTTCTTGAAGGATGCATGAATTTCGAGGAATATCTAGAAATCTTGAATTTTTTTCAAAATCTTCTCCTTTTGGAGAAATTAGCTCAATTTTTTTCTAGCTTTATTTCATGTTCTTATGTTTGAATATTAATACATTGCAAGGAGAAGAAAAGGTAGAACCCCAAGGAACAAGAGAAACACAAGGATAACTAGTAAAGAAAGAAAAAAGAGGATTCTACCCCAAGTCCAAGATCATGTTGAAATGGGGAAAAAATTAAAATATAAGCCTTGGTGGTCTCGATATGAATGTGTTCAATCATAGAATGTTTTGATACAAGGGCCATCATCCTAGAAACCTAGCCACTAGGATTATGAACACCAGAATTGTTGTTGTACATGGGTTTCCTCCTTCCTTTTAACATCTAGATCTGATCATGGAATTTTCCAAACATTATTGGGTAAAAGCACAAACTTGTGTCACCATTTATAAAGAAAAAGTATCCCAAAACACAAACTGTTCAACTTTAATGACATGAAAATAGTATTTTTGTTTATAATTTGAAGGTGATGTAAATTGATGAAATGTATGAAATTGGATGAATTTTATGCCTATAATTTTTTTTAAATGGAGTAAAAAATCACTCATTTAAAAAAATTACTACGAAAAATATAGAGTGTAGTTTTCATCAAACAAGTATATCAAATTATTAGTTTTTGCTTTGATTTAAAAATATATTATAGATGACATGTATAGCTATGAAAAAAATATTGGTTTTTGATGTATATTTTCTTTGTTAGAAGTACTCAAATTTGACCTCATAAAAAATCAACAACCTTTTCCTTCTATCAAAACTTCCCTATCAAATCTACACCTTTTTGAACAAAAAAGTATGTATTATTGAAGAGGATCCTCTAGTGTAATGCCTTGAAAATCCAAAAATAAATGAGTTCAAACACCGAATGCAAAAATAGCCAACATAATGGCTCAAAACCCCAAACCTCGATCCTAAAAATAGGGAAAACGTTCATACCTAACCAACTAGGTAGAACCAACAAACAAAAACATAGGGAACATTAGTTCTCAGCCTCCTAACATATTGCTACAAGAAATAGAAGCTGAAATGGAGAAAAAATAATAAAATAGAGAGGCCCTACTTGACAAAAAAAGGGGCAGATTCTAAAAACAACTTGATAAAATAAACAGCTTGCCAAAACTGCTAAAAGTGGTGGCTAAGCAAGAACACCCCAAGCCAGATCCCATGAGACCAGTCTCGTGAAAAACACATGCTCATAGCTCCTAGAATGAACAAAAGACAAATCCTTTAGAAGAGGATTTTGGAAAAAGCTCTCCAAATTCTAAAATCCAAAATAGAAAAAGTGAGGAATTAAATTCCTCTTTTAATACTTATTCACTTTTTGAGTGAATAATCAATTAGGGTAAATAACTAGTTAGACTAGTTAAACTTTGAATTGACCCAAATGAAAATAGGTCTCTCAAGCACTACAATACCTAATGTAAATGGACTTTGTGCTCCTCCACAGCCTTCGAATAGATCAATATGTCATTCAGAATATAATGAGACACTGATTGTGGTAAGTATGAAATACTCCATTCATCAAACACATAAATATTGATCTCACATTGGTTAAACCAAAGTGTACAACCGTTAACTCATAATACCCATATCATGTACGAAAAGCTATTCGATGAATATTAGCCTCCTAGATATGAAGTTGATGGTATCCCGACTTTAGATCAATCTTTGAGAACACTCGTGTTTCCTTCATTTGATCAAACAAGTCATCTATCCTTGGCAAAGGATAATGATTCTTCACCATCACCTTATTCAACTATCGGCATTTGATACACAAACATAATGAACCATCCTTCTTCTTCACGAAGATGGCTAGTGCACCCCACAGGGATACACTAGGAAAAATATTGCCCTTGGCCAACAATTCCTCCAACTACAATCTGAGCTCACTCAACTCTTGATTAGTCATGTGGTAAGGAGCTCATGAAATTGGCTCTACTCTTGGTACGAGATCAATATGAAAATTAATATCACGTTGTAGTGACATACCTAGAATCCCATCATGAAACACATCAACATAGTCACGAAGGAGTGGGTGATTATCAAGTGTCATCATACAACTCTTGACTTCCACGAGATTTCTAATAGACACCAAAAACAACAAACAACCCTTTTGCACAATTTTCTTTAGCTGATTAGCTAAGATCATATGAAGTGAGACTAGTCTCTAAACTCCCAAAAGTTCTACGTAACCACCTATGTCATCCACACAATGTACCACCTTGCAATGGAAATCAATATTCTTCTGATGGGTAGCTAAACAATCCATGCCCAACATAATGTCATATGATCCTAGAGGTAGAATGCATAGATCCACTATGGTGGTGAAGGTTCCCAAATTCAAACTGCAATAACCAACTAAAGAATATATAGCCACTTTGGAACTTGTGGCTAACTCAACCTACCACTTAGTGACCTGACACACTGCCACTAGCGCACATCACTAAACAAGAGATGGTGAAATGAAAGAATTTGAAGCACCAGAGTCAAACAAAATTCAAGTTGAAATACCATGTAACATACCTTTAGCCTCAACTATTGTAACTTGAAGATCAACTTGACAGTTGTCAACCACCATAAAGACTATGTGATTATGATATGGATCTCCTGTAGTAGGCTCAGATCTCACTATGCCCTTACCAAGTCCTATGGATGGTTTGATCGAACAATCATAAGTTTTATGGTTAGGCTGGCCACAAGAGTAATAGTTCCCTAAAAGTTAGAACCTGTCCCATGACCACCCTAAGTAGTGCTAGGATAAGGTGCACTACCTTTGTTGGAACTCTATTGAACACTCTAAGGATGGTGATCCTGGTGGGACTTTTATCCTCAGTTCTAGTTATCTCCTTTCTTCCCCAAGCCACCAGCATTCTATCCATTCTTGGTCCAATACCCCTTCTATCAATTCCATCGAAGACCACCCTAAGAGGGTGCTGAATAGGCTTGAGCTTTTCCTAAGGGTAGAGAGTACTAATGTAGTGCCTCTCATGTTTGCATTTTGTACCTTATCTATTTTTTATTTGAGAGATACTTGATGCTCTAATTTTTATTTGTACCTTGAGATTACCTAATAGTCAGATGTTATACTTTGATTCAATATCATAGATGTTATATTGCTATGTTATTCAGTTTATAATAGTTTCATGTTGATGTCATTTTGAGATGACAGTAGATCTATGATAATATTGGATTATCTAGTTTATTTGACATAATTGTTGATTATGTTATGGGATAGATTTTATGCTACGGTTATTTACGTTATTCTTGTACCTTTATGCTTTGTGTGAATGTGAGTGATGTAAATGGATTAATTAGTTATTTAATGCATTAATTTCTTTAGGTATTATATTATATGGAATTGCACTTGATCGTATGTTTTAGTGTGCAGGTGATCCCAGAATAATGGGTTCCACTTTTTGACCAATTTTGACACTAAAATCAATATTTTTGAAACAAACCTTACGTTTGAGTGACTATATCTCTAAAACTATAAATAATTTCAAGATGACATAAACTAGTGATTTTTAGTACTCTATTCCTACTTTGTAACCATATTTTTTAATCTAAAAAAAAATTATTTATGTCAATTCTTTCTTCTCCTCTAAAAAGTAGTACATAATGAAATTCAATATTTTCAAAGAGTGACAGTCTGCTTGACACACATAACTTTTTTTCTAGAAAAGATAATGAGGTAAATCTTCCAGTGTTGGATTTGTAACATCAATATCCAGAGGATGCATTTGGTTTGATTCAATTTGGTTGAATATTGTATAGTTTATGAAGTTTTGAAGTGACACCAATCATAATTCAGACATATGTTCGTTCTGACACAAATAACTTGAAGTCAATTTGTCATAAATCTATTATTGTTTTTTTGAATAGAAAGCTTTCTCAATAAGCTATTTCCTAGATATTTTTCAAAAAGAAATTGACCTAATTTACTAATTTTTCTAAAGTGTCAAAGTTAGTTGATGTTCAATCGATAATGAACCTATGACGAGTTAAACTTATATTTGAAAGTCTTGATGATTAGAATATGTATTACAATTATAGTCGTTAGAAAGCCTGTTCCGAGCAACACATTTTCACTTTTTTTATTTTGCAGTAAGAGATCATTCATCCATAATTATGGGTGTAAAAAGAGCCAAACAAATTTAATGAAAAAAGGGCCAAATGTTTTTTTATTTTCTATGTTTGCGCAAACATAGTGTTCGTAGTGAACATATAAAGTATGTTCGCTACGAACACATGTTTCTGGCAAACATGCGATTCAAAAATGAATAGTCAAAATGAATAATCCATGGTAAAAAACAACATTTTAAAGCCAGAATTTGGCATTTTGCATGTTTGTGTGAACATTTCTAATTTATGGTGAATATGTTCGCACAAATAGTTTTGTAAAATATGTTTGCTGTGAACATATTTACTATGTTCACCTAAACATATGGTGTATGTGATTTTCACATTTTGCAAAAAAAATAAAAAAGTCTTCATCCCACTAAAGTGGAACCCATTATTGTGGGTTCACCTATGCAAGATTTACATCCCTGGTAGTGGCCTATGGAGTTAGTGATTTAGTTGTTCATATATTACCAATGTCATCCTTGTATGGTTGACGTATGTCTATTTTTAATTGTTTAAATTAAAACCTTTTGTTGATTAGTAAAACCAAACTCATCTACATTATGTGATTAGACCAGTGAGCATTTCTGTGCATTTAGAGTTCGCTCTGTTGTGAAAGTGTTAAGTGATTTTCTCTGATTTTTGAGTTTTTGGGTTTTAAATCATTTCAAATTTAATTTTTGGAAGCTTTTCCTCAGGTGAATTTCTATTATAGAGATTAACCTATTTTCATTTGGGTTGATTTAGAGTTTAACTAGTCTAACTGGTTATTTACCCTAAGCGACTATTCACTCAAAAAGTGAATAAGTATTGGAAGAGGAATTTAATTCCTCACTTTTTCTATTTTGGGTTTTAGAAAATTGTAGAGCTTTTTCCAAAATCCTCTTCTAAAGGATCTGTCTTTTTTTTGTTCTTGGAGTTGTGACTGTGGGGTTTTTGTGAGATCAGTCTCATTGAATCTAGCTTGGGGAGTTCTTGCTTAGCCACCACTTTCGACAATTTTGACGGGCTATTTATTTTATCAGGCTATTTTTGGAATTTGCCCCTTTTTCTATCAGGTAAGACCTCCCTGTTTTATTGTTTTGACTCTATTTCAGCTTCTATTTCTTATAGCAATATGCTAGGAGGCTCAGAACTAGTGTTCCCCTCCATTTTTGTTTACTAGTTCTACTCAATTGGTCAGGTATGAACGTTTTCCCTATTTTCATGATGGGGGTTTGGAGTTTTGAGCCGTTATGTTGGCAACTTTTTCATACAATGTCCAAACTCATTTATATTTGGATTTTTGGGGCATTAGATCTGGTATCATAGCCCATGTTGCAACATTGGGATCTTTGTGTTATGCTTCCACTATGAATTTAGTCTCTATTGTGTATTGTTATGTTATGTTTGATTGTTCTGATATCCTATTTGTTCATCTTGTTTACTCTTATTCTTGTGATCTGATTGTTCTAACTGTATCTTGTTGTTCTCATAGGGATGCCTCCTATACAGAGACCTGGTGGCCATGGGGGTACCTATAGTGTTAATTGTGGAAATGAACAACATGAAGAGGAATGTCAGGAAGGAGAGGGAGAATAAGGTAACACCAATCAAAATGCCATGGGGGCATTGATGTTGGTGCTCCAAGCTATTCTTTCTTGGTTGGGCCCTTTTGATGAGGAGCACCAACCTGATCAAAATTAGGAAGAGGGATCCCATCATGGGGATTCCCATCATTTAGAGCATAGGAAGGAGGAACGTGAATGTGAGCATTCTCTTACTCCACTAGGTGGCCAAGGACACTATTGGGGTGGTAGTGAAGATTCCATCAGGTTGGATATCATGAAGTCTCTTTAGCAATCCAAACCATCATTGTATGATGGCAAGGGAGGTGGCTTCAAGGCTGAGACTTGGTTGTTGGATATGGAGCATTGTTTCACCATGTATCTATATTTGACCAACATGAGAGCAAGTTGTGTGATTATGTAGCTAAGGGACCATGCATCTATTTGGTGGAATATTGAGAGTTAGAAGATTCAAATTGGAGTTGCAGATCTCACCTGAGACATCTTTGAGGAGAGGTTCCAAGTGATGTAGAGCCACACCTTGGAAAACTTGGGAGGAATTAGTCACTCAACTGAGTTGCTTCAGAGGTTAAGTCTAAGGTCAAAATTTGCAGAACCCGAGAGTATCAAGGTAGCAAGATACCTAAATGGTTTGAGGATGAACATACAAGAAGAGTTGCAGTTGCCAAGTCCTAACACGGTAGCTAAATGCTATCAGTTGGCTTTGAAGGTGGAAGAGAAAATCAAAAGGAGACAAGAAAATAATAACAGAGGTAGAGGAAGACAACCATTCAGAGGAAGAGGTATATTTCTAGGAAGGAGTTTAAATTTTCAGCCACAACCGGAGATGCCCAATGAAGTTAATAAGTTTGATAATTTCAGAGAAAGTTTCACAGGTAGAAGGCCAAATTTCAGAGGAAGATCACCAGGAAGGACGAATGGACCAATGAGATGCTATAACTGTAATCAGGAAGGTCATATGGCACACAAATGTCCAGCAAAAGAAAGCTCTAGTACTCATGGTGAAGGAAGAATACATCTGACACAAGAAGATTCAGACGATTATGGTCATCCAGAAAAGGGGGAAGCACTTATGATGAGAAGAACACTGTTAAAAATGCCTGTCAAAGAAGAACCACCACAAAGGAAGTCCATTTTCAGAGCTACCTGTAAAGCTGGGGGAAAAGTTTGTAAGGTACTAGTAGACTCTGGTTCTACAGAAAAGTTTGTGTCTCTTGGAATGGTGGAAAAGTTAAAGCTACCAAGAATACAACACCCGTATCCTTACAAAATATCTTGGTTAAATAAAGGACATCATACTATAGTGAAAGAGCAAGCTTGGGTGGAATTTCAGATTGGAGCCTATAAGGATAGATTATTGTTTGATATTGTTAATATGGATGCATGGCATTTAATTTTCGGCAGACCTTGGCAATATGATCTCAAGGCACATCATGATGGAGTGAAGAATACATATACCATTACAAAGAATGGCAAGGTCATTGAACTGATACCTTTAGTTGAGCCAAGTCAAGAAGAATCAAAAGCCGCAGAAGCCAAATTTATGATGATGGGTAAGAAAGAATTCTTGAAAGAGGTAAAAGCGAAGACGTATCCACTATTTACATTGGTTCCTGTACTCAAAGATAAATTACAAAAGGATGCTGAAAATTAGACTGGGGAAGAAAATTCAGAGATGGAGTCTTCAAACTCAAAGGTGGAAGTGACAGAAAAGAAGAAAAGAGAGGAAAAAGAAATGAGAAAACAAAGAGAAGAGGTAAACAAGATAGAAGAGGAAATACAAAGTTTGAGAAGGAAACGTGAAGAGAATAAAGAGGAAAGTCCTATGGGATTTCAGTGTGATAAAGTTATGGTTGGAACAATAATGTGTCCTTTGAAAACAGAGAAGAGTACAATGCTGGAAAGTACACATATGAAAGAAAGTTTGGAGGCAAATGATGAAGCCCTAAAATCACATAGTGTGGTGAATGTCAAGAGGAATGGCATGAAGATAAAGCTAAAGAATGTGTAACAGAAAATTCTAAAGAAGAATTTGATTTATGGGAAGATTTTGCAGCCATCATGAGAGAATGGAAAAGGAATGGTGGTAGTATAGAGACTCAGAATGATGAAGTTTTTAAAGAGGAGATATCTAATGAGGTTATGGAAATAGAAGCTGAGATTGAATGGGTTTATGAGAAGGTAACAAATTCTGATTGTGTTTATGACAAGGTTGAAGAAACTCATATTGAGAAATCTAATTTGGTTCCAAAAGAAGAGACTATAGAAAAGCTGGTTATGGGTTACGAATGGGATCAATTTTTTGCATATTCTCTATGTACATAGATGTGTTATGTTTGTGAGGACAACAAAGAGCAATTTAATTGGAAAGTGTATTTGGTGGAATCACAAATGTATGTAGTAGTAAAAATCTTACATGGAATAAAGTTGTTACTAGAAATGAATGATCAGCAGCAAATAGTTTTTATGTTACGAAACAGAGACAAACCAAAGATTAAGATGAAGGAAAGACAAATCCAAGGGAGTCAAAGACAAGAAAATGCAGGATTGCAACTGGAAGATGAATATAAGCTTAAACTAAAGATGAAGAAAGGTTTTTCTTTTCTAACATTTATTTTTGCAGGTAGTTCTAAAAAGACTCCAAGGAGACAATATATTTAGTATCCAGTAATATGGAAGAACATCTCTGCAACAAAAGATATTCAAATGGACGAGGAACAAAGCAACAAGCATGGTTTATCACTACAACACCTCATCTCAAGTGGACTTGAGATTCTTTCTACAGGGGAGTATGCTGCAGTAGCAGAACGGAAAATAGAATAAGAAATGTTTATGTTTTGTGTGTGTATTTTAAATTTAATGGTTTCAATAAACATCTGACATGTGGTGGCATACCTAAAGTAGCAGTTTGATGAGCTCTCCAGATATAGCCACCTAGGACCGGGTGTAGATTCTTTAAATTAGAATAGTTTTAATGATTGTCAGATTCCAATAATAGGTAGCAGGTAGTTTCGGATTCTTATCCTTTTTTTGGATAGAAGACAAAAAAAAAAACATGTGGCCTACTGCATGATTGTCAGATTCCAATAATAGGTAGTAGGCGGTTTTCAGTTTCTTATCCTTTTCTTGGATAGAAGACAAAAAAAATGTATCTCATCCTTTTATTAGAAAAGGAGAGTCAGTTTTAAATAAGCTATTTGGCCATGTAAGAGATTCATTCGAGTTTGAGAAAAATAGAAAAGTTGCAGTTTTTTCGTGTGTCTGTTTAGCTTTGGAAGATCAAATTTTGGAGAGAATATAACTTTTCTTCTGATTTTCCCGGTGCATGGTTCAATTTTTAGTATGAAATGTGTTTTGGTTTTCTTGTGCAAGTCTCATTGAAGTTGTCATTTTTTTCTCAAAACTCTCCAAAAAAAAACCGCTAAGATTTGTTCGGTTTCCATCTGGCAAATATGAAATGATTTTCATTATGCAAAGTTTCAGTTTTCTATGGTGTTTTTTGATGTTTTTTCAGCAGAGATATACAATTTTGAGATGGTTGTTTCAAGCATGGCATTTATGATTCAGTTGCACCCGATTTTCTTATACAGGAATATATTTTCTTTGAGTCTCAGCCTTAACAATTTGATTTGGAAGGAAATTCCGGGTTAAAGATCTTGGTGTGCATGTGAAGATTTGCATTTAGTTGGGTTCGAGTTCGATCCTTGCTGTTGTAGATGCCCCTTGAAGAAAATCAGGTGAGTGAGTTCTCCTCCTGAGCTTTCCAAGGTGTGGCTCTGCATCACCAAGAGAGATTTTTATCTCCTTAGTTCAGAGAGGACTATGTTGATGAGTTTCACTCAATTTGATAGGGAAACATGATAGTGGATCAGGATGAAATATAATTCTTTGATCTTAGGTAGTATTCATGCTACAATGATGATGATTTACTCCTAGCTCACCATTTCATTTGAGGCCTTAAGGATTCCTTCATTGGAGAAGTCTGCATGCATCAGCCTAGGACTCTTTTTCTCGCTATGGAGAAGGCACAAATTGCATAGGAGAATCTACCTAGATGTTTCAATGGTAGATCTAGTTCTCAAAAACAAAGTGCTCAGAATTCAAGGCTTCAAGATTTCAGACTTAGCCAAATTTTAGAAGTCATCTTTTGTCTTTTAGCTTGGGTGATCTCTTTTGTTTTCTCATTAATGTTTTGGTTAGTAGTGGCATTTGCAGATCTATTTGCGATTGGATGTGTATTAATCTTTTGTTGTGATCTGTGTATGTTGTTGTCATGTACACTTATACTTATTAAAAAAAAACATTCTTGGCTTGCATTTCATCCTTGTTCTAAGAATCTCCGGGTAGGGCATACATCTAAGGCTAAATATAAATTTAAATTTTTTTTGATATGATTTACTAATTTTTTTCCTTTCATGAGGGAGCATCTTCTGAAATGTTTAAATACCTAAATAAAATATTTTAAAACTATAAAATATTATAAATAATCAAAATTCTATGAAATTTATATGATGATGATATTGACTCCAAGATCTATAAAAGTGTATTTTTAAGCTTTTGAAAAAAGTCAAATTTTGATATAGAAATGAGATTTTACCTAAATAGGTTTAGAGGTCCTAAAAGGTGACATAGATTTGTGTTTTTACCTTATTATTCTAGAGACAAAACAATCAAGGATTCAAACATAACCATTCTTGCAATTTTTTCTTCAGCATCCATATCTTAAGAAGTTGGGATTCCTCCACCCACAGTGATGGTGAAAAAAACACTTGAGTAGACACCCAAGGTCTACACTATTGGAATTTTGTTATGTGAATAAATAATTAACAAGAAATGGTTGAAAAAGAATAGATCACGTAATTTCAAGATTTCTAAGGAACTAGTACGAGTTGACTTTCATCAAGATTATAGTGACATGATCATGATGCTTAGTCACATTTTTAGGGTGCCTCATTCCTACAAATTTGAATTTTAAATGTAGTACTTTGTTGAGTAGGTGGCAAGAGAAGGTGGTAGGATAGATTGGACTAGACTCATAAGTGATAACCTAAATGAACAATTCATAAAGCTAGAGCACACAAGAAACTTTTACATGTGCTCTTACATCATATAAATGCTAGCATGAAGGATGAAGTATGATGGAATGGGATGCAAAGGGCCAATCAGGAGTAGAAGCCAACACCTAAAATTTCATGAATTCTACCGATAGTTGTATTTGTATTCTAGGGATAATTCTATAAAAGTTAATTATGTATTTTCCATGTGCATAGTTAGGACCGTGCAAAAGAAGTTGAATGTGGATTATTAGTTGGTGCAATGAAGTTGGTGGAGGATTATGACACCTGGTTTATTTAGTTTCCCACCTTTTGATGATCTAGGTTTACGGATTTTCTATGGAACTATACAAACTTCTAACTTATGCAATGGATAAGATGATTTTGTAAGAGCTTACAAAGAAACTCACAATTTATGATAAGATTCTGAAGAGGAAGAGGAAGTTGGGATTGCATTTCCAAGTTTCCAATGGAGAAGGAAAAACTATGATATGTCCATGTCAGATGGAAGAAAAGAGATAATTAGATGAACTTCACTTCTTTCATCTTCTAGATTATCTAAAAAGGTCAAATTTTGACCCCTATAATAGAATCAAATTAGTAGCAGGATCAAATTTCCAACACAAGGTTCACCTTGAAGATTTTTGGGCAATGCTATGGATGAAAACACAATTAGAAAGAGGATACAATCAAGACTAATGTTAATCATGGTTAGAACATGTAACGTATTTCAAGTTATTGATTCGATGGAAGAAGATCCAAATGTGATGCAAAAAGGATACAATCCAAAAATTGCAGTTCATGCATGTGAATGGAAAAAGAAAAGGGTCACAGATATAACACTCTTTTAAAGCCATTCTTGGATTTAAAAAAATGGTGGATTGACTATAAACTCACTAAACTAGGTATGCTATAAAAAAATATTTACATATATATTAATTGGCCATTGACCACTCAAGGATGAACAACCAGGTAAAATATATGAAGGAATTGTATTGATGAAAGAGAAACTCTTTAGAATATATATAGAATAGAAAAGGGAAAGGAGTAACCCAATAAAATAAAACTAGGAGTAGGCTATAAATCCAAGAACCTCAATAGGAGAAGTAGAAGTCAAGGAATTTTCCTTCTTTTCCAAGTTGCATTCCTAGTGTGCAAGAGTTAGAAACTTTTGAGAGATAGGAAGTGGAAACAAGCATATGGAGATTTGAGTAAGAAGAAAATTTGGTGATAATAATATGAGATAGGTTGAGTATAAATGTCTATGAAACATATGTTTAAGGGAAAGGAAGAGATCAAGATATATTTATGAAGGAAAGGCTTGTTGAAATTAGAGAAAGAGATGATGGAGCTCAAGGATGGTCTAGAAGAGGAAGAAGCTCCTACAACAATGATATAAATTCCAATTGTAGAGTTTGTAGCTCCTAAAGTGACAATGGATAGTTGAGGAGGTGAAGAGGAGATCAAGATTGGAGTAGTCCAAAGGAGTCAACAATTAGTGATCCTAAGGAACTAAGGTATACCCATTCTAGAATGCTTAAAGAAATGAATTTAGATGAGTCAAGAAAAGGAGGTTGATTTGGCAATTGAATCACAAGAAATTATAGACTAAGAAACGCAATCCAAAGAAAAATGGAATGAAGAAAAATTCACCAAGTTTGTCATAGGAGAATTGGGGTCTAGGATAATGCACATTAAAAATCCTATAGTTGATAAAGATAAGGATCAAATCACTCCAGATGAGTACCATGTCACATAAATCAATCCTAGTCGTGTCTCTCATGAGAAAATCATATAAGAATATGATGACTCCACACAGGCTTTGAAAGATAGCATAAAAAAGATGGAAAAAATATACTAGAAACAAAAAGAGAAATCAAATCTTTGTGTCAATACATTAACAATTTTCCTCATCCATTAATAGAGGAAGGTCCATTATTTGTCTCTTTGACAGATATTTTAGATTAAGTAGTAGATGATATTGATAAGATCAAGCATATTTCTCAAGGTGTGAAGGTTTGGGTTGAAAGAATTTACGAAGAAGCCTTCAAACATGAAAAAATTTGGTGCAAATGTATAGTAGGGAATTAGTTGTACTCTCTAGGAATAGTGTATGGATGAATCATGGGAAGATGAGCATATTTACCTAGATGAAATGGTTTGTGATATTTAGAATCTAATGGAGACCCCAAAGAGGTCATTCATCAATGGTGGAGTTAGTAATGAAGGGGATGTCCATGACTTTTGTCAATGGTACATTGTGGTGATCACAACCAAGGAAATGTTTGAATTCTTCACCACAGATTTTTCTCGATGAAAAAAGATTGTGGGAAACATGAAGGAAGGGGTTCCCTATATAGTTGCATCCTTTCTTTCATAGAGGTTGGTAGAGGATGAAACGACAATGAATAATTTGAAAGTCAAGTTGAAGGAGTTCTTTCAGCTGAATGTTTTTGAAAGAGATGATTTAAATGAGGACTTCTCCATCTTCTTGAATACCATCCACACTACTTAGGACTTATTACAAGATTGGTAGGAAATTTTAGGAAATGTTGAAAGAGATATTGCAATTCTAGAATTCAAGTGACTATCACCGTTAACCATTAGCACAAAATAATTGGAGATAATTTTGGATTGGTTCCATGCCTCTAGGAGGCAAAATCAGGGATAGATGCATTTATTGCATAGCAGGTGTATTCTTAATGGTCATTTATTGCACTCACTCCCTTCTCAAAGGAGAACATGTATTGGGAGTTTATTACCCACTATAGCGGTGGATTCCTTATTGCATTAATGTAGATTCTTTTTTCTTTCTCCTTACCATATTTAGGGTTGATGTGGCATGATCTAGGTCATCTGCTATTGTAATCATTTGGGCTACCCATTGTATTCAAGGACCTATAAAAAGGCCTCACTTCTCATTTCTAAAGGAGGAATTTTTGAGATTGTTTCTATGAGCTACTGTAATAATATAGTTTTCATTGAAGATTGGTGAATACATTATGTGTCTTGGTGCTTTGTTTCTTTGTTAAATTCCCTCATTTAGATTAATTTTAATCTAGTTAAAATGTTCTGATTGCAATGGAGAATATGATGGTGTATTGATAAATTCCTTTGGTTCATACTTGTGATTTTTTAGTGATTCTAAATCCCTATGTGAAGTTATTATAAACCCCTTTCCCGCATATGTTTAACTTTGTCATTCATGTATATTGTTCTCTATGATGGTGTATGTAGTGGTATGCAAATATTCTGTATAACCCTTCAATATTGAACCATCTCACACATACTTATAGTAAAAAATGGTGAAGTTGATCTCAGTAAATTGAGAAATTTTCCATCAGAGTACCATCTATTTTCATCAATTCCCTTAGGAGTAGAATAGAATCTCTAAAGCCTATCCCATTTTATTTATGCATATTTTGTAAAAATCCAAAAAGGTACTCTATTGAAAAACCTTTTGATAGTTCCCATATCTAGTATGACTTGAAATGAATCTAAATAAACATATGTAAGTCCCCCTATGATCATTAGCAAATTGCATCAACCACAAAGCCTATCCACAAACAAGGCTTGGCATTGAAGAAACCTTCTAGAGTCATTGTATGATCTTCTTGAAATCTTAGCATACACAAGAGTTTGTTTGAGAGAGGATACTTGATATTTTGGTATTTTGTTCTACTATTTGGTGGGTCATAAAATATGCATCAATAGATTATCCTTCAACCAACCACACCATTTCAATTGCACTAATCTTCCTAACAAATTATCTATAGTGTGTTTTGATCCCCAAAGTCTATCATTTTTTAGAAAGAAAGGTGTATATATATATAATCATATACTTCTACTATGGTTGCATCTTTGAATGCATTTCTTATTATGGAAAATTAATTCCCATCCTATTCTTTAAGATAATTGTCAACCTATATTCAAACTATTGAAAATAACATGTAAATCAACACATAAAACATAAGATTTTGGTTACCTAGAAACCCTCCAAGGAGAAGGTAAAGTAGGGGTGGGGATGATACCCATAAATCTTCACTACTATCATTGTAAAGTGTGGCCAATTATGGCTACAAAGTTTTGATCATAATCTGTGATCTACCTTGTGAAAGATCTATCCTATTAAGGGCTTACAATACTGTTAGGTCTTACCTTGAGTAAAGGATTCAAAATTACAACTAAGTAAGCACTCTATTAGGAGATTGACAAAAGTCTATTAGCACTACTTTGTTAAGAGATTTACTTTGTATCACTTGTCAAAATGATTTAGCATCCAATCCTTTGGTTAGAACCTTGTTTCTTGATGTTAGATCTCCTCTTTACTAGTTATCTCTTGATCCCCCTAATTAGATCTATCTTATATATCCTTTCACTACTTATCTCTATTCTTCTCAAACTGATTTTTCATTATAGCTCCATAACTTACCCATCATTTCCACCATGAAATGCTCTCTATTCTTTTAGCATTCCTCTCCTTTCACATGTAATTCTTCTCTTCACAACTTTTTCACATACTTACTCCCCCTTAGGTTCTACCTCTTCAAGTAGGCATTATGGAGATGGGCTAGGTCATAATCAATGATTGTGGTTGATCCTAATTTCCACCTAACTCTTCCCTTAATCATATTGGTTGCATGTATTTGCATATGGATTCAAAATAAGACTTAATCCTTATTCCTTAATATCAAAATTTCATGTTCATGTCAACCAAAAATGGTTTGCATAGAAGTTTGTGTAATTACAAATATCTATGACAATGACTAGTAACTCGATATCAATAGGCTTTGATGCTTGGCCTTCACTATGCTTTTTATACTAATACTCAACTTCTAAATGGCTCAATAGTTGATCTCACTTGGCACCTGAATCACTGGACACAAACTATTTTTTTGGCTCCTTTTTTTTTCTTAACACTTAAGTGACATGGCACAAAATGACTACTTAGCATATACTAGTACTTGACACTAACTGTCATATTTCTGAGTATGTATTATCTAGAGGCTTATGCTTGACATACACTATGCACTCAACTTGCATTATTCTTTGCTAGATAATGACTAAGTTTTTGTCACTACATTTTTAAAACCGCAATGAGATTAGCAATCTCCCCCTTTGACATGAGTGAAAAACACTTTGTTATGGCATATACAATCTTATTTTATGCATAAGTTAGACAATATATCATCTCCATTCAACTTCTATACAAAATTACAAAATCTCTAATTTTGCAAAAATGGTGTCTCCCATACCTTATTACTCATCCTAAGTACATAATTCATTTCATTTCTATAACTCCTTCTAAGTAGACATCTACCTTGACAAAATTCTCCAAAATTTACAAACTCTTCAAATTCCCCCTTTTTAGACACACATGTCATTTTGGGTGGTATATTAATAGTATATTTATCCAAAATTTGCTTATGTAGTTTTGTTATGATTCCCAAAGTGGAATCCCAATTATTATTGGCTACATCTAAAGATTAAATCTATCTTTTTAGATTTTTTGCCATATTTACTAGACCTTCTTGTGTAGAAAGATGAGAATTTTTCTTCATCAATGTTTCTGCAAAGGCTAGTTCCTTCTACAAAACTTCCATCTTTGGCGTCAACCTAACCTAATGCTAATCAAAGTGGATCTTATATTTGCATCTTTTTCTTACAACTCAACAAGCTTACTCTGTGCCAAAAATAATCTTTGAAAATGACTTTGACTAGTTCTATGAGATTGCCTCAATGTAGTACTTATTAACTGTAAATCACCTTTTAGTTGGTCAATTGAATATTGAGGTTCTTTAGTAAAGATATCAACATCAAATAGTTTTCTATATAGAAAGAAAGTGTTATCGAAAACTATTTTCACATCCTCTATCTTAGTTGATAAATCAACTTGTCTTAGTGCAATGGCACTAGACATCTTATCCATAATCTTAGTGTGAAATTTCATTTCAGACCATTCCAATAACTTTACATTTGTCTCTATATCTTCATTCATTATCTTATTAACTATATGTACAAGTTTCTCTAAGATCAGCTTATTGGAAGCATAAAAGCATGGTGCAAACCTATGTCACCTTTTTGTAAAGAAAAAGGCTAACAAAAGTACAACTATTCACCTTCAATGACAAAAAATTGGTATTATTATTTAGAATTTGAAAATGAAGTAAACTAATGATATGCGTAGAAATAGACAAAGTTTCAGATTATATTTTTTAATAATTATTTGGAATAAAAATTGATATATTTTCCTAATTTTATAAATAATTTTTTTTGTTTCAAAAAAATGCTAAAAATTAGGGGTTTAGTGCCCACCACAAAACTATATCGAAATAAGCTTATTTTCATTTAACCTCATACTTTGTTATAGATAACATATATATCTAGAATAATCGAAAAATAAAAATTGACTTTAGACCTATATTTTCTCTTTTATAATGATTCGAATTTCAACTCACATGAAATTGATAGTTTTCACTCCCACCACATTTTTCAAAACAAATATGTTCTAACCGGAAGAACAATTATACATTATGAAAGAGGACTCTCTCCTCTAGAATGTCATAATTTTTTTAAAAAGAATTGATATGATTTATTTATTTTTTCTTTCTCAAAATTAACATATTTTCGAGTGTTAAAATATGTGCTTGTAGAATTTTTTAATTGCAATATAGTATATCTAACTAAAACACTATAAATTCTTTATGAGAACATTCTTCACTTTGAGCCCTATAAAATGGTGTTTATGTATTACTAAAAGAAATCATAAAAAGTAGTAAGAGTTATTGAAATGTTAGCTTTCTAAAATAATTTTATTTATTTAGTAATTGGATACAACTAGTATGAAACATGTATTTAATTGATATTTCCAATTGGAAAAGTGTGAGGCTATATATAACTTAGCTAGAATGAATTTATCTAGATCATATGTTTGAGAAAAAATGATTTTTCGATAGAAATACTCAAATTCAGTATTTTTGATATGTTAGCCTAAAAGGTGACACAACTTTGTACTTTCATCTAGAAAATGAATCTAAAATATCAAAAGAATCTACAAAAATATCTTGAATATCATCTAGAATCTATTTTTGCTTAGGCTCCTTTCTCAAGATTTCTTGCCTTCATTTTCTCTAAAGAGCCTCTTGAAGAACAACCATTTTTTCAAGTATGATCATTGTTGGATCAAACCGGGGTAGAAAAATCACGTCATCTAAAATCACATCCTCAAATGATGTAGTATCATCACTCTTAAGTGTACTTGTACTCGACCTTGATATCGACAATGGTGTATCATGAGTACTTGGTCTTTGAAGAGTTTGGCTATTGGGAGGAGGTGTAGTGGCTAGTAAAGTGACTAGTGTCTATATTGCTACCTATTCCTTTATCTCATTAGCCATCTTATCATATTCCTTTTGTTCACCCTCTATCTGATCTTCAATGGGCTTTAGTGAGGTAAGTGTAGGATTTTCTTCCTTATCCCCTTTATCTTCATTAACCTCTTTGTCAATTATGATAAGTGCTAGTAACCCTAAGCTTTGTAGACTTGGAAGTAATGTAGCCAGGGGTATCTTCCTCCTTAATCTCAATGAAAATAGTAGGTATTGAATATGGTGCTTATTTAAGTTCATCTTTCTAGTCCAAGATTACACTTTGATCTATGGATTGATCATTTGAATACTTCTTCTTAACTTCTGCAATATATGGGGGCACAATAGAAGTGTTTTGCTATTGTGTCTCATTGGATGCATGTAGTTCCTCTCCCATTTTATTTTTGTAAGTCATCTTGATGGATGCAACCTTGTTGATCTTTCTTTGTCAAGTGGTCATGATTAGGACCATGAGTGGTCTACACCCTTGAGGTGGTTAGGTTTATGTTATTGTTCTTTGAATAGTTAAGAATAATTGAGAGGGGGTGTGGATTAGTTAGTGGAGGTCCTAAAACTCCCAATAAAATGTTTTAGTTCTTAAAATAACCCATACATATATCTCCTTATCATGTATCTTTCATGCATCCATCATATCAATCAAAACATAAACTTGTAGGTTACTATCCTAGGTCAAAATTACTTTGTACAAATGTAAACATGAAACATAATAGAATCACTCACACATATGACACAAGATTTTTAAGTGGAAACTCAATTTGGGAAAAACCACTAGTAACATGCTACTAGTTCTTACTACTTTGAAGTGATGCCCTATGAAAGACCAACTCTATTAAAATACACATTGTTAAATATCACCTAGTCAAAGGATTTTAATCATGGTATTAGGAGTGAGACTTGTTATAGGAATTTAAGACATTCCATTAGAATGCCACCCGATTAAAGGATTTATAAATGACTATTAGGTCACCCTTAGTCTATAGGATTTTCCCTAAATTGATACAATTGCTAGAGAGTAATAGTCAGGCTTGATCTGATAACAAATTTACAATTCACTTGTAGATTACAGATCTCTATTTTAGTCCTCCATTCTACTTGGTTTCATTCACTTCAGCTCTAGTAGCTTGTTCACTCTTCAATCATTCATCCCCTTAAGCCTTCTAGCTTTGCATACCAATTGCAAACTATATAGTTTAGGATCCATATGAAGCAATACTCAAACTCCTTGTCTACTTAGGGTTTTTCACACTTCTCCTCTTGTCAACACTTATCCTACTATTGCTTCATGCTTTGTATCCCCTTACAAAGATAAACTAGGTATTTTTCTACTCAACTATAATCACCCATGCTAGGGTTAGGTAAGATTCATTAAATCTAACCATCTTTCCATTTTTCTATCTCTAGAAACTTCCTTCACAATCATCCTTGAATTTTCCCTAAAATAGTCTAACTTGAATTCTATGTACCTATCTTGTCAAGCTTATCTTCTACATTGTTCACATAATCCAAGCAATAAAACTTGTTAGCTCAGATTCATCAAATTCATGATCTAACTCATAATGTTCTCAATCAACATTAACTAACCTCTAATGCTCAACACACAATCTATTGTTTGACATCCACTAACACTTCATTCACACATACTAAAATTTATTGAGTCTCAACATGAACTAAACTTTACTCAACTAACACTATGTTCACTCGACATCCACTAAATCTTCACTTTTCTCAGATAAAACTAATTTTTTTCTCGACTTACACTAACATTACTTGGTACCTACTATCTACTTGATCAAGCTTAGCTGACATAATTGTACTTCCTTATTGTTCTAGACTTAATTAATGTGAATCTTCCCCTGAGAAAGTGAAGAATTAAAGCTTCAAAAATATCTTGATATCAAAATGTATTAAAAAAACAACAATACTAAATGCATTTAGAGAAAATAGCCCAAACTTGAAGTTTTGGTGTGCAATTATCTCCCAAATCTTCCTTCTCTAAAATATTAAATACTATATAGATCTTATTACACACTGCATCAAAATTACCATCTAGAAGAAAATAGAATTTCCCTCCATTACATTACATTTCAAAATCAAAATTTCCCTTCTTAACTAACACAAAGTCTAGAAAAATAAAGCTCTACTCTTTTGCAACCCCACAATCTACTCCCTCTCCCTTGGAAGGACCAGAATAAATCTAGAAAAATTGGAAACCCTGGTGAATCTGAGTCTTTGCAATAAATAATATCTCTGCTCAGCTATGGTAACTATTTCTTGGAATAACTCCCTCAATATGCCTTTTAATTAATTCTTTTTTTGAATTCCATTATATGTCTCTTTTTGTCACCTATTAGGTTTTTAATTAGCTTATAATGTTTGGCTGATATGGCTTAAACATTATTAAAATGTGAAGAAAATATTAATTAACTAACCAAGCACTTGTAATTTATCTCATGAGACTTTATTATAATGAAGCAAGTCTCCTTGGTGACTCTAGCTCAAGCATTTACCAAATTTCCCCTCATTGAATAAAGTTTGACAGAGCTATTTTTATTCCCACCATAATCTACATATTGGGATGTATGCAAGCCTCCATGCTTAGTTAGTATTATATTCACCATCAACCTATTTGGCACTTTGTGATTCCTCTATTAAGTATATCACTATCTATGAGGTTCTCCATGAAGACTGGGTTCAACACCTTTCAATGTTTTCTCACACTCACTTATTGTAATAGATTTCAATGGAATGAACATTATTTTGTAACATCTCTACTTTTAATGCCAACTCTGAGATATCATAATGAGTCAGTGGCCCTTCTTGAAACTGTTATTTTTCGCTAATTATCAGACACTGGCATCAAACTCAAAAAATATCCACTAGTTCCAAATTTTGTGTCTTCTACTAGGAAACTTAAGCTCATTCATTCTCTTTTAGAACAGCATGCTTGATGTCTTTCAACCATGGGAATTGTGTTCCTCTAGTAATTATAATATATGCATGGTTTATCTCTACTAATATCATGTTAGTATGAAGTTGCATTTGATCATGTGTTGTTTGTGCTCTTAACCTGCAACATTCTTCCCAAAACTATGCACAATAAACTCCATTGGCTTTTGATAATAATTTGAGCTTCTTGATGTCACTATAGTATGTGGAAGTCAACCATTGATTTTTGATATTGTATTGTGTTCCTCTGAGGATTGAATAAACTATTGATGATGATAATTGTCCCTTTATCCCTAATCATTAACTCCAACTGCGAGCCTCTGTGATTTATTTGACTGGTAATAATGATGTTTCTCGAGCTTTACATCCCCTCTACCTACAATTAACTTTGGCATCAATGACAGCATTGACATTTAGTCAAATGGTTTGGATACTACCTTGGTACCTCCATAGTGATCATGTAATGTTGTGTCATGCCAAGATGAGACCCTTGAGATTGCGATGGGATGATTATCAGGTCAGCCTTATTGTAATCATTACATTGAAATTGTATTATGAATAACCTCCTTCTTTATTGTCTATAGATTGAAGAATCAGGCTGATTTCACTTCTTATCATCAAGAAAGGCATGAGGTTGATAGTAATAGCAAAGAATCACAATCATGTGATGAAGAATTATATCCTCTGGTGACTTTAGGTTCTTCAATGCCATCGACACTTGGCATTTTTTAATGTATTCTATCATCATTTATGGGCATTGATCACCACAAGGTTTTGTATTAAGGAGAGTCATGATTTCATGAAATCTGAATATTCTAATTTCAAAATGCAAGCACAGTTTCACCTATTTTGAAGCTACCGCACCATAATGTATATGTTCTTTTTGCAATCAAATCACCCTAAATCTATGACTTGATGATTTCAAATCTAGAGTACTTAGATCAGTATGATTCAAAATGCATCTGCATGTACTTGGAAGCATTCGTATGAGCCAATCTAAGCCATATCATCTAGGTATGACAATCTATACTGAATTTAATCTCAACCATCTACAATACTGGTTTGAATTGGCTTTGAAGTTTCCAATTCACTAAACCTCATTGATGAAAACAAATTTTGAACTTGAACTTCTGAATCTTTAGGGAGGATCACCTCAAATTAGTTCAAAAAACTTTGAACATATTTGAACCTCTATTCAAAGAGGCTCAAGACAATAAAATAAACATTTAAATACTAGGTCCATATTGGGTACCAATAGGGGCTCTAATTGTGAGACTATTTTTGATGCAAAAACAAAGAACTTTAGTGATCTCTGGCAAAATAAAAGTGCCTTATCCATTGGGCAATAGAATCACCAATGAGAGAAAACTGAGAGCTACTTGCAAAGAGGGTAGAAATAGGAGCAGGGAAAAACCAACCAACCTAAACTACCAACAAGCACCAAGATTGCGCATTATTCAAACTAACACTACGCACACCAAAAACATATTTACAAAATATATACAAAAGTAGGAAGAGAACCTACCATAAGGAATAGAAAAGAGAAAATTTCATGTGAATCCATTTACTAGCTAGGATAAATAGGAGCCTTTCCACAACAAAAAACCATGCCTTAACAAAGCAACTCCAAATCACTACATTCTGGCACTCTCTTCAATGCTAAAAATCAAGCTAATAGTGTAGAATATTTTAGAAACCCAATACTTTGTCCTGAACAACCAAAGTTCATTGTAGCACTCTTCATCTTTAGATGGCTTTTCTACATCATCTTTCAAACCAAGAAAGATCTCAAATTAAGGAGAATGATATTCAAGAAATTTTTTATTAACCTCCTGACTACAGTCTACAATAACCCACTTATCCTCATAATCATGAGAACTATGTTTCACATTGCCAAACAAAAAGAACGTATCTACCATGGGATCAAATTTATCATGAATTTTTTCTCCAACCCTATCAAGAATTAGGGCATCAACAAACATGTGACACATTTGATCTTTCTTTTCTCCTGGTGAATATTTAAATTTCACAACATTATCTTTAATAGAATCACATGCAAAAGAATGAGATAAATCACCAAAAAAACTCTTATAGACTATTTGTTTTCCATTCATACCTTGACTATCCAAAGAGGGATCTTCTCACTGAAGGGATTATAAAAAGCTACTTATGATGTTGTCTTCTTCCTTGAAGATGAGAGTATCACCCATAATTCTAACTGAGTTGCCAATAGGCTAGGAAATAGAGGATTTTCTTTGAGAACAACATTCTCACAAAACCCTATTGGCAAGAATAGTAGATTGAGTTCACTCCAAATAACTTTACTTTCCAAATTTTTAGATTTTTCTTCACTCTTTCTTGCTGCTACTGTATTTAGTTAAAATCAAATTGTATCCACTAGAAGTGCAAGATTATCATCTTCTTTAAACCTACCCAACTCAAAGGTATGCAGATCTATCTCCATTTTAGCATTCTTATCATTTTGAAAATAGGTCTCATGCTGAGACTTATAATTTTCATATTGATTGGGTGATTCTATCTTCTTCAAAAATTGTAGGAGAATCTTCTTCTGCATCTTCTATGCAAGGTGAAAAATATTTCACTTCTTTACTTTTAGCTAGATTAGGATCAATGACTAAGGCACACTTAGAGTGATATTCTTTATTATGAAACACTTCTTTTTCCTCATCAAGAAGTGAAACATTAAACATTCCTACTAGGTTATCCATAGGCTGGAAGTTAGTCTCAAAAGCGATATCCTTCTCTTTGCTATCATTGCTACTAGGATTCTCACTCTCAACCTGAGTGTTCTTGTTCTCCCATGTCTAATTTTCTTGTGGATGAGCTATGGCTATTTGGATACCTTTCTCACCTAGAATTGAATAATTGCATGAGATGAAATGTGAAGATATAGTTGGGGATTCATCATCATCCACCTCCAAATATTTCTTTAATTAAAACACTTTCTCCTCAAGTTCTTGAAAGTCTTTCAAGTTGTGAAATCTTGCACATAGGCTTTTCCATAGTAGCCAAGATGTGGCATCATCTTCTATTATTATGTTATTCTAAATAGCCTAGGAAATGCTTTCTTTGTAGCTGTCCACAAATTTACTGAATAATTTATCATCCATTTGATAAAGTTCTAGGAGAGAAGAGTTTGGCCTTGATCTTCTTATGGTTTTTACAGTTAGCATGATCTTTGTAATAGAGTCAACAATCTCCTACACATGGAGATAATAAAAAAATTGAGGAAACAAATATTAAGCACTAAATCTTCATTGTTAGATCCCTAGCAGAGTCACTGAAAATCTGTTAGTGAACAGATTGTCCTCTAAAGAAAAATATACAAAATAACCTGAAAGCCTAGATAGGAAGACTAAAAAAGCACTAACAGCTAAGTCATTTTGCTATTGAAAAGTGTAAGCACTCTTTGAATTTGTTTGGGTATAGCCCCCCTTGTAAGATTTACAAGGAATTCATAGAAATACAAATATGAATGCTTTTAACTAGATAGCACAAAAGGTTTACAAGCATCTATCTATATACATGAAATAGATGCAAAAATACTAAGTAAATAAAAGGATATGAACAAAAAATGGAAAAAAATTCATTTTCTTGAATGTCTCATTACAAAGAGAACAAAAACAAGAAATGAATCTTCCATCCCCCTGAGAAAGTGAAGAATCAAAGGTTCAAAGATATCTTAATATGATAATGTATTCAGAAAACCACAACACTAAATGCATTTAGAGAAAACTAAAAGTTATGAAAATAGAACAATCAATGGAAAGAAGATTGCCCAAATTTGAAGTTTTGGTGTGTAATTATCTCCCAAATCTCCCTTTTCTAAAATGTAAAAGCTATACAGATTTTATTACACACTACATCAGAATTACTGTCTAGAAGAAAATAAAATTCACCCCTCTTACATTACATTTCAAAATCATAATTTCCCTCATTTAGTAATATAAAGTCTAGAAAAATAAAGCTCTACTCTCTTGCAACCCCATAGTCTACTCTCTCTCCCTCGAAAGGACTGGAATAAATCTAGAAAAACTAGAAGCCCTAGTGAATCTAAGTCTTTGGAATAAATAATATCTCTAATCAGTTATGGTAACTATTTCTTGGAATAACTCCCTCACTATGCCTTTGAATTAATTTTTTTTTGAATTCCATGATATGTCTCTTTTTGTCACCCATCAAGTTTCTAATTAGCCATATAATGTTTGGATTATATGTCTTAAACATTATTAAAAGTTGAAGTAGATATTAATTAACTAACCAAGAACTTGTAATTTATGTCATGAGACTCTATTATAATGAAGCAAGTCTCTTTGGTGGCTCTAGCTCAAGCACTTACCAAATTTATCGTCTCATTGAATCAGGTTTGACAGAGCCATTTTTATTCCCAACATCATCTGCATAGTAGGATCTACTCAAGCCTCCATCCTTAGTTAGTATTATATTCACCATCAACCTGTTTGGAACTTTGTGATTCCTCTATTATATATGTCACTATGTATGAGGTTCTCCATCAAGACTAGGCCTGAGACATTTCAATGTTTTCTCCCAATCACTTATTGTAATCAATTTTGATGGCTTGGACATTATTTTGTAACATCTCTTCTTTTAATGTCAACTCTGAGACATCATAATGAGTTTATGGCCCTTCTTGAAAGCATTATTTTTCATGAATTATGATACATTGGCATCAAACTTGAAAAATATCCAGTGGCTCCAAATTTTGTGTCTTCTACAAGGAAACTTGAGCTCATTCATTCTCTTTCCAAGCACCATCCTTGATGTCTTTCAACCATAGGAGTTGGATTCCTCTAGCAATTACAATATATGCATGTTTTATTTCTACTAGTATTGTGTCAGTATGAAGCTACATTTAATCATGTGTTGTTTGTGCTCTTAACCTACAACATTCTTCCCAAAACTATGTACAATAAACTCTGTTGGCTTTTGACAATAATTTGAGCTTCTTGATGTCATTATAGTGTGTGGATGTCACCCATTGATTGTTGAGATTGTATTGTGATCCTTTGAGGACTGAATAAACTATTGATGATGATAATCATTCCTTCATCCATGATCATTAACTATGACTACAAGCTTTTATGATTTATTTGACCAGTAACAATGATGTTTTTCAAGCTTTACATCCCTTCTAGCTGCAATTAAATTTGGCATCAATGACAACATTGGCATTTAGTCAAATGGTTTGGATAGTACCTTGGTACCTTTGTAGTGATCATGAAATGGTGTTCCATGCCAGTATGAGATCCTCCAGGTTGCCATGGGATAATTATTGGGTTAGCCTTATTGTAATGATTACATTGAAATTGTATTATGAATAACCTCCTTCTTTGTTGTCTGTAGGTTGAATACTCAGGCCAACTTCTCTTCTTGTCATCAAGAAAAGCATGAGGTTGATGGCAACAACAAAGAAGCACAATCATGTGATGAAGAATCATATCCTTTTGTGACTTTGGGTTCTTTAGTGCCATAGTCGACACTTGGCATTTTTAATTGTATTCTATCTTGGTTTAAAGGCATCAGTCACCACAAGGTTCTGTATTAAGGAGAGTCATGATATGATGACATATGAATATTTCGATTTTAGAATTCAAGCATACTTTCACTAATTTCAAAGCTGCCTCACCATAATGTATATGCTCTTCTTTTTGCAATTAGATCACCCTAAATCTATGACTTAATGAGTTCAAATCTAGAGTACTTAGATTAGTATGATTTAGAATGCATTTGCATGTACCCAGATCCATTCATATGATCCAATCTGAGCCATAGAATCTAGATACAAGAATCTGTACTAAATTTAATCTCAACCATCTGCAATATTGGATTGAACTAGCTTTGAGGTTTCCAATTTACTAAACCTCATTGATGAAAATGGATTATGAACTTGAACTTCTTAATCTTTAGGAAGGATTAGCTTGAATTACCTCAAACTACTTTGAACCTAGTTTCAAAGAGGTTCAATACTATAAAATGAAAATTTAAATACTGGGTCCATATTGGGTACCAACATTATTACAGTAGGAACATATTTAGCTTTAGCAATAGATTGAGATATGCAATTTGGTTTCTTACTAGTCCATGTAACTAGTCTCTTTCCCAAGAAAAATCCTCCACCACTCGTAGATTTTTCGTAATCAATATTTCTAGTCCAATCAACATTTGTGTAGGCTCTTAATTGAGATTTTTTATTTTTCTTGTAGTATGGACCAAAGTCCTATGTTCCTTTAAGATATCTCATAATTTTCTTAATAGTCATCAAATGATTTTCCTTAGGATTTTTAGAGAATCTTGCAACAATCCCAATAGCTAATACAATACCAAGTCTACTATGAACAACATATTGGAATTTTCCAACCATAGACCTATACAAAGTTTGGTTCTTATCACTAAAATCATCATTATTTGAAATTTTATGTCTTTTTACCATAGGTGTTCTCACTGGCTTTGAATCTTCCAATCCAAAAGTTTTCAAAATTTCTTTCATATATTTAGAGTGAGTAATGAAAATACCATACTTCATTTGATACACTTGCAATCCAATAAAAAAATTTAATTTCTCTAAACATAGACATCTCAAATTCTTGCTTCATTTGATCAACAAATGCCTTGCAAAGCACATTTTTTCCTCCAAATATGATATCATCAACAAAAACTTTAGTTAGTAAAATAGCTTTACCACGTTTAGTCTTCAAGTATAAGTTAATTTTTTCATCAGTCCTTTCAAAACTGACCTTCACAAGATAAGTATGAAGTCTCTCATACCATGCTTTAGGTGCCTGCTTTAAACCATATAAAGCTTTGTGCAATCTACATACCATGTTCTTGTTGCTAGCATCAATAAATACTTCAAGTTGTTCAACATAAAACTCTTCCTCTAATATACCATTCAGAAATGAACATTTCACATTCATTTGTTAAATGTTAAAGCCTTTGTATGTAGAGTAAGAAAGCAGAGTTCTTACTTGTTCCATTCTAGTAATAAGGGAAAATGTTTCTCTATAGTCTATTACTTCTTGTGTTTTTATATAGTCTATTACTTCTTGAGCATAGCCCTTACAAACTAGTCTTGCTTTATTTCTTGTGACTTCACCATTTTCATCTAACTTGTTCTGGAAACCCACTTGGTACTAATAACATTCTTGTCCTCCGGTCTAGGTACAAGTGTCTAGGTTTTGTTCTTCTCAATTTTCTCAATTTATTCTCCCATGGCTTGACTCTAGTCATCATTTTCCAATGCATCTTTAAGTGATTTAGGTTCATGCATGCTCATCAGACATGTATCATTTCTCAACTTGTTTCTTTTCATAGGTCTAGCCTCTTTATCTATAATAATTTGTTTAGTAGGGTGATGTTTCCTTACATACTTTGCCAACCTTGGTTCTGCTCTATTTGCAACACTAGATCGTTCAACTTTTGAATCATTGTGTGCTTCTCTATCAAGTAATTTAACATCTCTTTCTTGTGTACTTATCTCATTATTAGAATGTACCATAGCTTTATTTTGTAACTTGGTTCCTAAATGTAGCTCAGTATTCATTGTATGTAACTTGGCAGTGACTGAAACTTCTTGTTGTTGATTTACAACTTGGTTCACAACATCATCATAAATCATGTCATCATAGAAATACACAAAAGATTTGTAATCTTCAAGTTCTTTAGTAGGTTTAGCTTAATGTACTCCTATATACTCATCAAATTTCATATTTTCACCTTCTACAACTTTGTTAGTGTCAGTATTTAAACACTTATAAGCTTTACTCCTTATGGAATAACCTAGGAATATACCTTCTTCACTGTTAGCATCAAATTTTCCATTCCTATTATCCTTAAGAATATAACACTTTCTTCCAAATACCTTAAAATATTTTACATTGGGTGAGTATCCATACCATAGTTTAAAAAGTGTTGAATGAGTACCTTTCTTGACTTGTACATAGTTCATGGTATAGATAGTTGTACTTACAATTCTCCATTATTTAAAAGGAACATTTTTCTCCATCACAAGTGTTCTATCATAGTCCTTCACAAATCTATTTCTTTTTTCAGAAATCCCATTTTGTGGAGGGGTTCTAGGTGTAGAAGTTTTTCTTTTGATTCCTCTTTCATTACAAAACATCTCAAACTCATTTGATGTAAATTCTCCACCTCTATGAGATCTCTGACATTTCCAACTCTTGCTAGTTTCCTTTTCCACTCTGCCCAAGTACCACTTGAACATTTGAAATGCATCAATTTTTTTCATTAAAAACATAACTATCATCATCCTAGAATAATCATCAACAAATGAGATAATGTACTTGTCACCTTTATAGCTTTGCACACCTATTGGTCCACATAAATCTGTATGAACTAATTTAAGAATTTCCTTTGAAGAGTAAGTCTTTCTTTTGAAAGTTTATTTAGTCATCTTTCTTAATTGACATTTTTTACATATTACACTATCTAGTTTTTTCAATTTTAGAAAACCTCTAACTCTCTTCATCATACTGATACTGACCAAATTATCAAAATTAACATGATGTAGTCTTTTGTGCCATGATGACACATCATGAAATTATACAACTAGACAAATAGCATCATTCTTGTAAAGGTAAAAAATATTACCTCTAGTATGATCACCATTTCCAATTAAATCTCCATTGGCATTATAAATCTTTTCTTTTCTATTTCCAAATTAAATATTACACCCAACACTATTCAGTTGAGATACACTTAACATATTATAATTTAAACCTTCAATGTAGTAAGAATTATCACAAGTGATCTTACCTATCAACTTAATTGATCCTTTTCCTTTGATAAGACATGGCACATAATTCCCAAATCTAACCCTATTTCCATCATAATGAACAAGGAAATTGAACTTACTTTTATCTCCACTCATGTGATTGGGACAACCACATTCAATAATCCATCTCTCACTTTTATTCACATAAGATACAAGTGCAGTTGCCTCATCTTCATCTGATTCATTCTTTATTGAAACATAGACAACTTCATCCTCATGATCATCTAATTCTTCATCAGATTCCTCTTCTGCAATGTAGTAGGATTTCTTTCCTATCTCCTTGTAGTCTTTGTTGTTCTCATCTCTTTTGCTTCTAAATTTTTCTCCACTTATATTGTTCTTCTTCTCTAGACATCTAGTAGTAATATGACCAAATTCATTACAATTGAAATATATGATAGGCATCTTACCTCTGTATTTTCCTTTGCCTCTTTGAAATCTCCTAACCAACAATGCTTAAAGTTGTTCAACATCTTACTCCTCTATATCATTGCCACTGGAAACTTGTTTTCTCTTTTTCTTTTTCTTTTCATTAGGTTCTTTTAGTTACAACTTAACTTTAAAAGAAGACTCAACATTCTTAGATTTGAAGTTATCAAAATTAGAGAGTTTAAAGGTAGTAAGCCTACCTACCAGTCCTTCAAGGGTTAGATCAGTGCTAGGTATACATCTTAGCTCTTTTTTGGCAGAAAATCTAATAGCATAGATGGCTAGAAGTTTCTTCAATACTTTACTCAATATAGTATGATCATCAATGTCACCATTAGCTCCTTTAATAGCATTAACAAAAAAATTTATTCTAGAGTGATATTTAACAATGTTTTCACCTTCTTCCATTGTCATATCATAGAACTTACTTCTAAGACTTTCAATTTTGACTCTTAAAACATATTTTTCTCCTCCATAGATGGTCTAAAAAGAATTCCACATCTTCTTTGTAGTGTCAAAAATCTTGATGTTATTGAACTTTGAGTAACTTAAGGAAGATGCAATCTCTAACATTTCTTGATTGTGCTCTTTCTTCCTTTTCAGATCCTCAACAGTGAGAGATCCATCAAGGTCATCATGTTCAACAATAATGGTAGTATGTGCATGATCTCCAAGTCTTTCTAGGTGTAGCTTCATAAATATTTTCCATAAAGGAATTTCTCCTTGTTAAGCTTGGGTACCTCTCTCTGAGTCATCTTGATCTATTTTCTTGTAGTGCCTTCAAACTATCTCTACAAAGAAACCAATGCTCTTATACCAATTGTTGGAATAGTTTAGAATAACTAAGAGGGGGTGTGAATTAGTTATCCAAGGTCTTGAAACTCTCAATAATATTTTTCAATGCCTAACAAAACACATACATATATCTCCTTATCATGTATCTTGCATGCACCATAATATTAGTCAGAACTTAAACTTGTAGGCTATTGTTCTAGGTAAAAGTCAATTTGTAAAAATGTAAACATGAAACATAATAGAATCATTCACACATATGACACAAGGATTTTAAGTGAAAACCCAATTTGGGAAAATCTCCCAATAACATGCTACTAATTCTTGCTCTTTTGAAGTGATGTCCTATGAAAGGCCAATGCTATTAAAGGTTACAATACACACTATTAAATGTGACCTGGTTAAAGGATTCCAATTACCCTATTAGGAGTGAGAATTGCTAGAGGACTTTACACCATTCCATTAGATTTTCACCCAATTAAAGGATTTACAAATGATTGTTAATCCAACCTTAGTCTAAAGAATTTACCCTAAACTAATACAATTTCTAAAGAGTAATAGTAAGGCTTGATCTAATAAAAAATTTACAAGTCACTTGCAGATTACAAATATATGTTTTAGTCCTCCATTCTTCTTGGCTACATTCATTTTAGCTTTGATAGCTTTGTCACCCTTCAAGCATTCATCCCCTTAATCCTTCTAGCTTTGTATGCCAATTGCAGGCTCTATAGTTTGGCCACCATATGAAGCAATACCCTATACTCCTTGTTTACTTAGGGTTTTTCACACTTCTCCTCTTTCCAACACTTATCCTACTATTTCTTAATGCCTTGTATTCTCTTACTAAGAGAAATTAATCATTTTGCCACTCAAATACAATCATTCATTCTAGGGTTAGGTAAGATTCATTGAATTTAACCATCTTTCTATTTTTCTCTCTAAAAACTTCCTTCACAATCCTCCTTGAATTTTCCTCAAAATAGTTTACCTTGAATTCTATGCAACCAACTCATCAAACTTATCTTCTACACATTTCACACAATCCAATAAATCAAACTTGTCAGATAAGATTTGTTGAATTCAAGATCTAACTCATAATATTGTCACTCAACATTAACTAACCTCTGATGCTCAACACACTCTCTATTGCTCAAAATCCACTCGTAGTTTACTCAACACATACTAAAGTTTACTGATGCTCGATATCAACTAAAATTTACTCATCTTAGACTATGGTCACTTGCCATACACTGAATCTTCACTTTTCTCAGCTCCAACCTATTTTCTATTTAGCTTTTACTAACATTATTCAACACCTACTGTCCACTCGATCAAGCTTTGTAGACACAATTCTTCTTCCTTTTTCTTCTTGCCTTAATCAATATATCCGACCTTTGCAACCTTAAGTAGATAAATAATACACTATATCATCATTTTCTTAACTAATCTTTGTATTCCTTTTCTCATACCATAACTCAACATTTTCTCTAGGTGTTCTTGTTATCTCATTTGATCAAATCCTCTTCATTAATAAAACAAATGATAGTAGTCAAATCAAATAAGAAATTATCTCACCAACAGGTAGCAAGTTTGACATCACTGACAAAATAATGATTGAAACACATTCTCATACTTATATCAATCTTTTCTCAACAATTGCATCAGTTGTATTGATTATGCTTATTGCTTATTTATGAGATTATGATGTGTTAGATGGTTTCATTGAGGTTTGTGCTAGTGGTTACTTGGATTGATGTGGTATCATGTGGTTGTTCCATGATTACCCTAAGATGTGTACAAAGATTGTACTATGTATTTTTATCGTGTTGTATTTGACTAGGTTCTTGCAGTAGTGATTAGTCATGTATTTGACCATATTCAGATGTGTGTTTTAAGTGCCTTTTCAATTTTTTTAAGCAACCATTATTAAATGCTTAAATAGTTAGAAATTAATTTTCCATGTTGGATTCATTGGTTATGTGCTACGAATATTTACCTTGTTGATTTTGGTAATTTATGCAAAATGGTTATTGACTTTACTCTTGCTTTGTGATACTTTATGAGAAAGTGAGTGATTTAAATGGATTATTTCAGTATACTTAAATAAATGGTTAAATTAGGTGATTTAATGAATTTATCACTTTGGCTATACTATTATATGAAATTACACTTGATTGTGATGTTTAGTGTGCATGATTTATGTCCTTCGCAATGACACATGGAGTTAGTGATTCAATTGTTCATATCTTGCCAATGTCATCCCTGTATGGTTGAAGTGTCCTATTTAGATATTTAAATTAAACCCTCTAGTGATTTAGTAATAACATAATAATTTTCATTATTTGATGAGACCAGTGAGTGTGTTTGTGCATTTAGAGGTTCACATTTGTCACAAAAGTCATTAAAGAAATTCTATGAATTTTCTTTAAGGGATTTTCTCAGCTTTATTTAATTTAATTTAATTCCTAAAATCTTTTTCATAGATGAATTTCATTTACTTAAAATAGCTTATTTTCATTTGGGTTGTTTTAGGTTTAACTAGATTACTTGGTTGTTTACCCCAATCCATTCTTCACTCAAAAAGTGAATAAGTATCTAAAAAGGAATTTCATTCCTCACTTCTCTCTTTTTGAAATAAAAAAGTTGAGAGAAAATTCCTAATCCTCTTCAAGATGAAATATTGGTCTCCTTGTTGTGGGAACCATAGGTGTGGGATTGTCGTGAGGTTGGTCTCGTTGGATCCACATCAAAGAGACCTTGGAGTGTTGTGAGTTTTGGTAGCATTTGCAAGATTTTTATTTTATTGTTTAGATTCTCATTTTGGCTCTTATGGCTATGAGGTAGGGCTCTCCTAATTTATTGTTTTAGCTTTGTTTCTACTTATGTTTTTGGTAGTTGTTTGTTAGGAGTTTGAGAACTAGTGTTCCCCTCTATTTCTGATTACTAGCTCTATTTCTGATTACTAGCTCTACCAGTTGGGCAACTATGAGTGTTTCCCTATTTTTTGGGATAGGGGTTTGGGATTTTGCACTGTTATGCTAGCCATTTTTGCATATAGTGTTCAAACTCAATTTTCATTATATTTATGTGGCTCATTCATCCATGGGTTGAATAAGTTTTATTTTTGAGGTTTTTGCCTTGATTTGTGTGCGATTCAATTTTCTCAAGTTTTCTTAGTATGGTGTTGGTCATGGATTTATATTATCCTTGGGATGTTAATCCAAACATTGTTACATCTTTATGTTTGCATTTGGATTTATGTCAAATCCATAATCTTGACTATGTGTTTAGTTGAGTGATTTTTTACTTGGTGCTATTGTTTCTTACTGAACCCTTGTTATTTCATAAACACTAGGATTTGTGTAGAATCCATACTCCCAGATTTAGGCTAGTTGAGTGAGTTCATGATGTTTTGTTTGGTTGCATCATTAGAATTCATGTAGAATCCATAGTCCTAGATTTAGGCTAGTCGGGTGAGTCATGATGTTTTGTTTTATTGTCCACTAGGATTCATGTAGAATTTGTACTCTTAGATATAAGCCAATTTAGTGTTATTTCTCTTATGTTCTCATCTAGCCCTTTTTTTATGATCTTCATGGTGTTAGTGTGACCACACATGATCACCTATGCTTGCATTTATTGAGTGCTTGCAAGGCCTAATCTCTCTATTTTTATCAGTGGAGTTATGTTCATTTGGGTTGGGTTAGGAATACGCATTTCCTATGGGCATTCATTGAAATGTCCCTTTTCTAATTTTATATGATATTTCAACCCTCTAATAAAATCTATAAGATCAAACAACCAATCTTTCAAAGATCCACCAATTTCTCAATAAACCCCAAATCGGGTATGCCAAAAATAGTGTCAAAAACTTCAAAGCTTCACATATTAATAATAAATCTGAAAGTGGAAAGTTTTATAGAAATTTCAGCAGCATAAAAGCCTACAAAATGAAATTTCTAGATCTGTATAACATTTACACAACCGCTCCCAAATGGAGGATAAAAACAATGCTCATTGGGCTCCCAAAAATAACATAGAATAGCCCGAAAACTCTACAAAAACACTAATAATCTATAACAAAAGTATAATCATGACCAAATAAATATATTCAGCTATATTTTAACATCTAAAATTCTGAAATACAGCAGCAACCCAAACTGATATGAAATACTCAACCGAAAACACCAAACTCTTACAAAAAAACACACCCGAAAACCCACAAATCTGCACTGTTCAATACAAAGGCAAACTCTGCATGAGCATGCACATGGAATGGATTCAAACTCCCATCCTTAGCCTTCTTGAAAACCTAAAAACTCCCATTATTGGTTCTCCTTCTCCACAGGTTTGGCAGCCTCTAAAGAACAACAAAGAAATGAGCAAAAATCAAGTTCTGGAATCAGCCCAAAATGCCTCCAAACCCCTTAAAAGAGGGCATAACCCTAACTCACGTCCAAGAGGGGTTAATAAAACATATTTTAATAATAATTTTCATTTATTAGTCCATTAGCTTCCAAATATTATCCCCTTTTTTGAAAACTTCACCTTTTTGGGCCTGCCTGCTTTAACAAAGATTATTATTTTTAATTATTTGAAAAGGGGACATGACAAGTCCTCCCCTTCCAAATATTGCTTGTCCTCAAGAAATGGATGAAAAATAGACCAATAAATCCACCTAGATCCCAAATGTAGTCATGAACTATTCTATTGTCAATTAACACAAGCTCCTACAATATCCTCTGCAATATAACCAAGAGGAATCCATAATCAAACTGACAATTACTGCTCAACCAAACTCCAAAGTCACAACTTCCACAGTCAAAAACCCATGAGACACAAACTCTTAGAACATCAAAACTCAAGTAAAGTGGACAAATAAAATTTCCAACATATTAAATACCATCAATGCATCCCACTGGCCTATACAGAATGTACAATCTAACTCTGCAACAATGGTGAATGCTCCCGAATGAAACTATACCAAGTATGGAGAATCCACACACTGTACAAATCCTACAGTCAACACAACTCTATAGATCACTAGCCACTATCTCATAACCATAACTCCCATGCACCCCTGATGGTGAAAAGCCATCACAAGATAAATAGCAAGAAATGGAACCCAAACCAAGTTTGTCTGCCATCAACTCCTCAGCACAAGGATCAAATGCTAACTAATGTACATACCCTGCAATATAATGTTGATAAAAAAAACCAACCTCAGTCAATAGCTCACCATGAACAAGTGATACAACCCACTATGACTGATCACCAGCTAAGTCAGGAGATGTCATAGCCAAAGGAGTAGAATTAATAACAACACTTGCTAAAGCATCACTCCAAAACTCCTACTCTAAGTCATGTATTATCAAGCTATCAATTGCAGGACCTATTGCCATGTCATACCCATCACAACTCTCATCCTAAGGCATCAAACTATCCCATAACTGATGATAAGCACTAGGAACCAAAGTACATATCTGTATCATCATCTCATCAATATGGTCATCAAAGGTGAATTGATGAGCATACCTCACAATGTAATGTCGATAGAATGTGCCAATCTCAGTCAGTGGCTCAGACTGCAATCTAGATGTAACTAACTGCAATTGATCACTAACCAAGTTGGAACTAACTACTACCTCTGAAGACATTGCCAAGGGAGTAGTATTACTAGCAGGAAACATGCCAACTATCAGCTCACCAACATCATACATGGTCTTTGATACATCATCTCTAGTCTTCGTGCCATTAGTACTAGAGGTCACCACCATGTCAGGCATACCACAACAATCTATTGCAGCACCCAACTCAACTAAACTTGACTCTAGTGGGGACAAACCCGATATGCCAATGTTAGTATCAAGGATGGATGCATCCCCATCTCCACTGTCTTTGACAATCTCGATCATGGACATCCTCGGATCACCAGACGCCATAGCTTGTGACTGTATAGAATTTGGTAAAGACTGTAGTTGTTCTAACTCCATGGTCATCTTAGCCAAATGAAACCGTGACTCCTTGAAAGCCAACTGTGTACTCTCAAGAATCTTAGAAGTCACCTCAATCTATTGAGTAAGCTCACTCACCTCATCTTTCTTGGCCAACAATGCATCATATGTTGTACTACCCCACTCCATAAGATAATATCTATTAGCTACCAACTGCATATAATCTTGTCTCAAAATCTAGATAGCCTCCCATAAAGAGTGGAACTCTGTCAAGGAAAGATAACTACCTCTCTGCTCATCACTAGTAGGAGAAACCCATCCATAAACTGCTAACAACTGACGAGCAGCATCAAAATGTTGGCAAGCAATATCAATGTCTCACTCACTAACTCTCAACTGATTAGACACATGATGGCACTGGCTAGACTGTCTCCTACAAACCTCCTCTAATGAACTGTCTAAAGGAGTATCCTCAAAGCTACTAGTCTCTAGAGTATTACCATCCATATCCTGTGAATCAACTCCAAAGCTCATATCAACATACGGACTATCAAAAATTGTAGCACTGTTGTCCAACTCCTCTATACCAAAAGAAACTTCAAAGGAAACTAAGTCTTCAAAACTACCCATTGCATCCTCCTGGATGTCATCAATGCCAATATGATCTTGGGACTCATCTGTACACACTGCCAAATATGAAAGATCATCAACACATTCTAGCAAGTATGGTCGACTAGATATATGAACAAATCCCAACACTGGTGTGTAAAAACTAATACTAACATCAAATAAGCTGCTGGCAGAAGAAAAGACAACACCATGCAATCTGCTAATCAAATCCATGATAGCACCCAAACAAACACTACTACCAAAAAGTGTTAAAGATCTCCAGTTAACTGAATCCCAAATGCCAATATAACAATCTTGAGTCCATATCTGTAAACTAGAATCAGCTGGTAACTCAAGAAAACTCCTCACCTGAGTAATATGACCAATACCAACTAACTCCACATACCTATCATGATGAGATAATGAAGTCGCAATACTGTCTTTGTCCACTTTCAGCACGCTGGAAAAATCATGTGAAGTAATACCAGCCTCAACCTCATGTGTCGAAGCATCTAACTATGCCTGGTACTCTTTCTCAGCAAAGTCATCAATGCTCAATGTTTGCTCATCTCTACCAGGTATCTCACCATCATGCACAACAACATCCTCATAATCATCATTTGAACGCACTACGTTGTAGTCACTACCTGTTGCAACTATACCATCCTGAATACCTATGACATCACCCTTTGATGACCTATATACAATTGTCTCAATTTGTGTATCAAGTTTCCCATTACTATCAATCTGCATAATATCCTTTCTCACTACCTCCTATGGTGGAGTAGAATCTAAGACCTCAGCCTAGCTATAAGCTAGTATCCCAAACTCCTCATGCAAGTTCTTGGTAATTGTGTCATCTAACCTGTGAGAAAATTTGCCAAATAGAAATCCAGTCAACTTATCCACCTTAGCTGAGCCGAAAAACATGTCATTCATTATACAGTGGTGCTCAACCAACTATTCAAACATGTCATGGCTTATTTTTCTAAGTTTATCTTGAATGTCTAAATAACCATCCTTTCTACTATTTTGACTCTGGATATCAATTGTCCAAGATCGTGTTCTCTAAGACTATGTACTATACATGTCCATTCTAGATAAAGTAGAGTGTAACCCCAATAGGTTATAACTTCTTCCAACCCCAAGAACTCACATGCAATTGATTAGAAGTAGCATGCAACCATAGATTTTGACATGCAGCTGATTAGAAGCAACATGCAACCACCAAATTCACCAAGAACTAACATGCAAATGATTAGAAGTAGAATGAAACCATATATTTTGACATGCAATTGATTAGAAGCAACATGCAACCACCAAATTCAACAAGAACTAACATGCAAATGATTAGAAGTAGCATGCAACCATAAATTTTGACATGCAAGATTTGGGTAGTTGTCAAAACTGACATGCAAACTTCTACAAACCCTCAGGCTGGCAAGATCATAGCTCTGATACCACTGAAATGTCCCTTTTCTGATTTCATATGATATTTCAAGCCTCTAATTATATCTTTAAGATCAAACAACCAATCTTTCAAAGATCCACCAATTTCTCAATAAACCCCAAATTGGGTATGCTGAAAATAGTGCCAAAAACTTCAAAGCTTCACATATTAATAATAAATCTAAATGTGGAAATTTTTATAGAAATTTCAGCAGAATAAAAGCCTACAAAATGAAATTTCTAGATCTGTATAACATTTACACAACCGCTCCCAAATGGAGGATAAAACCAATGCTCATCGGGCTCCCGAAAATAACATAGAATAGCTCGAAAACTCCACAAAAAAACTAATAATCTATCACAAAAGTATAATCATGAAAAAATAAATTTATTCAACTCTATTTTAACATCTAAAAGTCTGAAATACAACAGCAACCCAAATTGATATGAAATACTCAATCGAAAACACCAAACTCTTACAAAAAAACACACCCAAAAACCCACAAATCTGCACTATTCAACACAAAGGCAAATTCTGCATGAGCATGCACATGGAATGGCTTCAAAATCTCATCCTTAACCTTCCTAGAAACTTTAAAACTCCCATTTTTGGGTCTCCTTCTCCACAAGTTTGGCAGCCTCTAAAGAACAACAAAGAAATGAGCAAAAATCAAGTTCTAGAATCAGCCCAAAATGCCTCCAAACCCCTTAAAAGAGGGCATAAACCTAACTCACGTCCAAGAGGGGTTAATAAAACATATTTTAATAATAATTTTCATTTATTAGTCCATTAGCTTCCAAATATTATCCCCTTTTTCAAAAACTTCACCTTGTTGGGCCTGCCTGCCTTAGCAAAGATTATTATTTTTAATTATTTGAAAAGGGGACATGAAATTCATCATGTGATGAGCATGGGTATGTAGGGTAGCACTATGGAGGGGCTTCCTTTTGCAATCTTGGTGTCTATTTTTGAGGTTAGCATGAAGAAGTTTCTAAATAAGTGATAACTAAATAAATTATTGGGTAATAAATCTAAGATAATAAAAAGTAAAGAGAGCACCTAATTTAGTTTGAGGAAACTTGACGTGTGAGCACTTGGTTAAGTCCAAGGACACGATGCATGCACCTCCCCAGGGAGTTGATATTGCATGATACTAGCTTAGGCTACTTTATGTCAAGCTACTCATCCTCCATTGAGTCCCTATATAGTTGACCCATAGAGTGTTTGACCAAGACCTATTGTACTTTCATTGTCTCGTGATCTTGGTTTTAGTTCCCTTTACTATCTGGCATGAGTGTTAGCCATGGACATTTTATTTATGAGATTTGGTGGTTGGATCATTATCTCCATCATCATGGAGGGAATGGACCTAAGGGTTCCACGTTGTTGGGAGGCAAAGCTACCTATATCACTAGTAGGGACTAATGTATAGAGATGATATATTTCTAGTTGAGATCGATCCTTGATGTTTCACTTGGTATTTTGGGTTTCTAGAGTATGTTTCCTTGTGATTTATGCTTTAATTGGAATGCTTGGATATCATGTTTAGCTGATATTAGTTTCATTGATACATTCCTTTATTATTATGTTTGAGCATATGGTTAAATGATGTGATTCACTACTAGTTGAAGTATCTTTGCTTTGATGGATTAGCATGCTAGATCTTCTTGTTCTTATGATGTTAGTTACTTTTGTAGTAGTAACACCCTTATAAGATAGCTCCAACTATCTAGTTGGCAGTTTGGGATGTTACACATGGGGGATGGCTAGGGCCTTTGAGGTCTCATGATGTTATTATGGTTGAGAGGAACTATGCATGAGTTTTAGTTATGTTGGTGCTTAATTTTTTATGTTTTCCTTCATATGATGTTTGGTTTACAAACCATGTATGTACATTGTGATGCTTCTTTTTGCATGTTCCTTCATAATTTGTTATGGATTAGATGGATATATGTTTACTCCTTCCTATTGCATGGCATCTTGTCTTTTATTCCCTCGAGTGATCATTCTTCTATTTATGTGGATCTGGTACTCCCTGGTGTGGAGGTTTCATGCTTTTACACTTGTTCATAAACTTTTTGGTCATGTTGTTGGCTGTTGTCTCACATGGGAAGGATATTTCCTCATATGAACATGTACTTCCTCATGCAAAGAAACAAATCCTCACACAAATATGTGAATCCTTTCTGGGAGTAATTCACTTCCTCATGTGAAGTATTGTGTTTTTGTGTGCACAATAATGTAATTCCTTGACTAGGACTAGAGAATAGTGTACTTCCTCACATGAGAAATAGGAGGCATTTAGGCTTGGTCAAGGAAAGTATAAAAGTTGGTTTTAGAAACCTTGTTGGATTTTACACATTTAAATCATTTAAGTATAAGTTTATGTATATTTAATTCCTTGTACTTATGATATATTTTAATATATGTGATGATTAATTTGAGATAGGTTTCAGACCTCTCCAAGTTAAGATAAAGATTCTAGGAAATTTTAGGGCTTCAAGATTCTAGACTACAAAACTTCAAGAGTTAGCATTTATCTTTCAGCATGGTATTTAGTAGATGATTGAATGTAACTTTGAGGCCTAATCTTCTACATGGTTATTTTTGGTCTCTACTTGTGATTATTGATTTTTATTAGTTGAAATGGATTTGTATGTCTAACCATGCTAGGAGCTTTCTACTTTGGTATTGAATGAGAACAACCCATTAGTATATTCTTATGGTTTGTGTGATATTTGGTTTGTGAGTTATGGTTTCAAGGTTTGAGATCTTTGGAAGTAGATGTCAGAGTTCTATTAGTGTAGGTGAACATGTGGGTCTTGCCATGTTCCCTATTCTTATCACCTTGTTTTGATGTTTCACTCTTGCACTTGGTTACTTTATGTTGTTGTTAAGTAACTTATCTTAAGAAAAAAATTACTCATTGCATCTTTGACGCCTGTGTTCCAAGGATCTCTAGCAGGGCATTACAATGCAATCTCAACATTTTGAGATTCATCAATCCTTACCAATACATTATTTGTGCATGGAATAGCACTATTGGTAGATTCCTATTGTAGTTTCCTTAAATATTCCTTAGTAAATGGATTTACATTCTATGGAGAGTCATTATGTATGTCCTCAATAGTCATTGAGTCTTGTTGACTCTCCTTCTCTCTATATGTAGACTAGTTCTCTTCACATTGTCATCCTCTACATATTCCTAAATTGTGTCACCCTGAGTTGTCTCATCCTATTCTATTTTATTTTTCTCTACCTCTATTCCTTTCTTCTCTTCCACTATTTCCATTGTTTTTGTGGTCAACCCATAGATTTTTTGCAAAAGTAATTTTCTTTGGGTTACGACCTATTCACTCTACTTCTCAAAATGTGAAAGACTCTGTATTTAGGAGAAAATCTCCCTTTGTATTTCCCTAAAACATTTGTAAACTATTTTTTTATCAAATTTAGGAATAACTTGAGCTAAAGTAGCTTCCCTAATTTTTTTTTCAAACTCCATACTAAACTTCCATTTCTACTTGTCTCTTTGGTATAGACTTTTGGGAATAGGGTTAACAATATCCAATGGAGTGATTTTAAAAGTAGCCATCATATAATAAATAACTTCTTCCATATTATGCTTATCCTCCATTTTCTAACTTATCATAATCAACATGTTGAAAATCTGACAAGTCTGCATTATTCTTTATGTTGTCACATAGGTTTTCAATATCAGATGAAGGATTGTGGCTTACCACTTTGAATTGACTAATATTGTTAGATTCACTCCTCTCATAATTTGATTCCTCTTGAAGTTTCAAAGTCCTCTTCAATATCTTAGTAGGCATGCTTAGCTCTACTATATCATTCTTCTTTTTACCTTTTTCTAAATGAGCTTCCTTAGCTTGTGCAATGGCAACCCTTATGCTTGACCTTGTCAAATGTGCAATTGGCTTATGCAGTTTCTTCTTTTCCAATTTCTTTGATTTCTCTACATTATTTTTCCAAGTCTTCCACTTCTTTTTAGTTTTCTTTAGTTCTTGCTCTGCTTACTCTTCATCCTCTAAAGCTTGATCTTCTCCTTGTCCTTTAGTAAGATATGAAGGTCCTTGACCTTCTTCTACTACTTCTTCATCCTCTTCTCCTTCACTAAATTTCTCTTTCAATTTCTTCACCATTTTATTCTTATTTTTAATGATCGTGGCAATTTGCAAGTTCATAGTTATCCTTGATTTGGCTTCATCATAATTCCCAAAGGATGTAGCATCCTTGTTAATATATTTTGCAAATAATGTAGTGATGGTTGTTGATGCCTTATCAACATTTATCTCATATGGTAATGGTATCAACCATATAACCCTTGGAATAGCTTCTTGAACATAGGTGTAGTCTGCATCTACTAGGAAACAAACATCATTGTAATGTTTTTCCACTAGACACATAGGAATTTTTGATCTTTGCTATTCAAAATAGCTAGTCATTACTGAATCAATATTTTCTCCTAATTGCTCAATGAATTCATCTATCTATTGATTAATTGACTGATTGATCTTCCAAACTACCTTGCCAAACATAAGAAATGTACTCTGGACATAATATAATATGCAGATAATCAGTGAACCAAACTTACATTAAGAACTCTTTTCCTTTCTGATAGCTTCTAGGTTTTTTGAGTGTTGATGAAGTTGTAGCTCAATTAGGTCATAGAAATGATCTTGTTTAACAATCTTTTAACCTAGGTCAATGTAAATGGATGACCCACTATTGATTCAGATCAACTAGTAGAATATGTATGCTATCACTCTCATTATGAATGCAACAGTAGGGTCTTCAATTGTATTAATTGATATTCCCCTCTTGTTCCATACAGCTCCAACATTCTTCTTGAATACTTATTTTGGATCGTTCCTCAATGTCTTTGGCCTATCTAGGGTAGGATGCCCTATCACTCTGTGAATAGTTCTCTTTGATATTTTGATAGGTACATTCTCTAGCCATAGCTAATTTTCATGCATTCAGTTCAATACAATCTTTATCCATTCTATCTTGAACATTTGCAAGAAATCTAGGCCATGCATAAACCCTTTTTGCTCTACAAATTTATTTTCTTCTTTCAAAACACCATTATCACACAACTTCTAATAGGTCTCTCTAATCTCTAAGTCTCCAACCTCTCCAACCTTGCATGTGGAAAAACATCTTATATCCTAAACCATCAATACTTTGGGAGGAATAGTCAATAACACATTAAATGGATCTCCTTTGTATGCAATCTAGAGAATAGCTTAAAATGGTGGTTGTTGAACATCATTACTAATCAATTATACATTAGCAACCTCTTTACCTTTCTTTCTTTCTCTCAATGATGAACTTGCTGCCATTTTTCACTTGATATGGTTTGCAAAATTTAAAACAATATAACTTGACATGAGGGAAATACCTTTTAAATTAATTTAAAATTTCATGTAGTAGTTGACTCTATTATGCAGTCACTAGAATCTCTTTCTCAAATCACCTTCATGCTCTTTGATCTTTTGGTAAATGCAAATGACTCAAAAAATCAAGTATATAGCCTTTAAAATGTTGCAATTAATGCTTAGTTCATATATAGTTGTGATCTTGGTTAGTATAGGGTTTTCAATTCACTTGGCTATCATAGCTAGCTCAAAGGTCACTACAATACCTCATTACTTGGAACTTACTACAATACTTCCAATACTCAAAAAAAACAAAAGAAAACAACATAATGATAGATTATATCTTTTTTCTAATCACTTCATTGCATCTTAATATATGTTGATAGATCCTTTTCATTACTTGAATGCTTGGAACTAATGCAAAATATATCATTTCGAATGTTAGTTCTACACATACCTTTGACTACCTAGTTGGGGGTGATGTGATCACCTGATCCATTGGATAAAGTGATCTCATTTGGACTTGACGTGCTATAATCTTCTTTCTTTTTCCATGTCTTGTTCATTTGCATCTTTGTCTTCTTCGTATCTACTTTTTCTTTACCCTTTCTAAATTCATTTCTTAGTGCAACTGACAGAGTTGGATAGTTTTTGCTTACATAACTAGTCTTAAGACAATTAAAAAATACAATCTCATTCAACCATATGTTTTAATTGCCTCTAAAATGTGTCCTTATGCAATTTTAAGGGATATAACCATATTCTTAAGAATATTGACAATAGTAATTTGTATTATAATCCCAATTTGTAAGGTTCCTCTTCACATGTACTTATTAAATATGATTTTCTCTGTTAAATCTTTGGTAGGAGATTTGAACAGATATGAAGAAATGTTTTATGTTGTGAATGTCATAATGAAATTGAGAGTAGTCAATACATCCATGTTTTAATACTCAGTGATTTGAGAACTACTACATTATCTCTATTGTTAAATATTAAAATTTCACTAACAATGATATGAGGCATTTTCACCTGATGATAAGGGTGTTGATTTTGCTACCTCGATGATTAGGTTTTATGCTTTCAGATAGTTCAGTATTCCTTAATTTTTGATGTTTATGATGTTAAGTATATGCATGCCTAATGATGATTATTCAAGTATCTTACTCTGAATTAATGAATAAGTTATGTTTTATTTATTATGTGATTTCTGATGATTAAATGTGAGTAATAATGACTTAAATAGTTAATTATATGAATGATTCATGTTTGATATATGTAACTATCCAGATAAGTTTTGAATATATGAATATGTGTGTGTGTGTGTCTGTGTGTGATTTTCTTGAGCTACTGATGTGTTCAATGACTATGTAGGATATTTTAGCTAGAAAATCTAATGGAGAAACAAAACTAAACCCTATGTATCATTGTGCAAACTAGGGTTGAATCTAACAAAAGATGCAAACAATGTTGTTTGTATTTTATTTGTATCATAAGATGAATGAATGTATTATTCTATAATCAGTAAATGTTGATGTTTTGTAGCAGTGACTTTTCAGTGTTGCTTGACACTCGTGAATTGTATATGCATCCCAACATGATAGTTAGCGTTAACCGAGTAACCTAAAGATCTAAGTTAGACTAGGTTAGTGACCTTTTTACTAATCAGTTACTAATTGAGGTTAATTACCCTAATTATGATTAGTAAGTAATCTACTTTTTTTTAAGGTTGTTAGAAAGTTCTAAAATTTTCTAGCTTTTGATAGGTTCCTAATTAATCGTAAAGGCCTAAAATCATAAAATCTTAGTACTCAAGGGGTATGGGTATGGGTTGGGGGCATTTTCCACCCCCCTAGCCTCTTTTGTTGACTTGTATGGTCACTCAAAAACCCAATTTTTGCTTTATTGCGAAAATTGATTGATTTCATCATGGGTTGGATAACTTTAACTCCACCTTGAGGTTAGCCTTAGGTCTACTTGAGTTAGAAGCCTCTAGAACTTTAGGCAAGTGGGGGAGTTATTTCTTTTTGGAGTGGTTGAGTTTAGGATCTTATTTAGAGGCAATTTTGAGAGGGTTTTGAATGTTCACCCAACCTCTAGTTTTGGAGTGGAATTCAAGATTGAAGGAGAAGGAGAACGGAATGCTCATCTTAGATTTGTTCCATTTCCATAACCCAATTTTGAAGGTGGGTGAACCCACAATAATGGGTTCCACTTTAGTGGAAGGAAGAAACTTGAAGAAGTTGGCAAATTTTCAGATCCCGATTTACCATACGTTCACATGAACACCTTGGACATGTTCACACGAACATGTCCAATGCGCATGTTCGTGTGAACATATGTGCACGTATGCACGTATGTTTGCGCGAACATGTGCATTGTACATGTTTGCGCGAACCCATATTGGAATGATTTCTGACGATTTAAATTGGTTTTTTAACTTTTTCAAAGTCATTTTCACGGTGAGTACTGTTCATTGAGTGTTCGGGTGAATGTGTGGTTTGTGCTTCTTTTGACGATGTCATCTTGTCATTTTCATTCTAATTTTCATTATCGGGTATGTGAAAATATTATTAATTTAATGTTTTCAATGTTTTTGAAGTATTTTTTTATATTATCAAAGTAGATTTTAATGTTTTCAATGCATTTTTTTTATGTTTTGAAAATATATTTGAATGTTATTTACATTTTTAATAATTTTGAAAACATATCTTAAGGGTGAACCCACAATAGTGGGTTACACTTTTTCGGAGGAAAAAATTCCTCCAAAATCGCGAAGGATGATTTTTTTGCCTAAAAACTTTTGATATAAAGTACCCATATAGCTTCTATCGAAACTAATTCACATCCTACTTTCGATGGAAACTAAGTAAATGGAAGAAAATGGTCCTTAATAGTTTTGATAGAAACTAAATACTTTCAATCAAAACTATTTAGGACAAAAAATCAACCTAAATAGTTTCGATAGAAACTATTTAGTTTCTATCAAAACTATGTAAAAACTTTCGATAGAAAGTTAGTTTCTATTGAAACTAGAAAACTAGATGTCTTTTGCAAATTCTATAATAGTTTCAATTATTTTCATGGTTTCCAAGCTCAATGACTAGGTCCAGATGGAGCACTAGAATCATGTCATTTTTCATGTTTCTAATGACTATGAATTTGATACATTTTTAATTTGTTAGGTATATGTTTTTGCATGTGAATTGAACAGAGGTTCGTTCTAAAAAATAAATCTCTATATTGAACGTTCATGGAAAAATAGTAAATAAGAGAAAAAAAATTTGAAAAATAACTACAGTCTTTGTATTCAAGTTCTCTATCAACCAAAAAAAGAAAATTTGAAATTAGGTAAATATATAATAAGTTACATGTGTCAAAAGCCATGTATGTCCAAATTCATGTTAGGTCAACTTTAAATGCTAATAAAATATGAAATACTAAGGATAAAAACATAAAATCACCTCTATGGTTTTGGTATGCATGTTAACAAACTAAATTTGAAAGAATCACATTGATATCTATTGTAGAAAAAAAGTTATGTGTGTCAAAAACAATGTCACTTTTTAAAAATCAGGTTTTTGATAAGATACCAGCTTTCATGGGAGAAAAAATAATTCAATCAAATCAAGTCAATTTTTTTTTTAAAATATATTTAGATTCTACACAGAAAATCCTAAAAGACTCTAGTTTAGTTCATCTTCAAATTCCTAACCGTTAAATGACAATTTGCATCTGAAAGTGAAAGTTTTCTTGAAAATTCATAGTTCATTATCAGTTTAGGAAAAAAAGTGTAACCCACTATTGTGGGTTCACCCCTCAATCAGATTATTACTTTAATAAGTAGGTCACTATTATGGTACGTGTTTTTTATAGTCATGCACAGTTAGATTTGGATGGTTTTCAGAGTATAGTTCAAGCACGAGTAATTATAAAGGAATATCATTTTTATATAAGTGATGATAAACAACATGACATTCACTATGTAGAACATTTCTTCAATACATCTTTTCTTATTTGAAAGAAAGAAACATAAATGTTGATAAACATTATGTTTGGTCTGATGGATGTGTCACACAGTTTAAATCATCTAGACCATTTTATGCATTGTGTAGATATCATCGCAATGAGAATATAAAACACATATGGAATTTCTTTGAGAGTGACCATGGAAAAGGTGAACATGATGGTGTTGGAGCTTGCATCAAATGTGCTTTGCAAAAGTATCAAATGAATTATTAGGGAGTTTTTGTAAATGATGCACATGATGTTGTTGAATTGTGTAAGACTCATTTTGCATTAGATGAGGTCGGGACATCATCAACAATGAGTCAACAAGCACCATATAGAGTCTTTTGGGAGATAACAAGTATGGATGTGTATGTCTGTTTGACTTTTATGCAATTAAATTATAAAATTTTATTGTTAAATTTTATTTTTGAATTTTTTGAAGTTTAAATTTATTTTTTCTGTATTTTCAATTTAACAAACTTTTAGGTGTTAATATAAAAAACATGCATGGTTGCAAGAGGATAGAAAGACATGTTCCTTACATTTACTCATGAGTATAGATAATTGTAATTGGACATTGAAAACAAGAGTATACACATGTTTTTGTGACAGTTGAATTGATGAAAACTATGAAGAATCCATCAATCAGACACATGGATATACAGGTGCATGGATTTTGGTACCACTTGATGTTACCAATACATTTGATAAAGAAGATGAAAATTTTGATGATATTCCATTGATTTCTGATGATTATAATCATATCTCTGGATTAGTAAAAGTGGGTGAGTATCATAAAAATTAATCTCAAATTTTTATTTAATTATCAATTTCAACTGTCTTATAAATATTGTACACATGTGCACTCATGTATACTTGTTATGTAGGAGATGTCTTTGTCGTGATTGCTGAGCCTAGAAATCATGAAGGTGTCAGTTATTATTTATTCTGACATACTACAGAGAGGGAAAAGTTATATTACCCTAAAGAAAGTGATGGAATGTTGTTCCCCATAGGTAAATTATACATATACATGTACATGCATATATATATTTAAATAGATATATATATCTAGGTAACTTCATATCTGTCAAATTTTAAAACACTTAAATTTGTGGTACAGGTTATGTTGTGATAGAGGGAACATATTTGAAGAAAGAAAAAATAGTCCAACATGGAATACACTTTGTTGATTATCAACCTGACAATAAAGTCTTACAATACATAAACCTAGTCATTGCTACAGGGCTTTGTTTGCATCCAATCAAACTTAAGCGTGCACATCGCAAGTGGAGACTAGATAGTGAAGATCATGAAAAAATATTGCATGTTATAAATGTACATCATGGTTGATTAGACCTTTGAGATTTATTTTATAATAATCTGAATATCAACTTTGGTGAAATGTGTTTTCAATTTTACTATGGTGAAATTGTGAATATCAACTTTGGTGAAATTGTGTTTGTAATCTGAATATTTGAGTCTCAGTTATCATTAGTTTATTTTAAAACTATAATATTAATTGTACTATGGATGAATTTAATAATTTAACAACTTGATATAAATAGGCTAGAAGTTAGTTCAAACTTACACAATTTCATTATCTATGTTACAATTCTTAAATATCAACTTCTTTTCAAACTATTGAATTTCATCTTGAATTAAATGTGTTTAGATTAATTGTACGATCATAAATTATTAATTTTCATTAATTTATTAAAAAATTAAATAATTAATAATTTAAATTAATTGTACCATGGATGAATTTAATAATTTACGATTCTCCATACTCCACCTTAAAAAGTTCCAAGGAAATTCAAGTAGTTGCAAACAATAAATATGGTGATTTTGTATCATTGTAAAACAGAACAGTAGTTGCAAACAATAAATAAGCTTCCACAATAAACTAGTTTAGAGTTAGTTCAAAGAAATTCATTAGACGACTGAAAATCAAACTCTCGTTAAAAAAAAAAGTATTTTCTGATTGTAGACCTTTATAAAAACTAGTTTGAAAATGAAAAAAATTACTATTCTGAGTTAGAGTATGTAATCCTTTGATTTGACAATTTAAAATTAGTAGAGAACATTCTGTTTTGGTTAAAATCCTTTTCCATTTTTCAATTAGTCTATTAACGTTGAGCTATTTACAAAAAAAATGAGCCTACACATTGATCAAGAAAAATTATTAGATGAGGCTTTTTAGTGCATTATTTCCCTCACTTCCATCACAATGCGAGGAAACTCATAAAAAATAGATACAACACAACTTAAATGTATCCCAAGTTGATGAAAAGCAACTTCTACTCCACCAATACCAAAAAATAGAGAAAGTACTCTGACGCTATCAGGATATAATGCTTTCAAGACTGATAAATGATATGGAACTGTATCTGTTTGGAATGAATTACCCAAACAATGCAAGCGATCAGTCAGACAAGAAGTTCCACGAGTGTGATCTCTATCAAATCCTAATATAAGCTCTATCTCATGAAGCTCTAGAGGGACAAGGTCACCTGGCCCCACCCATACCAAATTCCACTCTTCACACTTTTGAAGTATATATTTCTGCGCACTATCTTGTGGTTGCCATTGTGAATTCTGAATCATAACTCTCAGTTGATCAATAAAGATAGTGCCACATCTTCTTGAATCTATGGAATTCAATTTTTTCCTCTAATCCCATGAAGGCCAATACTTTTTTATTTGCAGAAGTGCTTCCTAAATAGTCATGGGGGGGAGAGGTTCTTCTTGAAATCGCTCTTCTTTTGGAAGGTTATGCACATACAGTCTTGCTCTTCTAGAAGCTGAAAAGAACATTGAGTCCACCAAATCTAGTTCAACACTATTAAATTGTTCGGATATTGTCTTCCAAATATCCTTTGATGCAAAAGAATCATTCTTTAATAGTAGAAAAAAGGTGGCCCTTGCATGAACACATTGATTTCCTTTGAACACTAGCCAATAAGTTTCCCAGGAAATCCAAAACCAATTAGTTCCTTGGGACACAAATTAGGGACTGCATCACATACTTCAAACATTTCTTAAATTAATTGTACCATGGATGAATTTAATAATTTAAATTCATTTATCAACTTTTTTTCAAACTAGATTGAATTTCATAAGTGAAAATTAAACATGTGTTTTTAAAATTGTAGGATTATAAGTTCATAGTTATCATTTAGGCTCATTTATTAAAAAACTATATATTTTAATGTTACTTTATTACATCTATGGTCATGTACTCTTAAAGCTTAAATTAGTTTAAATTAATATGTTTTTTTAATATTATATTTTCTAAAAGCTCTCTAAAATAATGTATTGGCTATTGTGAATTGAATTTCATCTTGAATTAAATGTGTTTTTAATTGTACGGTCATAATTTCTTAATTATCAAATTTAGTTTATTAAAAAACTATATAATTTAATAATTTAAATTAATTGTACCAGCGATGAATTTAATAATTTAAATTCATTTCGCAACTTTTTTTCAAACTAGATTGAATTTCATAAGTGAAAATTAAACATGTTTTTTTAAAATTGTAAAATTATAAGTTCATAGTTATTATTTAGGTTAGTTTATTAACATATTTTTATCCACATAAAACTAATATTTATCTTTAGCAGGTTAGTAAATGATAATTTAAGAAATATGTATCTTTCTAACTTCCTATTAATTGATATTTGATATACATGTACACATGTCTCAAGATCATGTTCTATAGCTATAACACAAAAAAATACACATATGTACACATATACATGTCTCAAGAATAAACATCTACAGATCTAATATATATCTATATATCTGAAATGCAAACTATAAATTTTGAATAAATACACATATGTAGTAAAATATAAAAAGTCATATATACGTACATGTGATGGTATCTAACTACTGAAATACTCAATAATCAAATAAGTAGTGAAAGTACATGCATGTCATCAAGGAACTGAAATACACATGTGTACGTATGTAAACTGGACCTCCAATATATAAATGCATCAAAAAAAAATATAAATATGATCTACTACTAGAAGTACCCCTCAAGACGCATACGAATAGAACGACCCTCTGATCGAGTCTCCTGTACATCCTCTTGCTGATGCGCATCAACCAAGCCCTGCAAATATATATACATATATACATACATGTGTTAGAGTTCTATCTTTAAAACATATATATACATATGTGCATCATGTACATGTAAATTCAAATTAAATACACAAACTATTTAAAACTTAAGTACCTGAGCACTACTAGGTGCCTCAATAGAATCATCTCTCTCATGTACATGATGCCTTGAACCAAAAATATGTGTAACCATGTGCTCAGCGACCTGTGCCTACATGATTTATTAGAAGTTAAAGATAAAATTAAATATCTACATATATATATTTATGAACTAAATTTTTCAATAAATGAACATATTTTTTAATTTCATATATTTTTAAAATTAAAAATAAATTATATATGTACCTAGGTGTCTAGAGGTGGAGGATGATCAACAGACTCCATCGTATCATCTACTGATGCACCTAAGCCTGAAACTCTATGTCCAACTGCTAGTAAATTTGAGTAAAGTGGACTGTGTAACTGGCTGGGTACATTTGGTGTAGAATCAGTGTTGTCAGGTTTGAACAACAGGTCCATATATGATGAAATACACAAACTCGAACTAGTATCAATCTCAAACAGGCCTCGCAATTGCTCACCAAAATCATTAAGACCCTTAGCTGTGATATGGACATCTCCAACTTGTATGCTTGAGTCATCTGTAGAGTGTCATGAGTCTAGTGCCGAATGTTGTGAGCTATGCACAGGTGTATCATCTATCACTGGTGTGGCGGCCTATGACTATCAAACTATGTCGGGGCTCTGATGTTGTCTAACAACATCCATCATCGAGTGTACTGGAATCCTATGTGTATTGAAAATATAGCTAATAAAGTAAAAAATATCCTCTAAAAAATATAGTGCCATATCCATATGTGTCTGCTATCTTGAAAGACCAAGAATATCGCCTGGCAGTGGTAGCCCAACAGCTCTATATTCATCATCAGAGGAGGCACCTGAAGTGATACTAGATGCCTGTGAAGATGGTCAACCAAGTGGTTGAGGATGTCGACTATGAAGATAATGACCAATAGAATCTAATGTGATACTAGCTGTCACAGATGAAATGTGCCCAATAGTGTCAATTGCTTCCCTCTAGGAAGCAATGACGACTCTATCTGCAATAGGCGCATGTGTAAGAGTCACAAGAGGCATCCTCGATCCAACAAACTATCTAAAATATGCAGGTGGGAGATGATCTACACTGTGATACTGGTCACGATCTACGATCCGACCATGCCCCTATCCACAATAATCAGGAATATCCAAGTAGTTGACGTTGGGCCCTATACAAAACTCAGCATACAACTGTTGTGCAAAATAAAGGGGTATCTGGTCGTTATTAGGATAATGACCATGTTTAGCTAAAAATCATGGATAGATCATGCTAGCAATAATAGGGTATGTGCATCGTGTGACTCTATAGCCTCTCACCCTACCCCATGTTCCCTCATAAGCTGGAAAGAGCTCTCTCTGAATGATGTCTTCAGGGGCTACCCTCTTGATGTCATCGAATGATGCATCTCCTGAAACCTCAGCCCTAAGCTCCCTAGATATGGAAGCTAATATGGCAGGAGTAAATGAATGGTGAGCTCTAAATCTAGCTGTCAAATCCTGTAAACTCCTACATATCATACTACATATGTCTCTATAAAGACCATCATCAGAGGTCAATATAGAGTGTTGTAGTTTACCAATCTCTTTCACTGAAAATGCAAATAAAGCATCAATATCAATGCGTGGAGGTGGTACAACAAGACGTCCAGTAGGAGCTGCAGGTGCAGCCTGACCTGGAACGGGAGCCGCACCAAGAGCCATAGCAGGACCTACACCACCAGGAGCTGAAACATGAGTTGCACGATGAGCCCTACATTGAGCATTAGGTGCTATAATAGGAACCTCATCAACCTATGTCGTAGTAGGAGCTGCAGCAAGAACTACATCAGGTTTCGTACCAGGGGCTACATCAAGCTGATCGTGTGAAGCCATATCTGTATAAATGTATGAAAAGCTAAACTACCTATTGTACACACAATTTTTTATTTTTAACATTAAAAATTATACACATGTAATAAAACATACATCACATATCATGGACCTAGATAATCTGTAACACATCCAGACCTAGATTAATTTGCATATAAGTATAAGATAACTTTAAAGTTGAGAGTTTGGTTATGGCTAGAGTTAATTTATTATTCTAAGATTTTATTATACTTTACGGGGTATTATTAGAGAATTCAATTAAAGGGTAATAAATTATTTATATCACTCTTAAATGATAATGTTTCAAAGTTTAGGTTTAAAGTTGGGTTATATATATATCATTTAAAACAAGGGTGAATACTTCATATATGTACATGTGTTTGAATGTATGTGCACGTATCTCAAATGTAATTTTTAACAATTTAAGATTAGGGTCAACTTGTTTTAATTTTATGTAAGTTAGGCCTCAATTAGGTTTTGAAGTAGGGTTTTAGTGTAATTAGGCTCAATTTTAGGGTAAGATTTAAGACCTTATGACATTGTTAGGGTTTACACAAACTTACATAATTTCTAGCATTAAATTTAGGGGTTAATATTAAGGTCCATGGTTAAGAATTTAGGATAAGGGAACTTAGCATATGAAGTTTATGATTTGGTTCAAGATTATGATTTAGGGTATTTATTATCATTTATAATCTTGGGTTTAGAAATTAAATTTTAAGATCAAGGTTAGGGTTAGGGTTTGGTTAAGTTAGGGTTAGGGTTTGGATGTACATGTATGTTATATAATTCATACCTAGATATGCAAATTAATCTACATTCTTATATATGTATAATTTAGGATCTCCCCTTAAGACATGTCATTGAATTATATAGTTAATTATATACTTCTAATTATTAAGACATTAAAAATAATAACATATGTACATTTAAACATGAATATTGAAAACATATGTATGCACGTCTATATCTACCACATGAACATATTTACATGTACATTTATGAAATAAAATATACATTTTAATCTACATTCTTATGTATAATTTAGGATCTCCCCTTAAGACATGTGTTATTAAATATAGTTAATTACACTTAGTTATAAGATAAATTAAGATCAATAGTTAACATATACACAAATTATACATATAAAAATGTGAATTTATTAAAACCATGTACATACATCTACTTTTAACCATGAACAAATATCCATGTACATTTATGTTCAAAATAAAAAATTATACATTCTAATCTATATTTTTACATGTACAATTTAGGATCTAGACCCTTAAGATATGTCATTTAATTAAACTTCTAAGATTAAGACATTAAAGTGAATTTGACATATATATATAAACATTAATATTGAAAACATACATGTCTACATTTAACATTAACACACACACACACACAAACACACACACACACACACACACACACACACACACACACACACACACACACATTTAAATTTGTTTTCTAAAATTTATATTATTATAAATTTTGTAATGTTGTTCTATTTTTTTAAAAACATTTGTCTAATGTTTTTCTAAATTTGTTTTCTAAATTTTGTATTATTATAAATTTTCTTATTTTTTTATTCTTTTTTTAATTTCTTTTTCTAAAATTTATATTATTATAAATTTTCTAACATTTTTCTAATGTTTTTTCTAAATTTGTTTTCTAAATTTTATATTAAATTCTAAATTTTCTAATGTTTTTGCAATTTTTTTTTTTTAAATTGTTTTCTAAATTTTATATTAAATTATAAATTTTCTAATATTTTTTTTAATTTTTTTTTCATATTTTTTAAAATTTGTTTTTAAAATTTTATATTAAATTATAAATTCTCTAATATTTTTGTAATGTTTTTTTCTAAATTTATTTTTCTAAATTTTCTAATGTTTTGGCAATATTTTTTTCTAAATTTTCTAATTTTTTTAATGTTTTTTACTAAATTTTCTAATTTTTTAAAAAAAATTTCTAATATTTTAAAATATTTTTTTAATAAATTTGTTTTCTAAATTTCATATTAAATTATAAATTTTCTAATGTTTTTGTAATTTTTTTTTTCTAAATTTTCTAATATTTTTGTTACATTTTTTTTCTAAATTTTCTAATATTTTTTATAATTTTTTTAATATTTATTTAATAATTTTTTACTTTTTTTTCCCTAAAATTGTTTTCTAAATTTTATATTAAATTATAAATTCTCTAACGTTTTCGTAATGTTTTTTCTAAATTTGGTTTCTAATGTTTTTCCTAAATTTTTTACTATTTATTCTAATGTTTTCTATATAATATTTTTTTGTTTTCTAAATGAATATAAATAAACAATAAAAATATTAAAGTAACAATTCTTTTCTTTCTGATGAACAAATGAATAGTTCACTGCAAAATCAACAACTGATACAATTGTTCCATGTGAAAAATTATCTCTTTGAGTTCGAAACTGTTATGCTTGCCACTTTGCAAAAAATGCATGACAAATATAAGGTTGAATCAATTTCTTAAATCTGTCCATAAATGTTAGAATAGGAAACTCCTCTTCAACATATTCCAACCTTTTTGTTTCTTTCCCCAACTTTGTTTCATTCTTGACATACTTGTAACTTTTGCAATTCAATGTTTTTGTTACATCAATATTTTTAGTTTTCAAAGGAAATAGAGCCAATTTACCACATGTTTCACATAATCTTTTGATGCAATTTATTTTACCAGTTGGATCATCTATGTTGTCACACAAAATGGATGATATAAACTCACTTCTCCTACTAGGAGAAGCAGCATGAAAACCATATGTGTCTTCTATAAACTTTTGAAATACTTGATAGTGGAGATCAAACTCAATATGATGACGAAAACAATAAGTTTCAAACACTTTGTTTGACCTCACAAAGTATGGCTTCAATTTTTCAAACAATGTTTACCCAACTTTTACATTAGGATGTTCATTACAAAACAACACATATAACTCATGCTGGGTTGTGTCCAACCAATGTTTTGTATGATGTTCATATTGACCAGGTGCAATCTTATGCCTGATAACATCTCTACTATTTGATGAAGGATGAGTGTTATCAATCCAAAATGATATGACTAAATTTTTTAATAACTCTTCAATTCTATCAGAATGAGGTGCTCTACACATGATTGCCCAGTTGCCCTCCATAGTACTGTCATCCACAATTAATCTTCTCTTAACATATTGTCTCATTTTTTTCCTACTAAAACCCATTTCAGATGAAATTGAAGATATTTATCTATTTTGAGACATATTTTTACTTACAACAGACATCAACATCACTTTTCTTGCCAGAGACTTATCTTTAGTTCAAGAGTGTTTTCCTATGTTTCTCAAACCTTGTTTAACATTTTCAATCAAATCAGTTTGCATGCTAGAAAATCTTCTCTTCTTTGATGTTGTGTTTACACCTAACAATTTCAATGCCTCTTGCAACTTTTTTTTTGTAATAAAAAGTGAAACTAACTAAGCTCATTCAAGTGTTTCAGTATTATCAAATTGAGTCATAATTTCTCTTATCTTCTTCTTCATTGACCTTCTCTTAGAAAAACTCAATGGTTGAACACTAGCTGCAAGTTTTCTCAATTTATCTACATCCATTTTAAGTAAATGATCTAAATTCTTATGAAAAATACCATATTTTACAGATTGGACAATATTTAAGAGTTCATCCATACCAGTTCTTGCACCTAATCTTGACCCTTCTTTGATTTCTATTGTTGGAATTTCTACAAGGACCGATCTTGAGCCTTCTCAAACATCCATTGTTTGAGATTCAACAGGGAAAGATTCTGACCCTTCTCCAACTTTTGTTATTTGAACCTTTGTAGAGACTGATCTTGAACCTTCTTCAACATTCATTGTTTGAGATTCCATAGGGAGTGTTCATAACCTCTCTCCCATATGCACTACTTCTACTTCTGTTGAGCCTTCTTCAACATTTCCTTCACCTTGTTTAATTCGATGATAGCATGCCATAGTCTTCTGAATATTTCTTTGTTGTGCTTCATCAGATCTTTTTCTTGCATATTTGTTTTTCCTTCCTTTCTTGTTTCCCATTATAAAATAAAAAATAATAATAATTTATCCCTTGCCTCAAGATAAATTTTGCGCAATAACCAGATAAAAAATCACTGTATAGATTTGTTTGTCGCTATTGGTACTTTTAAATTGTTTGACAGAAATCAATAGAATGCAGTCATCTGCAAAAAAACATAAATATTCTTCATTATAATATGACTAAAATCTATGAGTCACATTCTTTACAAGTGGCAATGCACCAAATCCTTCTTAAGCCATCATTGAATCACAAACAAATAACATGGTATGAATACTAGAATGTTTCTCCTAAAAAATAAATTGTTTTTCATTTTATGAAAATATATCAGTCTATTTTTTCAAGAATAAATTGCTGCATAAAAGACAATGGCATCTGCTATCAAAAGAAGAAAATATAATGTTAGAAATCCCCTCTTTCATTTGTAGCTCTCATGTCCTTTTTTCTTCTCCAAATGATGTGAGTCCTAAAATCAAGTCCTAACATCATTTTGGGATATTTAGGAATTGGTGGTATCTTGTCAAACAAGAAATTAACATTGATGTGTTCAAATGTACCTTAGATGATTTCGATGGTTGATTCTTGATGAGACCTTATAGGTGCCATTATTGCATTTGAAAACTCCAAAGGTTGTGTCCTAGTGAGTGCTGGCATGATAGCTCAGAATGCAGATGCAGTGGAGGGAAACTTAAATGAACTTTATGCCTCTCAAGTGCGTACCTAGACTACCAACTATGCACTTGAAGTGTGCAGTTGATAAAAAAAGGTTGCAGTTGGTAAAATAGAGTTCCAGGGTCCCTAAAATGCAAATTTTGAGTGTTTTGAATGATTTAGAGTGTTTCCTAAGGTCTTGGGATGCAATGCAAGGTGTGGAAGTGTAGATTAGGGTTCTTGAACCTAGAATGAAACACCTAATTACCAAGTGTGCCCTAAAACTACCAACTACGCCCTGAAACTACCAACTTTGCCCATGAAGTGTGCAATTGGTAAAACAGGGTTGCAGTTGGTAAAAGAGGTCAAAACTTGATAATTAAGATGTCGGTATGCAAGATATGAGTGTTTTTGGAATTTTTAAGTGTTTAGAGATGTTATGCAATGTGAGGAAATGCTAAATGACATAGGGTTTTGATATGCAAAGTGCAAATTTCTTAGGGATGTTATGCAAGTGCAAATGCAAGGTGTCATTTTGAAGGTATGCAAGATGAAGATTATGATATGAAAAATGAAAGTTAGGGTTATGTTTTGGACTTGGTAAAGATGCTAAAGGTAGGTGTACATAAAGTGGACTATGCAAGGGATGGTTTCCTAGGGTTGATAAATGATATTTAGGCAATGTTAAATGAGCATAGGTGATCAAGAAGACAAGTTGGTTGATGGACAATTTGATAGGGTTTGATAGTGAAAATGATGCTAGGGTTTGCACTATGCAATATGAGGGGGATATACCACTAGGGTAAGTCAAAAATGACATTTAGGAATATGATTATACTAATGATAGAGGTATACATAAGGTTTTTTGAACTTAGGTGAAACCTTGACAAGGTTTTGACAATGTTTGATGTTTTGACAAGGTTTTGCAAGTTTCCAAGGTGTAAATTTGAATGTTAGATTTTATCTTGATTATGTTTTACACACACACAAGACACATTAAGACAAGAATAGCTATTGTTAAAAGTGAACAATCACACCACAACCTAGGCTTTCAAACTGTATCCACTGAATTCCTACTTGAACCAAAGTTCAACCGCACTTATCCAAAGCGAACAACCTAGGACCTTGGCACCACAGGCTCCCCTTTATAGCACACTCACTTCTTGGGGCTTCCAAGATCTGCATCTCAAGGGACATGACTTCCCAAGGGACTATTGTCTCTACTAAGGACCGCGAGAATGTAGGATGTCTTCACGGGCATGGGTGACCCCTTGAGCTAGTGGATAGAATGGATTTTGGCCACTAAAATGTGGTTTTTAGTAAGGGAATTTTGTTCAACAAGTGAGTGATAAACTTCCTCAGAAGGTCTCCTAGCCCCAAGAACTGGGATTTGATGCACCATAAGGGTACTGGAGGAGAGCTATCACTCAACAATACTATCGACACAACTTTCACCGTAATTGAGTTTTATATAGTAGCTGGAACATTGACCTAGCTTTTGGCCCATTATTGTTCTGAGGTCGTTCCTTGGCATACCCAATATCGAGTATCTTGGTCCAAGGCAGACATCCTATAAAAGTTACATGGATTTCTCGTACACCCAAGATCCATGAATGGCGAGGGGAGAGGATACGTCCAATGCAACTCTTAGGGATTTAAACACTGTAGACACATTAGATAGAAAATAAAAAGTTCATTTTAAGCACCAAAAAAAGTGTTATTTAATCTAATAAATCCACACACATGATTTTGCCAAACACACAATGGTCTTTGACAATGTCCTGTAAAACAAGCATTAGTTGTTTGTTACAATCATGTCTTTATTCCACGATTGCCACATGCTACAAGGAGACCATTAGTAACACAATAAGAATATACATTTTTTAACACCATTAATATGTTACTAATTTTTAATTTAACTTCAATGCATCCATTAAACAACTTCACTAATGAAAGAAATAAATAAATAATTTAAATGTACAATATTTTTACCAAATGGATGCTTTCAATTTTGTGAATGAAATTCATGGAAAAGACAAACAATGCACGTAGGTCAAGTTGATGGCAAGTAGTTATACAAATGGAAAATAACTTTACAAATAGCAACTTTTTTGGATTTTTTTGAGTGTTCGCATGAACACGTTGAATTACATATGTTCAGGCGAACATATGCCCAAACTTTTTCGGCAACTACAAAATTTGGTGATGCATGTTTGCATGAACATACGTTCCCGCAAACATGATAAATATGTTCGCGCAAACACCATGTTCATGCGAACATACAAAATCACAAAAAATTTCACCTATTTTTCAGATATATTTTTTTTTTTGCTCTTTTGACTTCCATAATTACAGGAGAATGATCTCCAACTATAAAATAAAAATTTCAAAATGTGCTGCTTGGAGCAAGCTTTCCAATGACTATAATTTTAATACATAATTTAATCATTAAGACTTTCAAATATGACTTTAACTCATTATAGGTTCATTATCGATTGAACATCAACCGACTTTAACACCTCAGAAAAATTAGTAAACTAGGTCAAATTTTTTTTGAAAAATATGGAGGAACTAGCTTATTGAGATACTTTTCTATTCAAAAAAAAAAAATGGTTTATGATAAATTGACTTCAAATTATATGTGTCAAACGAAACATATGTCTAAATTACGGTTCATGTCACTTCAAAACTTCATAAACTATACAATATTCAACCAAAATAAATCAAACCAAATGCATCCTCTGGATATTGATGTTACAAATCTAACGCCAAAAGAAATACTTCAGTTACAAATCTAACGCCAAAAGAAATACTTCATTATCATTTCTAGAAAAGAAGTTCTATGTGTCAAACAGACTGTCACTTTTTAAAATATTGAATTTTAATGTACCACTTTTTGGAGGAGATAAAAAAATTTGACATAAATAATTTTTTTTTTTAAAGATTAAAAAATATGGTTACAAAGTAGGAACAAAGTACTCAAAATCACTAGTTTATGTCATCTTGAAATTATTTATAGTTTCGGAGATATAGTCACTTGAACGTGATGTTTGTTGCAAAAATATTGATTTCAGTGTCAAAAATGGTCAAAAAGTGGAATCCATTATTGTGGGATCACCCAAGTGGGAATACTTCACCTCATTTTTTTTATGTTGTGTTTCATGGTTTAGTTTTATTGCATATGGATGTTCATGTGTGTGTTGATTATGTTGGGAGGGATTGAAATAGGTTTTCTTAAATGTGTTCCTTTGTTTCTTTTCTTTGAATTTCGAAGGGATTGTATGGGTGTATTGGCACTACTCACCCTCGGATAAGGTATAAGTGACCATGTATGGGGAAGGTCTTTAGTTGGACTCCAATAGTGCAGACTTTCTTCTCAAAATGAGAAGAGAGAAATAGAGTAGGGTGTTATGGGCCCCTACTCATCAAAACAAACCATATTTTGAGTTTTGAAATTTGAGAAGTGAAAGATCGAAAGTCCTTTTGATATCAGCCTTGAAAGGGCATCTAGGGAAGAACAGAAGTTCTTGTGATTTTAGCCTCGAAAGGGCATATATTATGGTGTTGTGGTAGATGTCTCCTATTGAAAAAAATCTACCTTCTCCCTAATTTGGTTCAATGTCAAACCTATTGTGCAAACCTAGGATAGGAGTGAATGTCTGATTTTGTCTTCACATTATGGTTGGTTGTCTCCTAATCATTTTTTTGTTCTCTCTAGGATCACTGTGATGTATTGCAGAATTCAAAATGAATTCCTTATTAAGGGCCAAGAAGGAAATTCAGAATTGTATTGGATTTCAAATATGTTGGAAGTTTTTCCCTCGAGATAATATCTTGTGTAAAAATGTTACATTTAAACTTATTATTGAAGTGGCAATGATGTTGAGTTTTCTTACTGGTTCTTTCATAGTAGAGCTTTTGAATTAGGTGGTTTAATAGAAAAAGAGATTGAGTAATATTCTTGCATTTGATTCTTATAGTATTTAAGTTTATGCATGTGTATATTGAAAAATAGATAAAATGGTGTTATACAATTATGCAATTTTAAGATTAAAAATGTTAAGGAAAAAATTTATGTTATGGTTGAAAACTTTGATTCATTTCGTGATTGTTAGGAAAAAAAGTAATTCTTGCATTGTTGTTAAAACAAACTATTCAACCCCTTTGTTTAACTAAGTATTTAGTAAATACCACATATAACTTATACATAATAACAAAAGCAATAGCAATGTCTATCTAAAAGTAAACATAACATACATAACCGATTTCATTCTTTAAGAATTTCTTAATGTTGAGTTACATCTAAACTAACTAACATACATGAATCCATCTAGTACAACATCCACATGAATAATAATGATAAGTCCAATGTTCATACATTACATTTCCAAATGCTCAATCATCCACTGTACATGTCACAGGGTATGAAGGCTTAGAAGAATATACATATGTGAAATAAGGTACATCATCCTATTCCAATCCATGATACATCAAAGTAGAGATAATCACATGATACATCATCATAGAAGACATATACATCCATCATAAAGATAAAACAAAATAAACTAAGTGCACGGTTCCTCCCAACCGTTAATAGCATCATTAGACCATCGTGGATCCTAGCCATCCCTTCGTGCGTAACATTCCAAAGAACCGAAGAGATCATCGGTATTATCATAGTAGAAATGTTGCTCCTAAAACATCCTATTAACATGCAAAGTAAAGCATAGGATACCATCATCTAACATATGCAAATCATCAATATAAGAAACATACCAGTAAATACATCCATCATAAGGTATATCATCTATCATAATGATTCAAGAACAGAATGAAGATAAATACCAACCAAGAATACTCTAGTCACGGTGTCTCGGATGGATCTTCAAATGATAAGAGTGGAAATACACTACCACCTGACCGCGTGCTACCTAAGTGGTTCAATCCTACCGTGCCGAGGAGATAATCTCAAGTCCCAAACAGGCTATCCATAACACAAAGTATAAATCTCTATAAGTCTAGGAATCGTAAAAGTATACTACTCAAAGGTTCCAATCACAAAACTGACATCTACTTCCCAGAAGCACACAATGGCATGTAAGAAACCTACTATGCAAGCGAAAAAGTGTCATCACAATTATCACATACAAGTTACCCTAGCAGTTCGCTAAACTCCATGGGTCCATACTGATCTCATGCGGCCACTAGTATCCTCTCATACTGAGGAAGCATACTACGGAACGCATGGTCGCAACCATGCATTCTCACTACTCCCATCCTAGCCTGTACAAGCACTCAAGGCATGGGCGAGAACATCAAAAATTATCTTTTTGGGTTCATTTAATCCCCATTTAGTGTGTAAATTTTATCACTTATTAACCAAACTTACAATGAGTTACCCTGGTAGCCACTTAGGGCCCCGACCCCCATTGCAAGCCACTTCCCGACACTACAAGTAGATTACCTACCCTAAGCTCATGGAATCATAAAATCACCATAGTCTTGTACAAGTGACTGTAAAGAAAATCCAAAAGATAATATAAAAAGAATCATCAAATATCCATGATAAAAGCATCAAATATCCATAAGAAGAATCATCAAATCTCCAAGATAAGAATCATCAAATCTCCATGAGCATCTAAAAAAGCATCCATAGAAAATCATGACCACAACAGTTCTCTATTGGCAACTGAAGGCATCACTGATAATCATAAGTATCCATTGGTTCTCAATAACCAAAATATATCTCAAAATAAATCACAATATTCATTGGTTCTCAATAAGCAACCAAGAATATTTCAAAATCATACTGATCGAAGACTCCAAAATGGTTGAGTCAAACATGTCACAACATGATATTATCAAGAAATAAATCCACATTTCAATCCCATCATGGCGACTAGAAAATAATCCAAGGATAACTGATCGATGACTCAAAAATGATTAGCTCAAGTGTCTCATACGCATACATCTCAGCTTCACACATGAAGACTGATGAACAATAAAAATCAGTAAATACAAACATTTCATAGAGCATATGATTACATTACCATGGTTGGGCTTATAAAAATCGAGACCAAATAAGATCAACATGCCATCATATCTCATAACCCTCGAGCCTCTGGTAACAACCTAAGACTGGTCAACACTAGTAAACCCAAAACTCAAAATAAGAAGCATAGAGAATACACAATGCAAACACATGTTTTGGTTTTGCTATCTTACATAGTTGAATCAAGTGTAGAGGTTTCCAGTTTTCAATTTGCAAGTATATTTTCAAGTGTCTTAAGTTTCATCATTTGACCTACAAGTCAACCCAATTGCTCTCCGATAGCATTATTCTTTCATTAATAAGAATTACATTCTAAGAATAACTTAAGGGTAAATATTCACTAAACTGATCATCATTGACCTTTAATTAAATTGTTCTATATTTAACCATGATCCATATTCTAATTGATTAACCTTTCAACTTTTCTAAGATCATTATACATTATATTATAAGAGGACCAATTATCGTTCTTTATAACTTCATTAGAATGATCAATTAATATTGGTTCACAATCTTTGACCTTTTATCATTCTAATAATTCTCAATTATATATTACTAAATCTTCACCATTAAAATATCTAAAGTCATTATTCAAGTCATAAGAATGAGACCTATCAACTTGATATCAATATTTTACAACTTTGTTAAAAGAATTATATCAATTAAATATCCATTACATAACTTAATTATTAATTAAATCCAATTAACTCTAGTTAATTGATTTAATTAATAATTTTACAACCAAACCATCAACCCCATGATTATTAGTTGACTAATAACTAAAAGTCAGCCATACACAAATGTTCATGTTCATAGTTCAATAATAACAACTTGCTAATATTTAATGACAAGCTATATTGAAAATCTTATTAATAGATCACATTCATCATTCTTTATGAGTACTAATGTTTCCTTAATTAATTCGTATTAATAATAGTCATTTCAAGATAAATCTCAATCGCATAATATAATTTTATTGACAACTCAATGAATGTGAATTGATTAAAAATCAATCATACTTCAAATCTAAAACTAATACCTTTTTACAAAACTTTAATCATTAAATAATATCCACTAGATTATATCTAATCAAATTTGTTGATAACTATTTAAACCATTATTTATTAATAGTTTCTTAGACTCAACAAACATTAATAAATAATAAACTCATCAAACTATAAATAATCGATCTAGAGAATCCTTCCAAAAATTTCATTAGTTAATATTTAACTAACTCTTAACACCATTAAGATATATCAATAATTTATTTAATAATACATAACGTATTATAATAACATAATAACTCAAATCATAGTAATGTTTTGAAATCAACCGTTCTAAACTCAACTAAGGGTAAATGTTTGAATCATTATAATTTAATGTTCTCTCAAGAGATGATTCCAATTTAATCGTAGTATAATGAATTTTCTTTCCTCTATCTCGACCAATTAGTCTCGTTAAAACTATTTATACTATCACTCATTAATAATCTTATTCATTAAATAATGATCTCATTAATAATTCAATTATTTAATTCCACTTATTAATATCTCTTTTCTTATAATTTTCCCTCATTAAAAAATGTATTTACTTAAATTGACTAATAATTAATTACGCTTCTTCTACTATTAACTAATCTTAATTAAATTTGATTTAATTAGATTAGATAATAAACCATATAAAACTAATGCATATTAATAAGATTCTAATAAGGGAAGATTGCTATAATATCTTAATTCATTCCATGCTTTGATATATTATTTTTATGAAGTTTAAGCATAAAGAACTCTTGGTTATGGGAAATGGAAAAATATTTGTTTTTGAATATAACAGTCCCAGTACAACGGCCATATCTCCCTAATGAACTATTGGATCGGGCTGAAATTGAAATATGTTGGAGAGGGCCAAGTTGCGCCACTTTTGACAGAAGCGATCGAATAAATTTGATCACAATAAAAAGTTATGAATGACTGAGTTTGGGTCTATCCAAGGGGCGACGGTAGGACAATTTGTGATGAATTAAGAATTTCTTTTTAAAATGTAATTGTTCTCTAAACTTATCCAATAATTTCACTAATGTATTTGGCCATAAATCTTGAATCAATTTTCAAATCTATTTCAATTTGATTCTAATTCGAACCCAAACCCGTTTAGATCTAATTTCTTCCTTAATTGGATCTAAGATTTTTCTATTGTTTTCTTTGCAACCATACATTTCTAGATTCCAATTTAACTGTAGATTCAATCACAAAGAGTATTCAGACACATAAAAAATATGATGAAGACAAGAAGAGAAATAATGCAAAGAGAATATGTGAATATCACGAGTGCACCTGGACACTGATGTTAATCTGTCATACCTCAAAAGTCCATAGAAAATCCCTTCTTTCTCCACCATTTGTGATTCCTCCAAGATCCAAGACAACCAAAAACCTCCAAATGACTAGAAGTTCTAGAAGAAGCATAGAAGCATGTAGAAAATATATGAGCATATGAACTTCTCTAATGCATGTAAGCTTTGAAGCTTCCCTTCTTCAGAGTTCTTGAGTCCTCCCATGCTCCAATTGCTCTCCAAGCTATATCTAAGCTTCTATGAATGGCTGAATATAAAGAGCTCTCAAGAAACCTCTGGAATGCTTCTTGAAATAGCTGGAAGGTGTCACCAACTAAGTATGGGCCTTTTCCAATCTTTTTTGATGAGTCATAGAGTTGTAGACACCTTGTGCTTAATTGATGCACTAACCTCCGTGTTGTTGACACATGTTAATTCCTATGCAAGCTTATAACTCCAATTTACTTTTTAAATAATTTCTATTTAAATTTTATAACTTTTATTATTATTATTTTATTTATTACTTTATTATTATTTTATTTTATAATTATTATTAATTTTAATTTCTAGTTTTATTTTATTTAATTACTTTTCCCCAATAATTCACATTTAATTAATTACAATCAAAATATCAAAGATCATGATATTTTATTAAGTTTCTCAAATAAATAATTTATTAATTAAATCTATTTATTAAGACTTATTTAATGGAAAATTCACCATAGACTTCCAAGATAAAATATGAAAACCCATCATAGAACAAATCATACAAAATAAATCTAAAGGGTTAAAAATCATGAAATATGTCATCCAACACATTCGGTGGGTATTCAACTTTGATACTTGTCCTAACTCACTAAGACAAATGGTTTTTAGGTTTGGGATTTGGACTTGAGAATTTATCTCCCTTCTCTTATCATTGAGATAATGTGATAGGGTATGCTCATCTTGGCAATTTAGGAAAGTCGATACCCGGTACCTGCAACCTGCATAAAAATTATGCATGTGCAAGCACAATATATACTAAACTAAACAGGCAATGGTAGGAAGTGGTGCATCGTGTAGATCCCAAGTAGCAGGTGACTACGACTCCCTTCCTTAACCACATCAGACACACCATACAAAAGCAAACACACAAAGCAAACACGCACACCATACACATGCAAGTATGGGGTACGTATCCATAAGAAAACACATATGATAATAAATCATCTTACTAATCATCATTAATAACTGCAAACACTAAAAATAATAATCATACATACATGAAATGTAGAGTCTAAGTAATCTCATCACATATCAACTGAATCCATAGCACAATATCTGATAATCTCATAATAATGTTACTAACCATCAACATGAAACTAGCTCAAAAAGAGTTTAGCAATGATAACAAAATGCGAACCAGGGGCAGGCACTACATCCACCCCCCTTGGGATTAGGCTTACTCCTAGAAGCCTACAAGAATGAAAAGCTAAGATACTCACTATGTGGGTCCCATTGAACCCTTTTCCTCCCTACAGGAGAATATGATTCCACTGAGAATTTTACAACACACTTAGAGCAATATGATTCTAGTTTAATAGTAAACCGAAAACCATATCGATCCAACATCATTCCTTTAACAACTACTGAAATATATCCTTTGATACTTTCTAAACAAGAGCAACTTAATGCTTGCAAAGATAAACAAAGGTATACTACCTTGAAACTTAGATAAAAGATACATGTTTTGCAACTAGAATAAGTTTTCAATTTTCAGTTTTGCCTTCGTTTAAGTTTTCAGTAGAATTTTCAATTTTGAAAGCTAAGTGTTGAAGTATGAAAAATATGCAAGTAACAGTTTCAAGTTCTCTTTCAGTTCACCTAGTTTTTAAGTTTGCAGTTTGAAAGAGATACACATGATAGTTCAAAGTTTTCATTTTGTTTAACTAGTTAACAAATAGTGACATTCCAATATACCCAGAGCTCCCAATGTTGAAACTCGGGCTCTAATACCAAATGTAATGCCCTGCCAAGGGATCCAAAGAATTAACCTAGAATTTCACTAAGTTTGATAACATTTTTTTTTTTTAACATGAAAGTAAATACCACATATAACTTGTACATAATAATGAAAGCAATAGCAATGTCCATCTAAAAGTAAACATAACATACATAACCAATTTCATTCTTTAAGAATCTATTAATGTTGAGTTACATCTAAACTAACTAACATACATGAATCCATCTAGTACAACATCCACATGAATAATAATGATAAGTCCAATGTTCATACATTACATTTCCAAATGTTCAATCATCCACTGTACATGTCATAGGGTATGAAGGCTTAAAAGAATATACATATATGAAATAAGGTACATCATCCTATTCCAATTCATTATACATCAAAGTAGAGATAATCACATGATACATCATCATAGAAGACATATACATCCATCATAAAGATCAAACAAAATAAACTAAGTGCACAGTTCCTCCCAACCGTTAATAGCATCATTAGACCATCATGGATCCTAGTCATCCCTCCATGCGTAACATTTCAAAGCACCGAAGAGATCATCGGTATTATCATAGTAGGAATGTCACTCCTAAAATATCCTACTAACATGCAAATTAAAGCATATGATACCATCATCTAACATATGCAAATCATTAATATAAGAAACATACCAGTAAATACATCCATCATAAGGTATATCATCTATCATAATAATCCAAGAACAGAATGAAGATAAATACCAACCAAAAATACTCCAGCCACGGTGTCTCGGACGGATCTTCAAATGATAAGAGTGGAAATACATTACCACCTGACTGCGTGGTACCTAAGTGGTCCACTCACACCATGTTTAAGAGATAATCTCAAGTCTCAAATAGGCTATCCATAACAGAAAGTATAAATCTCTATAAGTCCAGGAATTCTAAAAGTATACTACTCAAAGGTTCCAATCACGAAACTGACATCTACTTCCCAGAGGCACACAATGACATGTAGAAAACCTACTATGTAAGCAGAAAAGTGTCATCGCAATTATCATGTACAAGTTACTGTGGCAGTTAGCTAAACTCCATGGGTCCATACTGATCTCATGCGGCCACTAGTATCCTCTCATACTGACGAGGCATACTACGAAATGCACGGTCACAACCATGTGTTCTTACTACTCCCATCCTAGCCTATACAAGCGCTCAAGGCATGGGAAAGAACATCAACAATTATCTTTTTAGGTTCATTTATTCCCCATTTAGTGTGTAAATATTATCACTTATTAACCAAACTTACAATGAGTTACCCTGGCAGCCACTTAGGGCCCCGGGCTCCACTGCAAGCCACTTCTCGACACTACAAGTAGATTACCTACCCTAAGCTCATAGAATCATAAAATTACCATAGTCCTGTATAAGCGACTGTAAAGAAAATTCAAAAGATAATATAAAAAGAATCATCAAATATCCATGATAAAAGCATCAAATATCCATAAGAAGAATCATCAAATCTCTAAGATAAGAATCATCAAATCTCTATGAGCATCTGGAAAAGCATCCATAGAAAATCATGACCACAAAAGTTCTCTATTGGCAACTGAAGGCATCACTGATAATCATAAGTATCCATTGGTTCTCAATAACCAAAATATATCTCAAAATAAATCACAATATTCATTGGTTCTCAATAAGCAACCAAGAATATTTCAAAATCATACTGATCGAAGACTCCAAAATGGTTGAGTCAAACATGTCACAACATGACATCATCAAGAAATAAATTCATATTTCAGTCCCATCATGGTGACTAGAAAATAATCCAAGGATAATTGATCGATGACTCAAAAATGATTAGCTCAAGTGTCTCATATGCATACATCTCAGCTTCACACATGAAGACTAATGAAAAATAAAAATCAGTAAATACAAACATTTCATAGAGCATACGATCACATTACCATGGTTGGGCTTATAAAAATTGAGACCAAATAAGATCAACATGCCATCATATCTCATAACCCCCGAGCCTCTGGTAACAACTTAGGACTGGTCAACACTAGTCAATCCAAAACCCAAAACAAGAAGCATAGAGAACACATGATGCAAACACATGTTTTGTTTTTGCTATCTTACATAGTTGAATCAAGTGTAGAGGTTTCCAGTTTTCAATTTGTAAGTATATTTTCAAGTGTTTTAAGTTTCATCATTTGACCTACAAGTCAACACAATTGTTCCCTGATAGCATTATTCTTTCGTTAATAAGAATTATATTCTAAGAATAACTTAAGGGTAAATATTCACTAAACTGATCATCATTGACCTTTAATTAAATTGTTTTATATTTAACCATGATCCATATTCTAATTGATTAACCTTTCAACTTTTCTAAGATCATTATTCGTTATATTATAAGGGGACCAATTATCATTCTTTATAACTTCATTAGAATGATTAATTAATATTAGTTCACAATCCTTGATGTTTTATCATTCTAATAATTCTCAATTATATATTACTAAGTCTTCACCATTAAAATATCTAAAGTCATTATTCAAGTCATAAGAATGAGACCTATCAATTTGATATCAATATTTTACAACCCCGTTAAAAGAATTATATCAATTAAATCTCCATTACATAACTTAATTATTAATTAAATCTAATTAACTCTAGTTAATTAATTTAATTAATAATTTCACAACCAAACCATCAACCCCATGATTATTAGTTGACTAATAACTAAAAGTCAGCGATACACAAATGTTCATGTTCATAGTTCAATAATAACAACTTTCTAATATTTAATGACAAGCTATATTAAAAATCTTATTAATAGATCACATTCATCATTCTTTATGAGTACTAATGTTTCCTTAATTAATTCGTATTAATGATAGTCATTTCAAGATAAATCTCAATTGCATAATATAATTATATTGACAACTCAATGAATGTGAATTCATTAAAAATCAATCATACTTCAAATCTAAATCTAATATCTTTTTACAAAACTTTAATCATTAAATAATTTCCACTAGATTATCTCTAATCAAATTTGTTGATAACTATTTAAACCATTATTTATTAATAGTTTGTTAGACCCAACAAACATTAATAAATAATAAACTCATCAAACTATAAATAATCGATCTAGAGAATCCCTCCATAAACTTCATTAGTTAATATTTAACTAACTCTTAACACCATTAAGATATATCAATAATTTATTTAATAATACATAACATATTATAATAACATAATAACTCAAATCATAGTAATGTTTTGAAATCAACCGTTCTAAACTCAACTAAGGGTAAATGTTTGAATCATTATAATTTAATGTTCTCTCAAGAGATGATTCCAATTTAATCGTAGTATAATGAATTTTCTTTCCTCTATCTCGATCAATTAGTCTTGTTAAAACTATTTATACTATCACTCATTAATAATCTTATCCATTATATAATGATCTCATTAATAATTCAATTATTTAATTCCACTTATTAATATCTCTTTTCTTATAATTTTCCCTCATTTAAAAATGTATTTACTTAAATTGACTAATAATTAATTACGCTTCTTTTACTATTAACTAATCTTAATTAAATTTGGTTTAATTAGATTAGATAATAAACCATATAAAACTAATGCATATTAATAAGATTATATTAAGGGAAGATTGCAATAATATCTTAATTCATTCCATGCTTTGATATATTATTTTTGTGAAGTTTAAGCATAATGAAGTCTTGGTTATGAAAAATAGAGAAATATCTGTCTTTGAATATAATAGTCCCAGTACGATGGCCATATCTTCCTAATGAACAGTTGGATCAGGCTGAAATTGAAATATGTTGGAGAGGGCCAAGTTGCGCCACTTCTGACCGAAGAGAGCGAATAAATTCAATCACAATAAAAAGTTATGAATGAATGAGTTTGGGTCTATCCAAGGGGCAGCGACAGGACAATTTGTGATGAATTAAGAATTTCTTCTGAAAATGTAATTGTTCTATAAACTTATCCAATAATTTCACTAATGGATTTGGCCATAAATCTTGAATCCATTTTCAAATCTATTTCAATTTGATTCTAATTCAAACCCAAACCCGTTTAGATCTAATTTCTTCCTTAATTGGATCTAAGATTTTTCTATTGTTTTCTTTGCAACCATACATTTCTAGATTCCAATTTAATTGTAGATTCAATCACAAAGAGTATTCAGACACATATAACAAATATGATGAAGATAAGAAGAGAAATAGTGCAAAGAGAATATGCGAGTATCACGAGTGCACCTGGACACTGATGTTAATCTGTCATGCCTCAAAAGTCCATAGAAAATCTCTTCCTTCACCATTCACAATTCCTTCAAGATCCAAGACAACCGAAAACCTCCAAATGACTAGAAGTGCTAGAAGAAGCATAGAAGCATGTAGAAAATATATGAGCATATGAACTTCTCCAATGCATGTAAGCTTTGAAGCTTCCCTTCTTCAGAGTTCTTGAGTCCTCCCATGCTCCAATTGCTCTCCACGCTATATCTAAGCTTCTATGAATGCATGAATATAAAGAGCTCTCAAGAAACCTTTGGAATGCTTCTTGAAATAGCTAGAAGGTGTCACCAACTAAACATGGGTCTTTTTCAATCTTTTTTTATTAGTCATAGAGTTGTAGACACCTTTTGCTTAATTGATGCACTAACCCCTGTGTTGTTGACACATGTTAATTCCCATGCAAGCTTATAACTCCAATTTACTTTTAAAATAATTTCTATTTAAATTTTATAACTTTCATTTTAATTTTTATAACTTTTATTATTATTATTTTATTTATTACATTATTATTATTTTATTTTATAATAATTATTAATTTTAATTTCTAGTTTTCTTTTATTTAATTCCTTTTCCCCAATAATTCACATTTAAGTAATTACAATCAAAATATCAAAGATCATGATATTTTATTAAGTTTCACAAATAAATAATTTATTAATTAAATCTATTTATTAAGACTTAATTAATGGAAAATTCACCATAGACCTCCAAGATAAAATATGAAAACCCATCATAGAACAAATCATACAAAATAAATCTAAAGGGTTAAAAATCACGAAATATGTCATCCGACACATTCGATCGGTATTCAACTTTGATACTTGTCCTAACTCACTAGGACAAATGGTTTTTAGGTTTGGGATTTGGACTTGAGAATTTATCTCCCTTCTCTTATGATTGAGATAATGTGATAGGGTACGCTCATCCTGGAAATTCAGGGAAGTTGACACCCGGTACCTGCAACCTGCATAAAAACCATGCATGTACAAGAACAATATATACTAAACTAAACAAGCAATGGTAGGAAGTGGTGCATCGTGTAGATCTCGACTAGCAGGTGACTACGACTCCCTTCCTTAACCACATCAGACACACCATACAAAAGCAAACACGCACACCATACACATGCAAGTATGGGGTAAGTATCCATGAGAAAACACATATGATAATAAATCATCTTACTAATCATCATTAATAACTACAAACACTGAAAATAATCATCATACATACATGAAATGTAGAGTCTAAGTAATCTCATCTCATATCAACTAAATCCATTATACAATATCTGATAATCGCATAATAATGTTACGAACCATCAACATGAAACTAGCTCTAAAAGAGTTCAGCAATGATAACAAAATGTGAACCAGGGGCAGGCACTACAATTTATAAAAAAAAAAAAAACTTAGACAAAAACAGGCTTGAGAAAGAAAAATTATACTTTCTTGTCTTAAAATTTCAACACTTAGAAAAAATAAATATACCTTGTAAGAATAAAAAAACTCTCTGAAGTTTGTATGGGAAAAAATAATTATTCCCCCTTGTCATAATAGAGAATATTCTCTGTTGATTCTTTATTTTAAATTTAAATCAAAAATAAATAAATTAAGAAAGTAAATATATATCAATATTTTAAATATCCTAAAAACTCTATCTACTTAACTTTATTCATTAATTATTTGGGAAATAATTAATGAAAAGACATGTCATATGGGAAATCAAATAAAGGGAGGCAAATTTAAAAGTGCAGATTTGAAAAGACATGTTTGTGTAAAGTTTTCAAACTTCTTTTTTTTCTTACCTTTTTGGCCTTCCTCTAGCCAGGTACGTCCTCCTTGCAGATTTCTTTTTTGGGCTGCAATTTTTTTGTTTCTTGGGAAACATGGGTTGTTAGGATGTGTATGTGAGTATGATGGTTAGAATGTTAGTGGGTTAGTAGGATTTTAAATTTAGTTAGTTTTTTATTAGATTTATTTTAGTTTAAATTTAGTTAGTTTTTAATTTGTTAAGTGGTTTAATTTATATGTTTTTAGATGTTAGTTTTGTTATTATTTTTATTTTATGTGGTTAGGATTTTGGTTAGTAGCTTTTTAAATTTAGATTGTAGTATAAGTAAAGTTTTAAAATTAGTTAGTTTTGTTTTAATTGTTAGTAATTAATATGTGTTAAATGTTAGCACATTAAAGTATGGGTTAGTCTTGGTAAATCTTAGATTTTAGTAGTTGTTATTATTTTTGTTTAATTAAGTTGGTATTAGAATTTTTGTATTTAGTTTATTAAGTTAGATTTTAGTATTGGTAACGTGTTGGTTAGTAATGTTAGTTAGGAACTATTTTTTGTTAGAATTTCATAGATTTTAAAATTTATTATTAAAAGTTGTGGTTAATGTTGTTTTGTCTTAAAATTAATTTGTGGAGTATAAGTTTTAGTTATAATTGTTAATTTAGAAATTAGTATTAACTAGAGAGTAGTTAGTATTAGTTAACATTTTATTATTGAGTTAGTTAGGATTAGTTGTATTAGTAGAGTGAGTAAATTATTAGTTTTTAGTTAATTGTATTATTTATTAATTAGTTAACTTAAGTTTCATATATTATTTTTTTATATTATTATTTGTTTCTGATTTATTTATGTGGTAAGTACAAAGATAATAAATTTGGTTTAAATTAATGTTAGCATTGTAGTTTATGTTTTAGTTAACTATATTGATTATTTATTTATAGTTTTGATTGAAAAGATCTTTTTCTTATGTTAGATTTAATAAATTTTAGTTATTTGAATGTTAGACGATTATATTATTTAGTTAGTCCTTTGGGTTTTCAATGTTCTGAAGGAATTCGATTTATCTTTATTTCTAAATCATTATTTGAATAATTTTAATTATATTGTTTTAAGATTAATGCAATAATGATACAAATGTCGAAATCAATTTAATAATGAATGTTCAAATTTAATGACCTATTCCTTTACATTGAGTTTAAAATTTAATTAGAATGTTAGAACATTGTTAGGAGAACCTGTATCTATCTTCAATGTACCTATACCTTAGCTTGTGAAACAAAACATATTAATCTTAGTGGAATTAACTTTTTTTTAAAAAAATTCTATGTGTTTTTACCTTGTATTTTGGGCATGACACAATTATAGGAATTACCTTGATGATGTACCATAGTTTTCTTGTTTGATATCCACTTAGGTTTGGATCTGCATTCACATGCCTTGTGTCCATACTTCTAACAGTTGTAACAATAACCTTCAAATTTTTGAGTTTTGATGGTCTTAATAGTAACATTCAAATTTTTGAGTGTTTATGGTCTTTGTCATACATTCATGTGCCTAATGTCCTTGCTTCTTCCATCTATGGAAATATCCCTTGAATTTTTGCTTAGGGCTTTGATTTCTAGTGTTGCTCCTGTAGACATTTTTTGTGTGACCCAATTTTCCGCAATGATAAAATGTACTATTTTTATTCTTTTCCTTATTGTTCCTTTGTTCACTAATTCTAGATGATTCTTCTTTCTCAGTGTTAGAATACCCCAACCTAGCAGTGCCATTGTTTGATCTTGGTGCATTCATCAATTTTTCAAAGTACTTTATGGATTTACTAGGATTCTTAACATTTTCCTTTTCTATCTTCAATTCATTCTACAATAGGGTATCTTGTGTTTCCAAAGTTATAGTCTCAATGCCTTTCCTCTTTAGTTCTTGATTTTCAAACATTAGTTGATTCATCATATCGAATTGAATGCTTCATAACTTTTGTACATCTAATGACTTCTCCTCATGTCTATTAGCCACTAGTCTTTATTCTTCTTCAATCATGACTTATTCTTCTTCATCTTTCTTTTTTAGTCTAGTTATCTTGAATAACAATACTGATTGAGTTTCTTATTCCCTTTTCAGATTCTTGACTTCTTTATTTAGGGCACTCTTCTTTTCCATAAAATTTGTAATTTATGCATCAAATTATTTGGAGTTTCTATCCTTAAATAATCTAGTAGTATCTTCTTCTTAGTATTAAGTGTCATTTGTTGAATGGCCAATTCCTTTCTTTTCTTCAATCATTGTTGCAATTCATCTCTTTCCTCTTTGAGTTGATGTAGGGCAAGCTTTATTTCAATCTTCTAGGTTCTCAATAGTATTTACCAATTTGCAAACTTGCATCTTCAAGATCTTACCTCCAAAGCTATCAAACTTTCCTTTCTAGAGAACAAAGCTCTGATACCAACAATGGGAAAGTAAGTTCTAAGAGGGGGGGGAGATGAATCAATGCTTAAAACCTTTACCTCTAAAACATTTATCCATTCATCCATCTCATAACTTAACATGCAAACTAAAACAAGTAACCATGCACTACATCCAAACCATAATGTAAATCAATACATAAAACATAAGATTTTTGTTACCCAAAAACCCTCCAAGGAGAACGTAAAACTAGGGTAGGAATGACACCCACAAATATTCACTTCTTTATTTGTAAAGTGTGGCCAATTATGGCTAGAATTTTTTTATCATAATCTATGATCTACCCTATGAAAATTCTACCTTATTAAAGGCTTACAAGATTGTTAGGTCTCACCTTGACTAAATGATTTAAACTCACAACTAGGCAAGCACTCTGTTAGGAGATTTATAGAAGTCTACTAGGAATACTTTGTTAAGAGATTTACTTTGTATCACCTATCAAAATGATTCAACACCTAATCCTTCAGTTGGCACCTTGCTACTTGATGTCAGATCTCCTCTTTTCTAGTTATCTCTTGATACTCCTAATAAGATTTATCTTCTCTATCCTTTCACTTCTTATCTTTGTTCTTCTCAAATTGATTTTGCATTATAGTTCCATAACTTTTCCATCACAAACATGTCTCATGTTTTAAAGAAAATGGTAGAATTCATGTTTGAAACTATTTGTTACATCATGGAAGTATACACCTACTCTCATTTTAAAGGTTTGACAAATATTTACCCCAGTATGTGGACACCCACTTTTATTGAAATAATGTGTCTAAAATAGTGCCATCCATCTTGTTTCCTAATTACTAATGTGTGAATCAACATACTATACTTGATGTAACTGGAGACTGAATTTCAATTTATGTTTGAATCAATATTCACCCTAATTGCTAACATATCAATTGAAATTTTTTCCACCTCATCTACCACATCATTTCCTTCCTAGAATATATGTGAGATGGTGAAATTTCAAAGGAGGCTAGGGTTGCTAAAATGAGCCTTGGCCAGCCACTCAATTTTTTAGGTTGGAGTTCTTTGAACTCAATCACTTTGATAAAGATTTATAGTCCCCTTAAAATTGTTTTTTTTTTTTCAAAAACTAGAATTCTTTTGGCTCTTATTCTCATAAATATTTCTTGAATTATACTTCATAATTTGCATTTTCAATATTTTTCCTTCGTGGTTTCTAATAACAAATAATGTTGCTACCAAACTAGAATTACTTCTAGTCATATTATATAAGTTTATCATTATCGAACTTTTTCTAAGAGGCTTTCACTTCACATATTTCCTTAAACCCTCATATATATAAACTTATCAAACCACAAAGAGGGGATTAATTGTATCATTTTAAATTTATTTTTTTGGCATAAGTGAACAAGCCACTAGATATATTTAATATATTAAGTAAAAATTGGTTCAAGAGCTCAACTAGAAAAGAACTAGAAAGAAAACCCAGCATCATCGTCATATTTACAATTGACTTAACATCAATACTTACAATCTGGCTATATCGATGAACAACCTAATTGTATCATATTTATACTAGAATATGGTGGCTTTCAAATCTTTTTTTTCGCAACTATTGATTTGTTAACTAACATATCTATATTTATTTTTAAATTATCTAATACATATCAACACATGTTTGAAATTATTTTTATCATACCAATAGATTTACTTTCATCTAGTATAGTTTTCTATAATTTATGTAACATATTCATAAATAAACAGTAAGAAAAAAAGATATATCCAAACACTCAATTAACAACTTGATCATGATGGTATTAATTTCAAATAAGCATGTATACATCTTTTGAAAGTTATTCTAAATGATAATTATTCGGTAGCTACATATAATGAGAATAGCCACCTAAAAGATGGCTGAGAAGGACATTATTTTTAAATACATGCAAAGGCTATTAATTGTTCAAACATAGAATACACTTGGAATCTATTTTGTAGGGCCTCAATATCGTGCATGTCAAAGAGATTTAGATAAAATTATCCTAGATGAAGATTTTGAGTTAAAAATCATGATAAGAGGAAGTGTACTAATAGTCATTACATGTGATTTAATGCACCCATGAATCCTAAATGGCACGTTGGATTTCAACAAATAAAAATTTGGTCATCTTTGTATGTAACATAGGTTTTATGATTATTTTTCTACCTTATAGGTAGTGAAGATACACATTATGGGTTCTTTCATGTGTTGAAGGGCCAATAAATGTTCATTTAAAAGTGTTACTTGATACCTAGTTTAAGATTCCCGATTAACCATGTAGTAAAATTATCTCAAGAGTTGTCAATACTTATTCACAAATATTCTAGTAATCATTAAAAATTTATCAAAATGAGGAGTACAAGTGGAAGGATATTGGTATGTGATCTATTTATTAATGAAATTTTAGATATAAGTTTTTGGTTTTGTTAAAGTTATTAATTGATAAGTTGGGTGAGATGAGAAAATGGTAATTGGCACATGGGTAGCAATTGATTCTCTTCCCCTAGGATGAAAATTTTTAAGTGGAAGTATGCCAATATAAGTTGACAAAATATTTAAGTAAAAATGTAGAAATTTATTTGAATATTTATTTGGAGTGAATTTCTAATGTTTACTATTATTATATCTAGTTAGAAAAAACACATAATAATTGACATTTTCTAATAAGATTTGTAATAACTTAGTTTCCATGCTTAAACATAAGATATTTTCTAAGACACTTTAAAAGTTATTGGACAAGATAATGCTCAAGTTTCTCAATACGATAATGATGGAAACTATAACAATTATGTTAGTATTATTGGAAATTTTGATGAAATGACTAATAATTTTGTTGGGAATAATAGAAATATTGATAAATGATAGTTATTAAATTAGAAGACTTCTATGAAGTAAATAACTTGCAAACATGCAACTATTGTTTGGCTAGATTCAAACTCAAATGTTAGGCATATGTGATTTATTCCACTTTAATTGATTTAGAAATAACTAACTATGGTGCTTGGATCTAATTGTAAATCATTAGTTTCTAATATAAAATAAGAGATTGGTGAATGAATTGAATAGTTATGATACTAGTTATTTATTTACAGGTTTGGATAATTTAAATTTAAAATATTAGAATATAGTCAAAATGCAACAATGAAATAGTCTGGACTAATGATGTGTATATAACCAAAAAATATATTTTAATCAACCTCAAATTTTCCCTTATATCTTTACGATCTATAGGAAAAATAAATTGATTTATGATTTAGCATGGACTATGTAATATGAGTATGAATATATAGTAGTTGGGAAAAAAATTTATTGGTCAACATTGAAATGATAGTAATCTACTAATGTGAAACTGAAAAAAAAAATTCTTTACTAATTAGGAAGAATATATTTACCTCCCCAAATATATAAACAACAAGCTTTGGAGAGACTATTCAAATAAACATCTATTACTTAGTTATAGATTTGGTACAATGTTTTTTTTAAGAACTACTTATGATTAGATAAATTCAGAGAGGGCTCAAACCCAACATTAAAATAGCATCAAGTCTTAAAAGGATAGTCAAGAGATAATTCACTAGTAGAGAATCTAAGAAACTAATAACACAAACTAGAAAAGAAATAGAACCACAAACAAAACAAAATACAAAACCAACATGCAAGACCAAAATGTTGCACCAAGAACTAAGAGATGAAAAAAGTCAGTGAACTGCCATAAAAACACAATAACTACTTGTTAAACTGTTATGGTTTCACAACACATGCCCCATTCCATACTAGGAATGGGGACCCCCTACTTCTTTTGGATCTTGAACTCACAATTCAGGGACTTGAAGAAATGTTAAAGAGTAAAAAAAAAAAAATTAGAAAAAAAAAGAGAAAACTTAAAAATTAGAAAAGCTAAAAAAAATTGGAAAATCGAAAAATCAAAAAAATTGAAAATATCAAAAAAGACATAAAAAATATAAGATCTAAAAAAAATGCACAACACCAACCTGGTCCATGCCACACACTTGGACACCTACATAGGGGCACGTTGCGCACCACGTGAGTGGGCGGGGTTATAAAAACCCTCACCTCCCAAGTCACTTCACCATTTTTCATTATCATTTTTTGATGTCAGGACTACACTCTCATACCTCAACATAGGTGCATCCACTAAAATTTGCACCCCATGCCATTTAATTTGTGCCCTACACCATTTATTTTGTGCCTTACGCTATTCACGTTTTGCGCCCCGCGCTATGTGCAGTGTCGTATGCTATTTGTTCATCCCTTTTTGCATGGGCCCATAGCACCGTGCATTGTGTCTCTCACACCATGCATTGATTCAACACCTTCGTGGGTGGGTGCACACATCACGTCGCTCCATGCCCATGTGCACTCTACACCCACTACACACATCACACCTCCAAAACTCATGTGCGCTCAGTGCCCACTACGTGCACCACACCTCCAAAACCCTATCCCATGTGCTATGCTATACCATGCCATTGCCCACTTGCCCATTCGTATCGCACAATGCTACACACTCACAACTCCCATCGTACTGTGCGCGCAAAACATAACCTCCATGCATGACTTCCATTAACTTTCCATGACTCTACCTGAGTTCGCACCATGCACATGCTTTGCACTATACCACATGCGCGACACATCCACCTCTTAGTCAAAAAACCTAAAAGTACAAAAAAAAAAAAATTAAATATATAATTACAAAAAATTATTATAAAATTTTAAAATTTAAAAAAAATGAAAAAATAAAAAAGAATAAATAATAATAATAAATAATAATAAAAGGACCTAGCTTTTTAATTTTAATTTTCTATCAATGGTCAATTAAAGAGTAATTGAATGCTTTTACATTTTTTTCTAGGTTTTCATTATTTTGAGCTAATAAATGGCTTTCCTATATCATGTAGATTCAATGGCATCCACATCCAGAGAGAAAATGACACCTAAGCCCATTGTGTTCAAGTTTCAAGGCATACCATCAAAGTCGAGGTTCCATTATGATCATGCAAAAATCAAAGATATTGATTTGGGGCATACAGACTTGGAGAGTTCCTTAGAATTTGCAATAAATCCATTGAGAGATCAGCACTAATATCCGCCTTGATACATTCTGGGCTAGTGAGTGTAACTTTGCATCTCATATCAGAGCAGTCAACAGAGGTGATTATGACACTGGCACAACACTTTGTCCCTAAGGAGAGAGTGGTTAAGAGCATGACTGGAGAAGTGGTCCTTGACCTCTAACCTAAAAAAATTGAGAAGGTCTTCCACCTCCTGAGGATAGATCAATTCATTAGACTCTCCTATGAAGCAGCAGAGAAATGGTATAGAGAGCACCACAAAGAAGCATTAGAAATCATTCAATCCTCGTACCTCATTGAGAAGACTTCTTTGGGTAGGGTCACAGGAAAGGTGGACATGACTAGGGGATACACGAAGGAAGATATTGGCTATTCCATCATCCTTTTGAGTAGAGTCATGGGTCTACCCATAGTTTGCCACTTCAGTGCTTTCATGGTCAACTTCATTGAGACAATCAAGATGGTGAGGATGCCACTAGACTAGGCCACCCTACTAAGTAAGAACTTGTGTGAGCAATTGGAGGCAGTTAAGGACAAGAAGAAGTTCTATATGACTTCTTACATGGTTTATTTTCTTGCAGCAAGGGTGACAAACTATCTGGATTTGTACAAAAGAGCACATTCCAAGATGGTTCTAGAAAGAAGTAATGAGGAGTACCTGAGCTTAATTTTGAGCTATTGAGGAAGACATTTTTGAGATTATAGAGAAAATAAGCGCGAGTCTGTATTGTATGAGGCAAGACCATTGGCCTTCATTACCAATACACGGAACTAGGAATTGTTTGCTCAAGTGGTTGTCCCTCTAGAAGATACAGATGTAGAAAGCCTCAACGCCCAAGACTATCAAGTCAAATAGGTCAACTTGGGAGACCTACATGGGATACAACCTGATTAATGGTGACTTTGGGAATTAAGGAGGTCTTCAGAAGCATGGAGTAGGAAGAGGTTGAACTCCAAGGACTTCAAAGTTAGAATGAGATCCTAAAAGGATATTTAGCTGAAGTAGTTGGTCCTCTAGATCTTGAGCGCCCTGAGGAGACATAGAACACCATTCTTAGGGAAGGGGGGAGTGTATAGTTAGATGCATTTTTGAAAGCCTGTCAACAATGGCAAGAAAATTTTGAGGATAAAGGAATTTCAATTATTCAAGGGAACCTAAAGTTACTGCATGCTACACAGGAGAATGTGAATAAAATGTTAGCGATTTTGAAGCAGGACTTTAGCATCATGGATGAAGTAAGGGCCTGGAGCAAGGACTTACAAATTTTGTAGACAATAAAGGAACAAAGATATAGGATTTTGGTAGATGTTTATACTGCTAAAGAATTAGATTTGATTGATGACTGGATAGAGAAAATTGCAAATAGTAATAAAGTAATGGAAACATTACATGCGAAGATTCATCGGCTCAAGGATGAAGCCCGAGAGAAAATTTTGGAAGCAGAAAAGCATTATAGTGATGCTTGTTTAGATATTTTTGAGGATGAAGAATGGGAAAAGTTAGTAGCTGTAGAGCTAGTGCTGGAGAATTTTAAGAAGATTTTTGTAGAAGTTGCTAATGACAAAGATATCCGATAATCCTTTAGGACTTAAGAAGCTTTATTAGAGCTGGATACCAAACTCGAGGATTTTTCTAACACCTAAATTGAGGTAGACAATTATAGGCAAAAGGTCAAGCACAAGTAGAAGGCTTTGGATTTACTAGATGTAACTAAAATTATTGAGATTATAGAAAAATTCAAGGGCAAACATCCAAACATAGCTTTGGGATGAAGAAGAAAAAAACTCAAATGCAAGAATTTCAATTTTGACACTCAGTAAAATTTTGTGGTTTTGGACCATTTTGAGGTGTGCAGCTCTGCAAGTCTGTAGGTCTGCAAGTCCACAGGTGTGCAAGTTCGTAGCTCTGCAACTCTGTAGGTGCACATTTTGTAAAGTTTCGTCGATAGTTAACTACTAGATTTAAAAATAGAGCTTTGCATGCATCAAAAATGCATTCTAATAGTAGTTTAACTCCTACAAACACCCTATGAAGGATCATCTTCCAAATTTGCCACTCCTAGACACTTCCACTTTGACTCAAAGCTTTCTCTTTCTTTCTTCTCTCATAATTCTTCATTTTTAACATGTAAAAGGCTCATGCATCCAATTAATGAAAAAATATGGATGGAGTCCTACTTAGTACCAATTAGATTTTAGTTTGTTTATAATTAGTTTATTTTTTTAATTAAAAGCATTTTTATTGCATGAAGAATATCTCTCACTCTCAACTCAAATTGAGGAGACAATTTCTTATAAATACCCCATTGTAATATGTAATGAGGGCCACTATTATTTTGCAATAAAATTATGCTTTTAGTGTTCACATTTGGATTGTAGTAATTCTTGTCTGAATGTGTCATATTTTTGTGGATTTATTTTCATGGAACTGTGATTGAGTCAAAGGTTTATTGCTTTGTTTCTAGTTGTGCATTTCATTAGTTCTAGCGTTTGTTATGGGATTGGTGAATTTTGCTCCGTAACTAGCTTGAGAATAAATCATTGGGTGGAAGCACAAATCTATCTCACCTTTTGTGATATCAATAAGGGTTTTGGCTAGAACAGTTTTGGTCATAAATGTTTATGCTAGAACAGTTCCAGCCATACATACATGGCATTTTCAAATACCAACGTGGCATGTACCATTTTGGCCGAAAGGGTTCCGATCCAAAGGGTTCCAGCCGAACCACTAAGTTTTTATAAAAGTGCCAAAAAACTTTTTGCAGCTATCATTTTGATTGTCACAATTCCCAACTTCTCGGAGAGCTATCTAGGTATTTTGGCCGTAACAAGTTAGTGGTTTTTTTTTTTTTTAATTTTTAAATTTTTTAATGTGTTTTTTATTAGTAAATGTTAATGGTACTTATATTAATTGTTTTTTACATATTTTATGAGTGAAATATTTAGATTTGTTAGTTTTTTTAATATATTTAAATTGTTTTTTAGATTTGTTAGTAAATTATTGAAAACATAAGCAAGAATGTAGTCAAACATTAGGTAAAAATGTAGAAAAATATTAGTTAAAAATGTAGAAAAACATTAGTTAAAAATGTAGAAAAACATTAGGTAAAAATGTAAAAAAATTAATTTAAAAATGTAGAAAGACATTAGGTAAAAATGTAGAAAAACATTAGTTAAAAATGTAGAAAAAACATTAGTTAAGAAAGTAGAAAAACATTAGGTAAAAATGTTAAAAAAAATTGGTTAAAAAATATACAAAAACATTAGGTAAAAATGTAAAAAACCATTAGTGAAAAAATGCAAAAAATCATTAGGTAAAAATGTAGAGAAACATTAAGTAAAATGTACGTTTATATGAAACTTAGAAACACTTTTACACTTATATGAAATTTAGAAAAAATGTTTAACCTTGTAGTTAAATCAAAATCAAATTTAGTCAAGAGTTTTATTTTTTTATTGCATATACATGTATACACTTAGTTATATTTTAATCAAGAAATTTTATTTTTTTATCATATATACATGTACATGTACGTGAATATTTATTTTTCACATTTGCACATGAGCATGTTAAAATACATTAGATATGGTCTCTAAGATAATTAATTTTAAAATACATACATTACATTTAATTGAATAATACCATACATTTAATGTTGTGTATTTATATGTACATCTGTTTCAAATTAAATTTAACTTTTAATTATTTTAATTTATACACTTGTATGTTTATATGTGTGTATATATATATGCATGTCCATGTAGATCTCTAGATATTTATTAGTCTTGTAGCTTCACACTCATATCCTCATACATTATATACATATATACATAATGGCATCTGGTCCTAGCAATCATGGTCCTACATCCTCAAGGGATGCTAGTGTCCACATAGGGGGTCAGAGTATTGAGTCTAGCACAACACGTAGATCGACATCCTCCATTGAGGATAGAGAGTAGTTATTCACAAATATACTTATGAGATTATCTCATGCTATAGAGGTTTTGGACACCTCACTTTCCTCTTATACTACCCTCCCTAATAGGGAGAAGATCATGGCAATGCAAGAGGAGTTGTTCTATTTGATTCAGACCATTGAATCATCCAACCCTTTTGATGATAATAGCATTGAGACATTTTATTCTTCTCTATCTCATAGTGTCACTAGAATTATGAAGTATAGATAGGTTGACACTGAGGTTTCTACTACCATGGTGAAGATCATGTTTCCATCTTATAGAGATAGAGCTAGAGTTAGAGGCTAGTCTATGTCGAAATATACTGATGAGCTCATCATACCATTCAAGTATCCTCACTGGTTGGCCACTCATCATAGATGGCCATAGAAGGATGAGTTCCCTCTATATTTTTGCAAACAATTATTTGCAGAACTTCAAGGTAAAAGCATGGATCTATGTCACCGTTTATGATACCAAAACCCATTTTGGTCAAATCTCATTTCTCTATCAAAACTTAATTTTTTTCAAAAACTTATATAAATTTTTGAGTATTTTGATTAGTTATAATATGTTATAATCTCAAAATATTATAAGTTGATATTTTAACATTTCAGAAGATGCTCCCTCAAAAAAGGAAAAAAAATAGTAAACCATATCAAAAAAAATTTAAAATTATATTTATCTCTAGAGGAGAGAATCCTCTTCATGAATATGTAATTTTTTTTAAGAAGGTATAGATTTGACAAGGAAGATTTAATGGGAGGAAAAAACTATTGGATTCTGATAAGGTCGAATTTGAGTACTTATAACAAAGAAAATGTACATCAAAAATAATTATTTCATTTTTTGTTCACTAGCTATACATGTCATCTATAAGATACTTTCAAATCAGAACAAAAAAAGATGATTTGCATATACTTGTTTGACGAGAACTACACCCTATATTTTTTATAATTAAAAAAGGGACTTCAAAATAAAATAAAATGAATAAATTCTTACTAAATTTTTTTATAAAAATTATAGGCATAAAGTTCATCCAATTCCACACATTTCATCAGTTAACATCATCTTCATATTTAAACACAAATACAATTTTTTTGTCATTAATATTGAACTGTCACATTCTGATATCATGTTTCTTTATAAAAGGTTACATAGGTTTGTGCTTTTACCCTTCATTTACACTATGATGTTGACTACATAGATTATCCAAGGCATGTTGGTTAGGGTTTGGGGAGACTTTTAGATAGATTTAGGCCTAAGGACACTCCTGCACCCGTTAACAAATGTGCAATGGTGGGTCTAAACCTTTTGGTTATGCCAAGAGGTCCACAGATGGTTGCTATAGGCCAGAGTGTTCCTGATGACACAATCAAGACACAAATTTATTCAAACATCGCCACCATCACTACATAGTTGCACAAGATTTCCTCTGATTGGTGTGGTAGATATATGTTATGGTCTTGAGGTACCATTGCCACAGCTGCATCATCTAGCACACCTTTTGATGATGCATATGGAGTAGTAGACATACCTTCTCCACTAGAGGTTTCTGTAGTCTTAGAGGTGGATGCATTGTGGCATTTGGGATTATGTTTAGCATCTGATCTTTTAGATTCATATCGAACATTATCTAGAGTCATAGGGCTTCCACTTAGTGAAATTGCCTCTCAAATTAGTCATATTTTGGCACATACAACAGGATCAGAGGGTTCACAGAGGTAGGAGGACATTCCTGCACCTTCTATTGTTCCTATTGCTACACAAGCCCAGGCTATAGAACCATCCCCAACTACTCAGGACCCTACAACACCCCTCTCCTACTCAGGATTTCATGGCTAGATAGCCTAGTCTATTTACCTCCTCGCTTTTAGATCAGGGCCACACTATCGACTTGAATGCTAATAGTTTTTTTTCATTGCATGATTTAGATATTAGTCAAATTGGTAGAGCATTACATGATGCTACAATAAATATCTCTATATGTTTAAATTTATTTTAATTATGGTAAATAATATGTCTATATGTTTAAATTTATATATATGTGTGTGTGTTTGTGTATGTGTTATAGGGTCTGAGTGATAGTATGTTACATTTTTTTGATATTTAGACACTGACAAATCCTACACGTCCTAAGTCTCAGGTATGTTACAATTTAAAAATATATTTGAATTATATACATGTATGTTGATATAATTTATCTGTACATAACTTGGTCCAATATCATTTGACATAGGGTTCAGACACAACTGATAGACCCTTATGGGGACATCTAAGATCAAGAGGGGGATGTAGCTAATTAGATCATGGCCTTTTATTTTATGTGCACATGTTATTTTGGAGACATGTGATATAGTATTTTGGATTTACATTTTATATGGACACTTTGATGTTTTATATGTTATTTCTAGATACATGTTTATATGGACACTTTGATGTTTTAGATGTTATTTCTAGATACATGTTTATATGGACACTTTGATGTTTTATATGTTATTTTTAGATAAATGTTTATATGCAGACTTTGATTTTTTATATATGTTATTTCCAAACATTTGGTAGATGATTATTTTATACATTTGATATGGGTACATTATTCTCTAGATATATGTACATGTATGTTATCAATCTTTTAATGTACACATGTATGTTATTGATATTTTAATGCCTTAACCTTTTATGTTTATGTATGTGTTATTCATGTTTCTATATATGTTATTCATCTTAATGCCTTATATTCATATTTTCAATATTCAAGTTTACATGTATATGTTATTCACCTTAAAGTCTTAATCTAAGTGTAATTAACTATTTTTAATGACATGTCTTAAGGGGAGATCCTAAACTTAATATGTTATAAGAATGTCTAGATTAATGCACAGGTAAGAATATAACATGTATACATGTACATAAGAACATATAAAGACTATGACCTAAAGAATGCATGTTACAACATTTAATTAATAAAAGTTAATACATATAAGAACATAAGTTAGATTTTATACAAACATAAATAATGTATATTTTATTTATAGATGTATGTAAATATGTTCATGTTAAATGTAGACATGTATATGCTTTCAATATTAATGTTTATGTATATGTTACTATTATAATTAACTATATTTAATGACATGTCTTAATTAACTATAATTAACAACATTTAATTAATAAAATATAATATGTAATATGTCTAACATAGAATATAACATATACATGTAAGAACATATAAAGAGTATGACCTAAAGAATGCATGTTACAACATTTAATTAATAAGAGTTAATACACATAAGAATATAAAGATTATATACAAGTTACATACAGAATGTATCATATAAGAACATATAAATATAATATGTACATAAATACATAACAACATTAACAATCATATGTAAGAAAACATAAACACTGTATATAAATACATACAAATACTAAGGGGGTTGTCTTAAGGAGAGGTCGGGTAAAAGGTGGTACTAAGGGGATGTCCTAATAGGTGGTCTTAAGGGGAGGTCCTAAGAGGTTGTCTTAAGGGGAGGTCCTAAGAGGTGGTCTTAAATGAGATATCCATGTTGAATTTAAATAAAAATAACAAAACATGTCCAATTTCACATATCCAAGATAAATGATCCAATGCATACAAATTTATAAAACAAATATCCTATCAACATTAAATGTGAAAGTATAAGAGCTATATAGAAATAGCTGAACTAGAGCTCCACAATAAGTACATAGGTAAAATAGAGTTGCACAAACAATGTATTGTTAGGATCCTCTCTAGTTTTTATTATCTCTAGAAGTTTCTCATGTTCTTCAATAGAAATTTTCCACTTTAGATTTACATGACATCCTCTTCTTTGTATTGCTTCAAATCGTAATTTGGTTGCTATAACATGGTTACTGTAATCCAAAAAAATATAAGTTAAAATAAAGTTAAATAAATGTGTAAGTTCATGTATACTAACCTGCACATCCATTAGACCAAATCCAATGCTCTGAAACATTTATTCCATGATTTATGAGATCTTCAAAGAACATTACAAAACAATGAGCCACATAACTCCTATCATGAACTCTATCATCACTAATATAGAAATGAATCTCTTTGGTGATGATGCGTTCATTTTCATCCAACCTTTCTATCTAATCCACCTCAAATTGTGCATGTCTATAGGTCACTTGCACACATATTGCAACTTGTTCAGAATAATAATATTTGCCTTGAAGCTCTATTTGAGGTGCTATAATTCTCAAAATAATCTACAACTGAAAGCATACAACCAAGTGGAAAACAATTTTTGGAATCACGAAATTGTTTAGCTGGCCATCATGCACCATGACAATGCTAGATATGTGGATATATCAATGGATAGAACTTGGTCATAAACTCATCATAATGCCATTCACTCTCCTTCAATACTTTTTTTTTGTATTCATCTCCTATCTTATTTTGGTATGTCTCATATTCATATCTCATCCATGAAACTGGTGTAGATTCATTAATATTCTCAATTTGCATTTTAGAAAATTTGCATAAATCTCCACAATCTTCACACTAAGTTTTGAATGCATTGCACTTTGAATTCATCTGAATCTTCTAATTTATCACATCATATAGACTTCAAAAATTGTGTTGTATTGCTAGGGATGACCAAATTAGGTTCAAGTACTTCCATAACTTTTTTATATGATTGCAAGTGTAGACCAAATTCAACATGATTTCGACAACAACAAGTTTCACGCATCTTATTTATGCATACAAAGGAAGGATGCAAACTCTCAAACATTCTTTGACATATTTTAACATTTGAAAATTCTTGTTTGAATGTTTGAAATAATTCACTTTGAGTTATATCTATGAAATGTTTTGGATGTTCAATTTTGGCCCTTGTCTCTTGATCTATAATTTGTATAGTATCATGTCTATTAGAAGAAACATGAGAATGTGTGGTCCAAAATTCAACAACTTATCTTTCTACATCTTCAAAAATTCTATCTTTTTGAGGAACTCTACAAATATTCACCCAGTGATTCTCAATGTTATCATCTAGCATATTTCTCCTCTTGATGTATCTCTAGACAGTTCTTCTAGATATATGTAGTACATCAAAAATTGCATGTACCTATTTTCTATGTGTCAATTTTCTACTAGATATAATAGTCATCAATGCTCTATGTGCATTACTCAAATCACCTTCTCAAGTTGTGTTTTCAATTTTGTTATAAGCATTTTGCAAGTTTTCAACTATTGTTTTATTAATATTATGCGCATGGATTTTCCTATTATCAACACCCAACAACGCCAAAATAGGTTTCATATATTTTCTCCTAAATAACTTGACAAATAATTATGTCCATCCAAATATACTTTTATCCTTGAAATATTCATCCCACATGTTCTGACAATGCTTTCTAATAGTGTTGTCATTTATCATATCTTTAGATAGAATTTGGTTTAAAAGTAGTTCCTCATCCAAATCCATCAAATTTTCTATGCCTTCTAATTTGTCTCTATTAGTAGAACTGCCAATTTCTTCCTCTTCATTACTTTCATTTTCTTCATGAATCTCATCCTATTTAGAAATTTCAGTAGGTTGGTTTTGGTTACATTTTGTATAACCTTTCATTTTGTCATCTCTTATTCTATCATATTTCCTTTATCTTTTCCTTTTACTGCCCATTGAATACTTTAATCTATAGAAACAAAAATAATAATTTAGATTTCCCTAAATACCAACTAATGCTTCAATATAGAATAGATAAAAATAAAAATAAGTAGACGGGAAAAAACACCTTCAAAATATTCAATCCTTTGCAATTTTGATCAAATCCCCAAAATAGTTGTTGAAAATGGCTTCAAAATTAGTTGTCTTTTGAAAATGCTCTTCCAATTTTTTCTATTTTGTTTATTTATTTAAAAGAAAAAAAAATAGTTTATATGAATCAACCACATTAATCGCATGCAATTTAATCGGTTGATGGGGGTTTTAGCTAGAACAGGTCTGGCCAAAAGGGTTATGGCCAAAACAGTTTCGGCCATAACTCCTTATGTGGAATCCTAGGTGGCAACCATATAAGCAAAAATAAGAACTTTTGTAAACATCTTACTTTGAAGGCCAATTTGACCTACTAAATTGAAGTTTTCTTTAAAACTAAAAATATACTTTTGTAGGTCTCAGAGTCATGATTATGATGATATAATTTTATCATTATTTATAATTTGAAAATATTACAAGTAGGTATTTTAAGATTCAGGAAGATGTCTATTCAAAAATAGGAAAAAAAATAGTAAATCATGTTCAAAAATTATTATTTTTTAATGCTGCACTAGAGGAGAGAGTCTTCTTCAAGAATATGTAATTTGTTTTAAAATATATGTGGATTTGATGGAAAAGGTTTGATGGGAGAAAAAAACTATCAATTTCTAATAATTTTTACTTTGACCACTTATAACTTGAAAAATATTAGCCAAATTTCATTTTTTCTTTTTTGGTGCACTAGGTATACATGTCAACTCTAACATATTCCAAAATCAGACCAAAATATGAACATTTTCATATATTTGTTTGATGGAAAAAAAATCTATATTTTCAGCATTTAAAAAAATAAAAAATAGACTTTAAAAATTAAAAAAAAATTCACTAATTTTTTTTTTTAAATTATAGACACAAACATCATCCAATTTTACACATTTCATTAGTTTACATCATCTCCAAATTATAAACACAAATTCCACTTTTATGTCATTAAAGTTGAAGAGTTTAAATTTTGATATCACTTTTCCTTTATAAAAGGTGACACAAGTTTGTGCATTTACCCATATTTTAGGATCTCTTGATCCGTTGAGTTTCAAATATTTTTGATACCTTAAGGTCAAAGGTGCCTTTAATATTGGATCTTCTTTTGGTTTTTGGTTTTACTCTTATAGAATAGACTATTCTTAAGACTATATCCTTGATGGGTTGACTAGTGAGTAGCCACATTCACTAGACAGTTCAATTCCATATTTCCAATTATGCAGTTTCCTTGTGTGGCTCACAATGGGACATAAGTTCTCATTGGGAAAGATAATCACACTATTTTTCCTTTTGTCTTTTTTCTAGAGATGTCTCTCTTATTGTGATCATAGAGTTGACAAAGACTTGAGTCTCTGAGGGCTTGAGGATCTCTTTTTCTCTTTGATTTTAATAAGATTATATTTTCATTACGATCTACTTTACCAAGAGATTGCATTGAGTCCATACTCTTGCTAAAGTGGGGGCTAATTGTATCATCTTAAAATTGAAGCACTTCTATGTTAAGTGAGTTTATCCCTCTTAGTAAGTAGTCCAGGGTCATATCAAGAGCCTTGATTGGGTCTTTGCATGGATCTAGTTGTTTCCCCCCTATTATGCTTCTCTCTCTAGCCTATTTCTGATAACTTTCTCTATGAAACTGACGACTTTGAATTTTTGGATCAAGGATGACAATTCAGGTCCAAGTTGACCTTGACCTTGAGCTAGCTCAAGGAAAACCTCGACCATGACCTAGGGTAGGGTAAATCATGTCCCTGATCCCAGTTCTAATTTTCAATTTTCTAGAGTTTTGGGTTATTAGGCTTTGGAAAGTTTCATTTTCTTGCTTTTAGGTCAGCTATTTTTTATTTTGAAATGGTACACTCTTAAATTACATTTAGTCTAGGTCTCTTTCTATGAGTTAAGGTTAAATGGGAATTAACCCTCCCATGTCAGCCTTCTCTAGGATTTTGTGCCCTAGATCTCTATATAAAGAAGCCTTCTTGCCTCATTTTGACATCCATGATTCATGGGAGGATCCACCTACTATAAAGTGAAGATCTACTATTCATCAAGAATTAAAGCATTGAAGTGTTCAAGATCCAATTCATCAAGGACAACCATTGTTAGCTATTTAAGGATTCAATCTCTATGGAGCCCTCTTGTTGAAGATTTCTCCATCCACATTCATTCAAGCCTTTTAATATGCAATGATACATTCAAGATTGGTGTTGAAGATCTAATGACATCGATTTGAGACATCGTATATGCATTTCTACATACAATTGGAGCATTCATACTTGTGGATTCAAGGATTCAAATCCTCCGCAAGTATTTCAATATAAGCAAGGTGAATAGTTCCATTTGTTTTGTTTATATATATTACAATTTCAATTCGATTTCAAGGTTGATTCCAAATTGGGGTTTGACCAAGGCAAGCCCCCCATCAAAATAAACAAACCATTTTTCTTGCAGATACAGGTATGGAACAACAAATAAAAGAGTAGATTTGGATACCCTTTTTGTCAAATTTGAGAGATTCGTGAACAAAAATATCATTGGAGTAGTGTAGGTCAAGGTCAAATTTTCAGAGCATAATTGTGCCCCACTATCAGGGTCAAGGTCAATTTCCCTTCAAAAGGATAAACATTTTCTGGGTTTTCTTTGTCTTGACATTTCTAGTTGAAAATAGGATACAGAGATTCTCAAAATTGCACACAGACATCAGAAATCAACATTTTCCAGATTTAGTCAACTTTAATGTTAGTATTTGTTATTTATCTATTTCAAGATTTAAGCACATACTTCTCAAATGGAAAGATCATAGGACCTCGTTTCTCCTTATTCTCCATTGCATTATCCATTACTGCATTGATCACTTTCTTGTGCTTAATCAAATTTGGATCATTCCTAGTGAGAATTAGGGTTGAGGATAAACCATATTATATTTCTATTCATTCATAAGAAATATACACCATCTTCCCACAAACTTTTCTCATAGTCAAATAATATAATTGAGAACTTTACTTAACAAGAAGATGTAGGTGAGTTGCATGTCATATTATTTGTTCATCTTGGTATATTGAAGAATAATTGTCCAATAAACTATATTTTCTAGATCGAAAAAGGGTTCAAAGTACCATTATGGATTCCCACCTAAGTTCTTCTAGACCTCTCCATAAGAGTAAGGAAATAGACTTGGATAATAAATGGGATGAATCTATATATCATTAATGAGTTTCATTGAAAATAATGATAAATTTGATAATAGCTCATGAGGTCTTTCCTCATCCTAATTGGAAGAAATACATATATTTTGAATATAAATCTCTAATGAAGAATCAACTAAGGGAGTATTTTAATCTTTCTATAAGAAAGAAACCCATAGGCTACAAATGAGTTTTCAAGAAAAAATACAAGACAAATGGGTCCATTTAAAAATACATAACATCTTGTTGCAAAGGGATTAATGCAAGAGGAAGGAATTGACCATGAAGAGAACTTTGCATTCATTTTAGATCTAAAATCCATTTGAGTTTTGTGTGCATTGGCTATGCAAATAGAGGCTTCATTGGGTGATTTCAAAGGTACTTTCTAGATGATGATCATGAGAAAATATTGATGCATGTTGAAGATTAAGTACCATTTTCTAAAGAAAATCCATCACTTTGTGGTATGATGGTATTCCTACAATTAAAAATAGGATATTAAATAACAAGGTGTGTCTATGTTCAAGAACGTATGAGTTAAACAGTCATTTGTTCTATATATTTTTCTTTGGTTGAATATGAGCAATAAATGACTATCTATAGGTCATTGTTGATAGTAGAAGAGGTAAGATTTTTTTAGTCACTCATTAATAGAGAGAAAGAACATACCTTGAGGTATGTGATAAGAAAGGAATAAATTCAAAATTTATAATGTTAGAAAGGTTTAAATTTTCTATGTGTCACAACCCTCCTCAAAAAAATTTGGAAATTAACTACTCCATAAATCAAATTTGAAAAAAAAATGAGAAGTTTCAAAAACTAATACTTCTCATACCATTAAAGAGAGAAGTTAATTTTTGTTTTAATCACTATATTTCATGCAGAAAAGAGGTAGTGGGTATTTAAGAACTACACTGAAATTTAATTTAACTAACGAATTTCACACCCAACTAGCAGGCATGCATGGTACATGGCTGAAAAAGAGGATTAAAAAATTCAATAAAAGGAAAATAGTGGTAAATAGCTAGGGGATACATAGGCATTAAAGAAGGAAAAAGTGTGGTGGAAGAAAACACTTAAAACATGGGATGAGTCATAGAATGAGAGACAAAGACTAATTCCTCTATGAAGTTTTTCAAGTTCTTTCCTATTGCATTTCATTAGTATTTTCATGAATATCTTGTGTAATGTTTGGTAATATTAAATGCTTGGGGCTAGAGTTTTTTTTTTCTCAATTTATATTCAAGAAAGAAGACTAGTAGGAGTAGTGGTACTTCTTTTTGTCTTCAAATAAAAATCAACACCGATGGAAGTTTCCTAGATCAATTGTTTGTGCTTCATATTATATTTTTGGTGAAACTATTATACAATTTAGCATTACCAAACCATTGTTAAGCCTTGAATATAATTTAATGATTTGTTTATTTTCTTCAAGATGATAATGACACTGCCTAACATCAATTTCTAGAACTCAAATTCAATATTGACAAGAATCTACTTTTTCCATGCATGGTTAGGTAATTGATAACTCCAACTATATTTTACCATATGAACTATCGTGTAAATTTTTTCCTTACCCATTCCTATTACACCAAATAAAGTGGTGTTCCCTCTGCTACATGGATTGGTAAATCCAATTCTTAGAAAAAGTAAAATAAAATTTTAATTAATTTGAAGTTTCATTATGGGATGGTTATGTTAGGAAAAATTTCAATAATTGTTTCAGGGGGTTGATCATTTTGATTAGGGGGGAAAGAAGAGGAGATGGGAAGGAGAACCATAAGAAATAATATGTAGATAAGTATACAAAAGATATTGTAAAATGGGAGACAAAGGGGAACACAGTGGTAGTGGGTGTGGATGGGTCTAAGAAAAGCATGAGGGATTTAATATGGGCTTGTGATATCTCTTACTAGGTCTTGAGAAGCCCAACCACTACATCATTCTTCATGTCTAGATAGATGATTTCTTTGCTACAAGACCCGCTCAATTAAGATATTGTATTTCTTGTGGAGATTGACGCTTGTAGGACCACACAAAATATTTTTAGGTGGGCTCTTGCTCTTTGGAAGGACAATAAAAAGAGGAGTGGGAGGAATGAAAAGGAGCTGGGATACAACATTTAGAGGTAGATGGTGGCTACGAGGTTCCTCTATTATTATACCATGTCTAATGAAAGTTGCTTCTTCTCTTTATTTCTAAGTATTTTAAATTCATTTCTCAATTGGAATTATGTGGGGTTCTCTTTAGTGAGTGACAACAACTCTGCTACCTTAATCTTTTCAGTTCGTGCTCAAATTGTTATAGAGGCTAAGTGTGTTTTTGAGGTATTAGATAGTAGCCCAAAGAGATGGGGGCTTGACCCATGTACAAATAGGCTGAAATATTAGCTAGTGGTAACGTCAATGTAATCTACCTATGCCATCTTTAAACTTCAAAAAGAAAATGATGTCCATAGCATAATTAACTATATTCTCAATCCTTAGTCTAATGTGCATAGTAGACTATAAAATAAACTAGTAGCTACTAAATAAAACACTTCTATTAATTGACAAAAACATAAAAACTAGACTCATGGGGGGTACCAAGTTCATAGTATTATGCATGAAAACCTTATTGATAAAACACTAGAACCAAGACTAGCTGTCATCTTCCTGCCCTTTCTTGTCCTCCTTCTTTTGCTTGGGAACATTCTTGTTTGCATTCTCCCACTCCACCTTAATTGGTTTATCTAGGATGGCCTTTAGCTAGTCCTTCGCTAGGAACCCATAAATTGATCAGGTGGTCTCAATAGCTTTGCCCAAGTCCTTCTCCTCCTTGTTAACCTGCAAGAAGTATAAGCTTGTGGCCATAGAGTGCATGAACTTGGTGGAAAATTCCACCAAAGTATCAAATCTCTAGTAGATACCATTTTGATTGTCAGTCAGGTCCTTCATAGACTAGTCCAACCTTTCTAGTCTTTCCTTATTATGACTATGCTTCCCTTTCTTCCTGGTACCTTTGTTGGTTTCTTTCCTAGGGGAAGTTATATCCTCACCCCCACTCCTAGTTGGGGTAGCCTCCAGGGTGTTAGAGATATGATAAGGGATAAGAGGGATGAGGGGTGGCTTGTTGACCTAGGGCAATCTCTTCTTTCTTGTATGTTTGACCTCACTATTGGAAGACTCAAAGGTGGAATCTTTCTTGGGGGGGGCTTAAATTTTTCTAACTGGAGATGTTTACTAGTTCTCTTATTGCTATGTGAACCCTTCTTACTATCTAAATCTAACTCTATGAGGCTAATTTTGACTTTAGGGTCCATTTTGACTTCTAGGGTAGGGTTTTCTTGAACTTCTTATGGCTAGGGCCAGGGCTTGTGTCCAACAAAACTTGAAGGGTGATAGAGGCCAGAGGGCTAACCAAAAGAGGTTGTTTTTGGGAAAGGTAGAAAGTTTGTTGGATATACAGTTTGTTCATAAGCCCCAAATGGATAAGGTAGAAAGTTTTACCCTACTCATGTTTCCTCCTAGCCTTAAAATAATAATCTTCTAGTGACTTCAATCAAAAAAATAGGAAGGAAATGTGTTCAAGATTCTTGAAGTTATTAAAAATAGGAAAGTGATAATAATAGATTACCTAAAAATAGTCCTTTAGGGTGATATACTGCATGATCGCATAACAGATGGCATCCCAAGGCATAGGGAGGGCTTCCCATGAAATTGACTCCATCATTGACCTTAGCCTATCTCTACCATTTCTTTACTTCCATAGTAAATTCTCCAACCCTCACAATGGTTTCCTCAAAGATCTCAAACCAAATGTCATTGATAGTCACCTTTCTATCCTTCCAAGTCTAGAAGAACTGTATGGAGACAATATCATCATGCTTCCCCATACCCTCCATATATGGTAAGAGGTCATCTTCTTGTAAGAATACCATCACTGCCTCACTACTATGAATACATTTCTCCACACCTACTAGTTCAATATGATCACTAAGACCCATGCCTTCACCCAATTCGACCACCAATTCTTCAGACAACATATCCTTTTTGTAGGTATGGAAGATACCAAATATAAAATGAAAAGCCTCCATAATAAAAATGAAAAGGCACTGCATACTCATCATAACTCCACAATGTATCCCAAAAAAACAAAAATCCACCTTCTGTGACATGTGTCAGTAATCTCTTCCCATCTGTAAATGGCCAACAACAACTATGATTTATGCGAGAATTATGCAACTTGTCATATTGATTATTACTCCATTCTTTATATCTTGCTAAATCCCCCCTCTACATCCCTTTTTGGTAGTAATCAATACTCACAACAGTCAAAACATTAATTCATATCATCATACAATCTTTCCAAACAAGCCTTTTATAAAGTGCCTTTTCCTGACACCCATGCAAAAAAAATGGAAGCTTGCCACTTTTTATGGTTATTCATATGGCATTGTTAAAAGTATGATCCCTTTTCATCATCACTTATGTTGATGAAAATAATTTGACATCCTCCCATTCCACTAATCTCATGACACCATGGCCAAATTTGGCCAGCTTTTCTCCCATGCTATTCCCTTCTTGATATATGTGTGCCACTTGGATCTCATGGTAATCCTCCATCAACCTTAGGATTTCATCGATTTTGGTTTTGATTGACTAGTTACTCTAATCCTCTCCCTTAGCAACATTAATTATAAGCATAAAGTCCCCCTCAATGGCCAACATATTGATTCCTCAAGCTCTCGTAACTCTCATCCCCCACAACAATGCAAGAGCTTTATCTTCTTTGTTAAAGCCTCCTCCATAGTTTCTAGTATAGGCACCCACCATATTTCTCATGTTGTTATGAAGGACATCTCCCACTATAGTGCTACCCATCATGGTTGAGCCATCAAAGTTTAGTTTAAGTCAAGGTAGAGGGGGTTGGTGCTACATCGTCTGCTTCCTTGCCAAGATTTTTGAATTTTCAAATTGTGCCACAATTGGGTCAACATTCCAAGTCGAAGCCCATTTCATATCTAGACCACCTAGGAGGTTGGAAGGAGGGCTTCTAATGCCATATCTTGCTACATTCCTTTATGTTCTTGATAATCTATTAGGCCACCCATAATTTGGTAATGGATTGTTTCCTTAACACTCTATTATTCCTTTCCTTCCAGCTATGCCAAGTAACATATAGGGGGATAAGTGACAAAATGTTTAGGAGATATAGGTGAGAATCTAGACCATTCCAATGAATAAATTGCTCTAATTCACCCTCCATACACCACGAAACCTCCCATAGTACAAGAACTTCCCTCCACACAACCATGGCAAAGGGGTAATGGATAAGTAGGTGTGGAATAGATTCAACATGTTGGAAACATAAAATGCAGTAGTTAGCAAGTTGACACCCTTTGCACTAGAGGTTATCAATAGTGAGGATCAACCCATGTAAAGTTTTCCACCAAAAGACATTTATCTTTCATAGGACCCACGAGTGCTAGGCTCTTCTCTAATTATCTTGGGCCACCTCCCCCCCACCATATAGCAAAGGTAAGAAGACTTAATTGTAAACTCCCTTGAAGGTGTGAGTTTCCACACCAAGGAATCCTCTACCAAATCGAGGGGGACCCTATAATTATAGAGAAGTTCAATAGTTCCAGGGAAAGCCCCAATTTCATAGGCTCAAGGTTTTGAAAAGTAACCCATTGTCTATTAGGGGTGATGAAGTTTCAAATATGAGGTCCATATAATCTAGTACACTTCTCATGCAGTGGAAAGAACTTAGGATGAATAAGTGGTTTATCATGAATCCATTGATCCTCCTACAAGTCAATGCGATTACGATTCCCCATAATCCAATGACACCCCTTTTTTAGGATCTTTATAGTTCTAACCACATTGTTCTAGATCTTAGATCCCTAGGGGAGAATATGTGCCCAAATTAATTGGTGGGGAGACAATCCTACAAAATATTTAGCCTTAATAATGTTACACCAGCTGCCTTAGGAGCTCACCAACTTCCAACCAATTTTTGTTAAAATGGCCTTATTCATGTGTCTTATTCCTCTTAAATTTAGACCTCCAAGAGCTTTCAATTGATAGAGTTTCTCCTAGCTAACCAAATTCATTCTTGACTTCTCTTTAGTGCTGAACTACAAAAAAAATTGTTGGATTTTGTCAATAATGTCTTTAAATCTACCCAAAATTTTGAAAATGGAGAGGAAATACATCAGAATGCCATGTAGGGAGGTAGAGATAAGCTGGAGATTCCCAGCATTACTCAAGATTTTTCCTTTCCATCTTACCTACCTTTTTATGAAGTGTTCAACTAGACCATTCCAAAACCGATTTGGGATTTCATTTATTGTAAGTGGTAGACCAAGATAAGTATCAAGGAGGGATGCCTCCTTGAAGCTAAGAATACATGTCATCTTTTCCCTCAAACTAGTAATGGTGTTAAATAAAAAGACTTTTCTTTTCTTGTAATTTATGTACTAACGAAAGACTAGCTCATATTGATTTAGGGTGTCTTTCAATTCCCTAGCTTCATGGATGGAAGATATGTCAAATAAGGTATCATCCACAAACTATTGTATGATTTGTGGGGGGAACAAAGAGGCAAGTTTAATGCCCTTGATTATGTCAGAGTTAGTCAAAGAAACTATTTTTTTTCTTAGCATTTATGCTACAATAATAAATAGGTAGGGAGATAGGGGGTCACATTGGCAAAGACCTTTGGAGGAGGAAAAAAATTTACAAGAAGCTCCATTAATGATCACCAAAAAAGTAACAGAGGTAACAACATTTATTATAATACTATTAACCTTCTCATTAAGTCCAAGTTTGAAAAGAATAGTAAACAGGAAACATGACCTTATTATAAGCTTTGGAAATGTCCAATTTAAGTGCCATACCTAATTTCTTAGACCTTTCCATAGAGTGTATTACCTAATGGGTAGTCATAACTATGTCAAGAATATGCCTCCAGGCATAGAGCCATTTTGGAAGGTGCCAATGAATTTTTCTAGAAGAGGCTTGATGCAATTCACCATAATCTTAGCAAGAACCTTATAAATAGTGTTACAAAGGCCAATGGGTCTGAAGTCTTCCGGTCTCTATGGGTACTTTGACTTAGAAAGAGAACAATGAAGGTTTGGTTTGGTTCCTTGAATATCTTTCCCATCCTAAAAAATTCATAAGAAACATGGATAATGTCGTACTTGAAAATGTCCCAAAATTCTTGGAAGAAAGCAGGAGGAAACCCATTAGGATTGGGGGCTTTATATTGATCCATACTCAAGACAACTATTTTGACTTCCTCATCTTTGACCTTGTACAAAATATTCTCATTCATCTGATCATCAATCATTAGATAAAACAACTTCAGGATATCACTTTGAATGTTGCTATTAGCATAGGCCACCAGGGGGTAGTACACTTCCTAGAAATAGGAATTGACATTTTCCTCTATCTATTCTATTTGAGTGATCTCGTGGTCATTATCATCTACTAAGCTATTGATAGTGTTTCTCTTTTTACTTCTTGTGGTCAATCTATAGAAAATCATTATGGTTTTGTCTCCCTCCTTCAACTATTGGACCCTAGATCTTTTTTTCCAGAAGACTTTCTCCCTATTCAGGATGGTTTTTCATTCCTCCCTATAATTCCTCTCCTTCTACTACTTCTTAATATGCATATTTCTTTGCATAAGTTGCATTTGGAGAGTTTTCAACTTTTTTCAATAGCCTTCTTTTTCTTGGATAAAATCCCAAATGAGGATCTGCTCCATGTTCCCACCTAATTTTTTATTCTATCAAGTTTCCTAGCAATACAAAACATGGTCATACATTCCATCGGAATGTTTCACCACCATGCAATATAGTCTCTGAATTTATTATGCAAGTGTTACATGATCTCATACCTAAAAGGCTTTCATATAGTAGCCTTATTTGTCTAGGAGAGAAGCAACATCAAATGATCCAAGATGGTCCTTAGATATACCTTAAGGGAGGTGTGTTGAGAATGTCTCATCTAGGCCTATCTAGCATAACTTGAATCAAGTAAATTTCCCAGTCTATTATTAGACCATGTAAAAGAAAAATACTGGAAATCAATATTGATCAGATTGTTTCTTCTCCAAAAATCCTCCAAGTCTTGCATTCTCTCTGAGAAATCCTCCAATCCACCCAATTTCTATGAGTGGTACAATGGGGTGTTAAAATCTCCCATACACAAAAAATTTCCTTGTCTCATGGAATCAACCATAGTGGTAGCCTCATTCCAAACATGAATCCTACCATTTCAACTATTAGGGGCATAGAAATTAAAAGTAGTCTAGCTACCAGATTGGGTGGTGAAATTTGAGGCAATAAAATGGGTGCTAATGGAAATATCCATGCCCATAGCCCTGTCAGGATTCTACATCATTGCAGTGTCACCAAAAGCTCCATTAGAACCACTATAGGTAAATTTAGAGCTTGGCCACATATAATCAACCACTCTCACAAAGACTTGCACAGTCATTTTCACTTCCTACAAAATAATCATATAAATTTTAAGTTCAATGATCTTCTATTTGATTTTGTACTACTTCTTGGGGTTATTCAACTATCTCACATTCTAGGATATGATCTTCATCATTTACAGTTCTAGGTTTCCTTTAGGGTTGTTTTTTCCCCTTTGCAATATCCTTTTTTTTTTTTTCCTTTTGATGGATGTTCTTGGTTGAAGGTCTCCTTATCCTCATAGTTGATCCAACATAGGCCCTATTCTCCCCTCTAATATTTCTCTTCGAGACTATCCATTCAACTTCATTACATAGGAAATGAAGGCTTGGGCCCTTAGAAGTAGGGGAAAATAATTCCACAATACTAGGAAGGGAAACCACAAGGGTTTGATTAGCAACTAGTAGGTCATCCCCCAAGTCAAGTGGTGGGGTGTAGTAGCTCCCAATTCCCTCAGTAACCATTTCTTTGTCTAGCAAACCCTCACCTAGATGTGGCTTTTCCAAGGTCTGCATGTCCACAATCTATCCCTCTTCATGAGTAGCATCACTCTTCTCCTCACCTTGCACAACAATCTCTTTCTTCATGGTTCTTGTGCTCTCACCCATGCAAGGGGTTTCATTCAGCTAAGGCTCCCCCAGAACAATTTTGATGGAACCACTTAGTCCTATGTTTTCTTGAGTTTTGGGTACAATAGTCTTTTCCACTATTTTTGAGCTTTCAACCACTTCTACATCTAGGTATGAGACCTTGTTTTTCAGGTTCTCAGTCATCAAGCATTCCACAAAAAGATGGCCAAAGTTGTTACATTTTTGGCACAAAGGAGTAGCATCCTCATACAACAATGGTTGCGACTAGGTTCCCCATTTAGACTTTAGGTCCACCATGGTTGGTAGGGATTTGTTCATTCCCACATTCACGCAGGTCCTAGAAAAACCTAGTTTGATATTTTAGCCAGTCATCGAATCCATTTTTATGAATAACTCAAAGGAGTTGCAAATCCATCTAAAAAAACACTCATCCTAGATTTCCAAGGGGAGCCTAGGTAAGAGGATCTAGACTAGGATGGATCTATAAAGGTCACTTTTTAGGTTAAAACTTGATTTCCATTTCACCAACATCAAGGGATGTTTGCCAAAGTTCTAGCCATGATTGCACTCCTATCTTTTTCAGCCATGAAACTAAACAAGAAAAGGGCCCTAGTCATCACATAAATCAAAACAAATCTTGTAAGTTTCTATTTTGTCAAGCACCATTTTCTAACCATATTCATGGTAGGTTGGAAAGAGACAAACTTTCCTATAAGGCTCAGGGTAAACCCCGAGGAAATCAAATCCACCACATAATCAGGTAGAGAGATCAGGGGTCCCGTGGGTTCTAAAGAGAATGTAGGTTTAACACCTTAATATATAGGAGTCTTTGATCCAACAATAGCCCCAATAAAGTTTAACTTTGGGGTCATCGTTATTGTGGGACCACACAAAGGCTTTGGGCTCAAATAAGCACAATCATCAGGAATGACACTAGGTTCAATCAGAAGAGAAGTGCCCTCCATAAGAAGGATTTGGTCATTCTGGGATTTTGCAACAAGCTCAAAATATGTGAAAAAGGGGGTTGGTTCCAATCAGGGGGAGAGATGGAGGGGGGATCCATCCCTCCCAAGAATGAGAGGGCATGGAGACGGGAAGGAGGTCTAGGGTGACAAAGTTCTAGGGTAGTAAAGTTGCATAGCTATAGGCTGAGTGTGTTGTCTCTGTTAGATTCCACCCTTTTTTCAATGTTTAGATTGATGACAATTATTTTGGTTCGACAAGAAACATTCTATATTACAACATCCCTATTTGTAATTAATGAAAACCCCATATTTTGAGGCCTTAGTCCATATTTTGAGGCAGTTGTTTCTTCTCTTTGTTTCTGAGTATTTTAAATTCATTGCTAAATTAGAATTGTGGGGTTCTCTTTAGTGAGTGACAACAACTTTGCTATCTTAATCTTTTTGGTTCTTTCTCAAATTGTTATAGAGGCTAAGTGTGTTGTCTCTATTAGATTCCACCCTTTTGTCAATGTTCAAAATGATGTCGATTATTTTGGTTAGACAATACACATTCTATATTTCAACCTCCATATTTGGAATTAATGAAAATTCCATATTTTGAGGCAGTTCCTTCTTCTCTTTATTTCTGAGTATTTAAAACTCATTCCTAAATTGGAATTGTGTGGGGTTCTCTTTAGTGAGTAACAACTTTGTTACCTTATTATTTTCGGTTCTTTCTCAAATTGTTATAGAGGTAGAATGTGTTGTCCAAGGTAAACTTTAAGAAAGCCCCCTCTAGAAAATTATATAAATTATTAGAGAATCTTTCATTATTTTGAAAAACCAATCTATTTTTATCGGTGAATCTTTTAATTTTTTTATTTTAAATATTATTTACATTGGCAATTATTTTGGAATCATAATTTTTTAGTAGAAAATATTAGTGAATCTCAATAATAATAGGAAGTTTGCTAATCATCATGGAATATTACAAATCAAAATTGAACATGTTTTATCTCATGGAAATTATGAGGATAACTATATTATATTTTAAATCCATAGTGAAAACTAAAAATTGGTAATATATCCCTAAAGTAACTAATAATTATGATAATTATTGGTGAATTAATTTTAATTTCTTTGATAATATATAATATTTAGATGAATCAAATCTAATCATATATCAAATATTGTGGCAAATCTTTGAGTTTAAATTTTTTAATAAAATAAATTATTGAGTGATTTTAAATAATTTTGAACTAAATTTAATAAAAATGTGGTGATTTAGGTTGCATTAAATCTTAAATTATTAGCCAAATCACTAGCATGAAAATTCTAAAATTCACAAAATTATGAATATTCACCACTAAAAAATACCCTAGTGTTGTCTCTCTTAGATTCCACACTTTTGTCAATGTTTAGAATGATGGCAATTATTTTGGTTTAAGAAGACACATTTTGTATTTCAATGTCCCTATTTCTAATTAATGAAAACCCCATATTTTGAAGCAATAGTCCATATTTTTAGGTAGTCGCTTCTTTTTCTTTTTTTTTTTCTGAGTATTTTAAATTGATTGCTAAATTGGAATTGTGTGGGGTTCTCTTTAGTGAGTAACAACAACTTTGCTACATTAATCTTTTTAGTTCTTTCTCTATTTTTTATGAGTATGAGTGTGTTGTCTCTATTAGATTCCACCCTTTTGTCAATGTTTAGAATGATGGTGATTATTTTGGTTTGGAAAGAAACATTTTGTATTTCAACATCCATGCTTGTAATTAATGAAAACCCCATATTTTGAGGTAGTTGCTTCTTCTCTTTGTTTCTTAATATTTTAAATTCTTTGCTAAATTGGAATTGTGTGGGGTTCTCTTTAGTGAGGAACAAAAACTTTTCTACCTTAATCTTTTCAGTTCTTTCTCAAATTATTATAGAGGCTAAGTGTGTTGTTTCTATTAGATTCCACCCTTTTGTCAATGTTCAGAATGATGGCGATTATTTGGGTTCGACAAGACACATTCTATATTTCAACATCCCTATTTGTAATTAGTCAAAACCTTATAATTTGAGGCACCAATTCATATTATGAGGCACTAGTCCATATTTTGGGGCACTAGTTAGCTTTGAGATTTTGCAAACTTAGATGCCTTAATTAGTACCAATCACTATTGATAAGTTTGGCTAAACACTCATGCTCCAAAACATACACCATGAACCAACAATTAGTGAGATTACTTCCTTGAATAATTTCCCAAAAAGTTTTCATATAAAACTCTTAGGTACATAACTTGTAGGTGAGATACAGAGGTGATGTTTATATTTATACATGTATCAAACTGGTTCAATTATATATGGGATGGAAAGTGTGGTTAGGATAATGAAACCCCCTATTCTCACAAGTCTTGATTAAATGGCATGCTAGTGAATGTTAAAAGAATTAAACTAAGAATTGTACAGAAGAACATTCACAAATATAAAAAGTTTCAAATTATTTAATTTTGAATAAAAAAATTGTTGTCATTACATATCCTCACTTGGGGTTGGATATATCAAATTTTAAACTTATCTACTATAATATTCCATGATCCTTTTATCCAAAGAAGGTTGGAATTACTTTTGAAGATGCTTGAAAAATAAATAATGTTATACCCTTGTAATAGCTACGTAAACCATATAGTTTATTGTCACTTGGGTTTTAGTTCTACAGGCAACATATTTAGTGAGCTCACCAATGCCATTTTTGTAAGATTTATTTTCTTATATTTATAGTATGATGGTGTAATCTACTCTTAATGAATTGGCTACAACAAGTGATGTTGTGGAAAATCTTGTGGAAATCAAGATAAGCTATATGTTTGAGCATAGGATTTTACATAAGAGGCTGTGTGGACACTAGTTGCATAGCAAGCCAAACTATGTATTGATGTTTCCTTTTAAATTATGAATTTACATGTGTTGTAAAACTTAGACCAACCTTTTAATGTTGAATCAAACCCATGGTAAGTGATAGCTATAAGCAATTGAGGATGTTGAGATAGTGGTCAACTTCAAACAAATCACTTATGTGCTTATTTTGGAATACAAAACTAGTGAATGAATTCAGTGAATATTATTTGTTGATTATTAGGAAAGCTTTGGAATTTAAAAAAAGATGGCCTTGAATGCATTAAGTTTGAATTTAATAAGTCTTCATGTTTTTCAGTGAGCACATGATTTGGTTTTTATTCTTAGGATTGTTTATGTGCTCCATTGATCATATTCAGTTTATGGTTACCCACTTTATACTTTTTTTAATGTAAACTAGAGAAGAACTCCTATTTATATGATTTTGAAGTAGGGGTTCACACATAATAGTAAATCATAAATTTCCTTGTTGATGGCTACATATATGTAAATAATGATTGAAGAATACTATAGGTCAAATCATTTGATGATTAGTATATCTTTCGTGTCTTCTAATATTCTAAAATGGTTTAGAGCCTTCAAGGTTGTTGAATTTATATGGTGCAATATTTAATTCCAATACTAGATTTATAATGTTACTTTATGTGATTGGCTTAGTATATGAATTTATCACATGTGACAATAGAGATTTGATGGCAGTACTTGTATGATCTTTAAAAAAAATATGAACTAATTTTCTTGCTAGAGATGAGCTAAGATGATGTGACTGATTGATGCATGTTAATGGACTTTATGGTTTTATCCTTGTCTATTGATCGGTACATGTATCTCAATGTTAGATAAACCATGTTATGTTTTTATAAATGATGGAGATGGGACTGTGATACTGAAGTGATAGCTAAGAAAATGTTGTTTTTGTTATCTTGTTGATCAATTTATGTTCTTGACATTATTTGTGTAGCACAATTCCATTAACCTTCCATTTTTTACTTGTTTAGACTATCTTGTTGTTAGGCTGGGTATCTTTCATGTTAGGAAAGATTCATAGGGAGCTTAACAACTTCATGGTAGGATGGAAAAACATTCCTAGAATATTCTCATCCTTATGTTTCTTGAGTAGGTTGTCGAGCTTATTTTAGCTTGGTCATCATGTCTAAACCATCTTGGTATTCTAGTATTGAGTATCTGGTATCTTGGTAACTGAATTATGGTTTCTTTAAGATTTGAGCATATATGTATTTGTATCATCTTTTTTAAATTTTATGATAATTAAGAATTAATGTTGATAGGTCAATATTTAAAGGACCGTGACTCTTGTTGAATTTTCTACATTTTATGAAGAGTGCTAATGTGGCATTGGTTTTGCACAAGTAGTCTTTACATTTTTGTAGTCGTTTAAGCTCAGCTAGTAGAGGGGTGGATTTTATTCATACAATTCAAATCCTCCCTTGGGTCTAATACATCTTGTGAAATCTAACACATTACTTTTTTGTTGTTCAATGTTTTTCTTTCTATCATTTGTGCTGGGAGGGGAAGTTATATTTTATCAAAACTTCAAAATTTTATCCAAATTCTGTAGAATCATTTATCTGCCATAGTGCTCTTATATCTTGGTAAAAAAATCACTAACATGAAATGGAATGTAAGAAAATCTATTTGATGATAACATCATCTTATACAATAAATTTGAGGAGCTAATATGTATAATCAAAATTGTAAAGTAAATGGTATTTGTCTTTCTATGTTGAACCTCTGAGCTGCTATAGAGTAGAACATTCAATCTTTGAATTAGTCTGACTTCAACCTCATGAATGTTGACTTTTAATTTTTGGGCATATTCAAAATAGTAGGGCATAAGAATGTTGTCCATCCCATTTTAGGTAGAAGATGTACACTTCACATCAGCCATCCTTTGCCGCCTACCTCTGCAAAATCACATTATGGTGGGTGAACATTATTCTAGTATTGTAGGTTGTTCATGAAGTGTGACATGACCAGATGTCTTCACAATTAGCCATGCATGCTCACATCAAATAGTTTAAGGACCAGACCGGGTGGAGGAGACTTCCAATGAAGACTTTGAACATCCATAGGTTTATGTGTGAGAAATATATTACCAACCCTAAAAAATCAATTTCACAACCCTAAATAATGCTCGAAAAAAACTTTTGTTGAGTGCCAATTTTTTTTGGCACCTTGAGTGGCAGGAGAGTGTTGAGTGAGCTTAGCAAATGAAGAACAACTCGGCACCAATGGATGTCAAGGGAGCTCAGTAGTGTGGATGCTGAGTGAACTTGGTAACCACTGGAAGGTGGAGCTCGGTAGAAGAAGGTACCGAGTGAACTCAGTAGCCATTGCAGAGATAAAAATTTCAACAAGACTTGACCAAGTGAAGATTTATAATGTGAATATTTTGACCATTAAAAAATTAGAGAGCCAAAGTATGAAGCTTCTAAATTAACTTTTCAAATGCAATGAATAGAAGAAAAACAATGGATTCAAGTATGCTTGCTTGCTTTCTATTCAACTTTGATTAAATCATTACAAAATCTAGGAGCATTCGACTTCAACCAAAAAAATCTAAAATAACCCTAAAACTTTAAACAACTTCAATACTTCAAAAACTTTAAACTTGCAGCTCTAATGGTTGCATACAATAGTGCCTGGAGAAATCACTGCTTCACAGGTCGAATCAAATAATAAACTAAAAACTTATAGAATGACACAATGAAGTACATGCAACTACAGTCAAATAACAAGCTTCCTTCTATCTCTGCAATGACTAGATCTACTGATCACTTTCTTTCTACTTTTCTTTTATTTGCAACTTCTCTCTTCTCTGCTCTGCTAAATTTTTTCTCTCTATCTCATAGAATGAATGAATCAAACATTCCTTTTTTTTCTTCTGCCAAAGAAGTTTTCCCCCTCATTTCAAAATTTCAAAAAACTCACCTATCGCATTCATTTTTTTCGTATGTTCTGCAATTTGTCAGGGGTGGTAAGTTGGTATTTGGCTCTAAGGGAAAACATCAACTACAATTGATATTCCAACACTCCCCCTTTGTCCTGAGCCAAAAAAACAAGGATCATTGCTTATTCACATCAACTACACCAAGACACTCTCTTAGGTGTACAAAACTTCCAATGCCTAATGGTTTTGTGAAAATATCTACTAGCTATTTCTTAGACTTGCAAAATTCCATTTTGATATTCCCATTCTCCACAACTCTCTAATGAAGTGATATTTGATTTCAATATGCTTACTTCTACTATGGAAGACTAGATTCTTGGACAATGTAATTGAAGAGATGTCGTCACAATAAATTGTGGTTCCATCCCCTTGCCTTTCATTCAAATCTATCAAGATCCTTCTTAACCAAATAGCTTGACATGCTGCTACATTTTCTGCTATGTATTCAATCGCTGCTATAGATTGAGCAATAATAGGTTGCTTCTTGGATGCCCATGAAATTTCACTTGATCCCATATGAAACATGTATCTTGAAGTGCTCTTCCTATCATCTATACTCATAGCCCAATCACTATTTGTATAACCTACCAACTTGAATTCATTTGCTATAGTATACAAAATTCCAAATCCCTTGGTACCTTTCACATACCTTAGGATCCTCTTTCCCACTTGCCAATGGGAATCTTTTGGTGTTTCCATAAATCTAGAAATCAAACTTACTGCATGCATCAAGTTTGGCTGAGTTGTAGTCAAATACATCAAACTTCCAACCATACTCTTATATAGCATTGGATCCATTCTCTTGCTAGAGTCTTCCTTGCTCAACTTCAGACCTTTAGCTATTGGTGTGGGGGTTGGCTTACTATTTTACATTTTGAATCTCTCCAAGATCTGCCTTGCATATTTTTCTTGAGAGATGAAGATGCCATCATGCATTTGTTTTACTTCTATGCCTAGAAAGTATTTCAAGAGACCAAGGTCTATCATTTCAAACTCATTTTTCATGGCCTCTTTGAACTCACCAATTAGAGCCTTTTCATTACTAGTAAAAATTAAATCATCTATATACAAGACAACAATCAACACATTTCCATTTGTTGCCTTGATATAGAGAGTAGGCTCACCATTGCTTTTGCTAAAGCCATTGCTCATCAAATATAAGTCAATCCTACTATACCATGCCCTTGGAGCTTGCTTGAGCCCATAAAGAGCTCTTTTCAATCTGTACACCTTGTGTTCTTCACCTACAATTTCATAACCAAGTGGCTCCTCCACATAGACTTCTTCTTTCAATACACCATTTAAGAAAGTGGACTTCACATCCATTTGAAATACCTTCTATTTGTGTTGAGCTCCAATTTCTATGAAAGCATGCACAATTTTCATTCTTGCAACTAGGGCATATGTCTCATCATAATCTCTACCATACTACTATTTGTAGCCCTTGACTACTAGCCTTGCCTTATGCCTATCAATCTTGCCTTTGGCATTGCATGTGGTCTTGTAGACCCATTTCACTCCAATCACTTTCTTTTTGGTAGGAAATTTAGTTAGCTCCCATGTCTCACTCCTTTCTATAGCATATATCTCCTCATCCATGGCCTTACACCATTTCTTCTCCTTAATAGCTTAGTCAAAATATATTGGATCATTATGAGAAAATAATGAAAAATTAGCACTCTCATCATAATCTTTATACCTTTCATCTTGGTATATCTCCTTAATACTCTTGGTCTTTCTTGGTAATAGGGAGGAGAGTGTGTGATCAGAATCTTCACTGCTACTGCTTTGCCAACTAGCTTGGTCTTCACTATTACTTGGTGCTGACACTCAGTCATGCCTAGAGGAGCTCGACAATGATTGAGGTTGCTTTCCTTTTCTTCTATTTGTTCCTTCTTCTTGCAGTTCATCAGCTTCCTCTTCACTCATAATTGGAACTTTACTTGAGGTCCTTGGTGATTCATTAGTTGGTCCATACCATGACTGATTTTTAAGAAATTCCATATCTCTTGAGAGAATCATCTTGTTGTTCAATGGTTCATACAATCTGTATGCCTTTGATTCTAAGCTATACCCTGTGAAGATGAACTTCACACCTTTGTCATCCAATTTTTTCTTTTACTCTTTAGGCACATGTGCATATGCAACACATCCAAACACCCTTAGGTGTTCAACTGTCCATCTTCCTCATGACCATTCTTCCATTAGAATTCTATCACAAACTGCCTTTGTAGGACACCTATTAATTAGATAAACTATTTTTGCAACAAGCTCTCCCTAAAATTTAGTTGGGAGACCTTTCTCTTTCATCATGCTCCTTTCCATTTCAACAATGGTCATGTTCTTTCTTTTAGCCACTCCATTCTGCTGTGGTGTATAGCTGGTTGTGAGCTCTTTCTTTATGCCATGTTTCTTGCAAAGATTTACAAAAGAATTCGAGGTATACTCCCCTCCTCTATCTGATCTTAGGACCTTGATATAGTGTCCACATTCTCTTTCAACTTAGGCTTTGAACTCAAAAAACTTATCAAATGCTTCAAATTTATATTTCAAAAAATAAACCCATGTCCTACAACTGAAATCATCAATAAATGTCATGAAATAAGTACTCCCCCCAATAGAAGTAACTTGCATAGGACCGACTAGGTCAGTATGCACTAACTCTAATGGATATCTAGCCCTCCTAAAAAATTTTAACTTAAAGGGAAGCCTATGTTAATTACCCAGAATACAAGCCTCACACTTGTCACATGAATCTGCTATTCATGGCAAACCTTTTACCATTCTTTTATTTGATGACAAATTTAAACCAGCATAGCCAAGATGACCATACTTGAGGTGCCATAATCGTGAAGGGTCTTCAATCACACTCCTTAGAGCTGATTGTGTGGGAGGTGCAATGCCAACTTGAGATGAGAAACATGTCTCTATCCTCAAGGGAAACATTCTGTTCTTTGTCATTTGAACTGTTGCAAGTAAGTTCTTGCTCCCATCCTTTTCATGGATGACATACCTTTCATTCTCCATCAACACTTTTTATCCATTTTGAATGAGCTGAAAAATGCTCATCAAATTGTGCTTCATACTAGGGGCAAAATACACATTTTGTATTTCCTTCTTCTCACCTTGCTTGGTGCAGACCATAATAAATCCTTTGCCTATTACTGGTAGGGTTCCATTGTTACCCATTTTAATCTCAGATTTGAAACTCTTGTCAATAAATGAAAACAAGTTTTCATTACCACTCATGTGGTTTCTACATCCATTGATGAGGTACCAAACCTCATGGCTTCCTTCTTCACCAACATTACACATGATGAAGGCAATGACATTGTTTCCACTTCCCATGTTCACATCAACCACATTTGCTTGTCCTGACTGATCATTTTGCTTCTTCCAACATTCACTTGCATAATGCCCATATTTATGATATTAGTAGCATTCTACATTACTCCTATTTGAGTTCTAGTTTTTCTTACCTCCTCTTGAAGTATTTTGAGAGCTACTTGCTCCATCTGCCCTTCTTGAGCTTTCTACTGCAGCATTTCTTTGTCCTCCATTACCTCGGCCTCTACCTCTAGAGTTTTTTCCTGAGCCATTTCTTCCTCTCCCCCTTCCTCTTGGATTTGACTAAGCCTTGAATGCTTTCTCTTGGGAAGAAGAAGATGCAGATCTATTGATCCTATGCTCATGGGTTTGAAGAATACCCATCAACTAATCCATTGTCAAGACAGTGAGGTCTTTTGCCTCTTCTATGGTCATGACCAAATTTTCATATTTATGAGGTAAACTCCTCAATATATTTTCCACTATCCTCTACTCTTGATAGTCTTCTCCATTTGAATTTAGTTGGTTGATCACATTGGAGGTCCTTGAACTGAAATTTGCAACTGATTCATTTTCCTTTATCTGAAGGTTCTCAAACTCCCTCCTTATATTCTATAGCTTTACTATACGGACTTTATCAGTCCCCTTGAAGTTCATCTCAAGGATATCCCATGCTTCCTTTTCATAATTTTTTGCTACAATTTTGGGAAAAACTGTCTCTGTCATTGTTGCGTCAATCAAACTTAATGCCTTAGCATCCTTCCTCCTTGACTCTTTCAACTGAGTCTTCTATGCATTTGTGAGAGCAACATACTAAGTTGGGTCTATCACATCATTGAACCCATTAATCACAAACTCCCATAAATCATTTGCAACCATTATAGTTTTCATCTTCTTTGCCCATGTATCATAATTTTGTCCATTGAAGGGTGGTGGTTGCTACCATATCTTTCCAACATCTCCTAGCATGATAAATATCCCAAATTTGTTTTCCCTAACTCACTATGGATGTGGGGCCTCAAGGCTCTGATACCATGTGAGAAATATATTACCAACCCTTAAAAATCAAATTTAAAACCCTAAATAGTGCTCAACAAAAACTTTTTCCGAGTGTCAGCTTTGTTCAGCACCTTGAGTGGCAGGAAAGTGTCGAGTGAGCTTGGAAAATGAAGAACAACTCAACACCAATGGCTGTTGAGTGAGCTCGGTAGTGTGGATGCCCACTGGAGGGTGGAGCTTGGTAGAAGAAGGTACTAAGTAAACTTGGTAGCCACTACAGAGATAAAAACTTCAACAAGACTTGATCGAGTGAAGATTTATAACCTGAATATTTGCACCATTAAAAAATTAGAGAGCTAAAGAATGAAGCTTCTAAATAAACTTTTCAAATGCAATGAATAGAAGAAGAACAATGGATTCACTTAGTATTCTTTCTTTCTTTCTATTCAAATTTCATTAAATCATTACAAAATCTAGGAGCATTCAGCTTCAACCAAAAAACCCTAAAATAACCCTAAAACTTTAAACAACTTCAATACTTTAAAAAACTTTAAACTTGTAGCTCTAATGGCTGCATACAATAGTGTCTGGAGTAATCACTGCTTCATAGGTTGAATCAAACAATAAACTATGAACTTAAAAAATGACACAATGAAATATGTGCAACTATAGTCACATAACAAGCTTCCTTCTATCTCTGCAATGACTAGATCTACTGATCACTTTCTTTCTACTTCACTTTTCTCTACAACTTCTATCTTCTCTGCTCTGCTGAACATTTTCTCTCAATCTCACAGAATGAATGAATCAAACATTCCTTTTTTTCTTTTGTAAAAGAATTTTTCCCCCTCATTTCAGAATTTCAAAAAACTCACCTACCGCATTCATTTTTCTATCTATTTTGTAATCTGTCAGGGGCGGTAGGTGGGCATTTGGCTCCAGGGGCAATAGCAATTAAATGTCTAGAAATTGATATCCAAGTAAAATCGTGATATCTCCTAGCTCCCATTGAATTAGAACTTGTGCTTTGAAAAAAAAGTAGTACTATAGGTCCTCTACAACCTCTTAAATGTGAAAAGGTTGATTCCTCTAGGAAAAATGCACATCTATCCTAAAAGTCACCCACAAAAAACTATCATGCAGTCTGCTAGAAATCGATACTATAGGAGAATTGCCATATCTCAGAAATTGTGAAGAGTTAGAACTTATGCACTTGACACAAGGAATTAATATAGACCCTCTTCAAAGCTTAAAGTGTGTAGCTCCTCATTCATTAATGATAATTAGTTACATTCTCTGCAATAGGCACCCAAAAACAAAAAAAATATAGTTCCAGTAGTAGGGTAAATACTATTCCAACTTCAACTCAATCCACCCAATCTCTATGAAATCATGAGGAAAGGTTCCCCAATGTGTCTCCAACACATCCACCAAAATCCAAGCTTGATGCTTCTGCATCATAACTTAATAAATAAGAATTTAAATTTTGTATGGTGTTGTTAGGAAAGAGTTAGTTACAATATTTGAGGGTGGGGAGTAATTAAGTCGGTTATGCATAGAGGAAATTAAATACAAAACCAAATCCTGGGTGAGGAAGATGAGGTCATGCATTCAAAATCAATCTTCCATTCATAGTTGTGCAGTTTTGTCAAGAAACATCTCCTAAAAGCTAAAGCTGAAGGATCAAAAAGAGGAATCTAAGGATCACATGGGTTTCGATTTGTTTGATTGAAGAGATTTTGAGGGTTATCATAGTATGCAAAAAAGTAGCAGCAATAGGAGTTAGATAGGGGACAACAATAGTTATAGGCAAAAAAGGAATATTGGGTCTGTAGTAGATGGGATTTGCAAGAAAAGAGATCATCAGCAACTAGAAAGTAACTAGAGAGGGCATGAACTAGAAGGGAAAATATCGCAAAGGGACTCTACTCAGTGATTACTAGGTCCCTTGTTATCTAGCCTTTAATTTATTTTCATAGCTGAGAGTGGATTGCGAAAGGAAATATTGTGAAGTTGTATACTTAGTTTTAGTTTTTATATTAGTATAAATTTAGTAATTTCTTATGTCTGTGTGTGAGGAAATGGAAGAACTGACTGTAGCAGACTGAATATCTCTTTTGGAATACTTCAGTTTTATAATTAATTAAAAGTCTATCCTTTTTCAATAATCTATCTCTTTTTTGTTTAAAGCTGAGTGGAACTAGGTGCCCATTGTTGACTTTCTTCAGAAACTAATATCTCCTTTCCACAACTCTTTTTCTCTCTCTGAACTGAGAGTTAAATTGTTTCTTTTCCTTTTTTTTTTATTGCAACTGTTCCAAGAAATGTGTTTAAACAAGTAGGAGATTGCCTCTTCCTATTGAATCTTGGGAATTTTATCTACAAGGGATGCTGTGAGTGTGAATTCATACTTCTATACCCTTGAGCTTCCAAAATGGCTTTATAAGCCATATTAATGAATCTATGGTTAAGGTAGAACCTATGTTGACACTCTAGATATGTTCTCTTTGGAGATTACATCGTTTTGTATATGTGGTGGACTCACCTACAACCCATTATATTCAAGTTGATGTATCCCAACCACAACATTAAGAAGTGTTATTAGTTATGGTCAAATTAACTTAGCAACATGTGTGACTATACTCATATAGAGATAGGAATCATTAATTCATATTATTTATACATCAGTCTTGTGCCATGATATGGTATGTGTGTTGATGTGGCTTGCTAAAATGCTCCTTACTCATTAATCAAATATGCCATCAAACATGTGTTGTAGGGTGTGGTCAAACTTATTATGCTGATCATCAATTAAATATAGTTTTTTGAATACACAAGGGGTCAAATATCATAGATTACAACCAAAAAGAACTTAACAAAAAATTAGTAATTGGTTGCATTGCTAGTTTGAGTGACAAGAAAGATTAATGGTACATTTTGGAATGAACACCTAGCTTAATGACATAGGATGTAATAAATACAATTATTAAAAGATTGAGTTGTTTGAAGCTTGCCTATATGTTGATAGTGCATTAGGATTTCATTCTCAATATTAAGATTATTATATTTATGAAGTATATTGTTATAATGAATCTTGTTGAGTACATTCATAAATTTCTATTGTTATGTTGAATTATTTGATTTGTACTGCATTATTGTTTACATGTTGATCCTCTAAGTGCATTTGGTTTACCTTATGGTTGGGTGTAAATTTGCTAATTTGGGATCAATGAAGCTCTATATGTATATCTAGTTAAGATAAAAATTCCTTATTCATTCTTGCTCATGGTTGACTATAAAAAATTTCCATTTTAATGGTATGATAAAACTATCACCAAACTTAATGCCATAGATTAAATATATGCATTAAGTGTTTACATTTTTTTTAGAAAGCATGTTAAATTGTATGCCTAACTATTGGTAGTGCATAGTGAAAGTTTGAATGTGACAAGAAATAGATCTATACATGTAGATCAAGGAATGAGGATGACTCTCTTCTTTACACATCTTTTGCATTGTCTTGAGAGGAGTTAAATGTAGAATACCTTTGAAGGATATAACTATTGATATATGATTTTTGAATTGTTATCCATGAATAATGACAGGACATGCATATGGGATACTATGTACTTTAATGTTGGATGCACATTGTTAATTGTTAATTGTTAAGTGTTGGAGATGAGATAGACACTAAAATGGTAATCAAGAACAAGGTTGTTTTTCTATCTTACTGAGCTATGTTAACTGACACTTGAATATTTATAAGACTATTTTGCTCCAAAATTCCATTACTACTCATACTTTTTCTTGTTTAGTCTTCCTCGATGCCATGCTAGGTATCTTTCATGTCAGGAAAGTGTCATGCCCAAACTATGAGGGCAAAACACGCACACAATCTTTTAACTAATCATAACGTTATGACTTTCTGAGTTGATTTACAACTAAACTAATTGCAAAGCTAAACTAACTACATCTAACGTAATCTAATCTTTAAATTAATTAAATACTATTCAAAAAAAAGAATTAACCAAAAATAGAGCTAAATTTATTTATTAATTATCAAAACAAAACTTTAAGATTTAATTGAATTTAATGCTTTAACTCAACTATAAATATGTATGTAATTTTTTTAAAAAGAAACAATTGATCATAAACTAAAGACCATTAATATTAAACTAACCAAAAAAAATACACACTAACAACTAATACTACTAACTAATACTAACCAATTTTAATTTAATTAAAATATTACTAACCTAACCTAACATAATACTCAAACTAAAACTAACCACTTTAATTTTTTAAGAAAAAACTAAACTAAACAACTACTCTTAATAAAAAAACATACTAACAACATATAAAAAAAAAACTAAAACTAAAAAACTACCTACAAACTAACCCTATCCCCTAAGACCCTACACCCTACACTATGGGCAGGGCTTCCCCACGCGCTGAAATAGCGCACTACCCCAAAATCTACTGACCTTGTATCAGTAGCTTGCCAACCCCTCTCCAATAAAGCCCCAAAATGGGCGCTCAACCAAAGCAAAAAGGGTATAATACTTTTCAAAGTTTTAACTATCAAACAAGCTCCATCCAAAAGTAAAGGCCTGCGTCCAAAAGTAAAGACCTGCGCCCAAGGTGGATGTGACCAATGACGTCACATATGATCATGGTAAAAGACTTGCAATTCACTTTTTAATAAAACCCTTTAAAGATATGCATTTCTAAGACTGACGCCCAAGGAGAGAAACTAAGACATTAAATGAAAAGTTTTATTGGTAAGAGTTAGGATATTTAGGATATTGGTTTTAAATTATGGATGGTCCATTATTAGATTAGACTGTAATAGTATGAATTCTTTTTTTTTTTTCCATACAATTTCCAGAGTGATATTTGTGCTACTACAGTTCTTATTCTTAATCTCCATGCATTTGGAGCTTGCTTATAGGTTTAAGTCTTGCTATGGAATTTTATAAGATTGGTGTTTTTAATACATAATGATATTATCTTATCACCTATTATGTATCATGCTCAACAAAATAACTATTGCAAGATCATCAACCCTACGTAAATCTCTAATGAATTCCGGGTTGATAATTGCTATGATCCCTAAATACTATGCATTTCAATGATACCACATTACATGAAATAATCATCTACATATTCATTTAACTATCTATTATAACTAATGGAGCAAAATAGAAATAACATAGTGACTAAACTAGTCTTAAGGCAATTGAGACAATAAAGAGATCAAAATGATAATGCTCTATTCATTTTGATGGGAGTATCAAAACACACAAGGTTCTTTCCTCTATCGTTTTTTCAAATTTAAGTTGGATATCTTGACATAATTCTTTCCTTCATGTTCTTGCAAATTCACTTTCAACACAACCTTACATAAACTAATCATACCAAACTCAAAGGAAATACCATACATTTACAATTTGAATCTTGTATAATTGGATATCATTGTTTCATCTTATCTTTGATACACATTCATATGACAAAATAGAATACGAAAATTTTAAAAGAAGCAAAATTTACTCAATCACTTATTTTATTATCAACCTGATTCAACGCTCAGCCGGGAAAGAACCAGGAAGAAAACCTGATGTTGTGGCCACTACAAAAAAATTGAAATTACAAGTTACATAGGGTCTCCATCCTAATTTCAACAATTTAATCAAATTTTCTTCATGACCCTAATCAAGGGATTTATAATGTTTTCTGCAACTCACTTCTAGAACCATGGAGAAAACAGAGTCTGATCAAGTGACAACCAAGCATAACCAAGAGACAATCAAACATGCATAATTCATACATGGTGTACATAATAGGATTCACAATGAATCAAAACTAGGGAAAGGTGGATTCTTCCAACCAGGAGAAGTCAAGAACAATACCAAACAAATGCCCAATCGGGGCTATATACCAAGAACTTTCATTCTTCCATTTCAACATACCAGAATCATACAAGGTTTGTGCTGACAGGTAGGGGCCCATAACACCCTACCCTTTCTCCCTCTTCTCATCCTGAGAAGAGACTCTACACTGGATGGAGTCCAACTAAATATACCTTTCCCAAAATTGGTCACTTCTGCCCTTTCCAAGGGTGAGTAATACCAAAACACCCATGCAAGAAAAATCTCAAAATTGCAAACATAAACAAGAAAGGAAAACAACCAAAATGACATGGTTTTCAAATCTTCCCAACATACCCACAACCATACAACAGTGAAAAAATAACAAGGTAACATGAACATGACACAAAATATAAAAGCTGAATAAGGGAGATGAGAATTTCCTACCTTCACAAGAGGTAATGGCAATGAACCAGTTTGAGTAGAGTATCCCTTTTCCTTTCTTCAACCTTCAAGAATTCCTCTCTAAATGTAGAGATTGGGTAACAACCAACTAGTCCAAGGAAGGCCTCTAAATAAGCCTCAACTCAACCACCAAAAGGATCAATAACTTCTCCCATCCACTTGCCATTCTAGAAACTCCTAACTCAACCCACACCATGGTTAGACACTAAAAGGAGGTGGGGTAAGACAACTCATGGCAACCACTTGCAATTTTCGCACAAAGGCAAAAAGAGACTTTTTGAGTGGCCTCAAAAGTCAACAAAAGGGGCTTAGGGGTTGGAAAACACCCCTAACCCATACCCATACCCCTTGGGTATAATTATTTCATGTTTTGAAGCCTTAGGAATAGGTTTAGAGCCAAACAAAGGCTAGAAAATAATTAGGACCAACTAACAACTCTAACAAAGCAGACTAAGCACTAAACTGGATTAAGGGTGACTAAACTCGATTAAGAACCCAATTAGCAAATTGACATTGACTAAAACTGACTTAGGTCCAAAGGCTACACAGCAACCCTAGCTAGCATGCAAAGAACATAACAATTCACGAGTGTCAAGCGACACCTAAAGAACATAATTACGAGACATTCACATTTACTAAACATGAAAAGATACATACATACATCTCAAAATACAATACATGAATTACAAACAACAAGGTTTCCAAAATTAACACATAGTGATCAGTTCTGTTCCTCCATCGGTTTTCTCGGCTAAAATTATCTGCACACTCATTGCACACATCAGTAGTCCCAAAAATCACATGTACATATATATGTATCAAAAATTCACATAAATTGAACCATACATCAATCAGGGTTTCTTCCATCCTACTTAATTCTTAACACTTTAAAATCTCTTAAATAAAAGTAGCAATTTTACTAATTTCATCGACATACATATACATGAAACATTAAATGACAATCATCAAAAGTATCTGAAAGTAACATCACACATCATGAAATAATATAGTATAATATGTTCTAAGCATCAGAAAATGTCTCGACATCTCGAGTCATGAGTAACAAAAAAGATAAAGTAACAACTATGGCTACAGAGGGTCAGGGCAAGGCCTCACATCCTCCCCCACTAGGTATGAACTTCCTCCTGGAGTTCATCAAAAGATAGGGGTATTGAGATTGCATCCGTGCTGTATCCTCCCAAGAAATTGTGACCTCATCAAAACATTCTTGCTAGACCCTAACTTGGTCCAGCTCTCAACCTCGAGAAGCTAGGGATTGTCAAGGAATAATATGGATAGTCTCTAGAGTTAACTGGCCAACCAACTCCTCCTGTAGCCTCAATAACTATACCCTGATGCTCAATCTGATGGTTTTCACCCACTGCAAAAACTTTGTGGGACTTGCCCATGTCTCCCACTGTCAGCTCTGAAAGAACCCCTCTGTGACCACTGGATGACTGTCCCTGCGGACACTCTCTAGCTATATGACCCATGCCACCATAAGTAAAGCATGGTCCTTAGGTATAGGATTGTGTATCCTGTGATCCTGACTGTTGTGGGCCCCCTGACCTGCTAGACCCACTGTATCCACCCCTGGAAGACTACTGAGTCTGTACTGACTGTGACTGTGGTGTATGTACTTTTTGATCCTACTGTAACTGCCACTGCCTGGGGTTAGAGCCCTGATAACCCTGTGAGGGTTCCTGCTACTACTACTGAGACTATTGGCCCTTAGAGGACCCTGGTGTATAATTTTGATTCCCTTTCCAAGGGGGTTTCTGTCGGGTAGAGTTTCGATTCTGAGACCGATCCTGTGATTCCTATCTGCCTCGAGTATCCTCTGCTACTAGTGCTATCTCCACTACCTATCTGAAGGTGGTAGGGAAGGCCATCCGAACTGGACCTTGAAGTGAGAAATTCAAACCCATGATAAAATGATGTACCCGTAGTTTCTCGTCCTTCATGTATTCCATATAAGGAAGGAGCTCGAGAAACCTGCTTCCATACTATGCCACTGTAAGACCTCTTTGATAAAGAGAATGGAACTCCTCTATCTATTTCTGTCAGAAATGCTCTGACAACTAACTCTCTCGAAATGTTTCTAGGAATGATTCCCATGTGAGGGTATCCATCCTCACTCCACCTATGATCTCCTCCTGATGCCACCAATTGGAGGCATCCTCTCTCAACTGATGAATTGCTAAGCGTGCCTTTAGATTACTCCCATAAGGGCATAACCCAAAGCACCGCTGTAGGATTTGTAACCATGCCTCTGCTACTGTCCCCTCAGTGGAACCCGTAAATAATGGTGGCCCAAGTCGAATCGATTCCTTGATGTCATCTCCTACATGTCTAGGAGGTCTATCAAGTGGGGGTCTTTTGTAGTGTATTGAATCACCTTCATGCTCATCCTGCCCCTCTAATTGTCTTAGTGGGGGACTCCTAGTCCTCTCTTTTCCTCTGGGCCCACCTCCTCCGGGTCCCTCTGCTTCCACACCTGGAATCTGCTGGACTAGCTGAACCACAGGTACTACTCTCTGCTGAACTACATCGATCAAATTCTGAAGTGTATCTATAATGTCCTAATTCGGGTTCGGTGGTGGTGGAGGTGGAGGTGGTGGTGGTGGAGGTGGTCCATCCCCATGTCTCGTTCTACCACCTCTCACCCTGCGACCTCTACCTCGTGGGTTGCTTCGAGTAACCAGAGGCATCCTACACAATTTAATGTTTAGTTTTAAGTTTTAGAAGCGTAAAGGTATAAGGTTCCTAGTGTTGAAACACAGGCTCTGATACCAAAATGTCATGCCCAAACTACGAGGGCAAAACACACACACAATCTTTTAACTAATCATAACGTTATGACTTTCTAAGTTGATTTACAACTAAACTAATTGCAAAACTAAACTAACTACATCTAACGTAATCTAATCTTTAAATTAATTAAATACTTTTCAAAAAAAAGAATTAACCAAAAATAGAGCTAAATTTATTTATTAATTATCAAAACAAAACTTTAAGATTTAATTGAATTTAATGCTTTAACTCAACTATAAATATGTATGTAATTTTTTTAAAAAGAAACAATTGATCATAAACTTAAGACCATTAATATTAAACTAACCAAAAAAAATACACACTAACAACTAATACTACTAACTAATACTAACCAATTTTAATTTAATTAAAATATTACTAACCTAACCTAACATAATACTCAAACTAAAACTAACCACTTTAATTTTTTAAGAAAAAACTAAACTAAACAACTACTCTTAATAAAAAAACATACTAACAACATATAAAAAAAAAACTAAAACTAAAAAACTACCTACAAACTAACCCTATCCCCTAAGACCCTACACCCTACACTATGGGCAGGGCTTCCCCACGCGCTGAAATAGTGCACTGCCCCAAAATCTACTGACCTTGTATCAATAGCTTGACAACGCCTCTCCAATAAAGCCCCAAAATGGGCGCTCAACCAAAGCAAAAAGGGTATAATACTTTTCAAAGTTTTAACTATCAAACAAGCTCCATCCAAAAGTAAAGGCATGCGTCCAAAAGTAAAGACCTGCGCCCAAGGTGGATGTGACCAATGATGTCACCTATGATCATGGTAAAAGACTTGCAATTCACTTTTTAATAAAACCCTTTAAAGATATGCATTTCTAAGACTGACACCCAAGGAGAGAAAGTAAGACATTAAATGAAAAGTTTTATTGGTAAGAGTTAGGATATTTAGGATATTGGTTTTAAATTATGGATGGTCCATTATAATATTAGACTGTAATAGTATGAATTCTTTTTTTTTTTTGCCATACAATTTCCAGAGTGATATTTGTGCTACTACAGGTCTTATTCTTAATCTCCATGCATTTGAAGCTTGCTTATAGGTTTAAGTCTTGCTATGGAATTTGATAGGATTGGTGTTTTTAATACATAATGATATTATCTTATCACCTATTATGTCTCATGCTCAACAAAATCACTATTGCAAGATCATCAACCCTACATAAATCTCTTATGAATTTCGGGTTGATAATTGCTATGATCCCTAAATACTATGCATTTCAATGATACCACATTACATGAAATAATCATCTACATATTCATTTAACTATCTATTATAACTAATGGAGAAAAATAGAAATAACATAGTGACTAAACTAGTCTTAAGGCAATTGAGACAATAAAGAGATCAAAATGATAATGCTCTATTCATTTTGATGGGAGTATCAAAACACACCAAGTTCTTTCCTCTATCGTGTTTTCAGATTTAAGTTGGATATCTTGACATAATTCTTTCCTTCATGTTCTTGCAAATTCACTTTCAACACAACCTTACATAAACTAATCATACCAAACTCAAAGGAAATACCATACATTTGCAATTTGAATCTTGTATAATTGGATATCATTGTTTCATCTTATCTTTGATACACATTCATATGACAACATAGAATACGAAAATTTTAAGAGAAGAAAAATTTACTCAATCACTTATTTTATTATCAACCTGATTCAAGGCTCAGCCGAGAAAGAACTAGGAAGAAAACCCGACGTCGTGGCCACTACAAAAAAAATTGAAATTACAAGTTACATAAGGTCTCCATCCTAATTTCAACAATTTAATCAAATTTTCTTCATGACCCTAATCAAGGGATTTATAATGTTTTCTGCAACTCACTTCTAGAACCATGGAGAAAACAAAGTCTGATCAAGTGACAACCAAGCATAACCAAGAGACAATCAAACATGCATAATTCATACATGGTGTACACAATAGGATTCACAATGAATCAAAACTAGGGAAAGGTGGATTCTTCCAACCAGGAGAAGTCAAGCACAATACCGAACAAATGCCCAATCGGGGCTATATACCAAGAACTTCTGTTCTTCCATTTCAACATACCAGAATCATACAAGGTTTGTGCTGACAGGTAGGGGCCCATAACACCCTACCCTTTCTCCCTCTTCTCATCCTGAGAAGAGACTCTATACTGGATGGAGTCCAACTAAACAGACCTTTCCCAAAATTGGTCACTTCTGCCCTTTCCAAGGGTGAGTAATACCAAAACACCCATGCAAGAAAAATCTCAAAATTGCAAACATAAACAAGAAAGGAAAACAACCAAAATGACATGGTTTTCAAATCCTCTCAACATACCCACAACCATACAATAGTGAAACAACAACAAGGTAACATGAACATGACACAAAATATAAAAGATGAATAAGGGAGATGAAAATTTCCTACCTTCACAAGAGGTAATGGCAATGAACTAGTTTGAGTAGAGTATCCCTTTTCCTTTCTTCAACCTTCAAGAATTCCTCTCTAAATGTAGAGATTGGGTAACAACCAACTAGTCCAAGGAAGGCCTCTAAATAAGCCTCAACTCAACCACCAAAAGGATCAATAACTTCTCCCACCCACTTTCCATTCTAGAAACTCCTATCTCAACCCACACCATGGTTAGACACTAAAAGGAGGTGGGGTAAGACAACTCATGTCAACCACTTGCAATTTTCGCACAAAGGCAAAAAGAGACTTTTTGAGTGGCCTCAGAAGTCAACAAAAGGGGCTTAGGGGTTGGAAAAGACCCCTAGGCCATACCCATACCCCTTGGGTATAATTATTTCATGTTTTGAAGCCTTAGGAATAGGTTTAGAGCCAAACAAAGGCTAGGAAATAATTAGGACCAACTAACAACTCTAACAAAGTAGACTAAGCACTAAACGAGATTAAGGGTGACTAAACTCGATTAAGAACCCAATTAGCAAACTGACATTGACTAAAACTGACTTAGGTCCAAAGGCTACACAGCAACCCTAGCTAGCATGCAAAGAACATAACAATTCACGAGTGTCAAGTGACACCTAAAGAACATAATTACGAGACATTCACATTTACTAAACACGGAAAGATACATACATACATCTCACAATACAATACGTGAATTACGAACAAAAAGGTTTCCAAAATTAACACATACTGATCAGTTCTGTTCCTCCATCAGTTTTCTCGGCTAAAATTATTTGCACACTCATTGCACACATCAGTAGTCCCGAAAATCACATGTACATATATACGTATAAGAAATTCACATAAATTGAACCATACATCAATCAGGGTTTCTTCCATCCTACTTAATTCTTAACCATTTAAAATCTCTTAAATCAAAGTAGTAATTTTACTAATTTCATCGACATACATATACATGAAACATTAAATGACAACCATCAAAAGTATCTGAAAGTAACATCACACAACATGAAGTAATATAGTATAATATGTTCTAAGCATCAGAAAATGTCTCGACATCTCGAGTCGTGAGTAACAAAAAAGATAAAGTAACAACTAGGGATACGGAGGGTCAGGGCAAGGCCTCACAGAAAGATTCTAAGGAAGGTTAACAACTCTGTGGTAGGGTGGTAAAGCACTCTTACAATATTCTCGCCCTTCTATTCTTAGAAAAATTCTATAGATTTTGTCAAAATTGGTGACATAATCAGTATATCTTGGTATTCTGGTAACTTAATTATGCTATCTTTTTATATTTGAGCATATATGTATATGTATGATTTTGTTAAATTTAATGATAGTTAATTAACTAGTGTTGACTAGTCAATTTTCAAATGACTTTAACTCTTGTTGAATATTCTATATTATATGGAGATTGTTGTTGTAGCATTGGTTTTATAGTGACAATCTTTACATTGCATAAGAAGAAACTATTTGTATCTCTATAAAGTTGAGGCTTGTAGATTCATCCCTAAAGAGAAGAGGGGGTTTGAATTATTAGTTTTCCTTAAAAGGGTCCATTTAGCAATGGGAATACAAATGGAATAAGCATATGTAAATTCTTAAAATTTTGAATTCTCCATTTGGGTGCACCAAATTAGAATCAGTAATAGGAATATAAAAAAATGAGCATTTTCAATTCCACCTAAATAGGTGGAATTGGAATACATACTCCTATACCAATTTTATTTATTTTAGGGCCCGTTTGTTTGCTGGAATAGGAATAGGAAAATAGGAATAGGAAATGTTTTCTATGTTTGGTACCCCAAATCAAAATAGGGAATAGGCAAACATATTCCAAATTTTCCCCTAAAATGAGCATATGTTCATTCCAAAAAATACTTGTTATTGGAATGGGCCATTCCTATTCCCAATCTTTTTTTTTTTTTTAAATATTGGTTAAATTTTTTTTAAATTTTTTTTTTTCTAATTTTTTTTAAAAAACACTTTTCTATTCTATCTATTTTTTTAAAATAAAAAACTTCACCTTATTCCTATTCCATTTTTGTACAACCAAACAAGGGAGTAACATATTCACAATCAAATACCATGTTAACCAAACAAGAATGGGATTGCTCTTTTCTATTTCCATTCCTATTCTAATTTTCCATTTTAATTTTCTATTCTTATGCTGACAAACAAATGGGCCCTTAGAAAACATAAATTTTTGGGTCCATGAATTCCTCATCAAATTCTAGTGGAACCAAACAAAGAATAGGAATATGTATCCCTATTTTCTATTATAGAATATTTGTTTCATAATAACAATTCCTTGACAAGTAGTAGATAATTTCTACAACAAGTCAAATTGTGATGTTTCTATCATAATTTAATTATGTGTTTATGAGTTAAACTCATTGACCCATGTTTCATGTGTAGTGATTCAACTTGAATCCATCTCTCATGAGAATAAATGGAACACTTAGTACTCATTTGATCTAGGTGATGCTCACAAGGGTGAACCATTGAGACTTCTTAGGATGTCACCCATCCGAGTACTACTCCAGCCTAAGTGTGCTTAACTACAGAGTTTCCTCCATGGTTAAACCCAAATCTTGTAACCCCATTTGCATTTCTATTCCCATATTTGTATTCTCACCTCCAAACAGGCCCCGAAGAGGTAGCTTAGGATCATTATTGTCCATTTAAGGAGTGAGGGGGGCACTATTTTTTTGGTGATATGTCAAGAACTTGAGGAGTCATTAGACACACCCAAAAGAGATGTGGACTTCAAAGGAAAGGCATCTTGTGAGAAGACATATCAATGGTGATTGTTTCTACAACATTGGAGGAGACATTCGACACACTTAGTGTAATGCCCCACCAAGGGATCCAAAGAAATTAACCTAAAGTTTTACTAAATTTACCAACCAATTTTTTTTTAAACAAGAAAGACAACATCATACACATAGTAGCAGAAGTAATAACATACAATCAACTGTAAGCATACATAACAGGTTACATTCCTTAAGGATCCCAAGATGTTAAGTCACATTTAATATAATTAATACTAAGTCTAACAACTACCACATCCACATGAAAGAATAATAGAAAGTCCAATGTCCATATTATACATTTGTTCTAAATGCCTCTTGGCAATTAAATTTGGAATACTCAATCATCCACTGTACATGTCAAAAGGTATGAAAAGCTTAAAAGATTAAACATATGTAAAAATAAAGATACATCATCCTCATCAAATCCATGATACAAGTGCAATAAGGTAAATGAAAATATTAACATACATGATACATCATCATAGAAGATATAAACATCCATCGTAAAAGATAGCCATAAATCATAAACACTACACATAATGATCTAAATGCACGGTTCCTCCCAACCGTAAATAGCATCATTAGACCATCGTGAGCCCTAGCCATCCCTCCATGCGTAACATTCCAAATCACCAAAGAGATCATCAATATTATCATAGTAGGATTGTTACTCCTAAAACATACTACATCATATGCAGAAAGAAATCTAACATGCTACAACATATACATATGAAATCTAATCATGCAAAATAAAGCATAAGATGATTCTATAAGTAAATAGCATCATCTATCACATGCTAATCATCAATATAAAGAAACATGTTAGCAAATAACATCCAGCATAAGGTATAACATCCATCATAATACTCCAAGAATATAATGAAGGTAAATGCCAACAAAGAATGCACTAGAGGAGATAGTCTCAAGTCAAATCCACATGTCAAAAGTATATCATCCAAGAATCACCAATCATCATCGATGAAAGTGAACAACTACAATCAACACATCCAACAATAAGTACACCAAAAAATCAATAATCATGTAAATCACCTCAGTCATAAACAAACGAATGGAAGGCATCAAAAAATAATCCACACTATCCACAATAGTTCTTTACGAGCAACTGAAAGGCATCCAATGATAATCATAATATCTATCAGTTCTCAATGAGCAACCAGAAAGTATCTCAAAGTAATAATGATCGAAAACTCCAAAATGGTCAAGTGAAAACATGACATCATCAAGATTAAAAAAAACACTTCAGTCCCATCAACACAATCGAAAAGTAATCCAAGTACAACTGATCGATGACTCAAAAATGGTGAAGTCATGTATCTCAAATACATACACCTTAGCTTCACACAAGAAGACTAGAAAGCAATAACAATTAGTAAATACAAACATCTCATAGAGTACACCATCACATTAGCATGGTTGGATTTAGAAAGATCGAGATCAATAACATCAACATGCCATCGCAAACACATAACCCCCAAGCCTTTGGTAACAACCTAAGACTAGTCAACAATCTAGTCAACCCCAAAATCCCAAAATGCAAACAATATACATACCATAATGTAAGTTTCATGTTTGGGTTTAGCTTTGAACACACAATGTCAATGTATAGTAAAGTTCCAATTTTCACTTCAGTGTGAGCTTTCAAATTTAAAGAGGTACATCTTACTTGATATGGTTTAACTCATTCAATTTCTCAAATATAATACAAAATTATCCCATTCAATTTCTAAAGATAATCAAGATGCAAATACATGGTTATGCCAAGTAAGAGGTTTCAATTTTCATTTCAAAGTATATTCTAGGTAAAGTATACTTCATTCACCCCAATAATTAAACCCATCCGGATATTCAAATAACAAACATCATAGAGGAACGAACACATGTTTTAGCTTTCTTTTTCAATCACATGGTTAAGAAGAACATGAGGTTTTCAGATTTTATTTGAAGTATATTTCAAGTGTATAAGATTCTTCATTTAATCTCCAAGTCAACCCATTTATCTTTTCGAATAAAACATAGAATTATCCCTCCATTATTTTAAACAATTGTCTAAAATAGTCAAAAGATAATTATTTGCTTATTTAAATCTCTAGAATAATACTTATCATCTTTTAAATAATTAATTTGCAAATTCCTTAAAACACTCCAAGGAAATCATTTATTTAAAAAAACTTCATTGATTTTTAAGTAAAATCAATCTCATTAATAATTCAATTATTTAATTCCACTAAACACTTATTAATTTTTCTTTTAATTTGCCCTCATTTAAAAATCCATTTATTTAAATTGACTAATAATTAATTACACTTCTTCTACTATTAACTAATCTTAATTAAATTAAATTAAATTAGATTAGTTAATAAATCATATAAAACTAATGGATAATAATAAGATTCTATTTTAATTTGAACCCAAACCTGAATCAATTTCCAAATCTTGATTCTATTAGGGGAGATTGCAATAATATTTTTAATTCCTATAACTGGATGAAACAATATGCATGCCCAAATTCCAAATTACAAAATTAAATATTCATTCATAGAGAATTATTCAGACACACATAACAGACGCGATGAAGATAGGAAGAGAAAGAGCATAGTAAAATATGCAAAATAATCATGAGTGCCTACCTAGACACTGATGCTAATTTGCTAAGCCTCAAAAAATTGTAGAGAAGCTCCTCCTCTTAGAACCTTCTCCATTTTAAAAATTCCTTCCTTCTCCAACATTCACAATTCCTCCAAGAACCAAACCCCCTCGAGTGACTAGGAGTGCTTGTAGAAGCATATGAGGATGTTGAAGCATACTAGGAGAGCCTCTATATAAAGGCCTCTAAGATGCATCTAGAATGTGTCTAGAAAGAACTAGGAGATAAGCATGACAACTAAGCACATATCCTCCATGATAATGTGAGGCCTCGCCCCGACCCTTCGTAGCCTTAGTTGTTATTTTTATCATTTTGATACTCACGACTCGAGATGTCGAGACATTATCAGATACTTGAACATATCATATTATTTCATGTTGTGTGATGTTATTTTTAGATATTTGATGTCTATCATTTAATGCTTTATGTATATGTATGTTGATGAATTAAGTAAAATGTAGGATTAACACATTCATTTTGGAATATTTATGATTAAGGATATAAGTAGGATGCAAGAAACCCTAATTGATGTATGTTTCAAATTATGTGAATTTCTAATACGTATATATGTACATGTGATTTTCGAGACTACTGATGTGTGCAATGAGTGTGTAGATATTTTAGTCGAAGAAACCGACAGAAGAACATAACTGATCTCTATGTGTTAATTTTGGAAACATTGTTTTTCGTAATTCAAGTATTCTAACTATGAGATGTATGTATTTTATTTCTGTGTTCAGTAAATGATAATTTTCGTAACTATGTTCTTTTAGTGTCGCTTGACACTCGTGAATTGTTTGTGCTCTTTAGCATGCTAGTTAGGGTTAGTTGTGTAACCCATGGACCTAAGTTGGTTTAAGTTAGTGTCAATTTTCCATTGGGTTCTTAATCGAGTTTAGTCATCCTTAATTTGGATTAGTGCTTAATTTTCTTTTTAGAGTTGTTAGTTGGTCCTAATTGTGTTCCTAGCCTTTGTTTGGCTCTAAACCTATTCCTAAGGCTTTAAAACATGAAATATTTATACCCAAGGGGTATGGGTATGGGTTAGGGGTCTTTTCCAACCCATAAGCCCCTTTTGTTGACTTTTGAGATCACTCAAAAAATCTCATTTTACCTTTGTGCAAAAATTGCAAGTGGATACCATGAGTTGCCTTACCTCACCTCCACTTAGTGTTTAACCATAGTGTGGGTTGAGTTAGGAGTTTCTAGAATTGTAAGTGGATGGGAGAAGTTATTGATCCTTTTGGTTGTTGAGTTTGAGGCTTATTTAGAGGCATTCTTGGACTAGTTGAGGTTGTTACCCAATCTCTACATTTAGAGAGGAGTCTTGGTAGATTGGAGCAAGGAGGGGAAAGCTCTACTCAAACTAGTTCATTTCCATTACCTCTTTGTGAAGGTAGAAATTGTCATCTCCCTTGTTCAGATTTCATTCTTGTTTCATGCTCATGCTACCTTGTTGTTGTTTGAATGTTTGAATGTTTGTGGGTATGTTGGGAAGATTTGAAAATCATGTTATTTTGGATGACTTCTTTTCATATTTATGTTTGAAATTTTTGAGATTTTTTTGCATGGGTGTTTTGGTATTACTCACCCTTGGATAGGGTAGAAGTGACCAATTTTGGGAAAGGTCTGTTTAGTTGGACTCCAACCAGTGTAGAGTCTCTTCTTAGGATGAGAAGAGGGAGAAAGGGTAGGGTGTTATGGGCCCCTACCTGTCAGCACAAACCTTGTATGATTATGGTATGTTGAAATGGAAGAATGGAAGTTCTTGGTTTATAGCCCACACTGGGCATCTGTTTGGTGTTGCGCTTGACTTCTCCTGATTGGAAGAATCCACCTTTCCCTAGTGTTGATTCATTTTGAATCATATAGTGATAACCTTGTGTGAATATGCATGGTTGAATTGTTCTTGGTCATGCTTCTTGTCACCTGATCAGAATTCTGTTCCATCCATGGTTCTAGAAATGTGTTGCAGAAATTGTTATGAATCCCTTGATGAGGGTCATGAAGAAAATTCAATTATATTGTTGAGATTTGGGATTGATATCCTATGTAAATTGGTATTTCAAACTTTTCTAGATTGGCAACGAAGCCAGGTTTTCTTCCCGATTCTTTCCCGGCTAAGCCTTTGAATCAGGTTTGCCAATAAAATTAGTGTTTGAGTATAATTGGTTATCATGTGATTTAATCGTGATTTAAATTTAGATGAATGCACATCAAAATAGGATGGAATTGATGATGTTCATTTTGGCAAAATTTCAAGTTCTCTTTTATGTTGGAAATGAAAATTCTATTATGAATAAAAGATTAGTTTTTGTGATTAATGGAGTTAAAACAATTTTTTTGCATTATAGTTAAAATGAATCATTCAAATCCTTGGTATATTTTATTTGAAATGGGTCCTATTAGATTTATTGAATATATATATATATATACTCTTAGTAAATCAATCAATTTCAAAAAAAAAGTATACTTAGAAAAATTTTCAAAAAAAAAAAATGTTGCAAGAGAGTAAAACTCTCTGTCTTTTGTATGGGAAAAGAACTGTTACCTTTTTGGTAACAGAGAATCTAAAGATCCCCTCTTTATACCTTTTACTTTATTGTTAACTAAATTTAAAATTTAAAAAAAAACAATATTAAAATATACATAAAAAAAAAATAAAGAAAAGAAAAATATATTCTAAATATCTAATTTTTACCTAATAAACTTTTGGGCTTAAATTTCCCCTTGCAGGTCACTTCTAAAAAGGCTTTTTTATGAAAAGTTTTTATGTTGCTAAGTCTTTGTCATCATTATAGATGATGTCATCCCTGCCTCCATTTATTCGCTGACCTTGGGAGGAGATTGCATTGGGTTTAATGTTTTTTTTGTTCCTTGTTAATGGGTCGCCACCTCACATAATGGTGGTGGGAGGTGTCAGTGTACCCCGCTAGAGCTCTGCGCTATCCTAAGAGCAGTGCTTGGGAAGCGCAAAATGTGGTTTGTGCATGGTTTGAGGGGAGACCGATGGGACAGGAGAGTAGGTGGTGTAGGGGGTGTAGGGAGTGTAGGGGTAGTGTTAGGTGTAGGTTAGTTATAGGTTTTAGTTTGTGTTAGTATAATTTTTGCATGATATAAAATAAGTTTAGCATATGTCTTTTAGGTAGTTACCTTTGTTAAATTGTTATTTTATTGTTAAAAGTTTGAATTAAGTTTTGTTTTAGATTTAAGTTAGTTAATAATTATGTTAGGATTAGTTTTTAAGTGTAGTTTAGTTTGTTTTTAATAGTATTAGTATTAGTTTAGTTTAGATTTCATTTAGTTAGTATTTTTTTTATATAGTTTGTTTTTATTTATTTATTTAAAAGTTAGTAAAATTAAGTTAGTGGATTTAAAGTATTAGTTTAAAATTGTATTCATTTATTTCCAGTTAGTTTTAGTATTGGCTTTATTAGTATTATTAAAGTAGTAATTTAAAAAAAAATAAAAATTAAGTAGTTAGTATTATTTTATTTGAAGTATGTATAAGAATTATTTAATTATTATTTAGTTTTATTTTGGTAATTGTTATTATTAATGAAAATATCTTAATTAAATTAGATTGTCAATTTAGATATAATTATATCTTTATGACTAATTTATAATTTTGATAGACGTTGACCTTTAGTAGTTAATTACTTTAACTTTAGGAAGTTCTTTTTAATCTCTAAGGAAGTATAGTTTTACGCAATATTGTAATTAGTATGGTTTATTTATTTATTTAGTAATGTTAGTATGATTTGATTTTAATAGATTACAAAGTTAATTGATATTGTTATTTAGAAATAAAGTTTAAGTTTGTTATGATATTTAAGAATAGACTTAAATAATATTGAAATCTTAATTTGAGTTTAATGGTGGATGAAATGTTATTTTAATTAGATGATATCTTTTTAGTGCAAATAGTTTCAAATAATTAGACCTCGAATTATATATTGCTATCCAATAGATTTAAGGGTATTAATCCTTTTTTTAATTTTAATTATTAATCTAAAAAATAAAAAATAAATTTGTGTGTGTTTGTGCCTCCGAGTTTTGGGCATGATAGATAAGAAAATAAACATGATGAGGTGTCTAGAATGTTGTAGACACTATGTGCTCAAATAAGGTGCTAACTCGTAAGTGTAGACAACACGTGCATAATTAGAGTGCAAACTCATGTGTTGTCAACATGACAACTCATGAGAGCTTGCATAATCCTATGTGAAAAATATTAAAATAATGCACATTAATTTATTTAATATTCACTTGACTCCTTTTAAAATTAATTTATTAATTTTAAATCTCATGCACTCACTTTATTAAATCTACTTGTTTTATCTTAATATATTTTAATCACATGCATGCATCATGCGATCTAGAATCTTTTAATAATTTTAATATCTTTTCCACTTTTAAATTTATTTTGGAAACTTAATTGATAAAATATTTACTAACTTAAATAATATTATTATTTAGCATTTACTTAAAAATGAACTCTAAATATATTATTATTAAATTAAATATATATTATCACGTTCCAAATTTAAACTTATAACTTTAATCTTCAAATTTAATTATTTTTATTTAATTAATTTCCAATTAATTAAATAAAATAAATATTAAATTATCATATTAATTTTCCATTTAATTACATCATTAATTAAATCTGTTAATTAGCTTTAATTAATAGAAAATACACCAAGAAAAGTTCGGCAACAATAGCAAAATGCAAACTAGGGCAAACACTACACTTAGAGGAGATGTAAACTTTCAAAAGAAAGGAGTCTCATGTGCATCACTAGAGGAGGCATTACACATAGTAAAAGTATATGTGGAATTTGGAAGGAAATGTTTCTCATTGAGGAAGGGAAGTGGAAAAACTCATTTTGTGAAGATAACCCTAGGTTTTAAAGTTAGGAGATCCACTGATAAAAGCAATTCCTTATTTCTTAAGAGAACAAGGAGGATTGGCAAAGGTGCTTCATCAAAGTCTCTAGGGGTTGGATTAAAATCCTTTCAACTTCCACTCTTGTTCATATTAATGTAATACAAGAGGAAGATGTTGGAGTTTTATGTTAAGAAATGTTAGTTTTATAGTTAATGTTAATACAATAACACAATTAATAGAATTCAATTTCATGTTAGTCAATAATTTATATGGGTAAAAGCACAAACCTGTGTCACCTTTTGTGATATCTTTGACAGTTTCAACCGAAAGGCTTTCGGCCGAAATAGTTTCGGCCAGAATGGGTACAGCCGAACATACATGGCAGTTGCATGCGCCTACGTAGCTCATACCATTTCGGCCGAAACTCGTTCAGTCAAAATCGTTACGGCTGAAACCCTAAATCGCAATGAAACCATCGTAAACCTCTGACAGCTATCATTGTCATTGTTGCGGTTTCTAGAGAGCAGGTCAAGTGTTTCGGCCACAACTGGTTAGTGGCTTTTTCCTCCCCATTTTTAAATAGTTTTTAAACATATTTTTTGATTAATAGATGTTAATTGTACTTAAAGTAGTTGTTTTTGACCTATTTTGTGAGTGAAATACTTAAAATTGTTTATTTTTTAATATGTTTAAATTATTTTAGATTGTTTTAGAATGGTATTTAAATTAATTTGTTAGCAAAAATGTAGTTAAACATGAGATAAAAATGTAGAAAAAAATTTGTTAAAAGTGTAGAAAAACATTAAGTTAAAATATAGAAAAATATTAGGAAAAACATTAGGTTAAAATATAGAAAAACATTAGTTAAAAGTGTAGAAAAACATTCTAGGTTAAAATATAGAAAAACATTAGGAAAAATATTAGGTTAAAATATAGAAAAACATTAGGTTAAAATGTCAAAAAAATTAGTTAAAAAATATAGAAAAACATGAGGTAAACATGTAGAAAAACATTAGTAAAAAATGTAGCAAACCTTTAGGGGACATTATTCAGTTTCTAACATAACCTGATGGATCTAGAGGTGAAACAATAATATCTTATGGTGAAATTAATTTTGACATTAAATACACCTTCTAACATAACCCTATATTAACTACAATCATAACCCATACCACATTCTAACCATAACATAGGCCCTCTACTAACTGAATGAACCACACTTAGATATTGATGATGATCATTTTAACAACTAGTTATTGTTAGGTAATAATGAGTCTTACATTACCAAACAACACATTAAGATCAGTTAAATGATATGTTTTTAGGTACATTATCCATGCATCTATGTCTTAAGGGGACAGAGGAGTCGTAATAGGTCATAATATTTTTTATAGGTTCTAATAATTCTTAATATGTATTATTAGGATACAATAGGTCTTATTAGGTAATGATGATTCTTACATTACCAAATGACACATAATGACCTCATGATACATTTTTAGGTATTTTTATCCATATATATGTTAAGGGGACCTAGGGACTCCTACTAGGTCATTACATCTGTTATAGGTTGTAATAGGTATTCATATGTTTACTAGCACATAATAGGTATTGTAAGGTAATAATGAGTCTTACATTACCAAACAACACATTAAGATCACTTATGTCAACTGCATTTTTCAGTACGTTATCCATACATGTGTGTCTTAAGGGGACATAGGAGTCATAATCTAGGTCATACTATTTTTTATAGGTTCTAATAAGTCTTAATATGCATTATTAGGATATAATAGGTCTTATTAGGTAATGATGATTCTTACATTACCAAATAATGCATAATGACCTCTTATGATACATTTCTAGGTATTTTTATCCATATATATGTTAAGGGGACCTAAGGACTCCTACTAGGTCATTATGTTTGTTATAGGTTGTAATAGGTATTCATATGTTTACTAGCACATAATAGACCGACCTTACTATCAACCGTAATAAAACTATATCCCATTTACTTTATTAACATTCTTAACTCTAATTCAAACTACTAAATTAAATCATGAGTTCTAAATTGTAAACTAACATTTGCTAACTAAAATCATTTACTTATCTAGTAACAAATTTTTCTATCCCTATGTCCTAACTCTCATCTACACTCCCCATAATCATCAAAGAATTTACATCAAAATCTAGATTTTAGTCAAGAATTATATTTTTTTATTGCATGTATACATGTGTACACTTAGTTATCATTTAATCAATAAAATTTATTTTATTTTTATTGCATATACATGTACATGTATGAATATTTATTTTTCACATTTGCATGAGCACGTTACAATGTACATTAGATATGGTCTCTAAGATAATTTGTTTTAAAATACATATGTATGTTACATGATTGAATTTAGTGCCATACATTTAATGTTGTGTATTTATATGTATGTGTGTTTCAAATTAAATTTAACTTTTAATTATTTTAATTTAAATACACTTGTATGTTTATATTTGTATATATATGCATGTGTAGATCTCTATATATTTATCACTCTTGTAGCTTCACATTCATATCCTCAAATTTATTTTCATATATACATTATGGCATTTGGTTCTGGGGATTGTGCTCTTGCATCCTCAAGGGATGCTAGTGTTCATGGTGGGGGTCAAAGTGCTGAGTCCGGTACAACACATAGATCAACCTCCTCCACTCATGATAGATAGCAGTTATTTAGAGATACAGTTGTGAGATTATCTTGTGCTATGCAGGTTTTGGATACCTCACTTTCCTCCTCTACCACCCTCCCTAATAGGGAGAAGGTCACAGCAATGTGAGAGGAGTTATTTCGTATGATTCAAATAGTTGAATCATACAAACCTTTTGATGATATGAGCATTGAGACATTTTATTCTTCTTTATCTCACAGTGTCACTGGCACTGTGAAGTACACACAAATTGACACTGAGGTTTCCATCGGCATGGTGAAATCCATGTTTCCATCTTATGCAGATCATCGTAGAGTTAGAGGCTACTCTCTGACAAAGTGTACTGATCCACTCGTCGCACCATTGATGTATCCTCGTTGGTTAGCTACTCATCATAGATGGCCACAGAAGGATGAGTTCCCCCTATATTTCTGCAAACAATTGTTTGTAGAATTTCATTTACACTATGATGTTGACTATATAGATTATCCAGGGCATGTTGGGCAGGCTCAAGGGAGACTTTCTAATAGATTTAGACACACGAACACTCCTGCACCAGTTTAAAAATGAGCAATGGTGGGTCCAAACCTTTTGGTAATGCCGAGAGGTACATAAATGGCTACTACAGGTGAGAGTGTTCCTGATGACACAATTAGGACACAATTTTTTTCGAGCATTGCCACCATCGCCACACAGTTACAGAAGATTTCTTCTTATCGATGTGGTAGATATGTGCTGCAGTCTCGAGGTACCGCTCCCATAGCTACATCATTTAGCACACTTGTTGATGATGATTATGGAGTTACAGACATACCTTCTCTTGTAGACATTTTTGCAGTCTTAGAGGTGGATGCATTGCATTCTTTGGCATCATATTTAGCATATGATCTTTTAGATGCATATCGAGCATTATCTACACTCTCAAGGATTCCACTTCATGACATGAGCTCTCAGATTAGACATATTTTGTCATGTACAACAGTCCTAGAGGATTCACAGAGGCAGGAGGACATTCCTACACCTTCTACTGCTTCGACTACTACACAGGCCCAGGCTATAGCACCAGCCCCCCCTACTGAGGATCTCAGTGCCATACAGCCTAGTCTATTTACTTTCATGCTTTCAAATCATGGCCACACTATTGACTTGGTTGCTGATACTATTTTTTCATTACATGATTCAGGTATCAGTCAGATCGACAGAGCATTACATAATGCTACGATAAATATCTCTATATGTTTAGATTTATTTTTATTATAGTAAATAATATGTCTATATGTTTAAATTAATGTATATTTGTGTGTTTGTGTGTGTTATAGGGTTTGAGTGATAGTATGTTACATTTTGCTAATTTGTAGACACTGACAGATCCTACACGTCATGAGTCCCAGGTATGTTACAATTTATATATATATATATATATATATATATATATATATATATATATATATATATATATATATATATATATATATATATATATATATTTGATTTATATACATGTAGATCTTGATATAATTTGTCTGTACACATAATTAAATGGTTCAATTTATCATTTGACTCAGGGTTCAGATGCAGCTGATAGACCCTTTTGGGGACAAGGCCCAGGATCAGGAGGGGGGATGTAGCTGATTAGATCATATGTGGCCTTTTATTTTATTACACACATGTTATTCTAGATACATATTTATATGGATATTTTGATGTTTTATATGTTATTTCCATATAAATACATTTTATATCCAGACACTTTGATGTCTTATATGTTATTTTCAGATACATGGTTTATATGGACACTTTGATGTTTTATATGTTATTTCTAGATATGTGTTTATATCATGGACACTAAATGATGTTTTATATGTTATTTTTAGATACATGTTTATATGGAGATTTTGATATTTTATATATGTTATTTCCATACATTTGATACATAATCTATTTTTATACATTTGATATGGGTACATTATATTCTCCAGATATATGCACATGTATGTTATTGATCTTTTACGTCTATTTTATTGATCTTTTGATGTCTTCATCTTGTATGTAACTTATGTATGTGTTATGCACATGTTTCTATATGTTATTCATGTTTTCAATATTCAAGTTTACATGTATACGTATAGTTATTCATCTTAATGCCTTAATCTAAGTGTAATTAACTATATAATTTTAATGGTCGATGTACATAAGAATATAACATATATTTAATGACATGTCTTAATTAACTATATAATTAACTATAACTAACTATATTTAATCTAATTAACTATAATTAACTATATTTAATCTAATTATATTTAATGTCTTAATAATTAACTCTATTTAATGACATACATTCTTAATTAACTATAATTAACAGCATTTAATTAATAAAATATAATGTATGTAATATGTAACATAGTTCATATAACATATACATGTAAGAACATATAAAGAGTATGACCTAAAGAATGCATGTTACAACATTTAATTAGTAAAAGTTAATACATGCAAGAACATAACAATTATACACAAACATAAAGAATGTATCATATAAGAACATATAAAGATTATATGTACATAAATACATAACAACATTAACAATCATATGTAAGAAAACATAAACAATGTACATATAAATACATACAAATACTAAACGGGTTGTCTTAAGGGGAGGTCCTAAGAGACCTAGTCTTAAATGAGATATCCATGTCAAATTTAAATAAAAATAACAATACATGTCTAATTTTGCATATCCAAGATAAATGATCCAATGTACAAAAATTTATAAAACAAATATCTTGTCAATATTAAATATGAAAGTATAAGAGCTATACAGGCATAACTCAACTAGAGCTTTGCAATAAGTACATAGGTAAACTAGAGCTCCACAAATAATGTATTGTTAGGATCCTCTCTACTTTTTATTATCTCTAGAAGTTTTTCATGTTCTTCAATAGGCAATTTCCACTTTTGATTTCCACGACGTCCTTTTCTTTGTACTATTTCAAATTGTAATTTGGTTGCTATAACATGGTTATTGTAGTGTAAAAACTTTTCTCTAGGATTGTATTCAATAAATTCAATACCACTATCAATTACCCTTGTTTGTTGATAATATTTTCCTTCAATAACAACTGATCCAATTGGATATGACTGTTCATCAGCATCTATATTTCCTTCCAGCAACTTGTGTTTTGCTTTTGTGCATCTTAAAAGATAATAGTCCACATTTTTCGCATTATCTGGTAAGGCTTGAACTACAAAAATATCTCCTGCATGTATATAAAAAGATAAATATAAGTTAATTTTTAAAAAAATGTACATGTATATTAATTGATATATATGTATATATGCACACAAACCTGCCATAACTAAATCAGAAATGTGCTCATAATCAGCTGAATATACAAGATCATGAATGTCAATGTCAATGTCAACATCTTCAAAAGGAGGCTTTCTAACTATCTTCTTCAAATCCCAATGTGAAACATATCCATTCCCAATATTTTCACATGCACTCACTAGATTGTCCTTAATGCAGTCATCACAAAAACATGTTTTCTCTCTTACTTTAATTACTGGAGGTTTATGGTTTCGTGTAGTCATCACTTGATGTAAACTTCTAATTCTAGGAATTGTTTGACAATTGTAAGGATTAGATCGATCTATATCTATTACAAATACAAAAAATAATTGTCATATTTCAAAATAAATATTTAATTAAAAAATCAACTTCATTTGAAAAATACATTAAAAATAAATATAACTTAGTTCACCTTTCACCTCCCAAAAGTAACGCTTATTGTATTTAGTATCTCGAGTAGCAAAATAAACGTTGCACCATTCAACAATTTGATTTGCGCTCTCTATCCTATTCCCTGTATATACATAGAACATGCATGTATATATAAAATTTAAAATATATGCTACTAGAGTATTAAACATGCACATTTTAAAAATGCATATATTTACCTGCAAGTTCATGTTGTCGAAGCACATGTTTTATACATGCTCCTACTCCATCATGCTCCCCTTTTCTGTGTCCACTTTCAAAGAAATTCCATAAAAACCTAACATTGGTTCTAGCATGTTGTATTGCTAACCAATTAAATGCTTTTGCATATTTGAATTGTCCTGTGAACATGAAACATGATAAGTATCTACAATTATCCGTGTACATATATCAAATAGAAATAGACATGTCCAAATAAATATAAGTTAAAATAAAGTTAAATAAATGTGTAACTGTTTCGTGTATACTAACCTGCACATCCATCAGACCAAATCCAGTGCTCTGAAACATTTATTCCATGATTTCTGAGATCTTCAGAGAACATTGCAAAAAATGAGCCACATAACTCCTGTCATGAACTCTATCATCACTAATATAGAAATGAACCTCTTTGATGATGATGCGTTCATTTTCATCCAATCTTTCTATCTAATCCACCTCAAATTGTGCATGTTTATAGGTCACTTGCACAAATATTGCAACTTATTCAAAATGATAATATTGGCCTTGGAGCTTTGTATGAGGTGCAAATGTATAATTCTCAAAAAAATCTACAATTGAAAGTATACAACTAGGTGGAAAACAATTTTTGGAATCACGGAACTGTTTAGCTTGCCATCGTGCACCATGACAATGTTGGATATGTGGATATATCAATGGACGAAACTTGGCCATGAACTCATCATAATGCAATTCACTCTCCTTCAATACAATTTTTTTGGATTCATCTCCTCTATTATTTTGGTATGTCTCATATTCATATCTCATCCATGAAACTGGTGTGGATTCATTAATATTCTCGACTTGGATAATTTAAGAAAATTTGTGTAAATCTGCACAATCTTCACACTGATTTTTGATGCATTGCACTTTGAATTCATCTGAATCTTCTAATTTATCACATAATATGGACCTCACAAATTGTGTTGTACTGCTAGGGATGACCAAATTAGGATCAAGTATTGCCATAACTTTTTTAAATGATTGCAAGTGTAGACCAAATTCAACATAATCTCTACAACAACAAGTTTCACGCATCTTATTTATGCGTACAAAAGAAGGACATAAACTCTCAAACATTCTCTAACATATTTTTACATTTGAAAATTCTTGTTTGAATGCTTCAAAAAGTTCACTTTGAGTTATATCTATGAAATGTTTTGGATGTTCAATTTTGGCCCCTGTTTCTTGATCTTTAATTTGTATAGTATCACACCTGTTGGAAGAAACACAAGAATGTGTGGTCCAAAATTCAATAACTTGTCTTTTTACTTCTTCAAAAATCTTGTCTTTTCGAGGAACTCTACAAATATTCACCCATTTATTCTCAATGTTATCATCTAGCATATTTCTCCTCTTGATGTATCTCTGGACAGTTCTTCGAGATATATGTAGTACATCAAAAATTGTACGTACCTATTTTCTATTTGTCAATTTTCTACTAGATAGAGTAGTCATCAATGCTCTGTGTGCATTACTCAAATCACCTCCTTGAGTTGTGTTGTCAATTTTTTTATAAGCATTTTGCAAGTTTTCAACTATTGTTTTACTAATATTGTGGGCATGGCTTTTTCTATTATCAACACCCAACAACTCTAAAATAGGTCTCATATCTTTTCTCCTAAATAACTTGACAAATAATTGTGCCTGTCCAAATATAGTTTTATCCTTGAAATATTCATCCCACATGTTTTGACAATGCTTTCTGATAGTGTTATCATTTATCATATCTTTAGATGGAATTTGGTTAAAAAGTAGTTCTTCATCCAAATCCATCAATTTTTTTATGCTTTCTAATTTGTCTCTATCAATAGAACTGCCAATTTCTTCCTCTTCATTACTTTCATTTTCTTCATGAATCTCATCATGTTCAAAAATTTTAGTAGGTTGGTTTTGATCATGTTTTGTATGGCCTTTCATTTTGTCATCTCTTTTTCTATCATATTTCCTTGATCTTTTCCTTTTACTACCCATTGAATATTTCAATCTATAGAAAGAAAAGTAAATAAATTTAGATTTCACTAAATATCAGCTGATGGTTCAATATATAATACATAAAAATAAAAATAATTAGAGGAGAAAAAAAGCACCTTCAAAATATTCGATCCTTTGCAATATTGATTAAATCCGCAGAACAGTTGTTGAAAATTGCTTCAAAATTAATTGTCTTTTGAAAACCCTCTTCCAATTTTCGTTGTTCTTGTATATTTAATTTTTTTAAAAAGGAAAAATATTTTTTTTTAATATCAAATAGTCACATTAACTGCTGGCAGTTTATTCTGCCGACAAGGGTTTTGGCCGGAACTGTTCCGACTGAAACAGTTATGGCTGAAACAGTCTATGTGGCAGCCAAACAAGCAAAAATCAAAACTTCTATAAACATCTCACTTTGAAAGCCAATTTGACCTACTAAATTGAAGTTTTTTTTAAAACTAAAAATATACTTTTGTAGTTCTCGGAGTCACGATTATGATCATATAATTTTTTTAAATTTAGATTATGAATAATATGTTATAATTTGAAAATATTACAAGTAGCTATCTTAAGATTCAAGAAGATGTCTATTCAAAAATAAGAAAAAAATAGTAAATCATGTTAAAAAATTAATTAATTTTTATGTTGCACTAGAGGAGAGAGTCTTCTTCAAGAATATGTAATTTAAAAAAAAAAAATATGTAGATTTGATGGAAAAAGTTTGACGGGAGAAAAAAATTGTCTATTTCTGATAACTTTGACTTTGACCAGTTATAACTTCAAAAATATTAGCCGAATTTCAATTTTTATTTTTTGGTGCACTAGGTATACATGTTAAGTCTAACATATTCCAAAATCAAACCAAAATATGAACATTTTCATATATTTGTTTAACGGGAAAAAAAGTCTATATTTTGAGTATTTTTAAAAAATTCAAAAATACACTTTAAAAATTCAAAAATAAATAAAATTTTACCTCAATTTATTTTAAAAAAATTATAGACATAAACTTCATCCAATTTTACACATTTCATTAGTTTACATATCTTCAAATTCTAAGCACAAATGCGACTTTTATTTCATTAAAGTTGAAGACTTTAAATTCTAATATCACTTCTTCTTTATAAAAGGTGATATAGGTTTGTTCTTTTACCCATATTCACATAATCTATTTTGGTACTAGAATAATGACTTTATATAGCCATATCTCAGCAATGCAAATTCATCCAAATACATCAAATACAAATATATTATTATTTATTCTCTTCTCTTCTTTGACTCTTGAGTATTGTCTAGAATATAATTAGTTCTTCCTACACAAATATAGTAACATGGACTTTGTTGGGTCTATAATTATTTAGGAAAAAAATATTAGGCTATATTTTTTCATCTTAGATCTACTCCTATTTCATGAATAAGAAAGAATTTTAAAAAAATCTCTATCATCCACCAAGATGATATTATTTTGCATGAAAAGTTCTGTTCAAGTTGATTTAGTTACATTGCACTCTAGTTAATATGGATATTTTTAAAATACTAACCACTAGTTCTCTTTTGTGACAATCAATTGGTGTTGAATTTTGTTACAAATATAATATTTCATGAGTGCACAAAGCACATATAGGTTGAAATTTATTATATTCATGAGTAGGTGATGCAACACCAAATTTAACTAAATTACTCCCCAATAGATCCTTAGATTCTTGATACACTAAACAAGATCTTAGGGAAGATAACATTTAGAATTATTTTGGGGGTACATTTTTAGAACTAATATATTATGGGGAGGGAGGATGGCTTTAGAGTAGTACATAATACACTATTATTAACTTATGTTTCTCCAACTATCTATTGTTTCCAACTTGAAGATGATTTAACCCCTTTAGAGCCATGTTCTATGCCTACTATACTAATGGGTGTCAACACTCCTATAATAGTGCACAAGAGAGACTTGTTGATGTGGTTGAAGAAAAAATTATGGATTTTTTTTATGTTCTATCTTTAGATCAACTAATCTCATATCTATTTAATAAATCATTTACTCTAGTTTTGGTAAGAAATCTGAGTTCAAATCACATGCACTAAGTAATTAGTGAAGTGCATATTGGGTTTATAATTATTGGGGAAAGACAGGATCATCAATCTAGATTGTATTGGTTCTCTCACATTTTTATTTGATATCCTTTGATATTCTTACTCATCCTTGTAAATGAGTTCATTTGCATGTGTCATCAATTATTTGAACCACTACAACATTTGGGATCAAATGGTGAAGGTGATTTGTGACAACAATGTAATTTGTGGTCATTTTCATTTTAGTTTTTGCAATTGTCCCTGATGCCATCATAATACTAACATCTGCATCATAATTGTGACACCCTCATGAGCATAGAAAAAATAAAAGAAAACAGAAAATCATTTTCCATTTATTTTGATTTTGGAGAGCTATGCATGAAAGAGGTGGAGAGCTCTGAGCAAGGGTGGAGAGTTGTGCCCTTGTGATTGATGCATTTGGTTGTTGTGCCCTCGAGATTTATGCATTTTATTGGCATGCCCTTGCTCTATAATTTCATTATCATGTCGTGCCCTTTCTCTATGATTTCATTGTCATGTCATGCCATTGTGATCTACATGCCCTTGCTCTACAATTTTCTTCAAGAGCGAGAAGAGGTAGTTATGTAAATATTTTTTCTTTTCCTTGTAAACATGTATCTCTTTATATATTCAGAGAGATTTTTTTCAAGGTGCCTATTGTAAGGAAACTTGGCAATAAAGAATATAACCATTTCCACATAACCCATAATAGATCTGAAATAAATACGAAATTAAAATTCACATGCAAGAGAATAGACAACATACCCACAAAATTGTGACACAAGATATACCCTGGAAAACCCTCATTGAGGGAAAAACCCAGCCTCCAAAAGCATCCATCACCATGTATTATTCAGCAAAAATACCATTTCCATACAACCATGGAAGCCTTCATGGCCGTAGCCACAATCGAGCAAACTATGTGAACAAGCATGAATCCACACATCCCATGCCATGCTTTCAACCTTCACAAATGCTCCCTTGGCTAACCTGTCAAGCCTTGTCCTGCTCGACTCTTGCCTTTTGTCTTCTTGTCTCTCTCTCTCTTTTTTTTCTCTCTACAACAACCACCCTTGTGGCTGCTTATATAGTAGGAAGTCCCACAAAACCACTAAGTGGTATTACATAAACCACGTGCTACCTAACCCACTGACCCCACATTTAATATTGGGCATTTAATTCTTTTCCCCAATATTAAATAATTACATGAAATATTTTCACAATGTTACAATACAACTCATCAAGAATATTTTATGAGAATCTTTACATGTTGCACGTCCATCTAGGTACAACATTACATAATAAAAATAAAATAATAAAATAACAATATTATGCAATGTGTGCAACACCCATTATTTCAACAATCTCCCACTTGTTGTATACATTGCATAGGGTCAATCCGTAGCCACATAAAATGAACAAGGGAACAATCCCTCCCAGCACATCCACCATCATGGATCAAAATACACCAAGTGCTCCATCCTGGTACCCGCAACAAAATCAAAGTATCCAGTATCTCGAACATGAATGATCTCACCTCCTATTATGCCACTCCCACGGACATACATAGAAGCCATCCAAAGAGAAAACCACCCAACCTGTCACATTACAAGATCATAAAATCCTATACCAACTGAAATTCCAAGCACAAAAACTTGATCCAAAGGTAATCACATGTATCCGTAGTTGTCAAAATATCCATAGCTGAAATAGCACCCACAACAAGTGCCAAACCCATCCAACTATACATACCTCAAAGGTATAACAAGTGAATCTCATATCACTGACATATCCAATCTGCAACCTGCAATCATAAGCCTCAAGAGCAATACCTACCACATATATACCAAGAAGCTCCCACTGCAAAAGATAATATCAAATCTATAACCAATCCACTCACAACATCTCAAAGAAGTGAATCCATGTAGCATCAAGGACATCCACAATACATAAACCAACATCCTGCAAGAAAAAAAACTCTCATAACAAGTCTCCAATAGTCTCCCAAGTTCACCACAACCAACAGAGGAAAGAGATAAAGGAATAACCATGTCATCTCTCACATGACAAACAAGAGCACAAACCAGTGATCACAATCTCCAACCAATCTCAAATCCAATGTAGGCAAAACTGAACATCCAAGAAGATAACCAAGACTAGAGAAACCATGCAAATTAAACCTGTATCATGTCCTTCTACACACACCTCTAGATGTAAACTGTGCAAGTATGATCTCCTCCATAAAACCCCAACAAGAAGCCTCAACAACACCCAAACCATACCATATAACTCATCATGGATGTAAGCCTCTCACAAGAAGATCAAACTCAATAAAACCATTCCTAGACCAAGGAATAACCATTCCTAATCTAAGGAAAAATGCCCAATATAAAACCATCTCCCAAACTCAACCAGCATAACAACATATGAACATGGAGATAACCAATGCTAAACCATCTCTCAAATGAATCCTCCAGAACTAACTCATGTACCATAGTTCAAGATCCATATCCATGAAAGACAAGCATAAATATAATGCACTTGAGAAAAACAATGGGCTATACCTCTCAAGTAACAAACGGCCGAGTAGACCAAGAGTGGGGAATGAGAATGCTCATCAAGATACCCAAGTCTCCAACCAAGACTCATATAAGAACAATCTCCTCTCAAGTCCATATCAGGTGACTGCCCCTCAGACTTCCTGCTGAAACCATCAACTGTCCCAACAAATACTTCTCTAATCCAAGAGAAATCAACATCACCACCATCTCTAAGTATCCATGAGCACCTGTAACCAATCAATCCATGCCAACTCCAAATGCAACATAGAAATATCATGAAGTATCCAGCTTATGATCAGTGTACTCAATACCAAGAAACTAAACCAAGATCAATGTCAAAGTTCCAACCATGGCCTCAGGAACATAAACATGACAACATGATCTTACCATCTCAACTAAAGAGATAACATGCTCCATATGAACATACTATAACATGTCACAACTCTAAATGTGTATCAAGAGTATACCATGACATAATAATGAAACTATCCTCATACCAAGGATAACATGCCAAATAAAAAAATATAAACCACACCTTTGCCAAGAACCCTGTGAGTCCTCAAGATGCAACCATCTCCACACACCATGAAGAAAACCATCTCCACATACCAGGAAGAACCATCTCCACACACCATGAAGATAACCAAGAACTCCATGAGTCCTCAAGATCTAACCATCTTCAAACACCATGAAGATAACAAGTGCACCATGCAAATGTCAAAGACGCTTCTGCAACAATAGGATCTAAGACAAACCTCCAACATCTGCAAACACTCAATAAATATATCAATGCCAACAACTCCCACTCAATCATGGTACCAAGTCACCTATGGAATCATAAAATCCATCCTCTCTAAACCAAGAAGATATAAACCAAACTAGGAACTAATCCTGCACTGTCACCTCATCACTGTCACAAGCTCCCACTAAACTGTGTATCCAAGCTATCCATGACATCATGATGAAAACCCATCCTCTAACCATGAGAATCAACCAAGGCATCAAACCATCAAAGAACTCAAAGTGCACATCATGAGCTCCTCAAAAGAAAATCAAATAACCATGATCCTCAACCAAGAAGATATACCACCATAACTAAATCAGAAATCCAAGCTAATGAACATCAAGGATGTACCTGTATAACCAATCATGTGATGCCAAAATCCATGGCACCATGATCACATCCATGAACCGAGCATTTGGCTCTCAAAGTGTCCAACCTGTCAGCATAAAATAGTCAACCACAATCCTCCACCATGACTGTCCCTGGTAATAACATCTCATCCCTTCTACATGAAGATAAAATCATGTGACTTAGGGTATAGACAACCCAAATCCAAGCCACCAATCTGAATATGCATCAATAATGAAGATCAATGGGAAAAGACAACCCATAACCAAGCTATAAATGCAACCTGTAAGTATAGACCACTTACAACACTGCACAACTTGTAGATCCAACAAGTCATCATACATATCCAAATCCAAACACTGATAACCATATCATCATGAGACCAATATGAACTGAGTATACAATGACATCAAATCTTAAATCTCCAATGCCATAAACTCACAATGTTACCATAGTCAAAATATATCTATAAATTGTTTACATCAATATATCAACAAATAAATCATGCCAAACTTGCATCAAATCTGAACCAATTTGTAGAGCTCTCCAAGAGCTTTCCATTGACTACTCGAAGTCTAAAATTCGACTCCGTATGCCCAAGTTATGCCCTAATTCGTGCTCAAAATAAACAACATCTGACTTTAGGGCTCTTAAAATTTGACAAAATCTCAAAATCATAGAACCAAACCTATGCCATGTTGTAGTGCTCTGAATTAGCTTTCCAACGCCTATAAGAACTCTGAAATCTGATATTCTGAGAGAAAGTTATGGCTATTTTACTAAGACAGTCTTTTTACCATTTTCAGTACGATTTTTCATTTTTTATTTTTTCAGTGACGAAAATTCCGGCGGGATTAAATTTGACGGCCATCATGGGCTGAAACTAAAAAACTCTTTCATTTCCTCTGAACATGGCCAAATTAGGGCATATTATATATCAAAATTTATGGAAATGTCGACCCGGATCCAATGGTGAGGTCTATTTTTACCTAGGAGGTTATTTCTACATGCTACCCCCCAAAACCCTCATTTAAATGAAACATCCGAAAAAATATTTTTGTCCAACAATTTCACATGCCCAAATCTTTTAACATCCCATCATAACAGCAAACTCAAAACCCTTAGATCTACAATAAATCATTCATAGACCTTGCCCTTTTCTTTTATCCTCTCATGCATTCCCATGGATTCAATCTAGGGTTACAAACAATAAAACCATAGCTCTGATACCACTTGTAAGGAAACTTGGCAATAAAGAATATAACCATTTTCACATAACCCATAATAGATCTGAAATAAATATGAAATTAAAATTCACATGCAAGAGAATAGACAACATACCCACAAAATTGTGACACAAGATATACCCTGGGAAACCCTCATTGAGGGAAAAACCCAGCCTCCAAAAGCATCCATCACCATGTATTATTTAGTGAAAATACCATTGCCATACAACCATGGAAGCCTTCATGGCCATAGCCACAATTGAGCAAACTATGTGAACAAGCATGAATCCACACATCCCATGCCATGCTTTCAACCTTCACAAATGCTCCCTTGGCTAACCTGTCAAGCCTTGTCCTACTCGACTCTTGCCTTTTGTCTTCTCCTTGTCTCTCTTTTTTTTTTCTCTCTACAACAACTACCCTTGTGGCTGCTTATATAGTAGAAAGTCCCACAAAACCACTAAGTGGTATTACATAAACCACGTGCTACCTAACCCACTGATCCCACATTTAATATTGGGCATTTAATTCTTTTCCCCAATATTAAATAATTACATAAAATATTTTCACAATGTTACAATACAACTCATCAAGAATATTCTATGAGAATCTTTACATGTTGCACATCCATCTAGGTACAACATTACATAATAAAAATAAAATAATAAAATAACAATATTATGCAATGTGTGCAACACCCATTATTTCAACACCTATTACATATATGATCCATCTACATACATATTCCAAAATCCAAATAATAGAAAAATAAAACTCACTCAACTCATGCTAAGTGACTTACCTCAAGATCATGCACAAAAATAATGCATACCACAAAAAATGGGCTGAGTTCGCAAGAAATTTTACAAAAACATATCATGGTAGATATTTTTAGAAATAAACAAGCCATAACCCAGTTAAATTGGGAACATTTCCTTAGATTGATTCCACATGAACTACTTCTTTAAATTGGGAAAAAATTTGGAAAATGTTCTTGTCCATTTGAAAATGAGAATAATGAAATTTTGGGTGGAGTATCTTAAATGTTTTAAGCCTTACTTGCATATTAACCTTTCATTTGTTCCTTCATTTTGGTGCACCTTCTCATTCCTAGAAAAGATGTTACCAAGAAGCTTGAATTCATTAAAAGGGATGTCAACTGACCTTTACTTAAAAATAATTATTATAAATATGTGATAACTAGCCAAAGTGTTGGAGTACCTCCAAATTTGTAGATTCTTATACTTTTTTTTTTCAATTCTATTAAGTTAGAACAACTTTTCTTGAGTATCAAGATTTAGGAAGATAATTATTTATATACTTTTTGATAGAGACTGAATTCAATTGAGATAAAATTTTGATTTGTAGCTATGCATTGATGAATGTGTGTGAATATTCACAAACTCTCAATGATTCATTTCCATTGGGATATATAGATCAAGACCTGAAAGACCATAGAACCACAAAACAAAGGCATCATAAATATTGACTTATTCCTGATTGATAAACAAGAGACCATACATAGCTATAGGGAATTATGAACAAACAAATTTAAAGTGAAACTTATGAACTATAATCATCACAACAATATAAACAATTGAATGTAGGAAGTAGATTTGATTTCTAATGGTGGATTAGAGTACAATAAGTTCTCATCAAATTTGAAAGAAATTGGTAAAAGAGTAATTATTAGAAAATAAGCATGATTGTAGATGATATTTATTTATATGATCATAATCTTTTAGTAAATTATATAAATTTTAGTAATTTTAATTCAGCATCACAAACATATTACATTGTGTGCCCAAAAATAATTACTTTTGTATCCACAGTTACAGTCATTTCATTTTATTCTGAGTTTACAAGCACGTGTCCTTATTAATAAGACTTATCTTTTGAGACTACTTATTTAAGTGTTAATGATTTTTTACAATAAACCAATTAGTTTTACTTTATTTGGTAATTGAACACTAGGAGTGCAGTTAATTGTTCATAAATTTACCAACAATCTATGGGTATTTTTGCTATATGACAATGAATAAAAGGATATGTTATTCCTTTTGGGAAAATTATTAGGAAAGGAATTGAAATTTAAAGGAGGGATTGTGGATATGTCAAAAATTCTAGTTAAAAGCTACTATTAATCTCCTATTACTTCCATGTGTACTTATGGAATTATTGGGAAATTGCTGGAAACACTACCAAAGACTAAAAAGTTACACTTATGGAATGAGACATTGAGTGTCAGCAATATCTTTTTACTTTCTAAAAGCTACATGATAGATTATTTTAGACATCTTCAAACTACATGTTAAACAAAACTATCTTTATATTTTATTATAATGCACAAGAGATCATGTTTAGATTTGAAAATTAATTTGTTGTTAAGATAAGACCACCATACTTTGGGAATGTCTTTTTTTTTTTTGGGATTTATGACTATGTGCCTATGTATAAATACTCATGCACATGTTATCGTGCACATGAGCTGATGGTGCATTACCTATATTTTGTCATTGCTGAAGTTATTAATAGTCATTGATTTTGATTAAATTATAGACTATGTGTTACACCATTCCATGTTGGGTTGATTACAAATTCTTGTAAACCTGTCATCAGATTAGGTACAATAAAATGAACAATCAATTTTATCAAAAATGATGCAGCTGCATACATATTTTAGAATCCAAATAATAAAACAATAAAACTCACTCAACCCGTGCTAAGTGACTTACCTCAAGATCCTTCACAAAAATAATGTAGACCACAAAAAATGGGCAAAGCTCACAGGAAATTTTACAAAAACATATCATAGCAGATATTTTTAGAAAGAAACAAACCATAATGTAGTTAAATTGGTCTAGTTGTTGATTAGCTAGATTGATTACAAATTCCTTTAGAACTGTCATTAGATTAGGTACAATAAAATGAACAATAAAGGGCATAATTCAAATCATGTGTATTATAGCTTTTTAACACATAATCTAATTTTTGGTAGGTTCTATTCTGATTCAAGTTGGAAAATAATTATTTCTAATTTGAAACTCTCAATTCAAAGGATTAATACTATTATTGAAAGAGAAAACTTCATATTAGATTAGGAATCTTATCTTCATGACTTGTTCCTATAAAAACTCTTGATTTTCATCAAATACCTCTCCTTACATCTGCATATTTTTCTATATACAATATTATATTCTAAGATGAAGCATTTGGATAGTAATATTATTAATTTTCTATTTACATCATATTCACTATATATGGTTGAAACCACATGGCTTTGGTTTCTAAGATAAGCATTATCTTTCCTTCATTTAGAAGAAACAACATAAGGGTCAGTGCAAGAAGTTGGGTCTCACTTTTGGCCAAAAAGTGGAAGTGTTTTTCCTGTTTTTGAAATTTTTTGTCAATTGATGTCAAAATTTGAGGTATTTAGAGATTGAATATTAAAAAATTTTAGAAATAAAATTTTTAGTGTTCGGAATCTAGTTTTTGAATATGTAATTTATTTGTGCACCTAGATGATAGATTATTTTTTTGGTATGGATCTTTAAAAACCACTTTTTCAAAATGCCTATTTTAGGACCATACCATGCTCGTGTACAGACACCATAATTTGACACAAATAAATGAATTTTTGCAAATCCTTTTAAAGGGAGTTACCTAATACACCTAAGATTGATGAGAATATTTTTTCTTAATTTTTTATTGAATACTTTATTATTATTAATTATTAATTGGCTATAAAGGTAAATTTTAAAACCTCTCATGTATGAACGACATAATTTAATCAAAATCTCACTTTTTTCAAATTTTTTTTTTTTAAATCAAAAAAATTGTATGTAGATTGATGATATATAAATTAATTTAAGAAAAATTATAAAATAAAAAAGTTATTAAAGTTTTAGTGAATGTCACTTTTTAACGTTTAGGAGATAGTTTTGATTAATAAATAATGGAAAAATAAAAAATAAACTAATAACACTATAAAATTTACATTTTTGAAATCAGAATAGCAAGACCTATAATGGGTTTTTGTCTCATCAAAAAATTCAATAGGAATGACTATAAAAAAATTATGACAATATCAGAAATTGTTGATTAAATGCTTTAGAAAAAAAAAGGAGTACAAAGGCATGGCTTGGTGGGACCAAGCCTATGCCATGCCTTTCCCCAAGGAAAAACCCCATGCAAAAGTTGGGAGCCATGCCAAATTTCCGCTCATGTCTCACGAATCAAGCACCCGATTTGTAATTCATAAATTGGGTGCCTGATTTCTTTAAACCGTTATACCAACTTTTTAAAATTGGGCACCCAATTTTTTAAAAATCGGGTACCCGATTTGTAAACGGGTACCCGAGTTTTAAAAAATGGGTGCCCAATTTTTAAGAAATCGAGTACCCATTTTTGATGTACTCGTTGGGTCCCAAAAGCTGCCCCACCGACCCAATTTCAATGATTGAAATGATTGAACAACAGTTTCAACCTGCAACACCGAATTTCGTCATGCTTATTCTATTTTCTTGTCCTCTTATACAATTTGCAAGCTACTGATTCAAATTCAAAACTGGTGCAAACATTGGATCAAAACAACAAAGAAAGAAGAAAGCAAGAGTTCTGACAGATGAGGAGATTGCAAAAAATAAAGAGAATGAATCACAACGTCAATGAGAGAGAAGACAAAGAATTAGAGACTTGAACAATGTTTCAAAGGAGAAATACATTGAAGATACCACGATGGATGAAGAAGTCAAAGAAGAGAACCCAATACAAGAAAATTTAGGTGCACATTCTAATTATGCATTCAATACAGGTGTGTCTCCAAAGCCTCGAATTTTCTCTCATCATGAAATTGGTGATTTTTCAGAAGTAGGTTACGATTTAAACGATTTAGATTTTCTTCATGAGAAGCAATTGCCAAATGATTATGCACAAAACACTCCAATTGAAATGCCTGCCCCAAAAGAAATGCCAAAAAAATTTGAAAATGATATTCAAATCCCAAATAACAGTGAAAATAGTAAAGTGTCTAAAAATAAAAATTGCATGAATGTAGACATAGAAATACCAACTACTGAACAAACATGTCAAGATGATAGTAAAGTGTCTAAACATAATTTTCATATTTCTAATGATGTGTTAGATAATCTTGAGGGATTGGTTTCATGGAGACAAATTAGGACACATGCTAATAGATTGTATAGGCATTTTTTTTATAATAAGAAATTTGGGTTTCAATGTCAGCTAATGTTGCAACTAATTAAAATGTATAAAATTCAAAAAGTAATGAGAAGGTTGGGAATGTATGCAAAACCCAAAAATAAAAATGAGTCTTTAAAATAAGTTGTGTCCACTGTTGCTAGTGCCTTTGATGTTATCGAAAAGAGAAGTCGATCTAAAGATAAGAATGTAGCATGATGAGCAATAACAATAGCTTTAGTTAACAAATCAAAATCTAACAAAAGATTGATTACCAACATAAGTGGATATCTTAATGTGAATCATAAGACTTTAGAAAGAGCTGTAAAGAGAAGGGTTAACTTTGAATGTGATTTAGCAAATATTTTATGGACTTCTAGTGGTAGACTCCCGAGATGTCATATGAAACTTACTAGTGAAATCAAAATTTTGATTGAAAATTTTTGGCATGATAATACAAGAGTATCACCTAATTCAAGAGATGTTATTAAATTGAGAATTGGGTCAAAAATACGTGATCCACATCCTAAACACCTTTTGGACATAACTCAAACTGAATTGTTTAAAAAAATTGTAGATGGTAAGGTATTAAATATTACCATTAGTCAAAAATCTTTTGAAAAGTGTAAACCATGGTATGTAAGCATTAACAAGGAAAGAATCACATGTTGTTGTAAAACTCATATTCAATTTCGTTACCATTACGATGTATTTCAATCTATACGTGGTACCATGCATAGTAAAGAAATGTTACAAGAATGTGCTATAAAAATACCTCCTCAAACTATAAAAGATTTCATATCAGGTTTGTTTTGTAAGCCACCTAATGATCAATACTTTCTTTTCAATGCATGTCTTTCTAGTACATGTGATATGTGTGGCAATCTTTCTTTGTTAGATGAATGTTTGCATGAAAATGCTTTGACTACTTTTGGACAACAATTAGTTGAGGTAAAAAGATTCAAAACTATTGAATATCCATTGAAGGATGGGAAGTTTGGAAGAAGGTGTGATCTAGTTACAGATAAAGTTAGTTGTCATGCATTTATGGATGAGTTTAAGAGTGTGATCATACCAAAATATGTTAAACACTCTCAATATTCTAGATGGCTTGATGGACAATTTTGCATATGTAAGAATACATTTCCAATTGGTACTATACTTTCAGTTGTTGAATTTACAAAGAACTACATGCTTGCACTACAAGAAGAGGTATAACCACAATATTACAATTCAGTGCAAGTAACAATTTATGTTCATATAGTTTATAGGCATGCACCCGATAGTATAGAGGAGGATCAAAAAATATTGAGAGAGTACCATTTTTATTTAAGTGATAATAAAATCCATTCATCTGAGTTTGTCCAATATTGTTTCAAGGTCTTTTATGATAATTTAAAAGAGAGACAAATTCAAATGACACAACATTGGATACGATCAGATAATTGTACAAGACAATTCAAGAATGCTAGAATATTCTATTGGTTGAGTAGGACACATAAACAAACTAGCATCCAACATGTGTGGAGTTTTTTTAGGCTAGACATGGTAAAGGAGAACATGATGGTGCTAGTGCATGTGTGAAGAGAGCCCTTAGTAAAGAGCAATTAAAATTTGAGGAAAGAGCTAAATTCAAAAATGCACATGAGATTTTCGAATGGTGTAACAAATATTTATACACAGGATCAAGTCAAAACTCTACAATCAAACATTTCTTCTACCTAGTTGAAGAAAATAATATCCCTTCAAGATATGATTGTGATACAATTAGTGGTTCAGCTAAATGGCATTCATTTAGGAGTTCAGATTCTAACACTTGGACTATATGGATTAGGGAGCTTGCTTGTTTTTGTCAATTTTGTCTTGCAGGTGAATGGGAAGAATGTGAGAATACAGATTGGGTTGAAGATTGGCAACAAAGATCATTAGCACCTACTGACATGCATTTTGAAGATGATATACTAAATGAAGGCCAGAATGTTACTTTTGCATCAGAAGACTATGATCGTATTTCAGACCTCATAGAACCTGGTATGCACAATTTAAGTAGATTTTTTTGCGATATCATGCTTCAATTTATATAATTTGCATATGTACACAAGTGATTAAAGTGTTTCTATAATTTATCTTATCTTGTAGGACATGTTTATGCTGTTATTGCACCTAGTGATAATGATGAACAGGCTGAGTATTGGCTAGCTAGATGTGTGGAACCTAAGAAAAAAATGACATGTCATCAAGTAGACAATGATGGTTTTGAGTATCCAATCAGGTCTATTGTTGTAGCTGGCGCCTGGCTACGTAGATACCTAACAAGAAGAAATGGTTTGCCAAAATTTGAAGACTACCAAACCGAAAAGAAGATTTTACACTATTCTCATTTGGTTGTGGCAACAAATATCAAATTAGAAAGGTACAAAGGGAGACCCGCCAATAAGGTATTATGGACAACTTCAATGGACGAGCACGAGACAATCATAGATGCATTGCAAAAGAGAGAGGATGCAGATGGTACAATGGGATGACTACATTTAAATCAAACACATGTAAGTTTTTCCATTATTGTATTATTTATATATATATATGTACTTATATAATTTAATTACATGTGTGTTTGTGTTGTCAATACCAATTTAGAGAACTTATATACCTCTTATTCAGGTCTCAATTACAATTTATGCAAATTTAAGTGTTAAAGTGGATCAAACATCAACATCTTGTGCAATTTCATATAGTAAGTACATACAAATTACACATATATATTTACATAGTTCAGATACCTTGAATATTAATTTATGTGTTTATTAACATGTGTGTTTTTATTTTACATTTTTATTTTACAAGACCTCATTTGAAGAGATGCATTCAACCAATTTTATGTTTCAAATGAGTTCAGTGAACTATAAATATATAATTGACATTGTCTTACATATATTGTGAAATATGTTGTACAAACTAATTCAAAAATGAGAGTTTACTTCTATTTGAAAGTTAAAGGTATGTGCACTTGATAAATTATTATAAATTAATTATCAATTTAAGTAATGACCTCCTATTTTGTTCTATTACTTTTACATTCAAGCATGTTTAAATTAATGTTTGTTTGAAGTTTCAAATTACTATTGATTGTAATATTAAAAACAAGTGACTTGCACATGATAATTTAAAGATCATTACTCATTTTATTCATTGTATTGATTATATCTTTCATTACCAAAAAACACATTAAGATCACTTACATGATGTACATTGTTAGGTACGTTATCCATACATGTGTGTCTTAAGGGGACATGGGAGTCCTAATAAGTCATTATGTCTGTTATATGTTATGATAGGTATTCATATGTTTACTACCACATAATAGGTCTTATTAGGTGATAATGAGTCTTACATTACCAAACAACACATTAAGATCACTTATGATACATTGTTAGGTACATTATCAATACATTTTTTAATTGAGTAGGTCAATTTTATTTGTATGAATTATCTCAATGCATAAATTTGATGTGATATTTATCCAATAATGCTCTATAGATAGTTAAAATTATTGTTCATCTTGCATATATACTTACAAAATGTGTCATATGTTCATGAATAAAATATGTCAGAATAAAGAAAATGGTTTGAATATACTTAAAACATGGTGAAACATAGTAATATATCTACTACATACACAAGCATGATAAGAAATCATAAAAAAATAGTACATGGTCTAACATACATCATAACATGATCTATGAAGTGAAAAAATGCATGGTCTAACATACAGTTTTAACTATCCTAACACAAAGTGTACATACATCATAAATTATATATATATATATATATATATATACACACACACACACACACATCAAAAAAATACAATCTATAGGTGGCAACAAGACCTAATCTATCTTATCAAATGTCCTCTTTGCTCCACGCAAAGAGGACTCTAATGGATCATCATGTGTAATATGAGTCGTCTTGTCATGTCAGACACCCTGTGAGGTAGATGTATCACCCTGTGTAATAGGAGGCACGTCTCATCATGTACTTGCTTAATTGAAATGGGTCTCAAAGTCTAGCTTGCAAATAAATTAAATATTCACTACATAATAAAATAAATTATACCACATGAGATGGGTGTCCCTCAGTAACGGGAGGAGGCGCACTGTCAAAACTACCAAATGCAACAGTGGTGAGGTCCTGTAATTTACAATACATACATTTTTTAAATTTGAGTTTAGAGCATAATGAACTATACATTATGTACATAAATCACAATACTAACCTCAAATGATGATGTAGGTACCTCCATCTGGCTAAGTCGTGTGCTCTTAGCAACACTCGTGGTGACGTACTCCTAAAATTATGGATACATAAACGTTTAGTCAAAATTAAATATACATGAATATAATTACAAAGTACATAATTTGTACACTACATTTTTTATACACTATAAATTAAACATGTATATATAATGTATATATCATACCTGAGTGGTAGCCAATGTCACAGATGTGTCTACAGGTATGCTAGCACGATAATTATAAGATGGAGTTGAAAATAGACTATATCGAGGCCTGTATGGATGAGTATGATATCCCTGCTCCTATTCGTAAAATCAAAACACATAAAATATATATACATGTGAGTCAAAATTGTTCAGATTATAAGTTAATAATAATGTACATACATAAAAATAATACAAATTATTTGTCTTCAGTCAAAAGTTCATACCGCATGTATTTGAGGCTGTGCCTCAGTGGTGACTGGAGTAGGACTTGTACTAACATCAGTATCTATAGATGCAGACAATCCCTACAAAATCAAATAAAAAGAACATATGAGCACATGTTATTAAATTCAAATTTGAACGTACATTTTTACAGTGTAATTCAAAGTACATACCGTATAAGGGACGCCAACATCTATAGGTCTTAGAAAAAGACTATACTGCCTCCTAGGAGGAACAATGTCATCCATCCTCTGTTATTTGAAAAGTACAAATTAATATAGTTAATACAATTACACATATATGTAGAAAGTAAATAAATATGTGCACTTTATATTTATATTGAAATTAAAATTTTACCTGTTGCTCTTGACTCTCTCCAGGCTCTCCCTGCTACATGAGGTCAACAAATGATGACACGTCTATCTTGTCACTACCATCACCATGGGCAGCGTATACATCATCATCAAAATCTGCACCCTCAGCATAATGGCTATCATGTGTTGCACCAAGATCGCTCTGGGGGCCTGTGCATATGCCTCCACAGCTAGTACAAACATGTCCAAGTGGAGGAGCATGTACCGCCTGCGTCCACTACTGTACTAAATTGCTCGAAAGGGCACTCAAATGGGTAAAAGCAGATGAAATCGCATGATAATGTTGAGGAGCAGGCACAATAGGTGCAAGAAGAGGTACAAGGGGCTCAGCTCGCCTGCAATTTCTCGTTCTATCACTCAGCTTTGCCCCAAGCCTATCCCGAGGCATCCCTCTACCAACCCCCTAAAATGCTTTCATATCAAAATAGTTTGGTTTCAAACCCATTTCAAACTCAGCCCATAAATTCCTAAGGAAGTACATGGGAACCTCATGATTAGCATGTGGTGGATGGTCAAATACCATCCACCACCACTCCCAACAATGTGTTGCTATACACGGATGTGTACACCACCTAATGGAAATGTGAGGCTTCTTCTCACTAATTGGTTCACCTATCTTAGGGTTTACAAAATAATGTTGAAAATTTCCTTTACCTATATGTAGGTTATAAACCTCTCTATATGATAAGCCATCAGAGTAGAAGGCACACATGCTCTCCCTCCATGATCTAAATGAATCAATGTCTAAATCAAAATGATGAATGGAGTCAACCACGCCTTGCATGCTATCTGCAAGACGTAGTAGGTGAGGGGGGGTGCCTCTCATGTTGGATAGCCTCTATATAACTCATGAGGTCATTGAGGTTATGCCTCATGGTCTCGCAGAGCTCATCCGCAGTGGGTGGTGGAGGTGTGGGTGGGGGTGGAGGTGGAGGTGGAGGTGAAGGTGGAGGTGGCAGAGGTGGGGGTATGGGAGGGGGAGGGGGTGGTAGTGGGTCCATCAAATATAATCTACATATATATTTAAACAACATAAAACATAAAACACATCAAAAATACATCACAACATAATACATGTATGAAAAAATTACTATTTAATGAAATTAAATCTAAAATTTATCAACTAGATCTATATAAATGTGCATATCTTTATTAAAATTATATCAATTAAATTATAAATAAAGTTAAACACTTAAGTCAAATTAAACATTAAATACTAAATTTTTAAGTATGAACTCATTATGGATTATACATGTTCATGTCTCAAGATGAAACAAAGTTAAGATTATGACAAGGTTATGGTTTACAATTTTGTTATGTTAACAGTTTTCATGATGGCTAAGCTTAAGATTATTATAATGATTGCGATCCTTTAATGTTAGGGAACTTACCTAGGATTATGGTTTTAGTTATAATTATATTTACCTATATCAGATATTTATTATGGTCCTAAGACGAGAGTTAAGGTTACAATTATCTAATGAAAGCTTAGAGATAGAATTATGAATTGATTAAAAAATATTTATGATTGTAGTTTGAATCCTAACTATTATCCGCTTTTTAACATAAGTAGTTTTCTATCAACAATGACACATCCAACATGAAAAACATTAAATACCAAGGACAAAGGCAAAGACAATTATGCTATATATAGAAAGGATAGAACAAACTTCACAATTCTTCAAAGAATCTAAAATCTATCACATGACATTATTGTTGTAAAGTAGGTCATATGAAATTCTACAAAAAGTAGTTGGCTGATCAAAAATTGTTCTTGGAAAGGTGTCAAAAATGCTCAAGTGCAAATCTCAACACTTAAAATAGGCATCCTTATTAACTAAGTCACCTAGGGATGAGGGGAATTTTGGGGCTTTTGGGAATGAGGGGACAATTCTACTATATAGAAAGGATACAAAAAACATCATGATTCTTCAAAGAATCAAAATTTAAAAATTAACTCATGCATTATTGTTGTAAACTTGGTCATATGAAGTTCTACAAAAAGTAGTTGGCTAATAAAAAATATTCTCTAGAAAGGTGTCGAAAACACTCATGTCATAGAGCACATGCTAACAATTTCTCCATTGTTGATCATATGATAGAATTATCAGCAGAAGTTTAGATTACATTGCACACAAACAAGATGTTACAATAAAACTAGGACAAGACAATGGCACTAATTCTAAAGGTATGTTCTAACTTCTTGTCACATTTTGGAATAACCATGTAAAATTCACCTTTGGCATTTACATTAGAAAGGGGGAAAAGATGTAAAGGTGAAAATATAAGAAGTTGCATATAATGTGTAAAGTATATTGAGTATATATGTATGGGGAAGCACCATCATATTATGTACATATACAGGTATTGAGATAAACATCTCTTACAAAAGCAATTTCAGAAGATCTCAAAAATAGAGTATGGCACCAAGTTGAAAACCTTCTTGCAAACTATAAGTGTAGATCATGTTAGGTAATGAACTAATTTACATGTGAACCCTATCCCTAACCATGTATAATAATCCTAATTCTAATCATAATCCATAATTCATTACCTTATGAAGCTTTGGCTATCCATTTTATTGCCAAAGTAATCCCTTGGCTATCCACGAAATGGTCCTAATAGATTTATATGGAATACCAAATTGATTTAAATAAAATGAGCAGGAAGAAGACAAACTTACACCCAATATTCAAGGAGAGAATCTTTTAACATACTTGAATTCTACCAACCAAAGTGAGATAATTAGAGTTCCAGTTGTTGAGTTTTCCAAAGATTTTCTTGTTGATATAAAGACACATTTCATTTATATGTTAGAGTTTACTACAGATGGAATCCCTAGGTACCTAACCACTTAATTATGAAATCTCCATCCAATACCATATTTACTACAAAAGGTAGGGGACTCAATATTTAGCCCCAATAAGATAGATGTAGAGACATAAATCTTACTACCAGATACAAAGAAAAGAGGTCCAATTTGATCATTAAATGACTTGTGTTGCACTCTTCTAGCTTAAAAAGAATACAAATATATTATCAACAAACTATGTACATTAGATACTTATTGATTATTTGGAGAGTAGATCCTCTTACTTTTAGAGACAACTGGTTATCTCTAAGGAGATAATGTAATGAGTCAATGTTCAACAATAAAAAATAAAGAGGATGCAAGATGACACCCTTTCATAATTGATCTAGAGAGTCCTAAAAATTATGATCTAACCCCATTAATTTCTTTACTAAAATCTTGACACCAATCATGTAAGGGAGGACACCATTTGACATTTAATATTGGATGGAGGGCTTGCAACATCATCATAGTGAAACTCCATTCCACCCTTTTGTAGACATTTTCATAATCAATTACTTGAGCATGCCTACTCTCTATCCTAGAAATGTTTCTCAATCCAAAGTCTTCCAATAGGTTATCAAGTTCTCCAATATGCATAAATATCCTTAACAAAACACTTTTGTGTAGGGTTAATGATCTTGGGTAGGATATCTTCTAGTCTAGAGGCTAAGACCTTGGCAATAATTATTTTGTATGATACGCATTTAGCAGTGTCTTGTCTCTAATTTTTAATGAGATTTGTATCTCCCCTTGGGGATCAATTGATTACTTGACCTAGGGATTTTATGAGCCCTCTTTTGATCACTTGATCAATTTTATGAGCCCTCCATTGATTACTTGACGTAGGGATTTCTCATTACTAATTTTTTGGATGGAGGAGTTGATTTATGATAGAAATGGGTTTATCACTTGGAATAATGCATCTTCATTGTAGAAATGATGGTTCTCATTTTATCCCTATCTTCTAAATCATTTTGAACTATCATCGTCTTTTAACCAAAAAAATTGATAGTAAAATTAGGAAAAAGATCTTACTATATATATCACTAGGGGGTGGGTATTTCTTTTTATAGAATAAGGCAATATTTTGTTATGTGGCCTTCCATTCTACAAAGGTAATAAACATTTAGGCTATCCATCTAAGGGTCTAGTTCGAGCTCGTACTTGCACTGATGTGGACACCTCCACCTCTTGATGGTCAGGGAGGGTTACTTAAATAGATGCCTAATTCGTTCAAGTCTCTTCTAATTTTTTTATGACGTATCATTTTGAGACCTTGATATCAATGTTTAATTAGTTTTAGGATTAGGGTTCAATTTGGTTTGTACAGTTTGATTAGGTTTACATGCTTAGGTTTCAATTAGGACAAGAGTTAATAAATTGAATTAAGTTTTAAAGTGCTAAATTAGGTTTTAGATATAGAATTATAGTTAGAGCTTTTAGATTAAAAACCAACATTAATTCAAAAAAGTTAGGTTTGAATTTTTTTTTAAAGTGTTCAATATATTATTGAGTTCTAGTTTAGGGTGATTTGGTTTAGTCTTAAGGTCAACGTTTAACTTGGTTCAATCTTCTAGGGTAATGGTTCAATTTGGTAAATGGTTGGGGAAAGGATTTTTAAGGTTGAATTCAAGGTTTCTACTCTTAAGTTGGGATATATAATTAGGTTTATGATCATGGTTTAATTCAATTTGGTTTATAAGTATAATATTAATCAGTTAAGGGCCAGGGTTACCTTTCAATCTTAGGGTTTGACATTTATAAAATTAGTACTCAAGGTAAGATAGGAAAGTTATTTAATTATTTATATATTACCTGGTGTAGGTTTTAGCAAATTAAGATTACTTAGGTTAAGATGATAGTAAGGGTTATGATTAGAGTTAAATTCAATACAAATTGACATTATAGAACTAATCCTAAATGACGCCCAACCAAGGGATCCAAAGAACTAATCAAAAATTTTACCAAGCAAGCAATAACATACACACAATAATTTACATTTATAAAAAAATAAAAGATTGCATTCCTTAATGAGCACATTTACATTTCATTTTTAAATAATTATAAACTACTAAAAGTAAAATAAATAATGTGTCCACATGAAAGTTCATATTAACTACTTCAGTTCAATCCATTTAAATAATTTATATACATTTGTTCCGAATGCCACTTGGCAAATTAATTTGGAATGCACAATCATCCACTATACATGTCACAGGGTATGAAAGGCTGAAAGAATATACATTTATAAAATAGTTTACATCATCCATTTTCGATCCATGAAACAAAGTACAATACAATTTAAGTAAAATCATTTTAAATACTATAAGTTTTTTGTTTGGATCCCTTGGCCGGCTGTTATGTGATTAAGTATTTTATAATATGTTTAGGGTTTTATTTATATGGTTAGGTCGAGATTACAGTTTAAACAATAAATTTAGGTCGAGGTTATAGTTAAAACAAGGTCGAGGTTATATGGTTTTAGGTCGAGGTTATATTTATTTGTAAAATTACATGTTAAACAATAAATTTACATCTAATCTAATCATTCAACATTGTAATAAATACATAAATTAAATACATTTCAAAACATCTAAAATAATAATTTTTTAAATAAACATTTACGAAACTATATTTTAATTAACAAATACAAAAATTTAAACATTTAAGTTCATTAACAATGTAAATTTATAATTTTATGTACATATGAAAAGTGAAAAAACAATAAATTAACATACATATTAAATTGAAAATTGAAAAAAATAAAGTAAAATAGTATAAAACATATTAAAATGCCTGTGTATCAAAAACTAGCAGCAAGGGGGTAGTCGGTAGGGTTGAGAAACAGGCTCTCGTATGCGTCTCTAATCGGGCTCCCATTTTTGAGGTCATGAAAATGACCTCTAAAATGCCAAAAAAGTGCTATATAAAAGTTTTACAAATCGTGTACCTAATTTTTAAGCAATTGGGTACCTGATTTTTAAAAAATCGAGTACCCGATTCTTAAAAAGGCGGGTGCCCGATAGTTAAGCGGCTCGGGCACCCGATCCATTTTAAATATCAGGTACCCAATTTTTAAAATTCGGCTTGAGTGTTCGAAGCATAATTTTAGAAATGGGTACCCGATTTTTTAAAAATCGGGTACCCATTTTTGAGAAGTACGATTCCGCAGATCTGACTTCCACAGAATTGTGACCCAACATCTTGCGGTCACCCATAATCTTGTGCATTATAGTTAGGGGTTATTATTTTTAGTGATGTATTATGTTTGAGTCCTAGGACTCCCAAACATAACTGTCTCCCTAGAGAAATGATTGCTCTTGGATACTTCTCATTATATCTCAATGTATTCTCTCTCACTGAGAGTCAATTTTACTATGCATAACATACAATTGATATATCGATATAATATAGGATCAATTTAAATTAGGTCCAAGTATGGAAATCATCACTAAGCTTCATGGACCTATGTATGAAATAGTATTTGATGGGCATACAGTAGAAATCATAATCAAGGAATGTGATTGTCTATGCTTTTTTTGCTCCCTAGAGTAGTTTATCAAAAACTAGAAAAGGAGTTCATTTTTAATCTTGACAAATAAAGAGTTCCCTTTGATAATGCATCAATATTTATTGCAATAGTCTATATGGTCAAAGATCACAAAGAACGATTCATAACTCAAGAAATATAAATAATCAAGGCTTGTGCTATTAGGAGGAGGATCAAGGATAGGTCCCTATCATCATGGTGACCATGCACAATATGAAACCCAAGATTGTGATTAAGGACTTCAAAGACATGAGGATGAACTAGGTGAGATCACCTCGATAACATGGTGATCAAAGTGAATGTGATGGGGACAAATAATAATAGCCCAACCCATTAGGAGTTAGCAAGGTAGATCTAATATCAACACCATATTCTTACTTTTGAGCTACCAGTTCTTCAGGTGCATTTTCTTGTAAAACATTAATTTTTTTGAATAATTGTAAACTCTTAGAAAATGAATTCTTTTTTTCTATTACCATTGATAGGCTTCCCTCAAACAAAATCAAAACGAAGAGGCATAAATACACCAATTTTTATTTTCAAAAGCATATATGCAGATATAAACATTGAGTACAACATGTCCAATATTTTTATAGGTATACACATTAATTACACCAAATGTTTCTTTCAAAACCATATGTGTAAATATAAACATTAAGTACAACATGTCTAATATTTTTGCAAATATACACATTAATTACACCAAATTTTTATTTCAAAATCATATGTGTAGATATAAACAACAAATACAACATGTCCAATATTTTTGCACATATACACATTAATTACACCAAATGTTTCTTTCACAATCATATGTGTAGATATAAATATTAAGTACAATATGTCCAATATTTTTGTAGATATACATATTAATTACACCAAATGTTTCTTTCAAAACCATATGTTCAGATATAAACATTAATTACACAAAAATAATAATTCAAAACTATATGTGCAAATATAAACATTAAGTAAAATATGTTCAATATTTTTGCAGATATACACATTAATTATACCAAATGTTTCTTTCAAAATCATACGTGCAGATATAAACATTAAGTACAACCAACTCAATAAGGGTACACAAATAAGTTATTCCAATGAAGAAGGATCATGTTAGATAATGCAACAGAGTTTGATCAAAACAAGAAGAAAATGCTAGATTGTTGTCTAACTTGCCACGACCAGGTGATGAAAAATGTTATTTTCCTTGCAAGCATTGTAACAGCTTAAAGATAAGAAGAATGAAAATCAAAATAGCTAAGAGACATTGTAGGGAGAATGGTCACACTGAAGGGTGCTTTGATTATCATCAATTGGTATCTGATTTGTTATATTGTTTTCACAATTAATATACATATGAACCACATAATGGGGGTTTTGTTATCATCATTTTTATATAGCTCGATCTCCCTAGGTTAGTGCATGATATGGACCAACACATCTTAGAGGAACATGGAGGTGTGAATATGGAGGAACATGGAAGTGTACATATTGAAGGAGAAGATCACGATTCCATGGAAGATGACAATCATGTGACAAAAGTACATTTGAAGATGATGGTATGAATGTATTGATCCATGAAACATTTGGTACTGGTGATGTTTCTGCTATTGATGATGATGAAGATGAGGATGAGGATGACATTGAGGCCATCCATGATATACCTCTACTTGAGAAGGAAAACACAACCCTTTACAAAGTATCCCAATCAACTCTTCTCTATGTTGTATTGTTGTTGGTGAATTTGAAGCTAATGAATGGTTCATCGAACATAACAATGTCATGTATGGTAAGGTTTGTGATATACATTATTATAGTCTTTAAAAGGTGAAATATGTACCATTAAGATTGTTTATACTAATGACTAATAAATTTTTCTATAGATTGATAAGTGACTATTTGTTACAACCATCAAATGTTCTCCCTTTCTTGTACCAAGAATTATGTGCCACTATGAAACATATTGGTATGGAGAATCAATCAATCTATGCTTGTCCTCAAGGTCATGTAAATTATCATAAAGAACATGAAAATGCAAGAGAATGCCCCAAATTCCATATGATAAGATATCGAGATGATCAAGTGACAAAAAAGGTTACTCACAAGGTTCTTTGTTACATCACCATTATTGTGTGTCTTAAACGATTATTTAGGTGTAGTAGCTTGGCACAATTTATGGATTACCATACACACAATAGAAGTTGAGATGACATTACTTGAATGCCTGTGGATGGTTCAACATTTAAGGACATAGAGGAAAAGTGGCCACACTTTAAAGAAGAACCTCAAAATCTCATGCTTTCTCTAGCAACTAATGGTGTCAATCCATATAGAGATGAGATCTGTTTACTCAGTTAGGCCTATTTTTCTTATCAACAATAAAATTCCTCCATGGATATCAATAAAGACGGAGCACATTATGTTGGAAATTATTGTTTCAAGTATTTTATTATTTTATTGCTGCCTACATGTAATTATAAGTCTTGGAGTGAAATGACCACAATAATCATCTGATCTTATTCATTCAACTGGGTAAGTACCAAGTGAAAGATATGAATGTATATATTGTGCCTCTTATTGATGAGTTTTTGTTGTTATGGAATGGTTTCACTATGTATGATATCTCCAGAAAAATTGGATAAAAACAATTTCAATTCCATGCAATGCTTGTGTGGACAATTTATGATGCCCTAGGGTTGGCACATTTTTATGGTATGTTATGCTAAAATCTAGTTGTATGTGACAATACTAATTCCAAAAATGAACATATTTAATCCAATTGTATCATTATCTTGTATGTCTTCAAACAAAGGGAAAATTTACATGTCCAATATGTAGTCCAAAGATAAAATCTCTTCTTTCTAAAAGTTTAAGAAAGTAGGTGTTTGATGATAATATGCACTTCCTCCACAAAAACATAAGTTTTGAAGTGTCAAAAAACATCTTTTCAATGGGAAAGAAGAGACTACATCAAAGCCATGAAGAATGACACCTCACCTATGGTAGTTGGAATATAATAAAATTTAAGCTCATCAAGGCATCAATACTGACCACCTTCCAAAGGGACTAAAATTTTATCCCAAAGAATTTACTAGGCTATCCTATGACAAGTAGTTGGGTATGTGTAGGATCACGGTCAACCAAACTATGCTCTTAAGTGGCAATAAAAAATCAGAAAATCAGGGTTATGTCAACTTGATGTGCAATTTTCTACTTATTATTAACTTTATATCAAAAAGTTGAGACAAAATAATCTCTAACAAATTGAATCTAGTTTCTAAACTACTAGGACTTATCTCAAAAAAAAAAAATTGATTGGTCAAAATTTTGAATTTTAATGCAATATTACAAAAATTTTAGAACAAAAATAAGTAGACGTATGTCTAACCACCTTAATCAAAATCAAATGATAATATTTTTTAATAATATTTTAGATATAACTAGTAGACTCATGCGTATATGTGAAACATATTTTTGGGTACTTTTATTCCAAATAAATAATAAATAATAAATTTTTGACTTTAGTATTTTTGGAATTAAAAAACTCTTATGTTTGACCACCTTAACTAATTCAAAACTCTACAAAATTCAATTTTTCATTTTTTTTCTTATAGTAGAAGAACATAGGATGTGATGCATCTTTTGGATTCAAAAAATGTTGTACCATTTGAAAGTTATAGTTATTTTTCAAGTAGTTTGTCAGTTAGCACTTTATACGTAACTCCATTAGAAAATAAGTAATAATTACTTACTAAACTCATAATTTGAAAAACCTTACATTTATGGAAAAATAAGTTCATTTTTAGGAAACCCTTTTCATTTCATCAAATTTTGGTGAAAAAAAAGTCATCAGCTACCTGTTTGAAGTAAAAATCACATAAAAATAGGCCAAAAATCACATTTTAAGGATGTTTTTAAAGTTGACCATATAGGGTTGGTATCAAAAGATATAGTAGACCTTATAAAGATATTCATTGTTTTCATTTAGTATTAGGGTGGGTGGGAAAAATATTGGAATAGATTTTGAAATGGTTTGAGATATTTCAGAACTGCAAATTTTTTAGATTGCCACTTTTTGGCACACCATGATCCTGCACATACCCAGTTACCAATTGTGAATTTGTTTGATACCATGCATATTGGAAAGAATATAACAGAGACACTATAGAAAATATTGGATGGAAGGTGTGACAAAGAAAAACTTGCAAAAATTTGTAGTGAGATTCATGATTCCAATCATGCAATGAAAAATATCATTGAATCAAATAGCAATGGAGACTAGATTAATGCAAGTGCCCTTCCTTGGTTATTAATGAAGGAGAAAAGTAATGCCATAAAAGAAGTCATACAAAAAATGAGATTTCCTACAAGATTTTTTGCAAATATAAGAAATCTCATTTCAAAGAAAAATGAATTTTTCCAAGGCTGAAAATGCATGATTGACATACCTTCATTAAGGTAAGTCACAATCTTTTATATTTACAATTGATATATTTTTGAAATTGCATTCAATTTTTATTGTATTACATTAGAAAAGAATGAAATGATCAATTGACAATTGTTGTAGTATGTGTTATTTTGTGATATGGAGCCTAATTAGACTTAGAGGTTTATTTAGTGTGGTTTTTTTCCCGTATTATTTCTATAGGTTCAAGGGGCAATGCCCCTATGGGGTCGAGTTGTGATTCTAGGATAAATACAGTCTTCTAGATGACTGTATTTCATCTAGAAATTATTTACATCCTCAACAATCTCAAAATTGATAATATGGCATTTTGGTTGATATACTTGACTGTAACTTTAATTCATTCAAAGTAGTTGTCTTCATTGTCAAACAATATAGACTACAACTCAATCAAAATGATCCTAATAGAACTATTATTCAACATGTGAATGGATTTCCAATGATTAATACAAGGTTGATTTAGCCAATTGGGGATGAGCCCTATGTTCTTCTAAGCCAATGTGAGCAAGTATTTTACTCAGAGGTTCCACATAAATTGAGTTGGTCATTTTTTGTTAGACATGATCCAAGGGGAAGGCCGGCAAAGTATAATGTGATGGAAGAAGAAGATGCCAAGGAAGAGGAAGAAGTGGATCATGATTGAGAGTTAGTTGATGATGCTTCTAAAGTAAATGATGTTGCTACTGATCATGATGATGATGCTTCTACTAATCACAATGATGATGAGGATGATGATGATGATGATGATGATGATGATGATGATGATGATGATGATGATAATGATGATGATGATGATGATGACAACGATGATGACCAAGATAGTGGTGGTGACAATGTCAACGACGATGATGATCCTGATGATGAGATGGATGAAGAATAATATCAATGTATATACTTGAGCAAATATTTTCTATTCAATTTTGATTTTTTGAATTATTAATACAAGTAAACATTTTAAATTGAACTTGGTGTAGTAATAAAAATTTAACAATAATATGCATTGAGATTAAGAAACCATCTTGTATTGCAGTTGTAGGGGATGCAGATGATGAGTGTGTTAAGGTCCATGTTGATGGGAAAGATGATGTGGTTGGACAAGGTAAAGAGTGCAACCATGTTCTTTAAAATATTTTAAGTCTCAATTTTAAAAAAATTAACCCTTTTATTTGTTATTAAGAGGACTAACCTTTGCAAAGGATAGCAAGTGCACGTCCGTGGGTGAGAAGAAATATTGATGATGACATGGATATGCCTCTGCAACAATATAGGGAAGGAAAAATAAATAAAAAAATAAAAAAATCATGTGAACTTATGTAACTTATTTGATATGTATAGATACTTTATTTATGCTCTATTGAATGTTCATGTGAATGTTCTAATGAAACCAATGTGTTACTGAATGTTACATTTTATTAATAGAATGAATGAATTTTAGATATTAATGGGGAATGTAGATATGTACATATGTCTTGACATTCATTGATGGATTTTATAGATATATATGTATGGGCTACTTCTCAAATAAAGTAAGATTTATTTGAGAATTTTCTCTATTTCAAAGATTATGTAGAGAAAAAGTATGGGAAGTTCATCAAGATTCTACATGATAAAGGAAGTGAATATGTTAATGATTTTGTGCTAAACAAAATGTACTTTACTATGATCAAATAGTTTCATATAGTCCTTAGAAAAATACTGCTTCAAAAAATAATAATAGGTCCTTGAAGGAGATTGCTAATGGTACGATTCACTCTACATATTTGGTAGCACTATACTAGGAAATTTCCACCAACTGTGCATGTTACATTGAAAATTTTATTTCTCACAAAGTTGTAAAGTGGGTAACTACATTGTAAGATTAGACTAAGTAGGAGATATTTTCTACAACAAGTCAAATTGTGATATTGTTGTCAAGATTTAACTATGTAGTTTTTGAGTTTAACTCATTATCCCAATGAGTACTAAGTGTTCCATTTATTATAATGAGAGATGGATCAATGTGTGAATCACTAATCATGATATTTGGGTCAATGAGTTTGACTCAAAAACTACACACCTAAATCCTGATAGCAAAATCATAAGATTAGAGTAGTTAGAATCTAAATTTTAAGTACTTTAGATTATTTGGTTCTCTTGCATGGCCTCATGTTCTAGCTAATAAATGCAAGTGTATGGATATGTAAATAAATCATTTCATATTTTTTGGGCATCTAGATAATCTCAAACCTACTAGAGGAGTTTTCATTGAATAAAAACTCTTTCAGTTCTTCCCATACCACTTCTTCGCCTACCATCATATTGGAAACATTGCATTGCAATGATGTTTCTTTAAAGGATGTTGATCCTCCTAAGTTGACTAGTCATTTTCATCTACTTCAAATGTTGATAGGGATGATGAAGGCTCGCATTCCTCTCTTATTCATGATTTGAAGGTTGATGATTCTCATTCTAAACTTATTTAGCTTTCAATTTTTATCATCATTTGATCTTCCTATATCTTTTCCTTCCTATGATACCTCATCTTATTATCCCTTATCTTTTGCATGTTCTATTAAAATATAATAATTGAATAAGTTCATATGTTTTAATATGATAAAAGTAATTAGCTACTTATTGAGCTAACAAGACAAGATGGATTATGTTGACCATTATTCCACTTGTAGAAAACACATATTTAGTATTCTTAGAGAGGTAGACCATCAATGGTATATATGTTAACATGGAAAAGAGAATCAATAGTGCATCATTTAAAATTGATTTGATCATTTCATATATTATTTCTATTGAAAGAAATTGAACATTAAAAGTTAAATTATGTTGGTTATAATATAATAATATATATTGGAACTCTCATTTAACATATACGTGTTACATAGTGATTTTTTCTTACTATTGTAACATGTTTCAAAATAAAAATAAGATATTTTCAAATAAAAATAAGTTTTGCTAGTATCACCAAGATTAGTTTCAAAATTTAATTAGACAAATACTTCGTTATCATGTTTCTAATAAAGATTTAAGTTTTAAAAATCACATAGAAAATTGGTTTCCTATCTTATTTCCAATGAAAATTTAATACTTCATGAAAGAAAAAGTTGTCTTTAATATTTAGTTCGAATGGGACAATGTGGTAGTGATTTTGCATTTAAGTTTTAGAAAAAAGTGACTCTGATTTTAAATTTAAATTTTAGAAACAAAATGGCATGACAAAAAATTCGAACCACTTTTTATTTTCTACTATGATTTTAAACTAACAACTGAAATGAGATAGTTAAACCCATAAAGATGCCTTTTACATAAATATTACATAGAAATTATCATGTAAATAAGAAAGATTTGTAGTCTGCAACATGTTTCAACGTCAACAAAGTTAATTCAATAAAAGGTCAGGCCATGGAAATTTGACTGAGTTGTGAGAAATATGGATTAAAAATAACTCACAACCCTAAACCTAAAAACAATTTATACTCGACACTTTAAAAATTGCTCGACACATGAAGGTGTCGAGTGCCAGTTTTACTCGGCACTCGCTCGGCACATGAAGGTGTCGAGTGACAGGTAATAGGTGCCAAGTGAGCTCAGCACAAGAAGAGCTCGACACTTGTACAGGAAATTCTCAGCACCAATGGATGCCAAGTGAGCTTAGCTCCAACTGAGAAAGAGGATGTCGAGTGTTCTGTTTCAAAACTTAGGAAATATTTCAATGTGAATGCTTTCACCATTAAAACCAGAAAGCCAAAACTTAAAGCTTTCAACCAAACTTGTTAAATCCAAAGAATAGAAGATGAAGAACAATAGATGTTGGTTTGCTTTCTATTCAATCTAAGATTTAAACTATTACAAATCTGGGAGCATTTGGCTTCAACTAGAAAACCCTAAAATAACCCTAAACTGATAATACTTCAAACTTTAAATTTGCAGCTCTAATGGCTGCATACAAAAGCGCCTGGAGCAATCACTACTTCACAGGTCGAATCCAATGAACAATAAACTTACAAAGTGAACAGAGAGAAGGTGTGCAACTGTAGGCATGAAATAAACAAGCTTCTTTCTCTGCACTCTGATGACTGGATCTGCTGATCTTCTTTCATTGTTCTTCTCTACAACTTCTAATCTAATCTGCTTGATCTGCACTCTTCTTCTCTTTCTCTCTTATTAAATGAATGTTAAAACATTCCTTTTATCATATTCTTCCTTTCCCTCTCAACGTTCAAATTTCAAATTCTCACCTACCAAAATGAATGTCTGTCGTCCATGAATGCTTGCAGTGACCTGACAGGGTAGATGGGCGTGGGGCTCGAGGACAAGCCACAAACGTTGACATTAATTTCCAACACTCCCCCTTTGTCCTGAGACCCAAAAATGAGGATCACAGCTGATCCACATCAACTACACCAAGACTCTGTCTTAGGTGCACAAAAGTTTCAATGCCTAATGGCTTGGTAAAAATATCTGCTAGCTACTACTCTGACTTACAAAAAATCATTTTGATATCCCCATTCTCCACCAACTCTCTGATGAAGTGATATCTGATTTTAATGTATTTGCTTCTCCCATGGAAGGCTAGATTCTTAGACAATGCAATTGATGAGATGTTGTCACAATAAATTGTGGTTCCATCCTCTTGCTTTTCATTCAAATCTGTCAACATCCTCCTTAGCCAAATTGCTTGACATGCTGCTGCATTTGCTGCTATGTATTCAGCCTCTACTGTAGATTGAGCAAAAATAGGTTGCTTCTTGGATACCCATGAAATTGCACTCAATCCCATATGAAACATGTATCCGGAAGTGCTCTTTCTATCATCTATACTTCCAGCCCAATCACTATCAATGTAACCAATCAACTTCAATTCATTTGATGTAGTATACAAAATTCCAAATCCCTTGGTACCTTTCACATACCTTAGGATCCTTTTTCCCACTTGCCAATGGGAATCCCTTGGGGTTTCCATAAATCTGAAAATCAAACTTACTGCATGCATTAGGTCTGGCCGAGTTGCTGTCAAATACATTAGACTTCCAACCATGCTCTTGTATAGTGTTGGATCCACTCTCTTGCTAGAGTCTTCCTTGCTCAACTTCAGACCTATTGCAGTTGGTGTGAGGGTTGCCTTACTGTTCTACATTTTAAATCTCTCCAAGATTTGCCCTGCATACTTTTCTTGAGAGATGAAGATGCCATCATGCATTTGTTTTACTTCTATGCCTAGAAAGTATTTCAAGAGACCTAGGTCTGTCATTTCAAATTCACTTTTCATGGCCTCTTTGAACTCACCAATTAGAGTCTTATCATTACCAGTAAAAATTAAATCATCTACATACAAGACAACAATCAATACATTACCATCTACTGCCTTGATGTAAAGAGTGGGCTCACCATTACTTTTGCTAAAGCCATTGCTCATCAAATATGAGTCAATCCTACTGTACCATGCTCTTGGAGCTTTTTTGAGCCCATAGAGAGCCCTCTTCAATCTATATACTTTATTTTCTTCACCTGCAACTTCATAACCAGGTGGTTGCTCCACATACACTTCTTCTTTCAATACACCATCAAGGAAGGTGGACTTCATATCCATTTGAAATACCTTCCACTTGTGCTGAGCTGCAATTGCTATGACAGCATGCATGGTTTCCATTCTTGCAACCGGAACATAGCTCTCATTGTAATCTCTTCCATACTATTGTTTGTAGCCCTTGACTACCAGCCGTTCCTTATGCCTATCAATCTTTCCTTCAACATTGCATTTGGTCTTATAGACCCATTTCACTCCAATCACTTGCTTCTTGGGAGGCAATTCAGTTAGCTCCCATGTCTCATTCCTTTCTATGGCATCTATTTCCTCATCCATGGCATTACACCATTTCTTCTCCTTGATAGCTTCCTCAAAATATATTGGATCACTATGAGAAAATAATGCAAAATTAACACTCTCATCATAATCTTCATACCTTTCATCTTGGTATATCTCCCTAAGACTCTTGGTCTTTCTTGGTAATAGGGAGGAGAGTCTGGGATTGGAATCTTCATTGCTGCTGCATTGCTGACTTGGTCAGTCTTCACTAGTACTCGGCACTGACACTCGGTCATGCCTAGAGGAGCTCGGAAATGTCTAAACCTACTTGCCTTTTCTTCTATCTACTCCTTCTTCTTGTTGCTCATCAGCATCCTCTTCACTCATAATTGGCACTTTTCTTGAAGTGCTTGGTGACTCATCAATTTGTCCATACCAAGACTGATTTTCAAGAAATTTTATATCTCTTGAAAGCATCACCTTGTTGTTCAATGGGTCATACAATCTGTATGCCTTTGATTCTGGGTTGTACCCTGTGAAAATGCATTTCACACTTTTGTCATCAAATTTATGTCTTTTCTCTTTAGGCACATGTTCTTATGCTACACATCCAAACACTCTTAAGTGTTCAACTATCCATCTTCTTCGTGACCAAGCTTCCATTGGATTATGTCACAGACTACCTTTGTAGGACACCTATTAATTAGGTAAATAGTTGTTGCCACAGCCTCTCCCCAGAATTCAATTGGGAGACCTTTCTCTTTCATCATGCTCCTTGCCATTTCAACAATGGTCATGTTCTTTCTTTCAGCCACTCCATTTTGTTGTGGTGTATAGCTGGCTGTGAGCTCTTTCTTAATGCCATGTTTCCTGCAAAAATTTACAAAAGAATTGGAGGTATACTCCCCTCCTCTATGTGATTTGAGGACCTTGATATAGTGCCCACATTCTCTTTCAGCCTGGGCTTTAAATTCTACAAATTTATCAAATGCTTCAGATTTGTTCTTTAAGAAATACACCCATGTCCTATGACTGAAATCATCAATAAATGTCATAAAATATGTACTCTTCCCAATGGAAGTAACTTGCATAGGACCGACTAGGTCAGTATGCACTAACTCTAATGGATATCTAGCCCTCCTAGAATTTCTAGAATTAAAGGGAAGCCTATGTTGCTTACCCAAAATACAAGCCTCACACTTGTCACAAGAATTTCCTACATGTGGCAGACCATCTACCATTCTTTTATTTGACAATAAATTTAAACCAGCATAGCCAAGATGACCATACCTGAGGTGCCATAGCCATGAGGGGTCTTCAATCACACTCCTTAGATCTGATTGTGTGGGAGGTGCAACACTAACTTGAGATGAGAAACATGTCTCTATCCTTAAGGGAAACATTATGTTCTTTGTCATTTGAACTATTGCAAGTAAGTTCTTGCTCCCATCCTTTTCTTGAATGAGACACATGTCATTCTCCATCAGCACTTTGTATCCATTTTGAATGAGCTGACCAATGCTCATCAAATTGTGCTTCATACTAGGGGTGAAATACACACTTTGTATTTCCTTTTTCTCACCTTTCTTGGTGCAGACCATAATAGATCCTTTGCCCACAACTGGTAGGGTTCCATTGTTACCCATCTTAATTTCTGATTTGAAACTCTTGTCAATGAATGAAAACAAGGTTTCATTACCACTCATGTGGTTGCTACATCCACTATCAAGGTACCAAACCTCAGGGCTTCCTTCTTCACCAACATTACACATGATGAAGGCAGTGTTTTCACTTCCCATATTCACATCAGCCACATTTGCTTGTCCTGACTGATCTTTCTGCTTCTTCCAACATTCATTTGTATAATGCCCATATTTATGACAGTAGTAGCATTCTACATTACTCTTATTTGAGTTGTAGTTTTTTTTACCTCCTCTTGAAGTATTTTGTGAGCTACTTGCTCCATCTGCTCTTCCTGAGCTTTCTGCTGCAGCATTTCTTTGTCCTCCATTTCCTCGGCCTCTACCTATGAAGTTTCTGCCTGAGCCATTTCTTCCTCTCCCCCTTCCTTTTGGATTTGACTGAGCCTTGAATGCTTGGTCTTGGGTAGAAGAAGATGTGGATCTATTGATCCTATACTCATGGGTTTGAAGAGAACCCATCAACTCATCCATTGTCAAAGTAGTGAGGTCTTTTGCCTCTTCTATGGTCATGACCAAGTTTTCATAGTTATGAGGTAAACTCCTCAATATCTTGTCCACTATCCTCTGCTCTTGATAGTCTTCTCCATTTGACTTCAGTTGGTTAATCACATTGGAGGTCCTTGAACTGAAGTTTGCAACTGATTCATTCTCCTTCATTTGAAGGTTCTCAAGCTCCCTCCTTATATTTTGTAGTTTTACAGCATGAACTTTATCAGTCCCATTGAAGTTTGTCTCAAGGATATCCCATGCTTCCTTTGCATAATTTTCTACTGCAATCTTTGCGAAAATTGTCTCTGTCATTGCTGCTTCAATAAGACTTAATGCCTTAGCATCCTTCCTCCTTGACTCCTTCAAATGAGTCTTCTATGCATTTGTAAAGGCAACATACTGAGTTGGATCAGTCACATCATTGAAACCATTAGCCAAAAACTCCCACAAATCATTTGCAACCATAATGGTTTTCATCTTCTTTACAAATGTATCATAGTTTTTTCCATTAAATGATGGTGGCTGCTGCCATATCTTTCCTGCATCTCCTGCCATGTCATATATCCCAAGAAAACAAAATGCCCTAACTCACTATGGATGTGGGGCCTCAAAGCTCTGATACCATGTGAGAAATATGCATTAAAACCAACTCACAACCCTAAACCTAAAAACAATTTATACTCGGCACTTTAAAAATTGCTCGGCACATGAAGGTGCTGAGTGCTAGTTTTACTTGGCACTCGCTCAGCACATGAAGGTGCTGAGTGATAGGCAACAGGTGTCGAGTGAGCTCGGCACAAGAAGAGCTCGACACTTGCATAGGAAATGCTCGGCACCAATGGATGCCGAGTGAGCTCAGCTCCAACTAAGAAAGAGGATGTCGAGTGTTCTATTTCAAAACTTAGGAAATATTGCAACGTGAATGCTTTTACTATTAAAACCAGAAAGCCAAAACTTAAAGCTTTCAACCAAACTTGTTAAATCCAAAGAATAGAAGATGAAGAACAATAGAGTAAGTATGTTGGTTTGCTTTCTATTCAATCTGAGATTTAAACTATTACAAATCTGGGGGCATTCGGCTTCAACCAAAAAACCCTAAAATTACCCTAAACTGATAATACTTCAAACTTTAAAATTGTAGCTCTAATGGCTGCATACAAAAGTGCCTAGAGCAATCATTGCTTCACAGGTGGAATCCAATAAACAATAAACTTACAGAGTGAACAGAGAGAAGGCATGCAACTGTAGGCATGAAATAAACAAGCTTCTTTCTCTGCACTCTGACGACTGGATCTGCTAATCTTCTTCCACTGTTCTTCTCTGCAACTTCTAATCTGATCTTCTTGATCTACACTCTTCTTCTCTTTCTCTCTTATTGAATGAATATTAAAACATTCCTTTTATCATATTCTTCCTTTCCCTCTCAATGTTTAAATTTCAAATCCTCACCTACCAAAATGAATGCCTACCGTCCATGAATGTATGTGGTGACCTGACAGGGTAGATGGGCATGGGGCTCGAGGACAAGCCACAGATGTTGACGTTAATTTCCAACATGAGTATCTGTCAAAAAAATGTTTAAATTTAGTGAAGAAAACTAAATGAGAAAATTTGTGTTGTGGACAGTGATGACATATTGATTAAGACAAGACACAGTTGGGGAGTAGCAAGACATTTTAAAATCTTTATTATCTATCTTTCAGTGAATCAAAATTTGGATGAGTGTTTGAAGTGGGTGTTAGAAAATACACCAGATGAACCATTCTCAGGATAATGATGACATCTTGATTACTCATAAAACATTTTATAACATCATATGTATCTCATAAATGCAATGGGATCTAACTCTACAAATGCTCCAACAGATACGACAAGAGTATGAAGAGCTTATTTATATCCCCATTTCACGATGCATCTTCACCATTGTAGTTGATAAACAGCAAAATATTTTAGGTTTGAGTCTTAATTGATCTATTAAAAACCTCAACAATCATCATGTCTTCTTGTGAACAAGTTCCTGTTATTCATCTCTCTCATGTATTAAATTATGACCCAAATGAGAATGATATAGAAAGAGCTTATGCTGAACTGAGGAGAGCTTGTGAAGAATGGGGGTGTTTTCTGGTTAAGAATCATGACATCAAGGAAGACATTATTCATCAGAAGGATTTAGAGACTATTGGATGCCCAAAAAGCAGTTGAGGGTTATGAGTCGGCAGAGTTTCTTAGTAGATTCAAATTCTTGAATGTGTGGAAACCATTGTTTTTTTTTGAGGTGGATCTAGTCGTCCATTGGAATAGCTTTGGCTTGCATTAATAGATTAGAAAATAAATAAAAATGAATATAAGTTTGTTCAACATCGCATATGTTCATTTCTCTTATTTTATGATAAATGGGGTGAGTAATTACAGTCAAAGACAAAACCAAATTTGAATTCTTTTAATAAATATATAAGATAAAACTATAGTTTGGCTTATCCATTTTCAATTAAAGTTACGATTAAATTATTTTGGAAAGAGTTTGGATGATGAAATCAGCTATTTGTTTAGATATAGGACTTGAAAAGTGCAGTTTAGTTTTTCTATTTCAATCGAATTTGAAATAAAATAATGTTGTATCTTTGTATTTCTATCTTATATCTAACATAACATTGTTGCATAGTGTTACTACTATAACATTAATAAAATGGTGGATATGAAAAAGGCATTGTAGTTACATGACAATATTGTTACAAATAATCATTTCTTATGTAGCTCGCGTTTGAGGCTACAACCTCAATTTGACAAATGTGTAATTGAGTGTCTATTTTCAATCAAATTTAAAAGGAAATAATACTTTACATCTACGTGTTTCTATTTAGTATGAATCTTATATATTCTTCTCTAGTATGAAGCATAAACTTCTTGATCAGTGAAAAATGTTACTATTAAAGAAATAAATAATGGTTACGTACTTTTCTAGAAAATATAGAAAATTTTAAATCCTTCTAATGCATATGACTTGACATCTTATTAGTATAGTTGTAATTTAATGTATTCTTTTCTAACTAAAAGAGCAATGTTTCTTTATTTTTAACCACTTCAATAAACAACTCTAGATACAAAGAATCAAATGTTAATAATTTATTTGTAACTCATCACACACGAAAAAGAAAACATAAAAAATCATCAAGCTACATGAGTATTAATAATAATGCCACCCTACATAGCTCCCACTCCATCTTGCATGCTCAAATTGACTAGGAAAGATGAGAATCTAAAGAAGTAAACCTTCCCTGACATGTTTGAATAAGAAGAGAATTAAATTAAAAAAATGACATCGCATCTCAAAAATCTTTTTACAAATTTTCAATTGTCATATAATCTAATCATTAAATGTAGCTAAGGAGAAAATCTTTTTTTTATAGAAGTAATAAAGAAAATGACTAACCTTAGGAAGACATGACTTGTCCACCATATATTTTGAAGTAAAATTCTAGATAAAATTAAAAAATATCTTATTTACAAAATATCCACAATACTAACTTGATTTTTATTGTGACTAAATAAAATAATCTTATTTTTTAGAATGAAATATTTCTCATTTACATAAATATTGTTCAACATACATATTTTTTTAGCCTAAGGAAGGGGCACAAGGAAAAATGATTCCAATTTAAAAGTGGAAACTTGCTAGCTCTCTTGATCTCATAGTAGTTTTGAGATTCTGAGCCCTAATTTTATAATAAAAATATTTTTCTTTATAACACCTCACCAGGGAACCCAAACGAAACTAACCTAAAGTTTCACTAAGTTTGTCAAACCTATATATTTTCTTAAAGAGAATAATGAAACAACAACAAATACAATAGCAAAAGAAATAACTCACATACACACAACCATCATAAACAAATTACATCTATTAGGGGTCCCATGCTGTTGAATCACATTTAAGTTTAATTAGTACTAAATATGGTACATAAAAAATCCACCATCAAAGAATAACTACAAGTACAAATCTATTTAAATAATATACAATTACAAGATGTCCCTAGGCACAAATAGAATTCATAATCATCCAATGTACAAGTTGTAGGGTATGAAAAGCTCAAAGAATATACTGTAGAACCAGAATCAGTATGCAAAGAACATTAACAAATAAAGTAAACATTCACAAACCAAAAACTAAATTCACATATATGCTTAGACTAAGAAAGAAAATAAGAAGTGCAAACCTCACGAGAGAAAACACTCCATGCTTTCTTGATTCTGTAGATGTGTCCTTTTGCTGTGGATGTATGCTCAAGATGCTCAAAAGTTGCTTCAATGGAGATGGGTAATGGCAAATTGGTAGCTTTGTGAGCTCTCAATTTGGCATTATAAGGGTATGGTTGATGGCTTTGGTTCTCAAAATAGCATGGTAACTTTTTCTCAAATATTGTTGATGAAATGGCTTGGGATGGGATTCAATTTATAGGCTAAGGGGTAGAGGGATGGAGGGCTTAGATGCAAGGATGGATGAAGGCTTAAGGAGGGCTAAGATGCACTCAAAGGGGAGCACATGGATTGTGCTTGTTTAGCACCAATGGGAAGGTGACACTTGTCACAAGGAGGATGAGTGTGAGAGGGTAGGGTTAAGGGTTGGTTAAGGGCATGATGAGTGGGGTTGAGTATGTAAGAGGGATGTAAGAGGAATGAGTGTGGAAGAGGGAAGAGTGTGGAAGATGGGTGTAAGAGTCATGAGTGGGCTTGTAAGAGTCTTTATGTTTTGTAAGAGCACTCATGAATTAGTGGTTGGGTTTTTTTGAGGGGAGACTTTGGTTTGGATTAGGAAAGTCTTAAACTTGTTTAAGGAATGTGACAACATTAGGGGGTGGATTAGGCTTGGGTTTAGGATTAGATTAGGGATGTTAGAGATGTGCAAGTGGATGGCATTAATGAGGGTGGGTGAGTTAGTGGCTAAGCTTGGTTAGTATGGGTGGATGGGGTGGATTAGGCTAAATGGAGGATTAGAGATAGGTTAGGGTTTTTTTGAATTTGAGGATTTCATTTATCAAATAGATTTATTTAATAAATGGGGATTTTTGGAATTAGATAGGAGAAAAGGATTTAATTGATAAATAATAGATTATTTGATTTATCAATTAGGACTATAGATGATTAATTAAATTAATCAACTAGGGGATGACAAAGGATTAATTAAATAAGAATTTAATTAATGATGCCTTTAGAGATGGCTAAATTAGATTACCAAACTAGTGTAATCAAATTTAGGTGTCTACATATACATCATGAATATAATACGTCATCTCATAAGATCTCTGATAATCAAATACATACAAAAAAGTATAATAATCCAACATAAACATAATATCAGATAGAAAGGATCAACTGCACGGGTACATCCAACAATGGCATCCAATGGTCGAATCTCAATGGTATAAGAAAAATGCACTATCACCTGACCTTGTGGAACCTAAATGGCCCACTCCCACCATGTTGATGAGATAAACTCAGTTCCCATATGGATATCAATCCCAAAATCCAAACTAACATCTAGGTCAAGGAAACACCTAAAAGCAACCTATCTCAAAGGTACCAAGACATAAGTATCATCTAATCCCAGAGGCAACAAAGAAACATGGGAAATATACTATGTAAGTAGGCAAGTTTCATTGCCTGAGCCTACTCTAAGCTTACCTCGGTAGCCTCTTTGGACTCTGGCCCCCTAGTGTCTCTATACAGAACTAGTATCGTTTTGTATAGACAAGACATACTAACGAAGCAAGGTTGCAACCAAGCATCCTTTCTATTCCCATTCTAACCTATACTAGCACTCAAGGCATAGGCGAGAAAGAATAATGACTATTTTTAATTCATTTTAAAATCCATTTAATGAAATGTTATCACTTATTAAAAAAAATTTGCAATGGGTTACCTAGGTAGGTAGTTAGGGCTCTGACCTCTATTGCAAGCCACTTCCCAATGTACACACAAATTACCTACCTTAGGCTCATAAAAAGTAAAAATCATAGAATTATAGTTTTCACCTCAATCATTTAAAAGAAACAAGAAAGAACCTATAGACAAAATATATTATTCATCTCAGTCCTTTACAAGCAACTTGAAATCACCTACAGACCAATCTCAATATCACCTCAATCATATATAAGAAATTGGAAAGGACCAAAAAGATAAAATTCAAGAATCACCTTAGTCCTATACAAGAAACTAGAAAGCATCAAAAGATAACTAATTGAAGACTCAAAATATTACACCTAAAATGTCACATCATTCACCTTAGGTCTACACAAGAAACTAGAAAGCACCACAAATATCTAAACAAACTCATTATAGAAAATGCATGACACATTGCCATTGTTAGGTATAAAAGTTCATATGCAAAACATCATCATGACATCACATGGTATCACCAAAATTTAGTAACTCTCGACCTTTGGTAGACATCCAAAACTAGTCAACACTCTAAGTCAACTTCAAACCCAACACAAAAGAAATCATACAACATGCAGTGATCTTGTAGAGTTTATTTAAATGTCAGGTTCAAGTTTTTCATCTCTTTCAAAAGTCTCAGATTCATCAAAGTTTACAATTTTCCTATTTTTACAAAATAATAATTATTTAATTAAATCAAGATTAGAGATTTAAAATAAATAATTAAAAAATAATCTTATTGGTTTAAAATAGAAAGCCATTCATTTAACTTCATAGTAACAAATTTAACTAATTAATAATATTAAACCTTTTAATTTAATTAATTAAAATTGAATTATTTTAATAACTATTAAAAAACTATATTTAAAAATAGATTAATTATTATTTTTTTAAGAATGTAAAATAATATATAAAAAAGTTAAACAAAATATATGAAAAAGGAAAAGCGTTTTTAAATGCCTGCCAGCCTACCCATAGGCTTTCGTAAATAGCAGAATACTACATCCACAGTACCTGTTACTGCCATAGCAGTACTATTGAGCAAGCAACTAATAATATCACCATTGAGGGTTAGGAGAGGAGGAGAGGTGGGAGGTGGTGGCTCGCCTCCCTCCATTAATTAATTTTTTTAAAAAATGTTTATTTAATTTAAACAATACTAGATTGAAGCCCCCCTTTCCCCATTTTACTATCAATTAATTTTTTTAAAAAGTTCAATCTCTTTTAAATTATATTATATATAATTGTGTGTGTGTGTGTGTGTGTGTAGGTGTGTGTGTGTGTGTGTATTTTCCAAATTAAATTTTATAGAAGGAATACAAACAATCAATCGAATCTATATAAAATAATCTTGATTTCTTTTCCAAACCCTACTCATATCAAAATATAGTTCTCTAAGAATTTTGCAAAATGAAGGTTTCTAAATACCAAATCATATACAAATGATTTTGAAATAATAAAATTCACAACAAGGGTTTTAACCCAATTCGATTCTAAAAATAATTGCATTCAAACATGAAGAAGACAAAGAATTCAAAGAATGGAAGCTATTGCGCAAAAAGTCACAAGATCCTACTTGGATTTGATGCTAAATTCACAAACACACAGATCTCACAATCAATTCCCCTTCTTCTGAAAACCTTCTCAAAAATTGCCTCCTCCAAATCTTGGTATCGAGAAATTAACTCTAATTTCTTAATAAAGAGTTTTTCCCCAAATTAGGGCTTCGATTGTGCAATCACACGAAACCCCTTTTTCTTAGTTACTTTATTATATTTTAATTTTCATGTGCAATATTTTTCAAATTTAATTAAAATATCTTTATTATATCAAATTCTTTCTCTCTTTAATTAATTCACTAGATTTTTATAATAAAATATTTTTTATTTAAATAATAATAACATTTAGAGTTTATTATAAAAAGTGAAACTCCTAAATATATTTTTATTAAATTAAATAAATATGATTATGCAAAAATTAGAACTTTAACTATATCTTTAAATTTAATTCTTTTATTTAATTAATTATAACAAATTTCTTTATAAAATTTTGTTTAAATTAAATCATTAAGTACTCTTTTAGTTTGATTTAATTATAACTAAAAATCATTGTAGACTCACAAGATGAACTATGAAAACCCATCATAAAGTACAAAATAGTATATCAAACTCAAGGGTTAAAATCACGAATTCACATCACTTGATGAATTCAAAAGAGTAAACAACTTAGATACTTGTCCTACTTTCTAGGACAATTGGCTTAAGTTTAAGATTTGGACTCAAGAATTATCTCCCCTATTTTACTATTGAGATATTGCGATAGGGTACTCTCATCCAAGCAATTCAAGGAAGTCGATACCTAGTACCTACAATCTACATAAAATCTAAGCATATAAATATACATATAATTCTAAACTAAAAAGGAAATGACAAAGAGTGGTGCATCATGTAGATCCTAACTTGTAGGTGACTATGACTCCCTTTGTCAACCACATTAGGAATTGTTGGAATTTACAAATGGGACGATTTACTTCTAAGAGCGGGGTTGAATCAGAAGTAACTAACTTTAACATTTTAAAATTTTAGCTAAGATTATTCACATGCATCTAACATTGTCAAATAATCATAAAAGTAAAGATATGCATGAAAATAGATAAAACAAGATTTTGGGCACCCAGAAACCATCCAAAATGAGAAGGTAAAACTAAGGCGGGGATGACACCCACAAATTATCACTGTAGCAATATGTAACTATTTAAGGTTACAAAGTTTGACCACTTCCAATGGTCTACCCTGTGAAAGGCCTACCCTATTAAAGGCTTAACACCCTATTAAATGTGACCTAGTTAAAAGATTTACAAACACTCACTTGGAATTTTACCCTATTAGAGTATTTATCACCTTGTTGAAAGGCTTACAATATGGCTGTTAGACCAACCTATCTCCATAGGATTTTCATTCCTAATATAATGGCTAGAAATTATTAGAATGTGTTGACTTGATGACTTACAATCTTTAATTGCTGATTCCACATCCTTGTTCTGCTCAATTTGATCTGATCCTTCCTAATCTAATGTGTCTCATCTCGAAGTGCTGATACCTTTTTCTAACCAACTGAATTCTAGAAATTTAACTCTTCCTTCTCGATGTTTTTACACCCTTTTGAACTTCACTAGTATTCTCCCATATAACTCTCTTACACTTGCATGAATTATGGGGTGTCAACCTCTTTTTAAAGGTTTTGAAGACTTAGGGTTAGGTATGAATCTACGATCAATATTCATCCTTCTTTTCCTATTCAATTCTTTCACTTTTTCTATTGGTTGCATGCTTTCTCCATTTTTCTTATTGGCTGCATGCTAATTACATAAGGAATGTAAAAGATTTGATCTTATCTTTTAGATCTTTCAAGATTCATCTTAAGTTGGCTCAAAAATGGTTTACATCTAATTTTGTGAAGGCACAAACTCATATGTTGATCCTATGTTACTTGACACTTGCTAATTGTTGATGCTCAACACAAATAGGAATTCTGTCTCATTTGGCTCCTATAGTAATTTCATTTTGCTCGGCAGCTATAGTGATTCAACATCACTTATCACTCAGCACTTGAATCTTTTTCACTCGGCACCTATTGAATTTTTGACTTGGCACATACTATGGCTCAACATCTATATCATACTTGGCATCAACTTAGAAATTGGTTAAGCATGTTGACACTTAATTGTCAAAACCAATCTGAGACCAACAATCTCCCCATTTGACATGAGTGGCAAAAACACTTAACTAAGCATTATGAATTTGGTCTCTATGAGTATAATACTCATCTTATTTAGCATATGTAAAAAAATTCAAAAACTTTGTTCAAAATTTTGTAGAAGATTATATACCTCAAAAAATTGTAACTCCACCAAGCTGATGTGCCATTACTGTATCCAAAATTCTTTATGCTGAATTTATCTCATGTTTTTTTCCATTTTTTGCCTTATCATTCCTTTGCCTCTATTTCTGTCTATTCTATTTCTGCTCTTTTTGTACTCCCCCTTTCACACATTACCTTGCAATTTTTGTATCCTTTTGGCTTTATTTCCTTATCTCTCCTCAAAATTTTGTTATATCCCCCTTTGGGTATTGTTTATTATCTCCCCAATTTATTACATCTTATTACCTCCATCTCAAAAATGTATTTCTCCCCCATTCTTGTTATCATATCTTTATTATATCTCCCCCTTTATCTATATAATGTATTATCTCCCCCTTATTTACACTTATGTCATAGGGTCTTAAGAATGAATGGAATATTTAGCCAAAAATTTTTTATTTACCTCCATTATTATCTTTAGAGAAGCATCCCAATTGTCCAGTATTATTTCCAGTGCTTTGAGCTAGATGGTTGTCTCTATTACAAGATGTACTAGGCCTTCTAATGTAGAAATATTTGGATCTTTCTTCAAAATGTTCTCTACATAAGCCATCTCTTTATGCAATACTTCCATGTGTGTGGTGATTGAAAACTATATCTGTATCAGTTTGGCCTTAACATTAGCTTCTTTTGCTCTTAATATAGCTAACTCCTTTTGGGTGTGAAGTGTTGTGGAAAAATGCTTCTCACTTTGAGTTGGATCCTTAGGTAGTTGTGTACTTGATACCTTAAGGTTCCTCTCCAAGCTCAATATTCTCTAGCTAGTCTCTTGTGTGAAATATGAAGAGTCACATTGTTTGAAGTACAATGAGAATATGTTCTCAAGTACTGCTTTTTCTTTCTCAATTTTCTTAGCCAATTCAACCTATGATAGTTCTATTTCACCAAATATTTTCTCATTCACCTTCATTTGAAATTTCTTCTCAGACTATTCCAATAGTTTGACATTCGTATCAAGGTCTTAATTTTATACCTAGTCCACTATGTTGGATAGTTGCTCCATAATGGGCTTTGTTTCATCAAGTACTGGCAAGCTAAATGCATCAAGAAAGATATCTTTGATTTCAATCAGTGCTTGCCTCTACCTATACTCATTTCTGAGTATCTCCTACTTCTTCTTCCTCTCTAGTGCCTCTTACACTTCAGTAATTTGTGCTAAGTTCATTGTCTGGTAGTCATAACTTGGTATGACTATCTCTTCATTAAGTGTAGGGTCTCCATAGTGAATTACCCTTTCTACCTTGGTAGAGCTTGGGTCTAGTGCTAAAATTTATAGTGGTACTACATCAGTGCTCGGCTACTTAGTAGGAGTCCCTATAGTAGGAAAATTTACTAGAGTTTATATTGCCTCTTGTTCTCTCTCCTTAGGGGTCTTCTCCTCTTCCTTATCTTCTTCTATTCTTCCTTGATTAATTATGGTGATCCAAGGAGGTGCACCTTGGCTTTGTGCTGTAGGATTAGAGATGTCCCTTTCCTCCCTTTCTTGCTCCTTGGTAGTTGTAGTTACTATCTCTTTGGAATCAACCTTACCAATTATGTCTTCTATTTATTGCTCTTGTGGTTGATCACTTGTATTTATAGGAGGTTGTGAAGGTGGTTCTTGTGTATTCACCTTCTCCTTAGTTATTTCAGCTATAGCTTTTTTCAATTCCTCTACACTCACCAAAACAAGATTTGTACACAACTATGATTGCAAAGTTGTTTGGTGAAGGATCTTTCTGAGATCTTCTATAGTTAATAGGTTAATGTTCTAACTTGAAGTATTAGGAACATCCTTTACAATTACAGTTTCTATAGATGCAGGTGTTGTATGTGGAGGACTAGGTGGTGGAATTTGTGTGTCTTGGACACTTTGCTCCTATTGTTGTTCCTCAACTATTGCCTCATCACCTTTATGTGTCTTCTCCTCCACTATTACCTCTTCTTTATCTTTCTCTCCTTCTTCCTCCTTTTCATTTTCCTCTTCTTCTTCATTGTCATTTCTTCCCTCAAAGGGATCTTCTTGACCTTCCTTGATTGTTTTCAACTCATAAATTAATTTCCACATTTTTGTGGACTTCTTTACAACACCCTCAATTTTATTTTGTAGAATGATGAAGGCTCTATATTTGGGTGCAAAATTTCTCCCATGTTTCTTGCTAGCCTTGCTTATTTGACCTTTTGTAAGGTTAGGAATTACACGAGCCAATGGTGACTCTCTTATTTCCTTCTCCATGTTTAGGCAATAATGCCATTTATTTTCAACAATTGAACTTAACTCCTTAGGAATAGAATTATCAAGTTCAAGTGGAGTAGTCTTCAACTTGGCCTTCATAGTGTAGATAGATTCTTCCACTATGTTCTACTCCTCTTTTATAAACTTATTAAAATCAATGGTCTTCAAACTAGTTAAGTCTGCATTATCCCTAATGTTATCACAAATATTTTCAAGATCAGATTTGGTGGTGTGACTTACCACTCTGAATTGTTCATTGTTAGATTGTGTTCTCTCTTCATCTGACTCCATGGGTGCAACATATTTTCTTCTCTTCATTTTTGGTAGCCTTCCTTGTTGTGTATCTTTTTGCTTCTCTTGTTCCTTGGCCAACATGTTGTAGCCCTTGTGTCTTCCCTGGTGGTAGGTTTGGCTAGGCTCAGCTTGGCTTCTTTCTTCTTCCCTTTGGATTGTGCAGCAGGCTATTTTTGTGCCTTTCTCTTCTTGGGTTTAGCCTTAGGTGCTTCCTGCTTGGTACCTTCTTCTTCCTCTGCACCCTCATGCATTCCTTGGTTCAGTGCTAATGGTTCTTTCCCTTATTCATCATCATCATCATCTACCTCTTCATCTTCTTCTTCCTTAGCCTTAGCTACCCCTTCTCCAAATTTAGCTTTTAGCTTCTTCACAAGTTTGTCCTTTTTCTTCAATGTGGAAGTTTTCTTTAACTCCATGTCTACTTTTGATCTTACCACATCATAAGTCCCAAAATGTGGTGTACTCTTGTCCACTTCTTCTGCTAACAATGTTGTAATTGTTGCAGATGCCTCATCAATGTTTATTTCATAACCAAGAGGTCTTAGCCATCTAACACTGGGTATGGCTGTTTGAATATAGGTACAATCAATATCTACAAGAAAACATACATCATCTACATATTTCTCAACCAATGAAATAGGCATCCTCAATCTCTGTTCCATGGACTTCTTGAAATCTTCAAAATAGTTGGTCATAAGTGTTTCAAAATTAGCTCCCATTTTTTCAATGTATTCATTTACTTGAGCTACTATGGACTTATTTGTTTTCTAGCTAACTTTACTAAAGGATGGAAATTCATTTTGTACATAGAAAAATATACATATCAAAATTTCACCAAATTTTCATTGTGCTCCCTTGGTTCTCCTTATTGCTCTTAGGTTTTCATTGATTTGTTGCACTTGTGATTCAACAAGATCATAAGTATGATACTTCTTAACTAATTTGTAACCAACATCTACTACAATGCATGGCACACTGTTGATTTTTCTAGACTAATAGAACTTGTGTGAAATAACCCTAACAACAAATTCAACAAGAGGATCTTGAATGATATCTATAGTCATTCCTCTCTTGTTCCATTTTGCTCCCATATTTTTCTCAATTTCTTCCTTAGAGTCACTTCTAAGGGTCTTAGGTTGATCTAGGATTGTATATCCTATTACCTTGTGAATAATCCTCTTTTATATCTTAATTGGGCCATCTTCCAACCATAAACTTCCATCATGAATCCTGCTCAATACTATTATGATCCATTCAATTTTGAAGATAGTGGGGAATTCTAGGGTAAAAGTCAAACCATTCCTTTCAATGATTTGGTATTGTTCCTTCAATACTCCATTTTCACACAACATATCATAAGCTTCTCTCATCTCCTTGTCTTCTATAGCACCAATCTTACGATTATAACACCTCCTAACATCTTGGACCATAACTACCTTAGGAGGAATAATAGATAGGGCTCCAACTAGGTCATTTTTGTATGTAGCTTCAAGGATTGGCAAGAAATTAGGTTTTTAAACTTCATTTGACACTAATTGGACCTCAAATGACTCTTTCTCTTAAGGTTTCCTAGAACTGGAGGCCATTTCTTCTATCTAGGGTTTTAAACATGAAGAAATTTAAAACTGCATAGCTTGGCACTAGTGTAAATACCTTGAAATTGATGAAACCAAGCCGAATCTCTATTGAAATCTACTCAAATGTTGTATCTTCTACTTTGAAATCATTCTGCACTCTTCTTTGTCTTTTCTCTTTGTTCATGATGAAGAAAAAATGGTTCAAAATGTGAACATATACCATAATTTCATAACATTTAATGCTTAGTGGATTTACAACTATCCATGTGACTTATTAAGCATTTCTACATTACTCAGCTTCCATTGTCTTTCAACCACTCGAAATCCATTGGAGTTTCCCTTTGCTCGGTTTCCATTACCAACTTGGTTGCAACTAACTACTCGACTTCCACTAACTTTGGCAATCAAATCGGTATGTACTAAAATTTTACTCAGCATCTGAGGGCAACTCGGCAACATTTGTAAAATATTCAAATTTTAACTTTACATCTCTATTCGTGCTGATCTTTCCTTTTTAGAATTTTTTAGTCTAGGAACTAATGTATGATAAAGTTTTGTATATCTGTCCCACATAACTTCTTTTGCATAATTGGATGAAGTGTGACCACTTGACCTTTTGGGTGAAGTGATCCCTTCATTGGATGTGTTGCTTCCATCTTTCTTCTTCCAAGCCTAATTCATTTCTCCTTTGATGTGTTCAACATCTACGTTTCCTTTTCCTTTGTTGAACTCTAAGTTGGGTGCCTTTGACCTTGTTGAGAAATTTTTGCTAATATGAGCAGTCTTCAAACAACTAAAACATGTGGTTTGGCTCAACCATCTATTGTAGTTTGCACTAAAATTTATTCTTATGCAATTTTCAACGATGTGTCCATATTCTTGATAGTAGTGATAGCTATACCTAATGTTTTACTCCCAATTATAGTGATGTCCATGATTATTTCCCCTTACTAGTTGATTAGGTGTCCACATAGGTTTTGATTTGCACTCAAAAGCTCTATGTCCATACTTCTTGCAATTGTAGCAATGACCTTCAAATCTTGGTGTCCTGATAATCCTAGCCCTATAGTATCATTGCTAGATCTTGTTTATTTTAATAGCTATTCAAATTACTTGATGGAATCATTGGGCTTGTTGAAGCTCTCTGCAATCTCCTTTTCTCTTATCAGGCCATTTTGCAGTTTCTCAATTTGCATCTTTAGTGTGGAGATCTTTATGTCCTTGACATTTAGTTCATGATGTGCATTCATCATCTAACATAAGGCATCTAGTTGCATGTTGGAAATTCTTGTGAGCTCAATTGAATTTTCTTCCAACTTGTTAGCAAGGTTCTTCTTGTTCTCTTCTAGCATATCCTTATCTTCAATGGCTCTTTTCTTCTACTCAGTCACTTCACAAAGCATCATGGCTTGAGATTCTTGTTCAATCTTGAGAGTTCTAATCTCTTATGCTTGGCCTCTATTCTTCTCCATCAGATCTACTATTACTACATCAAACTCTTTGGAATCTCCATTGGCAAACAATTTTGAGGTGTCAATCTCCTTATACTATGTATCATTCTCAGCTATGGCAATCTCTCTTCTTCTCTTTAATGATTTTCTCAATTCTTCCCTAGCTTCTTCCAGAGTATGTAGAGTGAGTTTTATATCAATCACCTAGTTTTCTATGACCTTCCCAAGTTTGTAGACTTCTATTTATAGATCTTTTCCCCAAGCTATAAGGCTCCTCCTTGTGAGAACTAGGCTTTAATACCAATTGTTGGAATTTACAAATGGAAAGATTTACTTCTGAGAGGGGGGGTCAATTAGAAGTAACTAACTTTAACCTTTTAAAATGTTAGGTAAGATTATTCACATGCATCTAACATCTTCAAATAATCATAAAAGTAAAGACATGCATGAAAATAGATAACACAAGATTTTGGTCATCTAGAAACCATCCAAAATAAGAAGGTAAAACTGGGGTGGGAATGACACCCACAAATTATCACTGCAGCAATATGTAACTATTTAAGATTACAAAGTTTTACCACTTCCAATGGTTTGCCCTATGAAAGGCCTACCCTGTTAAAGGCTTTACACCCTATTAAAAGTGACCTAGTTAAAGGATTTACAAACACTCACTTGGAATGTTACCCTATTAGAGGATTTAGCACCTTGTTGAAAGGCTTACAACATGGCTATTAGACCAACCTATATCCATAGGATTTTCATTCCTAATACAATGGCTAGAGAGTATTAGAATGTGTTGACCTAATGACTTATAATCTTTAATTGTTGATTCCAGATCCTTGTTCTACTCAATCTTATATGATATGTCTCTGCTCAAAGTGTAATACTCTATTCTAACCAGCTGAATTTTGCAATGCAACTATTCCTTCTCTATTTCTTTACACCCGTCTAAACTTCACTAGTATTCTCCCATATAACTCTCTTACACTTACATGAATTATGGAGTATCAACCTCCTTTTAAAGGTTTCAAAGACTTAGGGATAGGTATGTATCTATGATCAATATTCATCCTTCTTTTCCTACTTAATTCTTTCACTTTTTCTATTGGTTGCATGCGTTCTCCATTTTACTTATTGGCTACATGTTGATTACATAGGGAATGTAAAAGATTTGATCTTATCTTTGAGATCCTTTGAGATTCATCTTAAGTCAACTCAAAAATGGTTTACATCTAAGTTTGCAAAGGCACAAACTCATATGTTGATCATGTGTTACTAAGCACTTGCTAATTGGTAATGCTCATCACATATAGGAATTTTGTCTTGCTTGACTCCTATAGCAATTCTATTTCACTCGACATCTATACTTTTCTTAGCACCTATAGTGAGTCAGCATCACTTATCACTTGGCACTTGAATCTTGCTCGACACCTATTGAATTTCTAAGTCAACACATATGATGGCTCAACTTTTGTATCATACTTGTCATCAACTTAGAAATTGGTTAAGTGTATTGACACTCAATTGTCAAAACCAATCTGACACCAACAAGAATGCCAATCATAAAGTTAAATAGATAAGTACACCATACACATGCAAGTATAGGGTAAGTAACCATATAACTGCATATAAATCGTTCATCTAACTAATAATCATGAGATAACTAAAAATCATGAAATGAACATACACGTCATCATCAAAATAATCATTCATATGAAATATAACAAAGTATCAAGTAGCTCATCAAATAAATCAATTGAGTATGAAATAACATCTAATCAAATCTAGAAACCAAGTAATGATAATCATAAAACATAAACATAAAACTAGGCTAAAAGAATCTGGCGATCTAACATGAAAAGTAAACTAGGGGTAGGCATTACATGCTTCACAAAAATAAGTTCTTCTTTATCATACTTTATAATTATTTGAAGAACCCCTTTACAATTTATTTATTACCATCATCAAAAATAACCCATGGATTTCAAGTTTGAGTTTATAATTTATCTATATACTTGATTATAAAGATCATAAATGAGGATTAAAATTAGTAAAGATACTTGAGACCTATCAAATGAGCCTGATGATTATTTTTCAATAATTTTACATACTTTTGAACTACAAGATTAATAAGTTTTTTAAGCAAATATAGACCCAAAATTACATTTTGAATTATCAAATTTCTAATCATAAAAAAACTACATTTATTTAGGTTTACAAACCTTCTTTCAAGACAATAACACTATTTCTTTCTTATTACCTTATATAAACCCAAATAAAAATTTCATGTTTTATAATCTAGAAGAAATTAATTTTGATGGTATTGAATAAATGTGAATATCATATCATTGAGCACCAAAAGATAGTAACAATAATAGTGAATTCCATAGACATCACAAAGGAGACCCCACCAATGGTGGCTTCTTCCTTATCTCAAGCATTAGAAAAATTTTCACACACATACATATCAAAACCCTTAGTTCCATCAATATAATTAAACACATTTCTTGTTTCAAGAATAGGAAAGAGAATATGATTATTTTTTATCTAGTCATAATTATTATGTTTAGTTTGGATGAGATCTCATCCCATGGTAGCCCCATTGTTTGGGAGAAAAGAAAACCCCAAAGAAGCATAGAAAATAAAACTACAAAGATGAAGGTTTCTAAACTAGAAATTGAAGGATACTCGAAAAAAAAGTCCTCTATATTTATTGAATCTAGAGTTGTGGGAGAGCATCATAAATAAGTTCATCTATTCCTATCATTAATCAATGTGTGTTACTTGATCATGTGAAATAGAATTGTGCACCTCAGTAAGAACATTTTGCAAAGTATTCCAAGTTTTAATAGGAGTAGTGAAGTGTGTGATAGAAACCAAGAAATTTATCAAGTTGTTTCCCTCTCTAACAGCATGTTGAATTACAACAATGTCTATCGTGAACAAAAAATCTCAAAATTTATTAATGGCATCACTAATGAACCATCCTAGAGTTGCCACCCCATTCAACATCATAATAAAATTTACAATCTCTCTCTTCATTATTAGATTATGATATTCGATGGTTCTCTTGTGTGTTGTCCATAGGTTTCTTTTGTATATATTCATATATGTTTTGATATTTCTTGTAGGAGGAACAATATATTTTTAGGCCTAAATGGTTTTATTAGTATCTGCAATTGCCAATGCTAAATATTTTAGTGTTGCATGTTTAATATTAGATATAAATATTATACTTTATATGTTCAATTGTCTAATTTAATAAGACCATAACTCTTAGTTTATTTACTAAACTTGTATTTTATTTTATTTTCAAAGAGTAATAAGATGGTGCATAAAATTTCATAAATTGTGCCTATGTTGTGATGTAAATATTCATATTTAGTTTACAAAAGCATCAAATTTTGATTTAAAGTTTCTATGATTTAAATTTAAAAAGAGAGGTTTATGGATATCTACATTAAAAAAAAAAAAATCCTCTTTTTTCTCATTCTCCTTGTTTCATGATTTTGAAGTGTTAAATTTATGTCATAATGTTGCACAAAATTTGTTATATCTATAGATTTTAATTAGATTCAGCTAAGTTTTTAATCATAGAGAAATAAAATATGTATATTTTTACTTTTATGACATAGTAGTGTGTGCTTCTATTACTAGTAAGACTTCATTTTAATGAATTACTAGATGTTGGGTGTGCATGTTGATCTCATATGCTTTTTTTCTAGAATTCCCTCATTTTCCTTCCACAAAAAGAGAAATACAATGTCTAACATGGTAATATTTTCATTAAATAATTTATATCATCATTTAGTGGAAGAGAAAGTGACCCTTAGTGGAGAATATTAAAAAGAAAATTATGCATAGTTTATAGTGTGAATAAGAGGGAACACAAAAAGAGACATGGTTTGAAAGAGAGTATTGGGGAGAAATAGAGGGAGGAGCCTAAAAACTAAGAGGCATTTCAAGTGTAATCATGTGAAGAAAAAAATGGTCAAGAGAAAGTTCATGTGAAATATTTAATTTATAAATTTTTTTTATTGAATAAAAGAAAACAAAAACTGCACAAATAAGTAATAATAGAGTGCCAAATACTAAATTGAAAATTGAATTTCTTTTTCTTTTTCTTATCTACTAATTATAATGTATTTCCTCTTTATAGAGGATTGTACATGGTATAGTTGAAAAAATACTTAAAATATTATTATAGATGTGGAACTAAACTTAGGTGAGATAGAAAAGAAATTTATTGATTTTTGGATAAAAAACTAAGAAGTTACATTGAAATGTTGTTAGGCCAAAGTTAAGATTTATTTGGTACTACTAAATATAATTTTTTTGTTTAGGTTAGAATATTTTAACCAACATGTACTTTCAAATTTAATCTTTACAAATGTGGAAGCAAAGATTAAGGAGAAGAAATTGGTTATATAAATTATATAATTTTTTTGTTTAGGTTAGAATATTTTAACCAACGTGTACTTTCAAATTTAATCTTTACAAATGTGGAAGCAAAGATTAAGGAGAAGAAATTGGTTATATTCAACATTTATATGATTTTATTTTAATGAACTGAGTTTTGGTTACAATTTTGTGTACATATTCAAGGCAAGGTATTATCATTTGAAATTTGTGAATTATGTATTAATTTAAAGTTAGAGGGGAGTTTAATATTGCATCAAAGGGTATACTTATAGTTGTTAAAACATAAAAAATATCAAGAGATACAAAGTGATAATGAAATTTGAATCTAATTATCTATATTGATATTTTATATCTTTATTTATGTTTTTGAGACATGTGAAATTATGATAGCTAAAGAAAACATTTATATAATAATAATAAGACTTCATCATTTAAAATACTATTGAATGCCAAAATGCATAAAGAAATAAATGATATAATTGTTATGATGAGAGGTATCCACACTTACATAATAGATTGAAAAATAAATCGATGAAAGAAAGATGACTTAAGGTACACCAATTTATATAACACATATAACTAAAATGATCAAAAGAAGTGGCAAAAAGAGTATTTTTCTCTTTGTTGAATAGTTTTAAAGGAAAAGTTCATAAATGAATAACTTGATGATACCATTTTATGTTTTGAAAATGCATTTGTATTTCTCATTGAAAACAATATTTGAATAATCACAACTATTTGTACTAAAATACAAAGATGTCTTCTTTTATTTATTTTTCTGAAGTACAAATCAAAAAGTTACAATGAATAAATTATTGGCAAGTTGGATAATATGAATTGTTAAATGTTGTCATTAAGGATAATACTATTAATAATTAAGGTAACTTATGCAGCATGTGAAAGGCAAAAATTTTGAAATACAATAGAATAATATATATGTAAATTATACTTTTATCTTTGAAAATTTTAATATATCAATTGCTATGATTTTTGGGTAAATGAAGTGAAGATAGTTTTCTCTCATAGAACGGGATTACATGGTAAAAATTAGATAGTTAGACCAAGGATTACATGTTTACCCTCACATAGTAGATTGTGATAAAAATATTTAGAAATATGTATCAGATTGTTTATTCAAGCATACTAGACAAAGTTAAAGAAAGGGTATACAAAGAGATCATTTTTATATGTGAAGTGACATATGTTTTTTTGGAAATACAATAGGAAAGGTAAACTTTGAGAGGGGGGGCTAGGTGGGGGTGAATCAATGCTTTAAACTTTAACTCATAAAAATATTCACCACACATCCATCTCTGATATTCAATAAGTAAATTGAAATACCATGTAAAACATATGCATCTAAAGTATGTAAATAAGTAAGCATTCACACATATATGACACAAGATATGATTACATAGAAACCATCTAATGCAAATGTAAAACTGGGGTCAGGATGACACCCACAAATATTCGCTACTATAGTAATAAAGTATATCCAATGAAGGTTACAATGTTTGATCATGAAACATGATCTACCCTATGAAAGGTCTACCCTATTAAAAGCTTACAAAGACTATTAGGTCTTACCCTATTAAATCATTTCAAAAACCTATTAGAAATGTGCCTAATTAAAGAACTTTAACTCATAATTAAGTAAGCACCTTGTTAGAGGATTTCAATACAGCATATCAAGACCACTCTATTAAGAGATTTAACTAATTTACATGTTAGAATGTTTTAGCATTGATCTTGAGGTTAGCACTATGTTGCTTGATTTCAGATCACCTATTTACTAATGTACACTTGATCCTTCTTGATCAAATATCTCTTTGATCTTCACTATTTCCTTCCTTTGTTGTAGTGCACCTCAGATCATAATACCTTTTATCACCATGAATGTTCTATTTTGCACATGCAAAACTCTACTTGGTCATTTATTCCCTTCTCTCATAATCATGATAAGAAGTTTAGGGTTTTTTTGCTCCTTAAGAAGACCTAGGTGGCTTAGGGTTAGGTATGAATCAATGATTGTGATTCATCCATATTGCCTCTTAAACCTTCCCTTTATTTGATTGGGTGCATGTAATACATAGAGATTCCCAAATAAGATTCATCCTTATCAACAAAATATTGTAATTCAATCATTAAGTTGGCCCAAAAATGGTTTACACAATAGTTTGTGCCAATATAGACAACTATGACAAAACTATGTAACTCAAAATCTAAAGTCCCTGGTGCTCGGCATATACTGACTTCAATACTGTCAGTTGGCATCTAAATGAATCGACATGCACTGCCTTCTCAGCTCTTGAATCATTCAATACATACTATCTGCTCGGCACTTGAGTGACTTGACACATGAGTGACTTGGCACTCACTATTTACTTGGCATGCACATTGCACCATCTTATATATTGTGCTAGGCATATGTTACTTGTTTGACAAGAACTAAGTAAATGACTTAAGTGTATAGACACTCACTTTTCAAAACTAATCAGAGATTAACAATCTCCCCCTTTGACTTGAGTGTTAAAAACACTTGGTCATACATTAATGTTCTTATTCTTATAAGCATAACATAACTGACTATTCCACTTCTATAGAAAATTTCAAAAATATCAAAATTAAGCAATATGACTTATACCTCAAAAACTCACAACTCCCCCTATGTTTTTTAATCTATTCTATTCTATATTCTATATACTTTGTATCAAAATCTCTCTTGTTGAGTAGATTTTCATCAACTGATACTCTTTCTTTTCTTTCTTGCTCTTAATCTTACTCCCCCTTTCTATATTTCTTCTTACTCTCCCTTTTTCTTTACTCCCCCTTTTCTCTTACTCCCTTTTTTTAACACTGATGTCAAAGGGTTATATACTAATAGTGTATTTGTCCAAAAAGGATTTATTAACCTCAAGTATGATTTTAAAAGTTGCATCCCAATTATCACAAGCTACCTCCAAAGACCTAATTTGGATGGCTAGCTTGGTAGCAAGGTGTGCTAGGCCATCTAATGTAAAAAGATTGGGGTCTTTCTTCAAAAGTGTTTCTACATAGCCTTGCTCCTTATGTAAGATCTCCATGTGAGGAGACAATGTACATTGGATGTCGATTAGTTTGGCCCTGATATTGGCTTCATCTGCTTGTAATGTGGCTAAGTGACTCTAGGATTGCAAAAGGGACCTAAAGTGTTTCTCACTCTAAGCTGGAGTCATAGGTAATTTTTCATCGGATGACTATATGTAACTCTCCAAACTCAGGATGTGATTCCTTATCTCCTGTCTAAAGAGTGTTGTAAACACAATTTTTTGTACAAAGAGAAATTGTTCTCTAGTACCTTCTTCACACTTTCTATCTTAGTTGCCAATGTGACTTGTGTAAGTGCAATCATACTAGATATCTTCTCATTTAGTTTAATTTGAAACTTTTTCTTAGACCATTCTAATAGTTTGACATTAGTTTCCAAGTTCGTGTCACTTACTCTTTCCACTATATTGGTCAATTGTTCAACAATGGGCTTGGTTTCATCTAGAGTAGGTAGACTAAATACATCTAAGAAGATTTCTTTGATCTCAACCAAAGGTTGCATCTATCTATGCTCCCTTCTGAATAGTTATTGATGTTTCTTTCTTGCTAGGGCCTCTTGAAGTATATGCATTTTCTCAATTGTTATTGCTGCATAATCATACTTAGGCAATACAATTTCTTCATCAAGGCTAACATCTCCATAACTTATTACCTCTTCAGACTTTGATGAGATAGGACTTGGCATTGAGAATTGCAAATGTGTTGCATCTACACTCGACCTCTAAAGAATTTGACTAGAAGAAGTACCAAATTCTTGTAATGTCATCAGTGCTTGGATTGCTACTAGCTCCTTCAGCTTGGATGTCAACTTAGTCTCTTCACACTTATCCTTTTGTACCTCCTTCATTTGAATTGCACCTTGTTCTTATGTTGGAGGTGTAGGTGAATCTACTTAACATATTTGGCTTTGTGTCCCTTTGTTTGCTGGTGTTTCCACCTTGTTGTCTCCAATTGTCTTCACCTTGTCTTTTTTAGGTTCTTGTACATTTTCTAAGTCTGGAGATCCTTCCATTATTGTATTGACAGTGCATTTTGCAATCTCCTTCCTTTTATATACAACTAAGTGTTGTAAAGTTTGTACACTAGTGACTTGAGGTGTGATAGTAGGTAGTTCTTATATTTTCATCTCCTCCCATATGGTTATAGTCTCTAACTTCTAAATTTCATCTACACTAACAAATACAAGGTTGTCACACAATTTAGCCTATAGTGCAGATTTGACAATTATTCTTTTCAAATCTTCCTCTGTTAGGTGATTGATGTTTTGATTTGTAGGATTAGAGACATCCTTGACTTTAATAGTTTTAGTGTTTGCACTCATCATTTTTTGACGCAAGTAAAGGGGTGAATAACTAGGGCCAAAGGCTCAACCAACTATCCAGACCACCCCACAAGAGTTAACATAATGGAAGCAAACACAAAGAACAACAACCAAAAGAGGAAGAAGAGTAAAATACTTTTATTGATTCATCAAAATATCTTCATACATGCCTAGCTATAAGGCCTTCTAGGTTATGGCCATATACAAATACATTCACATTCAAAGATCCAACAACAAATTTGCACTTTCTAGTTCTACTTTGTAATCCTTTTTCCAAGAACTTGCCTAACTGTAAGCCTAAACACTCTATATATATACCTGCCAAAATGACTTACGGATCATTCTAGAAAATTACATAAGAGGAAGGCTGACCCAACAATGGTCTAGACACATCTCAAGAAAAGATCTTAGCATAAATGTCATGATTGAAATAAATCATGTAAGTTGGCTCACAAAAATCATGTCCAAATGCTAATACTCATCATAAGTATGAAAACTTGGCACACGAAGGGTCACTTAGCATACATTGGGTAACTCGACACATGAAGAGTCACTTGGCATACACTGGGTAACTTGGCACATGAAGGAAGTGCTATAGTAAGTTGGCATCAACAAAGTGTTATAGTAACTTGGCACCAAGTGCTACAGTAACTTAGCACCAACTAAGTGCTACAATAACTCAGCACCAACTAAGTGCTTTAGTAACTCAACACGAATTGAGTGCTATAGTAACTCACCGTCAACTGAGTGCTACAGTAACTTGACATCAACTAAGTGCTATAGTAACTCAGCACCAACTTAGTGCTACAGTAACTCAGCACCAACTAAGTTCTACAGTAACCAACTAAGTGCTATAGTAACTTGGCACCAACTGAGTGCAATGGTAACTCAACACCAAGTGCTATAGTAACTTGGCACCAACTTGTAGAGTGAATAGAAATGAGCAAGATAACAAGGAAACTTAGGATGCTCTTGCATTAGAAAACTAAGGTTGAAAGAAATGATTCTCTTGAATCATTGAGATGTCACAATCTGAGTTGAATCCAACTTAGATTAAGAAATCCATGAAGCATCTTCAATAGGCCTATTCTTCCACTTCACCAAATATTCATAGTAATCTTTTCATCTTGTGCTCTTGCCAAATATCTGATTCAATATCTATTCAATTTCTTCAATATGCTTCTTAGGATAATCTTTTGATACAACAACTTCATCATTTGACTCATGATACTTATAAAAATAAAAAATATTGAATATAGGAGATATATCCATGTCATCAACTCAATGTCATAAGCATTACCGCTATCAAACTTCTTCAAGATCTTACAAGGTCAAAATTTCTTCATCTTCAACTTACTGTATGTTCTAATTGGAAATCTTTCTTTGTTTAAATGAACCATCACCTCATCACCAACTTCAAAATCATGATGTCTTCTAGACTTATTAGCATTCTCCTTATACTTATGATTACTTTGTTCCAACCTCAACTTCACTTCCTTATGCAAAGAATCAATAAAATCAGCAAATTCTTCTCCTGCAGTGCTTCTCTTTTCTTCACCAGCAACATCTCTCAAATCTGATATACCTCTAGGCTTCATTCCAGTAACAATCTCAAAAGGTTTCTTCCCTATACTCCTATTCATATAATTGTTATATGCAAACTCAGCTTGTGCCAATACCATCTCCTAATTACTTGGTTTATTCCCAACTAAACATCTTAGAAAATTACCTAAGCTTCTATTCACAACCTCTATTTGTCCATCTATCTATGGATGGAATGTAGAACTAAACTTCAACTCAGTACTCATCTTCTTCCACAAAGTCTTCCAAAAATAACCAACAAGCTTACTATCCCTATCAGAAATAATGCATCTTGGTAATCCATGCAATCTCATAATATGTTTAAATAAAAGTTCAGCAACATGTTCAACATTTGATATCTTCTTATATGGCATGAAATGACCCATCTTAGAAAATCTTTCCACTACAACAAATATTACCCCTTTACTATTTTAGGCAATCTAAGAACAAAATCCATACTAATATCACTCTAAGTTTTCTCAAGAATAGTAATAGGTGTATACAAACCTATATTTTGACTTACTTCTTTTGCAATTTGACAAATTCCACAACTCTTTACAAATTTTTGAACATCCTTATACATTTGTGGCCAATAATACTTATCCTTTAGCAAACTGAATGTCTTATCAATTCCAAAATGTCCAGACAATCCACCACTATGCTTTTCCTTAATTAGATTCAACTTCATAGAACTTCTAGGAATACACAACTGAATGCCTTTGAACAACATATGTTCTTGAATGAAATAATCATCATACTTATGTGATCTATCAAATTTGGTGCTCTGCACTCTCTCCATGCCTCAAAAAAATTAGGGTTAGAATCATACAACTATTTCATTTCATCAAAACCAAGAACTTCAAACTTCATTTCAATCAACAAAGAATGTCTTCTACCATCAGCAACTCTGTTAGTAACTCCACTCTTATGCTTAATAACAAATGTGAAACTCTATAAGTACTCAACCCATTTCATATGCCTCTGATTCAATTTATGTTGACTTCCCAAGTATTGTAAAGCTTTATGATTAGTATACAACATAGATTCCTTAGGAATCAAATAATGTCTTCATTTCTTCAATGCTTGAACAATAGCATAAAATTCTTGATCATACATAGAATACTTCCTTTTAGCATCATTCAATTTCTCACTAAAGAAAGCAATAGGTTTACCTTCTTGACTTAATATAGGTTTGATTGCATGACCACTTGCATCACTTTCAACTTGAAATACTTTATTGAAATCAGGCAAAGACAATATAGGTAATTCAACAACCTTTTGTTTCAAAGTCTCAAAACTCTTATTAGCTCCATGTGTCCACTTAAATTCCTTTTTATCTCCTCTTATTGTCTTACTCATAACATTACAAGCAACATTGAAACTCTTTATAAACTTTCTATAAAAACTAGCCAAATCATGAAATGATCTTACCTCACCCACATTCTTAGGTGTAGGCCATTCCAAAATTACTTTAACCTTCTCAAGATCCATCTTCAATCCATTAACTAAAATCACAAATCCCAAATAAACAATCTCCTCTTGCATAAAAGAACACTTTTTCAAATTAATCAACAACTTTTCCTCTTTCAACTTATGCAATAATTGTCTAATATGCTCAAGATGTTCTTCCTTAGTCTTACTGAATATCAGAATATCATCCAAATAGAAAATTACAAACTTACCCAAGAATCTTTTTAGAACCTCTTTCATCAACCTCATGAAAGTACTAGGTGCATTAGTCAAACCAAAAGGGATAACCAACCATTCATACAAACCATCTTTTGTCTTGAAAGTAGTCTTCCATTCATCACCTTCTTTGATTCTGATCTAATGATAGACACTCTTCAAATCAATCTTGGTAGAATACTTTGCTCCACTCAAACAGTCCATTATGTCATCCATTCTTGGCATAAGAAACCTATATTTCATTGTAATTTTGTTAATAGCTCTAGAATCAGTACACATTCTCCATTCTCCATTCTTTTTAGGTGCTAATATAGTAGGTACAAGTTATGGACTCAAGCTTTCTCTGATCAAACCTTTCTACAGTAGCTCATTTACTTGTTTATTAAATTCTTCATTCTCTATAGGTGTCAATCTATATGGTGCTTTGTTTTTCATACTAGCTCCAAGAATCAAATCCATGCAATGAATTATGCTTCTTACTAGAGGTAAACCACTAGGAATATCATTAGCAACAATATCTTTATATTCATTTAGCAATTCTACAATTTCTTCTATCATACCAAGTTTTTTTGCTTGGTCATTATTACCAACACTCAGTCCACTAGGAACTATAACAAAATAGACTTGATTCTTCTTCACTTCCTTTTCAAATTGATTTCCATTAACCATGTAAACTTTTATTGTAGTACAATTGACCTCGTTTGGACTTTCAATCAAAGGTAGCAATGTTTTTTTCTTCCAATTTATCCAAAGAGTATATTGATTCAATCTTCCATCATGCACAACATATCTATCATATTGCCAAGGTCTACCCAACAAAATATGACAACAATCCATGGGCATAATATCACACAAAACTTCATCAAAGTAATGTTCAATTTTGAACTTCACAAGGCATTGCTCAGTTCCCAATATCTTATGCTCATCTTTGATCCATGAAACATGATAAGATTTAGGATGCTTCAGCCTTAGTAATTGCAACTTTGTAACCAGCTCTTCTGATGCAAAATTTTTAGAACTTCCACTATTAATGATCACTTTGCAACATTTTTCAGCCATCTTACATCTTGTCTTGAAAAGACTTCTCAAAAAAGGTTCCTCATCACTTCCCTTATTACATAAGGTTCTTCTCACTGTCAGATTTTCTCCATCCTTAGGTCCACTTGGTGAACCCTCATCATCACCTTGAATCACAACATTTCTATTACCTTGCCCACTTTTAGAGGATCTACATTCAAAAGATCTATGTCCCTCTTTACCACATCTGAAACAATTACAATGAAATCCACCTCGAGAGTAAGAATTACCTCTTCCTTAATAAGAATTAATACCTCCTTGGTAAGAATTACCACTTTTCTATTTGGTCTTACCTTTGTGATCATTCTTCCATTCAAATTTACCTTTATCCTACACAAAACTTTTAGATCTACCCCCTCATCGTAAGATCTACCTCTGCCTCTCTGGAATCTAACACCTCTACCTCTTTGTCTTTGTTTGTGCTTCTTTGCTAAGATCTCCTTAGCTTTGATGGCATATTGATATGCTTCTTCCACACTTTCTAACTTCACAAAACTTATTTCATCTTGAATTTTAGATCTTAATCCATTTATGTACCTTACAATTTTTTCAACATCATCATCCACATGTCTAGATCTGATGTCTAGTCTATAGAATTCCTCGATATACTCTTTCATAGTCATATTCTTTTGTTTCAAATTTTTCATCTTTCTCAACAAGCTAACTTAATAATCAATAAGAAGGAATTTTTTCTTTACGTTGTTCACCATCTTTGGCCAAGTTTTGATCTTCTCTTTTCCTCTCCTTTGTCTATCAATTTTCAAAGGCTCCCACCATAGTGATGCATGACCTTTTAGCCTATTGACTACAATTTTTACCTTTCTATTATCAAGAGTGTTTTTATATTCAAAAAACTTCTCCATATCAAAGATCCAATCCAAAAAAGCATTGGTATCCAATTTTCCATCATAAGGAACAACTTCTACAACATGCTTTGAATTTTCCCTAGACAACACTTGCAACAATCTTTCCTCCTTTTGATCTTTTTTAGGTTCTAGATTATGGTTTGGTGATGCTGCTTCATCATTACATACATCATCAAGATGTGCTCCTCTCCTCTAGGCTATCTCCACAACATCTAATCTAGCTACAATTTGTCTCAACTGATCTAATATGGCATTATCAACATTTCCTCTACCACAAACCATCTTTATGAATTAGGTTCCTCCAAGATCGTAACCCTCTGCAAGTTATAGGTCAGATCTACAAATGTTCCTCCCTAAAATCAAATCTAAATTAGGGTTCTACATGATCCAATCTCCACAAGGATGAACATCAAGCTTTGATACCACCTAACATAGGTAAAGGGGTGAATAACTAGGGCCAAAGGCTCACCCAACTATCCAAACCACCCTGCAAGAGTTAACACAATGAAAGAAAACACAAAAAACAACAACCAAAAGAGGAAGAAGAGTGAAATACTTTTATTGATTCATAAAGATGTCTTCATACATGCCAAGCTATAAGGCCTTCTGGGTTATGGCCAAATACAAATACATTCACATTCAAAGATCCAACATCAAATTTTCACTTTCCTATTTTTCTCTACAATCCTTTTCCCAAAAAATTGCCTAAATTTAAGCCTAAACACTCTATATATACTTTCCAAAATAGCTTACAGATCATTCTAGAACATTACATAAGAGGAAGGCTAACCTAAAAATAGGCATCCCAACAAAAGATCTTAACATAAATTTCATGATCAAAATAAATCTCGCAAGTTGGCTCGTAGAAATCATGTCCAAATGTTGACACTCAGCATTAGTAGGAAAACTCGGCACATGAAGGGTCACTTAGCATGCACTAGGTAACTTGGCACATGAAGAGTCACTTGGCATATACTGGGTAACTCGACACATGAAGGAAGTTCTACAACAACTTGGCACCAAGTGCTATAGATACTTAGCACCAACTAAGTGCTACAGTAACTCAGCACCAACTAAGTGCTACAGTAACTCAACACCAACTGAGTGCTATAGTAACTCAACACCAACTGAGTGCTATAGTAACTTAGCACCAATTGAGTGCTATAGTAACTCAGCACCAACTAAGTGCTATAGTAACTCAGCACCAACAAAGTGCTACAATAACTTGATACAAATTGAGTGCTACAGTAACTCGGCACCAACTGAGTACTAGAGTAACTTGGCACCGATTGAGTGCTATAGTAACTCGGCACCAACATGTAGAATGAACAAAAATGAGTAGGATAACAAAGCAACCCAAGATGCTCCTACATCACTTGTGGAGGGTTGGCACTTGGCATTTGAGTATATTGTATGCTCCATTCTTGCTGATGCTCTTCCTCGGCTATTACCTGATTAGAAACATTCATATCCATACCTCCCTCAATAGTGTGCTATTCTTTATCATTTTCTTCATTGTCATCTCCTATCTCAATGGGCTCTTGGTCTTTGTCAACACTTTTAACTGTGGCTAGTCCATATGTAATCTTTCACATTTGTTTGGACTTTTGGACAACATCCTCTATATTGTTTTGCAACATGTTGAATGCCCTATACTTAGGTACAAATCTGATAGCATATTTCTTAATGGATTTTTCCATTTCAGCCTTGCTAAGTTCTAACATTACTTGGGCAAGGGATGTCTCCCTAATTTTCCTTTTTGTATTTAAACAATAATGCCATTTTTGCTCAACTCTTTCATATAAAATTTTAGGTATGGAGTTAGAAATCTCTAGAGGAGCTTTCTTAAAAGTAGCCATAATGACATATATTTCCTCCTCCACTTGATTCTTCTCATTTCTAGGACTATCAAAATTAATGTGAGAGATACCAAACAAATCAACATTGTTTCTAACATTCTCACATAGATTTTCTAGACCTAAGGATTGATTATGACTCATCACTTGGAATTGGTTGATTTCATCAGATTCAGTCCTTTCCTCATCAGATTCATCTTAAGTAACATATTTTCTTCTTGTTTTTTTTTTTTTAGTTCTCCTTCTTACTCATTAGACTTGGCTATCTCTTTGGCCTTTTATTTGATGACTCTTGTGCTAGCCCTTGTGGTAGGTACATTTTTTTTGGGCTAGCTAGGTTTTGCAACCTTCTTTCATCTTGTCACTACTTTTTCCTCGACCTTTCTCTTCTTTAGATCAGTAGGAATAGGTGCTTCCTTGGCTTCTTCTTCCTTGGCACTTGTTTCATTCTCTATCTCTTCCTCTTTTTGATCCTCTCTTTGACCTTGTGTCGGTGCCAGTGGTGCTTGAACTTGTGTGTCTTCTTCTTCTTCATCCTCTTCCTCTTCTTCTTCCTCCTCGTCTCCTTCACCAAATTTTTCTTTTAGTTTCTTCATCAGTTTAGTATTCTTCCTAATCATATAAGTAGTCTTCAACTCCATAGTGATCTTTTATTTGGCTAATTCATAGTTACCAAAAGTTTTGGCATCTTTGTCTACTTATTCTGCAAATAATGTTATGATTGTTGTAGAGGTCTCATCAATATTGATATCATAACCTAATGGCCTTAGCGATCCAACTCTAGGAATTTCTTCTTGAACAAATGTGTGATCAAAATTAACTAGGAAAAAAATATCATCATAATGTTTCTCCACTAGTGAAACTAGAATTCTTAATCTCTTCTTCATGGATTGTTTGAAATCCTCAAAACAACTAGTCATTAATAACTTAAAGTTATCACCTAATTGTTCAATGAATTCTCCTATTTGAAGTGCAATAGATTTATTTTTCTTCCATGCAACATTTACAAATGTAGGAAATATGTTCTACACATAAAAGAATATACATATCAAAATAGATTTGAATTGGCACTGAGCACTCTTTGTTTTCCTTATTGCTCCTAGATTTTCAATCAATTATTGTAACTATAGCTTGGCAAGATCATATGTATGATCTTTCTTCAAAATCTTATAGCCCACATCCATTGTAATGCAAGGTACACTATTTAATCTACTAGATTGTTAAAACTTATGTGCAATTACCCTCACTACAAAACTTATCAAGGGATCTATGATTGTGCCATTGATCATTCCCCTTTTGTTCCATAAAACCCCTATGTTCTTTTCAATCACTTGAAGTGATCCCATCTAAACTTGATGTCTTGCAATCCTCCTTTCTCTTCCATGTCTTGTTCATTTCATCCCTAACATTTTCAATATCTTCCTTGCCTTTTCCTTTATTGAACTCAAAACTTGGTGCCTTTGACCCTATTGGACAATATCAGCTAATTTGACTAGTCTTCAAATAGCTAAAACATATCATTTGACTCAACCACTTTTTGTAATCACTTCTAAAGTGTGTTCTTATATAATTCTTAGGAACATGTCCATACTCTTGATAGTAGTGACAAATATACATTGTGTTATAATCCCAATTGTAAGAGTTTCCATTGCTCTTTACCTTTGTCTACTTGTTTGGTGACCACTTAGATTTAGATCTACACTCAAAAGCTTTATGTCCATGCTTTTGATAGTTATAAAAATATCCTTCAAATCTTTGAGTGTGTATGGTCTTGGTTTTGTATTCATGTGTCTGATGAACTTGTTTGTTGCACTTATGGAAATAACTAAAGCTCTTATGATTAACATTCTAATTTATAGTCTTGCTCCTACACACATTAGCACTATGTCCTTTCTTTCCACAATTATAACAAATAGGTTTAGAATTCTTACCTTTGTTACTCCTTTCTTCAAAACTTTTGGATAATTCACCTTCTTTAGTACTTGTGTATCCTAGTCTAGATGTATCATTGTTAGATCTAGTGGATCTCATCAATTATTCAAAGTACTTGATAGCTTCACTAGGTTTATTGAAACTTTTAGCAAACTTATTTCCCCATTTTAGATCATTGCTCAATTTTTCATTCTACAACTACAGTATTCTGACCACAATATAATTTTCATTTACTTCATGATTTGTAATAATCATTTGACCCAAAGTTTCTAATTGTAGGTTAGCAATCCTAGTTACCTTTGACGATCTCTCTTCTAGTCTGTTGGTCAAAATTATTTTGTCATCTTCAATCTTGGCTTTGTCTTCCATTAATTTTTTTCTCTATTCTGTCACCTCACATAGTAATATGGCTTGTGATTCTTACTCTAACTTAAGAATTCTAATATCTTTATCTTGGATTGTATTCTTTTCCATTAGATCTGCAATTGTTACATCAAATTTATTGGAGTTTCAATTTGCAAATAGCTTAGTAGCGTCCATCTCTTTGTATTGTGTGTCATTTTCTTTAATAGAAATTTCCTTCCTTCTTCTCAATGATTTCTTTAGATATTCTCTTGCTTTATTCAACTAATGTAGAATGAGTTGTATTTCAATCTCCTGGTTCTCATTAACTTTTCCAAACTTGTAGACATCCACTTTTGAGATCTTTCCTCAAAACTACAAAGCTTCACTTTCAGAGAATAAGGCTCTAATACCAATTGTTGGAAATACAATAGGAAAGGTAAACTCTAAGAGGGGGGAATGGGGGGGGGGGGGGGGGGGGGGGGTTGTGAATCAGTGCTTTAAACCTTTAAACATTAACTCATAAAAATATTCACCACACACCCATCTCTCATATTCAATAAGTAAACTGAAATACCACGTAAAACATATGTATCTAAACTATGTAAACAAGTAAGCATTTACACATATATGATACAAGATATGATTACTCAGAAACCCTCCAATGAGAAGGTAAAACTAGGGTGGGGATGACACCTACAAATCTTCACTATTGTAGTAATAAAGTGTATCCAATGAAGGTTACAATATTTGATCATGAAACATGATCTACCCTATGAAAGGTTTGCCCTATTAAAAGCCTACAAAGACTGTTAGGTCTTACCCTGTTAATGGATTTCAACATCCTATTAGAAGTGTTCCTGATTTAAGGACTTGAAATCATAATTAAATAAGCTCCTTGTTAGAGGATTTCAATACAGCTTATCAAGACTACTCTATTAAGAGATTTGACTGATTCACCTATTAGAAAGTTTCAGCATTGATCTGGTGGTTACCATTCTATTGCTTGATGTCAGATCACCTCTATACTAATGTATACTTGATCCTTGATCAAATATCTCTTTTATGTATCCTAATTTTTCAATGCAATTCAGATCATAATACCTTTTATCACCATGAATGTCCTAGTTTGGACATGCAAAACTCTCCTAGATCATTCATTCCCTTCTATGCTAATCATGATAAGAATTTTAGGGTTTTTATCCTCCTTAAGAAGACCTAGGTGAATTAGGGTTAGGTTTGAATCGATGGTTGTGATTCATCCATATCATCACGTAAACCTTCCCTTTACTTGATTGGGTGCATGTAATACATAGGGATTCCTAAATAAGATTCATTCTTATCAAAAAAATATCATAATTCAATCTTTAAGTTAGCCCAAAAATAGTTTACATGGTAGTTTGTGCCAATATAAACAACGATGGAAAAACTATGTAACTTGGCATTTGAAGTCCTTGGTGCTTGGCATATATTGACTTTAATTATATCACTTGGCATTTGAATGACTTGGCATGCATTTCTTACTCAACTCCTAAATTGCTCGACACATATTGTCTACTTGCGACTCGAGTGACTATATGTTGTGCTAGGCATATGTTACTTGTTTGGCATAAATTAAGTAAATGACTTAACTGTATAGACACTCCCTTGTCAAAACCAATATCAGATTAACAATGATTATGCTATGGTATGATTATTTCACATGCGATCTTTTTTTGCTCCAAGATAATTATTTTTTGATTATTAGAGTAAATTCGATTATTATATGGGCATGGTCAGATGTAAGGAACACATAATGACTAATCAAATATTGAAGATATCAATGTAGTTAATTTTTTTAAAGTATCTATAGTAAAAATTATAATTTTTATATGTTTGTATGAGTTGTGATCTCATTTAGTTATAGAAATTCTAATAGGGTTGAGGCCTCTAACAAGGTGAAATCTTCTAATAAAAACAAATGTACTAAATGTATGCAATAGACTAGTAACAAGGTCAAAACTCTTTACAAGGTATTTTATATTAGTGCATCATCTTGTTGGTACCATTCCCACTGAGTTTTTTCCTTGGCTAGGGTTTCCCTAGTTAGCAAAATATGGTTTTATGAGTTTATTTGTGGTATTCTCTTGGATTTTATATTCAATTTAATTACTTATGTATGTTTATGGTTAGTGTCAGATAGTTAAGAGGGGGGAAGGGGGGGTGAATCAATTATACTTGGGTCCTTTTTTACAATTTCAATAAATTAATAACTTATACTTTCAATGATGAAGGGTGCTCCCATTAATACTTTAAACACAATACAAAATCAAAGAAATAACAACAATTTGTGAGAACAAAATATGGGCTTCTTATTATTGTTGCAAATGCAAAATTTGAAATTTCAGAATTACAATATGCTAATCCACATGGGTACCTTCATTATTGTAATATGTAAGACAAAGTTGGAAACTATCACCCAAAGTTGTCCTAGACAATGTTTGGGCATTTCTTAAATAGTGAATTTTATGTCACCCAGGAAAGTTCTAGACAATCAAATTTAATGCCTAAGGTTGACAAACCCTAACAATACGTATAGAGTCAACCAAATACACTTTTGACATTTATTTTGGAAGTTTTAGTTGGCCCAACTTTGGAAGGCTGTAACTCTAAAACCATCACTTTGATTGACTATTATAACCACTTTTTGGAAACCTCAGCTTCTAATCTACATGCCTGGATTTGCACAAGTGCCTGTCCATCAAGTTTTCAGGTTTCAATTGGGCATATTTAGGCCTTCATTGGTGAAACTGAAGTTTATATACCAAAATTTCAAACCAAAAATCTACAATAAATCCATGAATACACATGATATGGCGTTGAGCCTCAACTAGTAGGCTCATATATCCAAGATGAATTTCTACCTTTGAAATTAGGACATTCCGAGCTCATATGATTGACTTACTAAGTATTAAGCCTCTAAAGAAAACAACTCTATATTAAAACAACCCTTATTCAAACAACTAAAATGAAATATTTGTGGTTGATGTAAGATTGCTCTTACACCCAGGATGATCTTGCATCAAACACCTGGGGTAATTTGAGAAGTGACCCAGTCACATCTTAGGTGTTCAAAGGAAAACTAAGAAGTTTAACCTCCTCCCTTGCTAGCCATAATGAATCTTCTATAGGCCTCCCTTTCCAAATGACAAGGTATTCTTCATAAGTTTTGTTCCTTGTACTTTTTCCAACACAACTATCCAATATCTCCTAAATCTTCTTAATAGTCGAACTAGCTACTAGAATAATCCACTCAACTTAAGCAATTTCATCTCCATCACCTCCTTCATAATACTATATTAATTTTGAAATGTTAAATATGGTTAAAATATTTAGTTCAAAAGGCAACTCCACTTCATAGGAATTTCCTAAAACATGCCATTTTAATATCTTGTATGGTCCAAACATTTGCATTTTCAGCTTACTATATGTACCCACTAGAAAATTTTCTTTTCTCAAATAAAACATGAATTCATCTCCAATATAAAATTACTTATACATAATTTTCAAATTTTCCTTAGCCTTTTACTATGTATTCATCTTAGTAATGTGCTTCCTCACTTCCTCATGGATGTGCTTCAAATGTTTAGCAAATTCTTCTGCTTCAGCTCTACTTATTTCTTCTTTATCCAATTTCCTCAATTTAGATGAATTTTTGGGACTACTCCTAGATATAATATTGAATGGTGATTTACTAGTACTCATATTGACAAAATTATTATATGAAAATTCTTCCTATGGTAAAAATAGTTCCCATCCTTTTGGTTTATATCCAACCAAAAATCTCAACACATTTCCCAAACTATGATTCAAAACTTTTGTCTGTCCATCAATTTGTGGATGATGTGATGAACTAAACTTTGAATATGTCTTCAATTTCTTCCACAATGTACTTGAAAAATACACAATAAATTTGGTTTCTACATTTGAAACTATTCTCTTTGGTAGACCATGTACTCTCACCACTTCTTTGAAAAACAACTCTGCCACATGAACAACATCACTAGTCTTCTTGTAGGGAATGAATGTGTCATCTTTGAAACCCTATCAACCACCACAAAAATGTTAGGAATAAGGTGTCTCATGCTTGTATAATTCCTATTCTTATTATTATTTTTTTAAAGTATATTTCTTGCAAATAATGTTGATGTGTCGACATCTTGAATTGTGTGTAAGGAGATCATGACTAAAACAGTTATGACAGATTCCTATGACACGTAAGAGCTATGTTAGGAAGATTCAATGATAGGTGAAGACATGTGGCAACTAAGATATTTGAGTACTGTACACTCTACCCCAATAGTGGGGTTTGGGGCATCACCCTGAAATTTTTTTGGGGGTTCCTATTTCTCAGAGAATGGTAAAACCCTAATACAGTTTACCTTTGGGAGTAGCCCTAAAGTGAAGCACATGTTATAAGCATTTTTAGGGTTGTGAAGAGAAGTGATGCAAAAAAGGTGTATTATTGGTATTGTGAGTAGCTACTAGAGTCTTCTATTGTCGATGTTGAGCTTGCACTGCAAGTGTACTGTAACCTTTTGTTGAAGATAATACATTGTGCAGGTTTTGGAGGGGTGGGGTTGTTTTACCGAAAGGTTTTTCCCCACCACAAAATCATTTTGTTATGTGTATCTTTCTCTATCTATTTTCTTTATGCTTGCTTGGCTGAAATATTGTTGTTTAAATGATATTAAATCTATAAGTGAAGAAGATTTTAATAGGATTTGCATCACACTTTCCTTATGAGATTAATGTAGGAAGTTGTTTCCGCACCTGAGTTTCCTTACAAAAAATAGTATCATGTCCTCAATAAGTCCTTCATAACCCAAGAATGAAATACATGTAAACATCCTCCCATGAATACTCTCATACATGTAATGGTTGATGCAAACCTATATTATTCTTCACTCCTTTCAACATCTGACATACTTTGCAACTCTGTACAAGCTTCTTGACATCTTAATACAACTATGGTTAATAATAGTTCTCAACAACCAAATCAATGATTTTATCTCTACCAAAGTGTCCATCCAATCCTAAAATTTGTTTCTCATTAATGATATTCTCTCTCATTAAACTTCTTGGAATACACAATTGGCTCCCTTTGAAAAACATATTAGGGATTCACAGATCTAGAGCAATCTAAGAATCAAAAGTTATATGCATAAATAAAAGAAGAATACAAAAAGAACAAACATAACTCACAGATTTAACATGGTTTACCCAAAACCTAAGCTATGTCCACCTACACAACCTTAAACCTTTCTATTATCCAAAAAAACATACACACACATTTCAATGCATTATGCATCTCAACCATTTATAACATCATTTTAGGGAAACCTCTAAAATAAACCATTTTAGGGTTTTACAATGTTGTCAATTTTCTTTTCCTAAAAGAGCACCAGAGAAGTCTCCACAATATCAACACCCACTACATGATCAATCACCACAATATAAATAATCTCCCACTTGGAGATTGATTGGGCTCCAAACCAAAAAATATCCCATTTGGAGACTGAAACCAAAAGACAATGTAGTATGTAGAAATCCCACTGGATAAAAGACTTTGCTCTATATTACCTCTATGATCATCAATCAAGAAGCTCGATAGAATCTGTGCAAGAAACCAACTTCTCCTTGGGGACTACCTTTGTGAATATGTCTGTAGAATTTTCACTTGTGTGAATCTTTTCAAGCCACAACTGGACAAGCCCCAAAACACACCTTATAAAATGGCACATAAGCTGTGTGTATTTTTTCCTTGAATGAAAAGCAAAATTCTTTGCAAAATGAATGTCACTTAGTTATCACTGTATAATGGGTGATCTTCCTACTTAAGACCCAATTCCTCCAAAAAACATTGCAACCAAATCATCTCCTTGCTAGCTTCCATAGTAGCTATATACTCAGCTTCAGTGGTTGAAAGTGCATTAACCTTCTATAATCTAGAGATCCAACTGAGTGCAGTGCCTTCTATTATGAAAACATACACTGTAGTACTCCTCCATGTATCAATATCTCCTTTTATATTAGAGTCAAAAAATTCACTTAGAGAAGAATTGGATCCTGTGAAACATAATGCCTTTGTATAGTACCTTTCAAATATCAAAAAATCTATTTGACAACATTCCAATGTTCCATATGTTGATTGCTCATATGCCCACTAACAACTCCCACTTCATGAGCAATAATTGGCTATGTGCATACCATTTCATACATCAGTCTACCAAGAGTTGATGAATATAAGATGCTAAACATTTTATCTACCTCTTCATGTGCTTTTGGGCACATTTCCTTAGTCAATTTGAAATGACTAGCCAAAGGTGTACTGACTCCATTTACATCCTGCATATTAAATATTTTCAACACATTCTTTATATACTCACTTTGCAAAAAATTCAAGGTTCTATATGTCCCATGTAATCCACATACCAAGGATTTTCTTAGCAACACCCAAATACTTCATAGCAAATGAACTTGCTAATTTTAGTTTAATTTCATTTATTTATTGCATATTAGACCCAACAACAAGAATTTCATAAACACATAGTAACAAGATAATGTAACTCCTATTATTGAATCTCGTAAAATATACATAGTAATTACAATGACATTTATGGCACCCTTGTTTAACCATGAAACTATCAAATTTTAAATACCATTGTTTAGGTCCCTTCTTTAGGCCATACAGACTTTTCCTTAACCTACACACCAAATTTTCCTTAGCCTTGACCTCATATCCTTTTGGTTATTGCATGTACATTTCTTCCTCCTAATCACCATAGGGAAAAGTTGTCTTGACATCTAGTTTTTCAAGATGCAAGTCATCTACAACCACAAGACTTAATACAATTATATTTGAAGTAATTTTTAGAATAGTGGAGAATATTTCATCAAAATATATACCCTTTTTTTGTGCAAAGCCCTTTACCACAAGTTTGGCCTGATACCTTTTCATTCCTCCATCTTCCCCATTGGTCTGCCTCACAATAGGTGTATCATAGTCATGCTCTGGGCCATGCTTAAGAATAATATTTTCAAACTAAAGACTATTTTTTTCCCACTATGAGGTGCATCAATCTTTTCAACCCATTGACGTATACTTGAAATGGTCAGCATAGTATGTGCACTAGGTCTCTTAATGAGTCACTAAGCTTATGCTATGGGAAAGTAAAATGTAAGAGAAAGAACTAACACTTAACTCTATGAATACTGAAAATACAATGAAAGGCTACAAATATTCCAACTCAGATCATCCACTACAACTGTTCTTACATATGTTGTAGGAACATTCACAAAGTGCAATGGCATAGGAAGGAACTTACAACTTCTACTTACAATACTAAGAATACTTGGAAATAAATCTATTCTATCCTAATCTAATCCACCTTCCAAGTGGGCCTCCTTGGTCAGCTTCACTAAACTACTAACATAAAATAGAAGCCAAAAACTATTTCATTACATTTTAGAAATTCATTACATAACACATAGAACTGTAAAAACAAAACTTCACTATAAAAGCTAACAATCTATTCTTATAAACTCTTTCTTCTAACTATCTAAACTAGCACACTAGGGTCAATTCCTATATATAAGAGATCAACACTTGTTCTCATAAAAGAAAAGTAAATGACCTAGCTTTAAATCCATAGGAGAGAAAGAAGGAAAATAACAACTCAAGGTAGGAAGAAGAAATAATGGCTTAAGGCAAGAATAATAATGTATGAACATCTGCTCACCATGGAATAAATACAAAGAAGGCAATAAGTCTTCATATCTCTTCCTTACTCACTCTCGTGTCTTTTGGAACCATTACAACTTTCCTCCACCATGGTTTCTCGTTAGAGTTCTCTTCTCCTTGAATGTTGTTGGCACTCATCTTTTGAATTCTTCCAATCATCTTTTAGTCTTAATTTCTAACAAGTTAGTTACTATGCAAAGACATGCTTGCAAATAAACATTTATCAAATTAAATTCAAATAAAAGAACACACATTTTGATAACTATATGAAATATTTAATAATATATATAATACTAGCAAAAGATGGCATGGTATCTACCCATAGGTTTATCATAGGTTTTAGTAAACATAGGTCAACAAATGTTTTGACAAAGATAAATTAGAGTATCAACAAAGTGTTTAAAAAATATCAAAGCAATATTTGGTCTCATCATTAGCCTCCTGCTAAACTAATGCTTGTCCTCAAGGATTGCACTTGTTAATGACATGAACTCTCCAATTTTTATCCTTCCTTTCCTGCTGCTCTTGAAGGTATAGTAAAATCCTTTGGTTCTCTCCCACACTTTGCTGTTGTGATCTTCTTACAGCTTGTTGAGTCTATCGACATTAATTTCATATAAAGGCCATAGGAGCATTGGAGGCTATATGGTTAGGGGACACCAAAACTCTAGTTTGGCCTACTTTCCTAACTCTAAATATTTTGGAACCTTGTGAAGTGCTGCTTCCAAGTTGATGGGACTATTTGGTTCTGACTTTTTAAGAGATTTAGGCAATCTACCCCATCTACTCCTAGCACCAATCATATCTCTCTAGAAATAAAAGTAGGGAAAATTCTCATAATCAGCATAAACCTTAGCTCTAGTAGCAAAGATCCTATCTGTTACTTTTGGATTCTTCTTTCCATAAGTTAATGTGAACCAATCCTTGAGAACTTCATCTAGCTTGCTACTCTTATCTCTTAAAGGAAGGGTTCTATCATTTCCTCATCCCTATAATTATTCAGCTACCTATCATAATTTTCTTCATTGGAGATCTAGGGCATGAGGGCTCTTAAATGTATGTCCCCTATGTAGAGAAAGGGATTCCATTGAGTCTCTAAAGGAATAAAAAAATTATGAACATATAATTCACAAATTAAATTCTACTGCCAAGGTGGTAGAGTTTGATATAGTCCATAAAATTCTTATGCTGACATGAACTCTTACATTAATATTATTAAGAGTTGACATTAATTAAAACAAATAAAATTGTTCTTTCAAATAGAGAGCATAAACTCTTGGTGGTGGTTTACAAGCAAGGACCTAATCAACTAACTTGAGGGCATGATCCATTTGTTTCTTTTGACTTGCTAATTGTTCCTTTAAATATGCAATTTCTTCACTTTGAGATGCTATGATTTTATTCATCTTTTTCCTCTCTTCTTCCCACAAGGCCTCAGCAAATAGATGTTGTCCATACAACTGAAAAGGGAGTTTCTATAGTATGATAGAATTGTTGTCTTCTTCATGATTTATTTTCCTCTTTCTTTGTTCCTTCCATAAATGTTCTACAAAACCAGTAATCCATGTTGATTTGTGGGGAACTAGGGTAGTGTTTGGATCAACTTTCTTAGGAACTATTTCATCCCTACATCTAGAAGTACCTGGTTGGTTTGTTGGGGTATCATCTAGATTTTCTTTGATTTCATCCCTACGTTCCTCAGTAGGATTTTTGGGAATGCTTGTAATCTTAGGATGGGGAGGAGAGTGATCATAAAAAATTTGCATAGGGGATTCCTTAGTAGATGTTTTGGACAAAGTAGAATCTTTAGAAACTTGCCTCTCATCTTAGGGCTTCTCTTTATAGGGGTTTCTTCTTGCATCACAACCTTTTGCTTACTTTTCCCTTTGGGTGTCTCTGTTGTAGGAGTAGTCATTGCAGGACTTTTCTTTGTTCTCTTTTCTCACAATTATAGGGTTCAACTCTTCCTTATCCTAAACAAAGATTTCTTCTTACAGTTTTCATTTCCTCTTGGCTCTGCTAGAAGTAGATTTTGGGGTCTCTTGCATAGGTGAAGGCATGGTCTCATGAATAGGGATAGTTTCTTGCACATTTCCTTGGGTATTAGTGGCTTCAGCCTCTTGGGTATTTTCTTTAGTAGGCTCATTGGTGGGGACATTTTCCTCACTAGGTTGTTCACTAGGTGTAGCTTGGGGTTGCAGAGGTTTGGCTTGTATAAATTCATCCCATGTCATGGGGGACACATCCCTTAGTGACCTCTCTATCAATAACTTGATTAAAGCATGATGGATAATGGAATTATCTTTTCCTTTATGAGTTTCTTCCACACTAATATAGATCATATTATACAAGAAATTTGGAACACTTACCAAAAGATTATGCCTTTGACAAATAAGTAATTTGAAATGATGTGCATGCAAGTATAAGAATCTACCTTTGTATGTAAAATACCTGATAATATGCATGGTTAATTCATTGTATGGTAGTGACAATGACATTCTCTTGCAACCTTTCTTTGTAATGTCTATTTGAGGATCAGTTAGTCTAGTAAATTGAGCTCTTGCTGACCTCACATCATGTGTGCTGGGATAATGCTCTCCAACTGCAGGCAACCCAGTTACTTCAACAATGCATTCCTCTGTTGCAATCACTGTTAAACCCCAAATAGAAGCTTCACCTTCATCAAATGTCCTTGTGAATTTTGCAGCCACCTCTTCATCATATGTAGTCAAACTCAAGAAATACCTTAGCCATCCACATGCATTAAACCTTCTTAGGGCTTCTATGTCTGAGAGAAACACAGTATGTTCCACTGGTTCTCTCCTCTGCAACTTTCCATCCATTTTCTTAACACTTTCTCTATTGCTCTATTTTCCCCCTTTTGAATTCAAGCTACTTCATTGTTTACAGACTCAACTCACATTTCTTTGTTTTAATAGGTAATTAATGTCATAACAAGTTGTTATGCACAACAATATGGCTTTTAATGAAGGTGAATCATGAATATGTGTGAGAATCATCTGAAAATGGGGTTCAGATCACATAAAATTTAAACACAAGTCCCATCACATCTTGACATAGAAAATCATTCAAAAATAAGGGGTACGACACCTCACTAATGTACTTATGGAAATTAAATTCCATTAATAAAGGGAATGCAAAGATTTGGAAAAATATTTATAGATAAATAGAAATGCCATTGGATATTAGTGACTTTCACTGCCCCCTACTAAATATGGACAAGTGTCCACACTTGTCAGACCTAGTACAGGTAAGGGATTGACATAACACCACCATCATATAAACTATGTAGTATTAAATATAATTAGTAAAATATATAGACTATAAGTGAATAATAATTTTAAAATGTTATACCTATCAACTAATCATCACGCGTACTAAAAAAAAGGTGGCAGAAGTGATATCAGCATCGACAGCTTCTGTCAACATCTAGCAAGATTTATTGAAAACATGAGAAATTGATGACATGGAAAGTGGGTGGATGGAAGAGAAAGAAATGAGATGAGGTGGATTGGTGGAAGGTAAAGAGATGAGATGGAAGGAGAAATTGAATGAAAAAGTGGTAGTCGAAAGGTTGAGTTACTTGATGTGTATTTGAATCTGGCTACTAAAACTATTGCAGGAAGTCCTCTTTGCTTTGGGGCTATTTATATAATTTGAATCTATGACCATTGACTAATAATTTGAAAGGTATTGGATCAATGGTAGTTAGTTGAATATCTCGATTTTTAAAGACATGACTAATTTCATATGGTCCAAGTCATATTGTCTGTAGCTTTCATGGCTTATCTTTAAATCTGGAATCATATAGTAGTGCCTAGTCACCAACTTGAAATTGTTTACTAATAATATGAGAGTCATGTCATTGTTTCCTTTGTTTCTATATCAGTTTGGTGCATTCCAAAGCTACTTTGTGCATTTCATCTAGAGAATTAAGATGTAGAAGATGTTCTTGTTGTGCTACATGAAGTTCAATATCCAATGTCAATGTTTTCCTTAGAGTTTTATGTTCAAATTCAATTGGAAGCATTGCTACCTTTCCATACAGGAGCTCAAATGGTGTAAATCCTATAGTAGTCTTCCAAGTTATTTTGTAAACCCAAACAACTTCTTATAATCTACTAGTCTAATCCTTATGATGTAGATGAACCATTTTTGTTAGGATGTTCTCCAGTTCATGGTTTGTGACCCATTCTTGTCCATTAGCTTGAGGGTGATAAGGACTATATTTCTAGTGTCTAATGTTATATTGTTTCATCAACTTTGAGATCATATTAGAGGTAAATTGTGCACCTTGGTTAGTGACTAGCTCTTTCGGTACACCATAGTGAGTAAAAAATTCTTCATATAGAAATTCAACAAAATTTTCATCATGAGCATGCTTCATGGCCTTGATTTCAACCCATTTTGTCAAGTAATCAGAGCACACCAGAATATAGGATTACCCATTAGATGGAGGATCAATTGTACCAATGAAGCCCATACCCCATTTATCAAATGGAGTTAATACCATCTAAGGATTAAGATGCATTTCATCTATTTTTTTTTGGTCAGCCCATCCTTTGACACTTGTCACACTTCCTTTTATAGTTGGATGCATCTTTGAGAAGTGTAGGCCAATAATAACCAGTTGTCAAGATTTTCAAGGCTGTTCTTTTTGCTACAAAGTGTCCTCTGCATGGTTCATTATGATATGCATGTAGAATATCATATGTCTCATCTTCTCTCACACATCTTCTCATAACTTGATCAAGTCCAGTGTAAACCAAGAGATTATCTATCCATGAGAAACATGAACTTTTCTCTACAAGTAGCTTATTTTCCTTCTGAGAAAAATGTTTTGGTATTTTATTGGCTGCAACATAGTTAGAAATGTCTATATACCATGGATTTTGAACATAAATATGAAATAAATGCTCATCCAAAAATGCATTATCTACCAAAGTAGTGTGAGTATCATCATGATGGATTCTTGATAAGTAATCATCTACAACATTAGCTTTTCCAGGCTTATCAACAATAGTTATATCAAATTCTTGCAACAATAATAACCATCTTGCTAATCTGTCAGTTATGGTAGGTTTATTGATGAGATATTTAATTGTTGCATGATCAATATGAACAAATATGGAATAGCTAGTGGTGTAATGCCAAAATTTGTTTAGGGCATAAACTACTACTAGCAATTCTTTTTCTATCACTATGTAGTTTAATTTTGGTCTGTGAAGGCTCTTGATGATATAATAGATTGCATTTTCAAGATTTTGGGATTGCTATGCTAGGACTGCACCTATGGCATAATCAGAAGAATCTGTATATATATATCTATATATATATATATATATATCTATATATATATATATATATATATATATATATATATATATATATATGGAAAGGTAAATTTCAATCAAGGCATTGTAAAACTAGGGCTATAGTCAAAAGTTTCTTAAGTTGTAGGAAGGCTTCATCACATTCGGACGTCCAACTAAAATCAAATTCTTTTGTGAGTAACTTATACAAGGGACTAGCTATTTTACTGAAATTTTTTATGAAATGTCTATAATATCTAGCATGACCTAGAGAAGATCTTACATCTTTTGATTTTGTAGGTATGGGCAATGTTTGAAATGACCAAGTACCATGCCTTCCTGCATGAGCATGAAACACTTTTCACTATTAAGTGCTAAATTATGTTCTTGACACCTTACCAAAACCTTTTCAAGATTCACCATTTCTTCCTCAAAAGTGACTCCAAATGTTTTGAAGTCATCCATGTACATTTCCATACAATCATGTGATATATCAGCAAAGATGTTAATATCTACTCATTGGAATGTTGTAGGAGCATTACATAGACAAAATGGTAAAATAGTGTATGCAAAAGTACCCCATGGACATGTAAATGTGGTTTTTTCTTGATCTTTAGGAGCAATACTAATTTGGTTATAACCACTATACCCATCTAGAAAAGAGAAATACTTGTTTCCAGCTAGAGTGTCCAGAACTTTGTCTATAAATGGTACAGGAAAGTGATCCTTTTTGGTGGCCTTTTTCAATTCTCTATAATCTACACAAATTCTCCATTTTCCTCCTTTTTTAGGCACTATGACCAAGGGTGAGACCCATCTACTATCAAATATAGGATAAATAAAACCAACATCAAGCAATTTTTGCAATTCAGCTTTAACTATCTCTCTAAGGCTTGGATTTATCCTTCTCTAGGGTTGACAGAGTGGGAGGAAACCTTCATTGATGTATATCCTATCGGTGTACAATGTAGGACTCAACCCTTTCATATCACTATAATCCCATGCAAAGGCCTTCTCACGCCTTTGAAGAAATTATTTTAATTGTTCCATCTATGTGGGTGTTAATTTGGTATTAACATGGAGATTATGTCCTTTAGTCAATTCAATGGTAGTGGTGAACTCTATCATAATAGCTTCGTAGATTGGGCATGCTTCTAATTCACAAGGTAAGAGTGGAGAAAGAATATTAGGTTCTTTGAGCAAAGTACAATTCTTATCACATTCTTCATATCTAATTAATTCCAACACAAAACTTTTAGATACGTCTTTTTCTACCACACAACTCTTCCTCTTACAATTTTAGAAAAGATTTTCTATGTAACATCATGAGCTATACTATAGAATTTAACTCTTCTTCTATATCCCCTAAATCTGGCCAAACATATGTCCTCAAATTAGGTAATGGTTGGACTGGAGGATATAAGTCAAATTTCTTTGTTGCTTGGCCATTTGAGATGGTCATATTCCCTAATCTGCAACTTATATTTTCATCAACTATTGCTAACCATGGTCAACCTAGGATGATAGGGTAACCAAATAGATTAACTTTGGGGGATAAAATCATGAAGTTTGGAGGATATTCTAGAAAATCTAAGGTTACAACTATATTTTCTAGCATCCCATCAGGGGTGACGGTAAAACAATCTACAAGTTGTAGAATTGTTGGTGTAGCTCTTAGTCCTTCTATTTTCAACTTCTTTATAGTATCCTTGGTCATGAAATTTATAGTAGCTCCAAGATCTATTAAAGCATTTTTAAGAAACTGACCATTTATACTAACATTCACTATTGGACCTTTTGGATCAGAATATTTTAATGTGATCAATTTCCCTAGCATGATGTCAACCAATTGTCCCACAACATGGACTGTGGTGGGGTCCTTTTTCTTTCTTCCAGGCTTCTTCAAGCAAGCATCTCTAATAGTTTTTCCATAAATTGGAACATCCTTAATGGCTTGAAATAAGGGTATTTGGACATGTATGTTTTTCAACTGATCAACAATATTAAAAGGTTGTTCCTCTGTTTGTTCAGGTTTCTTTTGTATAAGATTTTTTAGAAAAGCAGGTTCCACTTCTGGTTGAGCTTTGGTTGACATGGTAACATTGGTCAAGTCAACTATTTCAGCAACTGAGGGTTCTAATGCTATAGGAGGGTCTGGTATTTCAGTTATAAGAGGTAGTTTAGGTGCTGATAAAGTTGTACCAGATCTCAAATGTATATCTATAACACCTAAAGCATAAGTAGGATACTACTAAGCATCAACACTATACATGGGTTGTTGTGGCTATTGGCTATTTGGGTTTGGCTGAGGTTGTGTAGGTAACTATGTCAACTTTTGAGGTCCAGGATTTGCAAGTGGTG